>CAWUFW010002172.1:1200000-1800000 GCA_963921515.1 Calotriton arnoldi
TGCGTTTGCTTCGTGCAGCCTGAGACCTTCGTGAGGATTGCCCTGTGATCGTGTGCACCCGGAGCTCAAGTGAGTCTCAGCGACGCTGTGTGTGTGTGCCCTGTTGCAGCCTCAGACCTTCGTGAGGAATTGCCCCGTGACTGTGTGTCCCGGAGCAGTCTTGTTCTCTGCCTCGATCGAGCAGCGTAACCAGCGCTGCTGCGATCGTCATTGCCATCGGCCCAGACCTGCATCCCCAGAGGAGCTGTGCCACCGGCCCGAGCCTGCCTTTGCCATGGAGCAACCTTGAACCATCCCCGTTGGGGGGGCCCGAGTTCCACTGCCCAAGATCAACGAAGTCTCACTGGAGGCCCAAGTCGTGAGGAGAGTGAAATCGCACCACCAGGTAACGCTCAGCGAGCGTGCCTGCGTTGCCGCCTGGGGCGGGGTGCGGGCTCCGAGAGAAACGCTCTCAGCCTTTCCCATCTTTGCAGCACGAGCCTCCGCTCAAGTCCGTATCGCGGCTCGTACTTGCAGAGGAGTGGCAGTACCGGGGCCGGAGTGTGGAGCTGCACTTTGTTTTCCATCAGAACACTGTTGGGGGCATATTTTGGCAGTAGCTGACCACGAGTCAGTAAGAGTGGTATAGAGACCGTCCAGAGCACCGCGATCGGTGCTGAAGTATCTTATTTTTCCATTACGAACTGCCTGATTGTTGTATTACAAAGTGCATTATTTTTGCATTACGAACTGCCTGATTGTTGCATTACGAAGTGCCTTATTTTTGCATTACGAACTGCCTGATGGTTGCATTACGAAGTGCATTATTTTTGCATTACGAACTGCCTGATTGTTGCATTACGAATTGCATTATTTTCGCATTACGAACTGCGAATTGGTGCATTACGAATTGCCTGATTCTTGCATTACGAACTGCATAGCATTGCATTCGGACTGCATGAGATCATTGAGAATGGCTCATTAATACTGCAAGAACCTACCAGTGCTTGCTGGCCTAATAACCGGAAAGGTGAAATATTACAAAAACGCATATGTTAGATTTTTATTGTGTGGTCTCGTCGTATATCTTTTTTATATAAACATATAATTGTTTTTCTATGAAACTCATGTAGAGTTCATTTGTGGTGTTATCACTGTGTTACTGAGAGAGTGGTTGCAAATACTTTACACATTTGCCTTGGAGATAAGCCTGGCTGCTCCTGCCAAGCTACTGAGGGGGTGAGCGGGGGCTATCTGAGAAGGTGTCCTTCCTTTTCCTGACGTAGAAGCAAGGGTCCCTATTTGGCCTAAGGTACCTCCCTCAGCCAACAAAAGACCCCCAGTTCTAACAGTCAGCTTTTAAGTTATAATTTTGAAAATGTCGCTTTAAGAAAGGTAGAAGAACAAATGATGAATGGAATGTTGAACAATGTGAACAGTTTCACCCCCAATCTCAAAGATCTGGGTTTAATTTCTTGTTTTTGTGCCCACCACGCCACCCCAGTTTGGACCCAGCCATATGCAAATCAGTCTTGACCCCGCTCCTCATGGGAACAGTCAAGCCCGACCTACCATGCCGGGTCCTCCCTGGACTGAAAACAAGCATCCTGGCACTGGTTTCGGGCTGTCACCCCTCGTCAGCCAGGCTAGCTTGAATCCAGTGGTGCAATGAGCAAGGGGCCCATGTGTGGGCATACCCTTCCTATTTAGGGTGATAAAAGCAAAAAGAACAAATAATGGATGGAATGCTAAACAATGCGAACATTCACCCCCAGTCACAAAGACCTGGGTTTAATCAATTTTTTTTTGCTCGCCTTGCCACCCCAGTTTGGACCCAGCAATATGCAAATCAGACTTGACCCTGCTCCTCATGAGAACAGTCCAGCTCGAACTGCTAAGCCAGGTCCTCCCTGGACTGGAAACAAGCATCCTGGGACCAATTTCAGGGTATCACCCCTCATCAGCCAGGCTAACTTGCACTCTGAAACAATAATATCAGCTTGAGCCATCACACAGAGGAGTGCTGTGACAACCACGGGCACCCCATGAATGCATATGCCAATACAACAACTGAACATAACAAGAGCACACACAGTCTGGATAAATATATAGAACTGGTGGTTCATCAAAATTGTAAGTGAAACTCACACTCACTGCTAAAAATAGCTATATGATAACTAGTGCGGTCCACTAAAAAGAGATATGACTCTATTCCTTTCAGGCTCTAAAGCAATACAATACCCGCGCTAGCTGAGCATGTTTAAACCAATTTTTCACGAGTTCCTGTTTATAATGGTTCATTGATTTAAGCGCACTTGTTAACTTTGGGCTCCACATTGGTTTTTTCTCCTCCCTCCCCCTTTATTTTGATCACAAGAGAGCACTGAAAATCCTCCCCGAAAAAGTGTGTGCTAGGCAAAAAAGAAAAAGAAAATGTGACCAATTTGGAACTCTTTAAAGTACACTGTCTTATGACTATACCCTATTTTACATTTGATTGTCTTTTTGATTTAGTGTCCAGACAGTAATAGATAAATGCCCTGATGATGACCTCAGTAAAAACAATGTCCTGTTCGTATTGAGGTCAAAACACATTGGTGACATTTAATGTGAGGAGAAGGGAGGAGTTTCTCCCCTCTGGAAAATTTTAAATAAATTCCCCCGAAAGAACTGCTAAACATTGGGAATATACATCTTTAAGAAGGAAACAATTTCACTAATGCATTTCCCCCTCCTAACCCGAGGAATAGCATTGAGTGTTTATGTACAAACGGAGAATAAATTGTGATACACTCTATATTTTGTCCCAGTTTCCAGGACACTCCATCAAAACTAACAATTTATAGGTGTTAAATTTGTGAAACATCCGTTACAATGCAGGCATTACAATGTAATGCCTTTACAAAGCAGTCAATACAAAACAAGTTCCATTACAACGCAAGCCATTACAACGCATATCCCTTACTGACCAGCACCTTCCCTGAGGTAAGCACCCAGCAGTGTTAGAATAGTAATTTTCGTTATAATGGAACATGCGTTGTAATAGCTTGCGTTGTAATGGCATGCGTTATAATGGAAGTTGCGTTGTAAAAACTGCATTCTAAAGGTATACTTTGCAATAGTTTACATTGTAATGTCATACATCCATTAAATTTACATATGTGTGTAATTGTTTCATGTATGTACTTGATGTTTTGAGGTTTATGTATATAAGAAGACTAAACTGTCTTATAGTCATAATTTGGATGTGTGTGTATTATTGGACATTTAATTGTGTTACATAAAGTGTGATAATATAATTATGACATTTGGGTGTATAAAGTTTAATTTGCATTCTTTTATTTTCATACAAATTAAATTATTGTGAGTGCTACATAGAATATCATTAAATAATATTGAAGCCTTGAAAAAGATTTATTGGGGCACATGATTTGTGTTCATGCTATGATGAATTGACTAATGTTGAATCTATGGCTAATGGGTGGTATTTTGATTTGACTGAGAATGATAAGTAGGGCTGACACAGGTCTCAGAGACCAACTGTCAGCACAGGTTGGAGCAGGGAAAGAGATGGAAGTCACTAGTGGTGGTAGGAGAAAGTGGAAGGTTGCCATTTTCTAAGAATTACTTTAATCTTGAAAAAGGGTGGAACATGATGTGAGGGTGGTGTGGGAGGGTGGCAGGAAGCCAGGTACTATTTTTACATACTGTGATGGGCTGGAGTGAGTGTTTTGTTTAGAGTGGAGATGGAGGGTGGTAGCAGGATGGAGACTGTTTAAATTTCTTATTTGGATGAGGTGGATTGGTGTGTCTTGAAAGTGGTTATTTTGTAATGGCATAGAGGAGTATGTTTTTGGCTGTGGCAGAACACCAGGTTTTTATGTGGGTATTTGGGAGCACATTTATGAAGAACAGAGTCGATGAATGTGAGACCATGTTGTGCAATGATTCTATTTAGCTCCTCTTTCTGCTACACATGGGAAGATAAGTAAAGGGACAAACATAACCTACACTTATAGAAATGTAGCTGTCAATAACGAGGAGTTTCCAATTGACATCAGAGACACTCTGAGCTTCACTTTTGTTGCCTGTTTGATGTCACTTGGAGCCTCCATGTGTCTCAGCAACAGCAATTAAAAGATGAACAGGCGTATTGTGATGTCAATGTTGATTTCATAACATTCTACATCACCTCCGTAACAGTCCCTTAACTTTCATCTTGAAGCAGGCATAGAAAATTTGATTTAGCCTGTTGTTGTTGCCACAGTAGGAGGATCCAGGCCCCAAACACTGATATTAAGGTGAACTTGTCATCAGCGAACAAAAAAAGTCTACAAAAACATAAATAGACAGCTCCAGAATATAATGTTCCAATATTGGGCTGTTGGTTGAATGGTGGGTGACCCCTGTTTATTCAATGGCCACAATACCGGTCAGGGTGAACCACAAAAGCCACTAAATTAACCTGTGCTTAACCCTCTGGCAGATTAGCACAAAATCTGTCAAGCTTAATTTAGAGGCAATGTGTAAATTATTTATGCAGCACACAAACAGTATTGGAGTTAAAACACAGCACAATAAAAATCCCACATCAATTTAGACAGACAGAGTAAAATTTATTAAATTGTTTGATAACAAAATAAATACAGTCAGTAGAACCAGAGTTATGAATTTAAAAAGTTTTAAGTAACAACTAGGGTGAGAAGATCAACTCACCAACCGCAGACATCAAGTTGCACGAGACAGGCTTGAGGTGAAAAATATGGCCAGCTGAGATGGAGCGCAGGTTGAATATAAGAGATGGAATAGGCCCGGTCAGCTTTTACCTTCTGACTTTTGAAGAAAATATTTTGAGATTGTAAAGTTCAGCAGAGCCAGTCTGCTGGTTGTGTCCAAGGAGTGTGCTTTGTCGTCGGCGAGCAGATGGATGAAGTTGCAGTGAAGATTTCTATGTCATGAGGCAGGAGGCTGTAACCAATGAGAGTTCCAATAGGCAGGATACCTCTTTGGTGAAGGACCGTGGACAAGATTTGCTGCTGCAGAGAAGAACATAGCAGGAGCAGCAGAGATGTCAGGCCATCTGGTGATGCACCATGGGTGGATAGACGAGCAGGTTGGTCCCGGTCTTCCCCTGGTTCTCACAGTAGTTTTTAGACAAACATTTTTCCAAATCCCTAGTTTGGGATTTTGGCTATTGGGCACATTTAACACCACCACCAAGGATTCAGGACTGGAGAGGCACCACTTAGGGGGTTAGGACTCATTCAAGCCGGGTTCAGATGGGGTTTCAAGATGGTTATGCCCATGTGGCTTTGAACAGGAGTCCACCAAATAGCTTTTGGAGCAACTGTGGTAGTCATGGGTTCAGGATAAGAAGCACGGCTCAAGCAGCAGGGCAAACCTCTGAGGATTAAAGGCCGTCTCCAGGCACCAAAGCAGTCCTTCCAGGGGCATAAAAGCAGTCTTGTTTAGAATACAGCAGGTCACAGCAGCAGGAAGTCCTCCACAGGTCCAGAAAGTGAATGGAAGAAAGGGTCTGAGGGAGCTATTTTAATACCTGGTGCCTTCTTTAAAGTAGAATACCTTTCTAGAGGTTTTTATTTTAAGTGGCTGGAGTTTTCTGACTCCCTTGCCCTGGCTCCAGGCTGACTGCATGAACAATGCAGGAGTGAGATGTCATTTGTGTGAAGTCAAAGCATAGCCTATTCATTTGCAAGTGGGGGTGTGCCGAGCTCTACCCTCCCAACTTGCCAGCAGATGGCCCATTCAGGCTCACCTAATCTCTATTTTGTGTGACAGTCTGGGAGGCATTAACAAAGTCCAACTGCCAACTACACCCAGTCATGTGACCTAAGACAGGCTGCAGACAGCAAATAGCAAAGGGCAGGAAAATGGCAACTTTCTAAAAGATTAATTTTAAATCTGACTTTATCAATAAAGAGGACTTTTATTTACAATTTCATAGATTCCAAACGTCAAATGCCTGTTCCCAATCAAAAGTTAATACTCATTAAATGTAATAAGGCAACCCAATGGTATCCTATGTGAGAGGTAGGCCCCACAATAGTGAAAAACTCATCTAGGAGTTTTTCACTACCAGAACATGTAAAACTTAAAAGTACATGCCCAACCTTTTAAATTCAGTACACTCTTCCCTATGGGGTACCTGGGACCTACCTTTGGGATGAACTATATGCAATAAAAGAAAAATGTAAGGCTTGGCCAGGGGGTTATATTGCCAAGTCGAATTGGCAGTTTACAACTACTTTCAGGCTGCAATGGCAGGCCTAGGATATATTTTTTAGGGGGCTACTCGGGTGGGTGGCACAATAAGTACTGCTGGCACACTAGTAGAATTTAATTTGCAGGCCCTGGCTATATTGTATACCACTCTATAGGAGACTTATAAGTAAATTACATAAGCCAATTGGGTGTAAGCCAATTTCACTATGTTTAGGGATTTAGCACAAGCACTTTAGCACTGGTTAGCAGTGGTAAAGTGCACAAGGTCATAATGACAACAAAAACAATTGCAGAAAAAAATAGGAGGGTAAAAGGTAAAATATGTGGGAGCCCTGCGGAGAGGGTCAGGTCTAACAATCGTCTATAATCTGACAGATAATAGAGAATCAACTTAGCAAAGGTACTGTAACAACATATGAACAGCCCTTCAGCAGTTCCAACTCTTGGAAAGGTGGGATGAATAAGATACTAACTTCAATGTCTTTAATAAATCTTAGGTTGTCTTCATGATAAACCTAGGAAAATATGTATCCTAATACAAGACAATGAGGGAGCATAACATTTCAAAGTATATCTAGGACTCTGCCCGTCATGTAATCTACTTGCTCAAGTACTTGCTCCTGCAGGGAGATATGCAGAGCCATTCTACATTGTGAGGGAATCCTCAAAGCTTCAGTCAGTGCACAAAGTTTTTTTTCAGTCCATAGCACCCTGCCTAGTGTGAGCCCCAGAGAAGTACCTATTGATTCCAGCTATCACCTCCCAAACCCAGCTAGTCAGGGACTGGCAAGAGCCTCCATAGTGAAGCCCCTTAAAGAGATTGGGAGTTGATCAGAGGAGGAGGACATATTAGTGATTATACTAGAGAGACACTCCCTCAGACCAGCAATATTGTATATGTAAGGAAAAGATGGAAAGAGGGAATAAAAGGTTATTTTCATCTGCCTTGAGATGTAAGACTTGCCCACATTTAGAGAAACATGTAGAAATGGTTAGAGCTCTAACATCTGAGACAGCCCACCAGAATTAAGACAAGTGTGGCTGAGAACTTTAGCCAAAGATGCATAAGAGAAAGAGAATAACTGGGTGACCTACCTCATAAAGAAAAAAGAAAAGAACAAGGAACCCTCCAATATAGATGAGTGCAAGGGAGAAAGGAAACCTTGAGGTGAATGTGTACCAAAGAACACAAAAGGCCTCATTCAGAGTTTGATCTGAGAAATTGGGTTACTTTTTGAGGTGAATGACCCTCCATCTCAAGGAATAATATCACGTCTAGTCAGGGTGAACCCTCAAAGTCACCAAATTATAATAAGATTAATAGTGTGGCACTACAAAGAGTGGTTGGTTTATGACTTTCCATAACAGGGAATGGACCTGTTACACATATAACATCAAGATTGTAATCTATACACTTACTCCATTTTCCTATTTGGCTAAATCAATGTTTTTGTCTCTATAACATAAGGTGCTATTAGGGCAAATCTTGTTGTCAAATATAATTTAATGATTTATACTTTTTATGAAAATACTCACCTTGAAATATATCTCACTAAAATAAAAAAATATTCACACTCAAATAAAATCTCTCTTATTATTTAATGTAATTAATGTAATTCTCACATCCAAAAAGAAGAAGCATCCAACAATAACATTATCAACAAGTTTTTTGTTTAATGTGTTATTAATCTAAAGATGCTTTAGTGATAGCAGCCATATATGTATGTGTATATACATTACTTAGAGGCGGTCACCACTGGGTAGGTCTGTTTTTCCATAAACAGAGCTCTTTGTTGTTCGCTAATATCGCCAGTGCTGTTTGACGATTCTTCACAATTTTGTTTATTAAAAAAATGTCATCTACATCAGCTTTTTCCTGGAAAACTTCAGGGTGACCCATCAAGAGGGGGCTGAAAAAATAGGGGAACCTAAAACACCAAATCCCCATGCATTTTCCATAGACTTTTTATAGACAGCACTGCGACAAAAACTGCTGAGTAAAAATACACTAAATTTGGCAGCAAACTAGATCTTGATCCAGAAAGCGTGTTTTTTGTGCTTTGGAATAAATCCCTTCTGTAGTTTTTTTTTTTGTCAAACATGTTTTTATTGAAGTTTCCGATAGATACAAGCAAAACCTTTTGCATCAGATTGCTCATCGCAGTGAGCTATTGTATAGAGCTGTTAGTAAGGGTTCGAGCAGTGACACGTAACAAGGCATCTGTCCCAGCCAGATCTTCATAAAATAATGCGTAAAGGGAGTGTACAGCGTCTAACATCATAGTGACTTGGAACAGATCGACTTGCCTAATGAAAAGGGAAATTGTCAGCTCAACCCATCTTTCTTTTGCGATGGGATTCTGTAATTTCCTTCCAACGGGAAGGAGCTCTCTAAGTATAAGTAAATTCCCCTAAAATAACTCACCTGGAAAGTAAATAACAAACCCTCACTCCCCCTTCCCACAAACCGATGGTGGCGGCATAGTTTTCCTGAGGCGCTCATCGACGGGCAGTCGTAAGTGTTTTAGAATTGAAAGAGGTGCATGTCTCTAATGGAGGGAGGACAGACAGCTAGGGGTAAACCTCGTGAGAGAAAGGTAACCAACGGTCCCCCTTCTGTAGTTTTTAAGAAATTAATGTTCACAAATATTTGTATATCTGGATGCTTAGCTTTGAGAAAGAAAAGAGTCCCTTGAAAACACGCAAAAAATGTTCCTGGCAGCCATTACAAATGTGGGGACTTAAAGCCTGAATATGAGTTTGGCGGTGTGGGAGTGGGCCACCACGCCAACTTCCCACTGCCGGCTCCCCCACCCATTATCTCGTGATCTTGAGGGCAGGCCCATTTAAAAGGTACCGCAATGGAAGCACCAAAGCCTAATCCTGCACGGCATGGACTGTTAAGTCCATGCCATGCAGCAAAGGGGGTGCATGCACACAGGGGGGCAAAATATGTGCCCCTTGCAAGCACCTCATGGTCCTGAGGAAAATGGGACCATGTGACTCCCCTCCCTGAGTCTTTAAAGGCCCTAGGGACCCCGAGGCTGGCTCGGTTACTGTGTCCCAAGGACCCCACCCCCAGGACACAGTTGTTTTCCTGCCCACAATAAAGCAGGCAGGGAAACATGTGTTTATTCCACACCTGGTGGGAGTATTTTTAAATCTTGTACAAGCAGGAGCAAAATGCCTTCCCTGCCTGCAGGAGTGCAGGCAGGGAAGGCAAGTCTGCTCCCAGATGGTGGGAGATCTAAACTTGCTCCAGCTGGATGGGAACATACTTCTCTTCCCCTGCTCACATGCCTACAGGGAGGAAAACATAACATATATTGCTCCTGCCTTGAGTCAGCAAGCAAAGATAGCTGCTCCCCTTGGCAGGAGCAGTGCTGGGTCCCACAGTATACAGGTGCTGACTGGGGCAGTGGGAGACCTCAGGCTGCCCGTAGCTCTCAACCTGTAGTCTCTGGGTGCCCCAGGTGCTCATCAGGGGTCCCACCTCTGGCCCTGGGGGATGAGGTCCCTTGGGTATAAGAAGGCTCAAGAAGGTGGACCGCACAACTCCCCTCCCCTTTTGAATTAGATATGGCTCACAGAATGGGGTTCCTGTGCCTGGGAAGCCTCAGGGAAGGGGACAGCATGCACACCTCCCCTTAATTATGTAGTTTGGCTACATAATGGTTATATATATTCACTGAAAAAACCACAGGTTTCAGGGACGTTATAGTTAGTTGGACATTTCACTCGTACAAAACCAGAGAAATTCGTCCTTTATAGTCAGTTGAACTAAATATAACTTGCGCCACCACATTGCACTGCTGACGACATCACATATTACATCACTTCAGTGAATTTCCAAGGTTTTTTAAATGCTAATTTCTATTAATAACGTCCCTGAAACCTATGGTTTTTTCAGTGAATTTCAAAGGTTTTTTAAATGCTAATTACTAACTATAACGTCCCTTAAACCTATGTTTTTTTTCAGTGAATGTCAAAGGTTTTTTAAATGCTAATTACTAACTATAATGTCCCTGAAACCTATGGTTTTTTCAGTGAATTTCAAAGATTTTATAAATGATAATTACTAACTATAACGTTCCTGAAACCTATGTTTTTTTCAGAGAATTTCTAAGGTTTTTTAAATGCTAATGTATAACTATAACGTAGTAGTCACGTTTGCAGAGTGGTGCAGGAAGGGGGCTGGGCCTCCAACCAGCGCTCAGGAATTCTGCTGCATAGGACTTACAGGAGCTATGAGGAGGGTTTCTGGGCCCTCAAAGTACCTCAGGAGTAAAGTGGACTTCATCCCCCAACCCATAGTGTGCCAGAAGGTGTGTTTGCAGAGTGGTGGAGAAAAGGGGCGTCGCCTCTGAAGACCTCTTAGCAATACCACTGTGTGGGACTTACTGGAGGTAACAGGAGAGGTAGTTGGCCCCCAAGGACAACCTTGGGGGCCAACTATCCCTCCAATTACCTCCAGTAAGTCCCACACAGCAGCATTTGTAAGTTCTCAAAGCAGGCCACGCCCCCTTTGCTCACCAGTCTGCAAACGCACTCCCTGGCGTGCTATTGGATGGGGATTAAAGTCCCCTTTGCTGCTGGGGGTAATTAGGGGCCGACTAGCCTATCTGACACCTCCAGTAAGCCTCAGATAGTGGGATTGCTGAGAGGTGGACACAGGCCATGCCCCCTTTCTCCACCACTCTTAAAAAGTACCTCATGGCGTGCTCTTGGTTGGGGGATGAAGTCCCCTTGCCTCCTGAGAGCCCCTGGGGGCCAACTAGCCCTCCTGTTATCTCTAGTAAGCCCCACACAGCTGGATTGTGGAGAGTGGTCAGAGGCCACGCCTCCTTTTTACACCACTCTGCAAATGCGCCTCCTGGCGCACTGCTACTTGGGGGATGAAGTCCACTTTAGTCCTGAGGTCCTCAGGACACAAGAGGACCTCATCACCCCACCAGCAATGCGTCAAGAGGTGCGTTTGCAGAGTGGTGTAAAAAAGGGACGTGGCCTCGGACCACCTCTCAGCAATCCCACTGTGTGGGGCTTACTGGAGGTACCTGGTGGGCTAGTTGGCCCATAAGAACACTTAAGATTCTAGGGAACTTAATCCCCCAACCCAGAAAGCACCAGGAGGCGCGTTTGCTGAGTGGTGCAGGGAGAGGTTAGGGCCTCCGATGAGATGCCGGTAACTGAGAGAGGTGGAGCAGTGGAGATGTGAATAAAGGATTCCAAATGGGATCTGCATCTGTGCTAATTATAACAGAACCTCTAAGGGAGGCAGACTGCTAAAGAAAGCCACATACTGCTGCTTTGAAGGGCATGCAGATGTGAATACCATTGCCATTGCCCATTTATAGATAAAGAGGTGTACTGGCTTTGGCAATGCTTACTCTTCCATCCTGGTGTTCCAATGTCACAACTGAGGCTGTGAAGCCCTGCCACATATCTCAGTTCTGAGGTAGTGCAGCTTTGAAGTCCCTAGTAGATGGTACTACATGTGCCCAGGGGATGTAAACTAAATGCTACAAGTGGGCTGCAGCACTCATTGTACCACCCACTAAAGTAGCACTGTAAAATATATCTCAGGCCTGGCACTGCAGCTTGTAGTGCAGTTTTAAACTGCCAATTTGCCCTGACAAAATAAACCTTTTCTCAGGCCGAAGCCTTCCTTTTAATAAGTGTAAGTCATCCCTAAGGAAGACCCTTAAGAGTCACAGTCCTGGGTACATGATATGTAAAAAGTAAGGCAT
The DNA here is from genome assembly GCA_963921515.1 of Calotriton arnoldi. NCBI lineage: Eukaryota > Metazoa > Chordata > Amphibia > Caudata > Salamandridae > Calotriton > Calotriton arnoldi. Next base: position 1,211,970 of record CAWUFW010002172.1, read on the forward strand.
GAGAACCTGAGTTTACATGTCCTGGAATTAAAATGCTCCTAAAGTAATTTTCACAGGTGTAATGCCATCTCATCTCTGCCATAGACTAACACTGGGTATTCTTATTACATTTAATAAATGATAACTTCAATTTGGGAACAGATAGGAAAACGCTTCTTCCACTCACATGAATTGTAATTTTAAATCCTCTTTAATGATGACGCCAAATTTTAAGTTACCATTCTGAAAAAACAACTTTTATAAATTTTTAATTTTTCAGTCTAAGTCAAATGTACCTTTCTGGCAGTGTCCAGGGTCACAGGACAGTGAATGGCCTTCCTGAAGTATGTATTTTTTCCAGACATGGTGACAAAAGGGGTCTGGTTGTAGAGTGAGCAGACTTTCCTGATATGATGGCTGGGGAGAAGCTGTGCCCTGCCCTGTGCCCTGCCCTCATTATACTTCATAGGACCCTGCCTGAAGCACACATAAAGGAAACTGATACCAGGCCTGCATTTGCCCCTCTACACAGTTTAGAGCCAAACCCAACAGAAGGGGAAGAACTTTCTTGAACAATTTGCGGAGTAGGACAGGAATTCCACCCCCCACATAAATTCTGGCACTAGGTATAAATGTGGCACCTTCAGAATCTTTCATCAGACCACTCCTGGAGCTGTGGTACATTCAGAAGAAACATTGCCCTGCTGTCTGAAGAAGGGACACTGGACCTGCTTACCTTGAAATGAGGATCCTCAGAAGTGAATCCAAGGGTCAGTTGGCTGACCTCTTGTTTGTGATACAGGGACACAACAAGCTTACAGATATCCGAAGGTCTAACGGATGTACAAAATCTGACTGATCACTACTTTTGTTCCATAAACAAGGTCCTAGACAAAGTCGCTCCACTACAATGGAAAAGAACCTCTAGAAAAGACTCCAAACCATGGTACGATGGTAGACTTAATGAGGACAGAAGATCCCTGAGATTAATCGAACGAAGATGGAGGTCAACTCCTTCCTCAGGTCACCTCAAGTTGTTAAGAACAACGAGAAACTCCTACTACAGAAATATTAGACAATCAAAGGCAATCATTTTCAGTAATCAACTGGACCAAGCCAAAAACCGTCCCCAAAAATTATTTGAACTAATCAAAACACAATCGAAGGACATACCTAACCCCCAATCCAACTCAGATTCCCTACCCAATTGCGAAGAATTTTCTTCCTTCTTCATGCTGAAGACAGAAAACATAAAAGCGGACCTGCTCAACGACTTAACAACCCATTCTGGCACTCACATGGACACCCCTTCCCCCCCCAGGAGCCCTACTCATATGCGCCTCTAAGTTTATCCTCAAAAATAATGCTTCTTGGGCCTCCTTCACCTCATACAGTGAAGATGCGATAGCGAAAATGCTCACTTCTCTGAACCCATCCAACCATTTCACTGACCCCCTCCCCGCTAGCCATTTAAAAGACTTCATTCCTCTGTTACTGCCTATGTGGACCAAGATTATAAACACCTCTCTCCAGCAAGGAATCATCCCAGATAACCTTAAATCTGGGCAGGTATCCCCCATCCTAAAAAAGCCAACGTCCGATCCGGCGGACCTAAATAATTATCGCCCAATATCGAACATTCCTATGCTGGCCAAACTACTAGAAAAATGTGTTCACACACAGCTCAGCAGACACATCGATCATTTCAACCTGCTAGATCAATACCAATCCGGCTTCCGCACTGGGCACAGCACTGAAACAGCCATGACCCACATAATTGATGACGCTCTAAAAATTCTTGATCAAAATGAAGCCTGTCTGTTAATCTTGCTCGACCTATTCTCAGCTTTCGATACCATCAAGCATGACAACCTCCTAAACCTCCTGAAGCACAGAATGGGGCTATCGGGGTCAGTCCTAAAATGGTTCACCTCATTCCTGCATAATAGATCACAAAGATTCAAGGCTAAGCAATCCTTATCCAATCCCGTCCTAGTCACTTTAGGAGTTCCACAAGGATCTTCCCTCTCTCCTACTCTCTTCAACTTATTCATGGAACCACTAACCGACATCTTCAGCTCCTCTAATGTTCAATATCACATGTACGCGGACGATACAGAAATCTACCTAAAAATCCACTCACCAGAAGACATCAAATCGCTCAACGTAACGCTTCAAAAAACCCAGACCTGGTTAGCTGAAAACCATCTGAAACTAAACGCCCTCAAAACAGAATTCCTCCTCATCGCTCCCCCCAATCAATCGACCATCATCAGTGTCTGGCTGAAACACCTCACAGCACTCAACTGCCAACCTCTTATCATTGACTCCACTAAATCACTGGGAGTTACCCTCGACAAACACCTTAACATGCAGAAACACATCAGCAGCGCAACAAAAGGAGCAACTTATCAAATGAACATCCTAAGAAAACTCAAACCCTTCCTCCCCGCAAATGACCTCAAACTTGCTGTTCAAGCTCTAGTACTCCCCAGAATTGAATATGGGAGTGCTACCCTTTGCGGTTTCCCCAAATCGACGACGGCCCCCCTAAGAGCCTCAATCAACTCAGCTGCCAGACTCATCACTGGCTCCAAAAGAAATTGCCTCTTCTCCCCAGACTTAAGAGCCCTCAATTGGTTACCTTTTGAAGCTAGAGTTCAACTGAAAATCGCATGCATGACACACAAGGCTATTCACCACAATGCTCCGAGCGACCTGGCACAGAAACTGGTACTATCTTGTGGCAATAGATACTCCAGAAGCGCTACTAACTTTCTACTAAAACCACAACGATTTTCTAAGAAGAAAACATACAATCGGGCCTTCTCTGGGATTGCCCCTAGGATTTGGAATGCACTACCTCCTGAAACCAGACGGAATCCCTCCACTCTATTGTTCAAAAAAGAAGTGAAAGCTATTCTCCTGTCCAAGTTCACATGAACTATGTTTACATGCTGTCATTCTTTGTATGATGTGCTCGGATCATAACTATTTTTCGTTTCTGTCTGTAATTTGAGTTTTATTTGCTATATCTTCTTGTAAAGCGCTCTGATACCCGCAGGGGTCTTGTCTGCGCTATATAAAACCTTCAAAATAAAAATAAATCTGCTCAGCTGACCACCACCAACTTGACCTGCCTGAGCCCTGCTGCTGTCCTCTGCTAGTGTGAGCCCTGATGAAAATCCAGAAGTTTTGGGCTCTTCTTGACTGTGAACGGACTCCTCACAGTGAACAATGACCATCTGTATTGCATGCCGACACAAATCTACGGGAAGCCTGCTGTTCAAATTAACCATGACACAATGATACCAATGCGAAACTCCACATGAAGATACTCCTGTAGACTGTGACTTGAAAAGGTAAGCTCTTCAGCAGGATAAACATGGTCCTGCGCTCAATTGCGGTCGACCTGAACTTGTGACTTTGCCCTGGTCATGCGCAACCAGAAAACTGTGAGTGGTGCTTTCTGCTTTTTGGCACTATTTTCAACCAGAAATTTGCAAATTCAAATCTGGCTCCACTAAATCATTTTTTGTCATTTTGGTGTCATTGTATTTATTAAAATTAACTCTAGTTGTCAAAATTGGTTTGGGATTTTCCTTGTCTTGTGCTTTTCATTTATTACTGTTTGAGTGCTGCATAAAAACTTTACATATTGCCACTCACCAGTCTGACTGCTTTTGTACTAAGCTACCATAGGGATAAACAAAGATGTATTTAGTGACGTTTGTGGTTCCCCCTGAAAAAGTTTGTGTATATTATTTGAGTGGGCCGTCCACCACTCTCAACTAATAAAACAATTTCTTTCAATGTCACATTATGTCTCAAAGAAATGAGTTGACCAAAGCTGTCATCCAAGGAAAATCCAATGAATGCCCATTGTAGGTGACTGTTAGCAGTTCAGTTCTGATCTTTTTACAGCTGGTCATCAAGAGGAAGAACCGGAGAAAGGGATTCACCCTCCAAATTACATGCACTTAATTTAATTACATCCTCCATATTTACCCAAACTGTGGAAGGCTTGCAGTTTACTATCAATGTCAGGACAATTATACCACTATTCTGGAAGCTGTCTGCAATTGTGCCTTACTGTTTCACTTATTCCTTTTTATGGAATCCACCATTTCCCAATCTGCCTTTAGCCACATAATGGAGCATGTATTTGCACTGATTTCTTTACTACTGTACCCGACCCACAATATATTATCCTTCCTGCAATACCTTTTTTTATTCTGTTATTCATTCATTTTGTCTCTTTTTACGGTGTACAGAGATCTGATACCAAGGGTTTAAGTCTGTGCTATAGAGTGTTACAAAATAATTAATTTTATTATAAAGCACATACTCTTTCATCTCCCAATTTAGCCTTTCCCCATTTCAGAATCCAAAAGGAAAAGTAAGTGCCTGTCCCATAAAATGAGTTTAGGTGGGCCCCAGCTGCAACCACTGGCTCAAATTAAGCACTGCCTGAAGACCAATTTGTTAGACGTGTCAGCCTTATGGTGGTCTTCTCCCAAATGTTTTACCTGCTTGCCTCCAAGTTTGCTGAATTCTTTTTGTTGAGCTTTGGGACTCTGAGCACTTTACCACTACCAACCAGTGCTAACGTGCATGTGCTTCTTCCCAAAACATGGTTTGAATGACTTAGCCACAATTAGCATATTAAATTTAGCTAGAAGTCCCTAGTAGAGTGCACTACATGTGCCCAGGGCATGTAAATTGAATGCTACTAGTGGGTCTGCAGCACTGATTGTGGCACCCACACAAGTATCACTTAAAATATGTCTACAGTCTGCCGCCGCAGAGCCTGTGTGCGCAGTTTACACTGCCATGTCGACTTGGCATTTAAAACCCCTTACCAAGCCTTAAGCTCCCCTTTTATTACATATAGGTAACCCCTAGGGTAGGCCCAGAGTGCTGAGTACTCAAAAAGTAAGTCATGTACTTTTATGTTTTTCATGATCTGGTAGGGAAAACACCCAAATTCATTTTCACTACTGTGAGATCTACCGCTCTCATAGGTTAACATTCGGAATTCCTTATTACACATATAAGCTATAATTCCTTATTGAGAAGGAGTGGCTCTGTCATGTTTCATATCATTGGAATAGTGATGATAAATCCTGTTTGCTGGTAAAGTTGATTATATCATTGCCCTTTTAAAAATGCCACATTTAGAAAGATTGCATTTTTCTGCTCTTTGCCCTGTTCGTCTGCAGCCTGTTTCCAATACACGTCTGGGGTGTGTAACAGGTGGATTTAGTGCCTTCTCTCTAGACAGCCACACATAAGGGAGCTTAGGTATGTCTGACAGACCATCCACATCCTGATGGGCCATACTGAGCAAGATGGGAGGAAGGAGCTGACTCTTACATGTGAATAGGTTGTGTCCTGTACCCACATCCAGGCTGCATACCCCCTAGAGTGAGTCTAGAGGCAGAAATTGGAAGGAGGATCTTTGAGTACGTCAAAGCCCTTCTTTGAAGTCACACCCACTTCAAAGGCACAACTTGGTATAATGCTGGGTCGCTGTCCTACCACTTGATCTGTTAAGAACTCTGCGAGGAGGAAGGAGTGCTACGCTGCTACAAGGACTGCCACTCTGCTGGACTGCTGCTCTGAAAGAACTCCTTTTCTGCAGTGCTGCCCTGCTGCCTGCTACCCTCTACCCAGCTGAGGAAGGACTGGACACTTCTCACTTGACTCCAGAGTGACTCCAACGGCATGCTGGCTTGCTCCCTGTCCTACGTTTTAGAGACATCAAAGACTTTTCATCAACCTGCAACAGCATCTGGACTTTGCTTGCTGCAAGTCTTACCCAGCCATATAGTGTCAAACCAGTCCTGGGCCCTTGGAAGGGGGTATAAAATGCTGCAAGTGCTAAAACCCATGCATCGATGATGTTGTGCCAATCAAAACCATAGCATCTCCTTTGATGCTGATGCATCACCGCTGCTGCACAGACCGCGGACATCACATCGCCACCTGAGCGACATATTGAATCCAATTTTTGACGTACCTCCGACTTTGTGTGGCTCAGTTTGATGATTATGCATCACCTCCTTGCTTCCCGCATCTCGACTCCAGTCCCAACGTATCTCCGACTTTGCACAGCTCAGCACTGATGCACCACCTTCAGTCCTGAGGTACGACAATGACGCATCGCCTCTTTGCGTCCCACATCTCCACTTTGCATCTAAGGTGCTTTTCAGCAGGCCAAGGGTGGTCCCTCTATCAGACCGCACTCATCCTAAACCCTTGGATTTACCATGATCTAGTGCACCCAGATATCCCCAGTTGAAGCATTAAGCTTTTAAGCACTATTTTTATATTAATTCTTTAAAATTTCATAACTATGGCTATATTTGTTTAATTTTTGTCATTTTGGTTTGTTCAGAAAAATGTACTCTATTTTTCTCTCTTGGTATGGAGTCTTTTTGTGGGCGTTCTCACTGGGTTAATGTTCGAAGTGTTGCACAAATACTTTACACATTTACTCTTAAGTTGAGCCTGCCTGTTCTTTGCCAAGCTACCAGAGGGTGAGCACAGGTTAATTTCTGGTGTGTATCTGACTTACCCTGACTGGGATTGTGGTTCCTGCTTGGACAGAGGGCATACTTCTGCCAACCAGAAACCCAATTTTTAACACAATTGACCAGAGATAGCATATGGTGTCTGCCAAACCAAAGAATCATCATCTGCTGGTGTGGCTATTTATGCTCAAGTTCTCAATGTGGTGTCAGAGTGAGCCGCATCATGAGGTAATTACCCATCACACCTCATGAGTGAGCAGTTTTCTACAGTCAATGGCTAAGAAGATGCCCACCAACAGAACAATCCACTCACTGTGTGATCCTCCTAGCAACGGGCTGCATGGCTGCTTCCTTGAAGAGTGCTGTGTGCTGCCTGGAAACTTTCTGCTGCTGGAAAGATCCTTCTACCAGTGCTGCTCCTACAACCTGAGTGAGAGACTAAGTGGGTCTAAGCTCAAGAAAGTAAGTGTCAAAACTAAACTGAGGGAACACGCGCTCCCCTTATAGACCTTACCTCAAACTCTGAACCTGAGAGGGGATGTACCCGCATAGGATAGTTAAGGTTTAATTTGATTAGTCTGTAACGGCTCCTGAAAGCACAAATAATCTCACCCATGAATCGCATATTTGTTAAGCCTGGGCGTAAAGCTCCACTCCGCTTGCGGAGTTTGCGTATTTTTGGCAACTCCGCGTTCTGCGTAGAATGAAGAATTGCCAAAAACTAAGCGCTCCGCTCCGGAGCGGAGTCTTTTTTGTGTTTGCGCACCCAAAATGCTTTTTCGTGTGCGTGGGAGAGACTTACTGGATGCTGGCAATCGCCGACGAGATTTCCCATCTGTTCGCAAGCGCCACGAGATTTGCTAGGTGGCCGCATGGTCCCGCGAGAGTTTGTGATCGCGAACACGTTATTCGGGCGCGTCATCGGACTTCCGGCGGAAGTTTTGTGAAGTTCCCGAACATGCAGAATTTGCAATCTGGAGAAGAATCTCTCTCGAGCAGCATCAAAACCTTCTCGAAATGATGATTTGGATTAAAAAAACTCCTCAGATTGACATTTGGCTGTACTTTTTTGTGCAAGGAGTCCTTTTTCTTTTTTTACTTTATTTTTAAGAGGAAGGAAGTCTCCCAGATTCTCCAACTTCCTGTTCCTGTCCTGCTTGCTCCTCCCAGTGCTTTGTCCATCTCCTATTCACTTTTCATTTGGATTTGGAGCTAGAAGGATCCCTCTTTGTGTCTGCTGCATCATATATCATTGGATTTGAGGACTTTTGAATTTGAGATTTCACAAGTAAGTTTGAAAATTGGTGTTGTTTGTTTGGGGCATTGCACCTACATTTTTTGTACTTTTCATCATTTTTTTTTAATTTATTGCGGTAGGTGACCTGTAGTTTCACTAGGGGCCAAGTTGTTTCTTTGTAAGTATTTTTTCTTCTTTTAAAAAGGAAACATGTTGCACAGTTCAATACATTTTCTCTAACTTGTCAAATCAATTTGCAATATTTATTTAATTCACTAGCCGGCCAGTAGTCTGCCAATAGGCCTTTCAGCCAGTAGGCCCAGAGTTACAAATGGGTAGCATTGGATTGAAATGCAAAATGTGTTTCTTTTGGTTTTTCACTTTTTTTCATGTGTGTTAAATAAATACCTTTGTTGGATGTGTGTGGTTGTTGTGTAACTTGCAAACCTTTTTTAGCCCTGTGGGTTTTCATTTTTGGCATTGTATTAATGCTGTGTTGTTTAGCATGCCTCCTTTGTCTGGCCAGTGTGTGAGTGTGTTTGTAATAGTGGGCCAGCATTTGGCTTGGCTGAGCCTCCCATGTGGCGTGGTGCCATTTTGTAAAGTCTGTTTCCATATTTAGGCCTGCTTGAGTTCATTGTTTTCCAGGCCTCCTGCTTGTTGTTGTTGTGAGTGACTGACCATGTGGCTGGTGGCCATTTTGTGGTGGTGGTGGTGCTTTTGCCATAGACCTGCAAGGCTTCTTTCCTTTGTTCCTCTTGGCCTATTGCTTCTTGTTGTGGCCTGGCTATTTGGCTGGCGGCCATTTTGTGAAGGCAGCCGGTGTGCTTCTGCATTAGGCCTGCATGTCTTTCCTTTGTTCCTCTTGGCTTATTGCTTCTATTCATTGTCAGCTGCAGCTCCATGAATGCTGAATCCCACATGATGCACAATGCCAAACCGGGTCTGTTACATTTGTATTTTTGTTGTTGTTCTTCTTCTTTCCTATCCTTCCTGAGTGTACTGTACACTAGTACACCAGCCATGAAAGCCCTTGTTTTTGTCAAAGTCTCACAAATATCTACACTGTATTGTTATGCTTTTTTAATAACTGAGGTAATACATTTTATAATATTAATAACACTAACAAGTGTGACCACGCACTAAGTTATATCTTAGATTTGTTTGTTTGTACTAGTAGTAATTGAACCACAGCAATGAATGCCACGTTTCACTGATGTTCTTCTTGCTTTTTTGCTTTTAGGTGCACAAAAGAGGAGGAGAAGTCATCACCCATTGTACTGCCAAACAGAATTCCTGCTGCACACGACGTCACATGACGTGTGACTTCAGACATCTCTTCAACTTTTGCCACTGCGTGCTGCTGTGCTGACATCTTCAAGATGGCCCCAAGTCCAATATCAAGAAAGTATCAAGAAAGTTGCCAGTGAGAAGAAGGCACTGCCACTTACCAAGACTGATATGTCGCCCAAGACATTTTTTGGGAAACCAAAAATTGCGCCTGCAGCAGCGGTGTCTGGGGAGCAAGCTGGGAGCAGCATCTCCGCATCAGTGGACCCACCCCACCAACCTAGGCCCAAGCCCATGTCTGTTGCAGAGGCAGCCAGTCTAATCACGAGTCCAACGCCAACGAGCAGTGATGTTGAAATTGACTTATCGTTTTCGCAAAGTAGTACCCATTCATTGCAGGGAACTCAGATAAATGGGCAACAACAGCCTCAACCACCCCCGAAGTAGGGGCAGTTCAGGAGATCGAGCTTCCTGCAGAGGAAGAAGAAGAGCAAGCCACTCTTTCAGAAGATCCATTGTCTTCCAGATCCCCAGCAAGGAAAAGGAGGGTTAAACCATGAACTTCTTCTCCAAGCCCCCTTTCTGATGATCTAGACACCACTTGGATCCCACCTCCGTCGGAGTTAGAGACATGCCACGCCCACAAGACAAGGCTAGGGAAAAGGAAGGTTCCAGAAAGCCTTAGAGTAATGGAGGTAGATGTAGAAGAGGAGGATGATGATGATGAGCCAGTCATCATGGACATTAGTCCCGCCCCAGTGGAGACCGTCATTACCCCATCCCAATTGCTGTGAGGGATGTGGCACAGATACCACCAACACAGATGATACCACCAACACCACCTCCAGCTTCCATATTTCGCCGGCAGCGACCTACATCCACCACAACACCTTAGTAGAATGAGGTACTGCAGAGAGTCAAACTTCACGCCCACCTACCAGTTCATCCGGCATTGCAAGTGGCACCAGCAGCACCAGAAAGTTGACCTCCCCAGTTTGGGACTTCTTTTCGGTTAGCAGGAAGGAGGTGAACATTGCAATATGCTCCATTTGTGGACAAGGTGTTTGTCGGGGTAAGCTTGGTACAAACTATGGTACCGGAGGCCAAACAACCCATCTGAAAAAACACCACTTGATCCAGTGGGAGGCGCACCTTAGCGGCCAAAAAACTGCACCCATTGTTGTTGGTGGGGATAAAGAAGTAGAAGATGCGATCACGGTGGAAGGTGAACAAGAGGGAGACATTTTCTCTGGTACACAAAGTAGCCCTGTCCCCAGCAGTGCAGTGGCACCACCCACATCCTCATCAGCAACATTGCTGTGGCACAAGAGTCAGGCTGAGATACCAAGGGGTCCCAGGCAAGAGAGTACCGCAACAAAAAAATGTGCATTGAGCCTAACAACATCTGGTATCAAGAAGTCACCTGCATCAGTGGCACCAGAAAAGAAAAAAATCCAGGCTACCATTCTCAGCATGTTTAGGTCAGAGGGGCAGTACTAACGCAACCAGTCAACGGCACGTTTGTACAAGGCGAAGCGGGCTAAAATGTTAGCGTTGGACCTCCTCCCTTTTGCTTTTGTGGAAGGGGTGGATTTTTTTGAATTTGTGACAGCTATCTGCCCAAAATGGACGGTTCCCAGCCAGTCCTATGTTGCCAGAGTTGCGGTTCAAGCACTACATCACAACGGGCTGGAATTGCTTGAACAAGCTTTGCAGCAAAGTGCTGTTCACTCTATCCACCTGACAACAGACATGTGGACCAGTTGCCAAGCCACTGATTACAGGAACATCACTGCACACTGGATCTCGTTTGTGGGGGTTAGTGAAAAGATATCTGCAGGTGGTGTTGTTGACACTGCTGAGATTTTTAATGCCACTCGGAATCATGCTACTGTAGCCATGTTCGCCATGGATCTCATACTGCTGCAAACATTTTGGAAGACTTTGACAGCAAGGTCTTTGAATGGCTGCGACCAAGAGGGCTTACCATTGGTTTTGTTGCCACGGACAATGGCAGTAATATAGTTAAGGTCATGGCCGATGGTGGCTATTTCAGGGTCCTGTGTTTGGCGCACTGCATTAACATCATTGTTCAAGACTTTCTGAAAAAAAAAGACTGAGTCAGCAACTTACTGACCACCTGCAGAAGAATCTTTTCAGCCATTTCAGCCATTCTTTTAAAGCCCGGAAGCAGCTGAGGATCATTCAACAAGATAATAGAATGCCAGTTTAAGCACTCATCCAGGAGGTGCCAACACGTTGGAACTTAACTTATTACATGCTGGAACATCTGTTTGAGCAGTACAGACCAATCAATGAATATGTCATGCAAAGAGGGGATGCTACTGTGAAAGGTATGATCATTGAGATGGACCAATGGGGCCTAGTTAAATGCCTGACAGAGATGCTACTTCCTTTCGAGCTCTTCACACGTGAAGTCAGCAAGGAGGACTGTACTATGGGCCAAGCTATCCCATTGTTGCACATGCTAGAGGAACAGCTGAAGGGGGTGTCCGCAATGTACGCAGGTGTGGAGGAAAAAAAAGAAGCATATGAGTTGGTGAAGAGCTTAACCCTTCACTTATCTGAAAATACAAGGGTGCAAAAAGGCATTGTGTCATCCAACCATTACATTTGTGCTACAATTGTGTATCCACGGTACAAACCATTACTGCACACTTTTATTTCTTTATCAAACGGGGATGTTGCCAACAACAAAACTTGGATAGCTGTGGAAGCCAGTCACTTAGAAAAAGAACGGCCCGGAATTAGAGGTCCGCTACTCCAGGGCACAACAAGTACTGCAGGCCAGCCGGCTTCAAGCTCAACTTCAGAGCCTGAGGGCAGTGCGGTTGGCTCATTGCAGCCAAAACCACCAACAACAACAAGAACAGGAGCATCAGACCCAAAATCGGCACAAGAATGGTTTCTACAGCAAGGGCTTGCTAAGTCCAGTGCTGATGCAAAGGCAAAAGAGGCCGAGCAAAGCGGAGCACCCACGAGAATTGAGAGGATGGTCCAGGCCTATCTGGATGACCCAACAGATGTCTACATTGATTAAAACCCATTTCTGTATTGGCATGGGAAAAGGCGCCAATGGCCAGTGCTCAGCAGCCTGACGATAAACTATCTGGCTTGCCCTGTCACAAGTGTCTCTTCTGAGCGTGTTTTCAGTGCTGCTGGTGCCGTTCTGACAGTGAGAAGGCCCAGTCTCTCACCCCAAAACGTGGAGAGGTTAACCATGATCAAAATGAATCAGCACTTTATACCACCGGATTACACCATACCTGAAGTAGCACAGCAGGAAGATGATGACGGCGACTCAGCTCATGGAAGTTGTGTGTTAGATGATCTACTTCTGGGTGAACCACCAGAGTTTGAGGACAAGCTCTACTTCCCTGACAACAAGGCTTTCGAGTTGCTTTCTTTCGTGCTTTGAACCCCCCCCAAAACAAAGCACCCCACAAAGATACAGCTAAGGAATATTATTTACTTTTGTTATTTGTGTGTGTCATTGTCTTTCTGGTTCGAATCACAGCAAATCCATTACTCCTTAATTTATGAAGCTTAACTTTACTTTTCTCCTCTATTTTTCAATATCCTTTTTGTTTTTCCATCTACACTTACAGGCCGGTCTTTACCCTGTGCTATACCGGGAAAAACAACTCACACTTACCTTACCAAACCGCATCCGCCAGGCAGGCACCCAAGATTGACGGACAGAGCATCCATGGAAGGACCAAGAGGAATGCCGAGATGCAACTCCCAATTTGACCATACCATAGTTATAGTATCATCATTTCATTTCATTCATTTTTTCTCTTCAATCATTACGACCGTGTGTGTTGTTGTTTATTATGTTTGCTTATATTTGACTCCTACAGAATTTATTTTCATTTTCTTTACTAGCTTTAAAAAGAAGCCCGGTACAGCAGAACATAAAATGTATGTAACTTGGGTTTCTCTGGGGGCAGACAGGCAAGGCAATTGCATAATAATAATAATTAATATTATACTTCTGCCCTGTACTACTAGTCTAGTACTACTCATCAAGTCATCATCTTGCATGCATTTCTTTTTTCTCCCTTAACAGATTTATGATGGTCGGCTGCCAAGATTGTGTGTTGTGAATGTGTAGATCAGCCGACTAAAACTGAACAGGGAGAAGACAGAGGTCCTCATCCTCGGCTCCAACCCCTCAGCCTGGGACGACTCCTGGTGGCCAACGACGCTGGGAGCAGCCCCGACACCCACCGACCACGCACGCAACCTGGGAGTCATCCTCGACTCAATGCTCTCCATGGCCAAGCAAGTCAACGCAGTCTCATCCTCCTGCTTCAACACCCTCCACATGCTTCGCAAGATCTACAGGTGGATCCCGACAGACACAAGAAGAACAGTCACCTAGGCCCTCGTCAGTAGCAGACTTGACTATGGGAACGCCCTCTACGCGGGAGCCCCGGCCAAGCTCATCAAGCGAATGCAACGCATACAAAACTTCTCCGCACGCCTGGTCCTCGATGTACCACGCCACAGCCACATCACCCCCCACCTGAGGAACCTGCACTGGCTCCCCGTCGACAGGAGAATCTCCTTCAAACTCCTCATCCACGCACACAAGGCACTCCACAAGACTGGCCCAGCCTACCTCAACAGACGACTCCTCTTCTACGTCCCCAACCGCCAACTCCGCTCCGCCGACCTCTCCCTCGCCACCGTCCCTCGCATTCGAAGAACTACCACCGGCGGCAGATCCTTCTCCCACCTCGCCGCCAAGACCTGGAACACCCTTCCACTAAGCCTACGACAGACCCAAGACCTGCTGACCTTCAGGAGGCTACTCAAGACCTGGTTGTTCGACCAGTAGCAGCACCCCCCCTTTTTTTTCCCTAGCGCCTTGGGACTATCGCGGGTAAGTAGTGCGCTTTACAAATTCTGTGATTGATTGATTGATTGTAGTGTTTGTCTTTGTCAAACCTTTCCCCAAACCCGCCTTCCCACCAATTCATCCAACCCTAACCCTCTTCCCCTGGGCTGTGTGATTTATATTGCGGTGTGACTAAATTAAATTTACACCAATATTGATCACACACTTGCTGGGGCGGATGTGGTGAAAGCAACACTAACTCAAGGCAGGGCGAAGATCTTCTTCTGCTCTAAGTATATATATATACTTCACTTTAGCCCACACTGGCAATATTAGATTGCCCACCCATGCACAGTATTCAATATTAGAATTTATTTTCCAGAGGAACATAAAGAATCCATCATAATAGTATAATTGGTTGCCAGCATTGAGTCAGACTCATCAATCATCATCCTAGTTCCAGCACTAGAGGTTACCAAGGCGCTTGTCCGCTTCATCATTGTCGTAGATAGAGTCGACTTCAGTTTGTAACTTGTACTAGGCTAGCCCTCCAGGCATTCTGGTTAATTTTACTTTAGCATTGCTTATCATCATCATGGTTTCTTCTTTGGCAGTCTTCTTGTATACTGTACTTCTACTACTCGTTCCTGTCCTGACTCTCCCTCAGGTGACTGACTGTCTCATTTTCTTTTTTTGCAAATGCTACTGAGTGTCAGTGTCTACTACAACTACTACCCCCACCATGGCAACTTGGGAAACCAAACCATCACCATGCAGCCATCATTTTGCCTAACATCAATCACAGGTAAGAGAAGAAGTTTGGTGGAGGCATAATTAATAAAATGAAAATTAATTAATTCATTCACACACCCTTCTGAGTCCATAGGGGTTTTAGTTGCAGACTGCCTAGACTTGGAGGAGAGACTGACAGTAGTAGTAGGACAAGTCACAAGTAAGGGTACCGCATCTATGTTGGTGTGTTACACTATCGGCAGATTATTTCAATCAAAAACTGGCTGCGGCCCTGCAGCAGCAAAGGAAACCGTGTGAAGTAAAACAGTAACCCCCGCATGAAACATTTACATCATATGTAAACTATAAATAATTTATTCCCCTAACAAATAAACTAATGAAAAAAACCCACAACACCTGACCCACCCCTCTCCCTAACCCCAACCAATGTCCATAAGAGTCCAATGTCCATTCCATTGTTCATAAATAAAGTAAACCCCAACTTTTCCCCAATGCACACTTCCCAACCACCAAAAAAAAGATTAAAAAAGGGGCAAGGCGACGGAGTTCTAGCAGCAGGCTCGTCGGTTACTCTCCAGGGCCTTTATCTGCTCCTCTAGGCACGCCATCCGGAGGAACATGCGGCGCTTAAATGCCTTAGAGTTGCAAGCACAGGGGTGGGGAGCAGTGTTCAGAGAAGAAGTGCCGCGGGCGGCTGCCAGACCACGGCGCTGTACCACTGGAGGCACTGGAGGGGCCTGGCTGGGGCCTGGGGTATTGGAGGAGGCTGCAGCTGCCGCCGCCTCCTCCTCCTCCTCCACCAGATCCACCAGCCGCCAATATTCAGTACGGATGGCCTCCAGCTTCCGTTGCTGGGCCATGGCTGCTAACTCCTTCCTGTTTGGTAGTGGTTTCGGTTGGGAAGGAGTAGCTATATAAAGAAAGAAAAAAGACAATTGTAACCAATACTCTTAGCAAAACAGTAACACAAAATTAATTATACACATAAAATTATAGTGGCACAGTAGCACTAGCAAGCACAGTAAATAATATTTGTGGTATCCTCCCACTTCCTCGGCCTCTAACATTTGTGGGAGTTACAGGCATTACTACTATGCACTATGAGTAGACAAGTCCTCTCCTTCTTTCTCTTGTTAAGCTAAATTAATCTTGTAGGCATGCCAGCTCAGTCAGCTTGTGCCCTAGACAGACATACTCGTGCCGCAGACTCACGTTATTTATATTTACTACTGTCTGCAGGTGGGGCAGCTGTAGTCTACAACTACACAATTATCTTATTTTTCTATTCTGGCCATACTCTGTTACATCAATGACAACTGCTTAATTTCACTTTCACTATGAGTACTACAACAAGGCTGTGAGATGATATCTGATCTGAATGATCATTGATTATATATGGGACGACGTGAGGTACTATTGAATTTATTGATTGATTGTGTAACCAACCATGCAGCCGATAGGCCATCCATGGCAGGCTGACATGGTTGAAAATGACATAGGCAGGGAGAGGGCCTCCGAGTCGGAGGGAGGCGATTGATAATGGGTGGGTATGGGTACATACATACATACACAATATATATGCTGTGCTTGCAAACTACTGTGAGTCAAGGGAGTATTCTGAAATACAACCCTGAATCAAAAATCTTGAAAAAAAGTCCTTGTTTCTCTTCTCAGCGATTTTTCCATTTATCATTGCATTGCTCTTCTAGCATTATATTTTTTTAATTCTAATCTTATTCTATTCTTCACCCTTGGCTTTGCTACTCTGGCACGGTTTATTTTTCTTCTACATTGTCTTCATCCAGTGACAGTCTCCACCTATGCTATGATTGAATACCATCCAGGCATCCATCCATTCAAAGTAGACATGGCTATCATTCTTCTTAATCTCTCAAAAAACCTTTCACCAAAAACAAACATTTGTAAAAAAAAATGTAAACCTCCACCCATGCATCCTTCCTTGCCTGCCTTTGAGTTTGACCCATCAAACCCCCCGGAGGATTCCTATCTATCACCCATACAGCTTCACCCACCTAGGCAGGCATCCTTTCTTTCACCTTTCACCCACCCTTCAACCATCCATGCATCTGATTCCGTTCAGCCACCTATGCATCCAACGCATCCTTCTCTGCCAGTCATATATTACATGTCACCCGTCCTTCCTCTTTCCATCTCTCTTTCCCTTTTCATGCAACTCATCCATTAAAGTCGTCTGACTCCTAGTCTTCTTCATAAAACTTTCCCAGCTGAGTTGAAGTCAGATAGAAGAGGCCATTAGTTACTCAACTCCTGCTGCTAATGCTATTGCTAATGCTAAGTAAAGGGTGTCTTCTTCAACCGTTGTTCACAACAACTTAGTCTCTCTCAACAGTACAGTGTACACCCTTGCAGCAAGTGTGTATTGTCAACAAGTAAGGAAAATAACTTACAACAGCCTGCCACTGCTGCTGGCTCACCCACCCCTGCAGCAGCTGCCGCATCTGCTCCCTCCTGGCTGGTGTCGCCTGCCCCGCCGCTGGTGGTCGTTACGCCTAGAAAAAACATTACACTTTTTTTAGATTCCATATACGCCTCCCCCTATTTATTCTTTTTCACTAGCAAGATTGAAAATACAATACATACATACACCACACACATCACTAGTACAAATCGGGTATTAGTCTAGAGTAGAGTAGACAGTAGTATGTCCTATCCTATCAGAAATAGTAAAATATCTGGCAAAGTCTCTCAAGAAGAGGACAACCCATAGGTCTGGACTCAGTGGCTAGAGCTATTGGTGAATCTGAGTTTTAAAACTTTTTAAAAAGAAAAAGAGTGGCCTACTGGGCAAGCTACAGACAGACTAATAGTAATACAGAGTCAGAGGCAGTTATATTAATGTAAAAAAAAAACAGACACTAGAAATATAATAACTAAGCAGGTAGGTAATGCAGGGATAACAAGAATTTAGAAACAGATAGATCGAAGAAGATTTGGTAAAAAATAGAATTAGGAAACAGAAATAATAGTTCGAAAAAAATAAGGTGCAGTAAAAGTTAGGGAAATATAATTATTAATATTAACAACAGGAGGACTTACTGGGGCCAGCAGCAAAGCCCTCTGAGGAGCGATCCTGACCCTGGGAGGCATCTCCAGCTCTCGCCTCAGACCCCGTCTTCTTCTTGCCCCTGGATGCTGATCATGTAATAAAGAGACAAAAATTGATTGGTGTGAAACAAATAAAATATTTTAAAAAATGCTCTAAAAACATTTTTTGACAGGAAACGACAACTGCAATAAAATTTACCTATCTGATCTGATCGACTAGTAGTATCGTGATTGCGGACCGTCTAGTTATTCTATTTATTAATCCAGTGTTCCATTCCGATTCCAGAATTCTAAACCTTAGTAACACCTAGCCCACCTATTCCAAAGACATTGGAATGAATTGCCAAAAATTATATTTGCTTTTTCTAAATTCCGATCTCATTCGCAATCATCAATGATTCAAACCCCCTTTGACGGGCCAATTGTTCACTAAGTCTGCATTTCCATTCATTTTAGTCCTCAAAAATGCATTGATGGGCGCATGCATATTGCATACACCAAATTGTTGGCTGGTTGCTGCTGTGTGATGTACTGATGAGTTGCTATATTACTCACTCACTAACAAACTACAAAAGGTTCTACTAAGGACTGGAGTCAGCAGCACGTGACGGGGTGCGCTTCACCCAGACCGCTAAAAAACTTACCAACTAATACTAAATAGCTGACTATAATAACTACCTACCTACCACCACTATCTTACTGACAGGACAAAGGAAAGGAGTCTCTCTAGCATTACCTAACTTAAGTTCTCTAACCTCTCGTACATAATCAGCCCAAGCGAGGGCAAAGTAGCTCCGAGCACCTGTCTAGAAGAATAATAATCACATAATATAAGATTTTTAAACATAACTTTCAAGCATGTAAGCAGCAGCAGCATTCTTGCTATTTGGGAAAAAAATAATATTTGCAATAACACAGAACAGAACACACAATAGTAAAATAATTAGCTACTCACCAAGCCCCACAAGCTCAACACCGAGCAGGTCCCCCAGGTCCTGCTCCCGGTCCAGGATGTCAGACCGGGAGTCAGCTGGTTGTGGGTGAGCCAGACCTCAGAGCAGCAAAACACTGCCCGGCTCACCCACGCCCACGGATGTATGTCATTTCATCGCGTGGTTTTACCACGCACATCTTTACTTCGAATTTTTTACCACGCATACCAATACCATGCTTTTTCATTGACATACATTAAAATACACTTGCCACGCAAACGACTACCGTGCACACTGTCACCACGCATTTCATTACTACACTTGTTTAATATTATTTATTGATCGGACGTGCTTGCCCATATTAGCAGTTTATTTACAGATGCCCCGAGAGTAGCGCTTAATTAGAATCAACCATCCCCGTTTAGCCTCATGTTCCTAAATTTAAAACAGTGTAGCAGTGCCACCCAGTGGCTTAAATACCTTATGGCACCCTAGAGGATGGACGAACCCCTCGCACCTGAAATGCTCAATATGCCCATTGAAACTTCCCCCTTAGCAACCATGTAAATTGCAATAATGATATGCCCTGACAGAGCAATCAGACTGCCCTGCCCAGCAGGAAACCACAGCAGGCACACCATGAAACAGGCAGCATGCAAAGAGAACTTCAGCAACACAATGAAGGTGCAAACAAAACCCGCCTGACACTGGACCTGCAACAGTGTGTCAAACCTCCCCCTTCCGACCCTCAAAACTGCAAAGCATTGGTCCGAAAGGGCAGAGCCCCTGACCATGGCGGCACGCAGACCACCTTTCAACTGGCCGATCCAACCAGCCAGGCCCACCTACCATGCCACCCATATACCCTTATCCATCCCTAATTCCTTAAAACTCCCTTGCCACCCATATACCCTTATTCATCCCCAAGCCCTAAAAACTCCCTTGTCACCCAAATACCCTTAGCCACCCCTAGTTCCTTAAAACTCCCTTGCCACCCATATACCCTTATCCGTCCCTAAGCCCTAAAAACTCCCTTGCCACCCAAATACCCTTAGCCACCCCTAAGCCCTTAAAACTCCCTTGCCACCCATATACCCTTATCCATCCCTAAGCCCTATAAACTCCCTTGCCACCCAAATACCCTTAGCCACCCCTAAGCCATAAAAACTCTACCTGTTCTGTTTATTTTTCCTTCTGCATTCCGTCCTGTTTTATAGTTGAACACTGCCACCTAGTGTTCAAAATGCGTGGTAAAATCTTGCAATCTAAAGACTAGCCAGGAAACAGTTTAATCAATGTAATAAATGCGTGGTGAATGTACTCCGAAGTAAAAACTTCGGAGTAAAGGCTGTTTCCCACGCCCATCGGCAGTGACGCTCCTGGCAGGCCTGCCACCTGCTGCCAAGGTTAAGGGGAGGTGGCGCTGTACAAAAAAACAAGGATGGCCACCTCCACCTCAGAGAACAGGGCCAAGGCCTGCACCCCTTCTGGGTGCCATCTTCCACAAGGAAGGCGGCTCCTGGTCGCACTAGCGTTAACCTTAGACTTGCCCTTAGCCTTAACCATGGTTCTGAGGCGGCGGGGGTGGAAAGGAAAATGTAGAAGTAAAAAATAAAGTCAGGAGAAGTAGAGAAGTAAAAAAAATAAAAAGCAAGTAATAGAAAAACAGTACAAAAATTGCAGGAAAAGTAGAAATACAATGCAAAATATAAGGGAGAAATTTAACTAAGGTCAGACCACAGGAGTGGTATTGGTGACCAGGTATGGATCGCCAGGGGGGGCGTTGGTGAAATATTGTTGGTTGTGGATTCATAATGATAAAAGCAGGAACACCAGAACTGCTCCGTTGTCTCCAGCTGAAATTCCAAAAGAGCCTTGGACCAAGTTAGGACTGGACATTGCTGGGGCATTTGAACTTTTAGCTGGAGATGAGAGATATGTTTTGTTGTTGGTGGATTATACCTCCAAATGGGTGGTTACAAAGTGTGCAGCAGTTGTGAACACAAGAACAGTAATTGAGTTCCTTACGGAAGAATTCTCTCGTGAGGCTGTACCGAAGTATCTAACAACTGACAATGGTGTGCAATTTGTATCGCAGGAAATGGGTATGTTTCTCAAAGAGTTGTCTATAATATACTTCAAAACAGCTTTGTACTCACCACAGGCCAATGGTTTGGCTAAAAGCATGAACAAAATATTAAAAAGTTGTGCTAAGAGATCTATTCAAACGAGAAATTCTTTGAAAAATGTGTTAAGAGAAGCATGGTGGGCTCACCATAATACGTCAAATGGTGTTACATTTGTGTCTCCATTTGCTGTACTATGGGGAAACCACATGATAAACTTAACCCCTCATGGTTGAGTCTAAATTTCAATATCAGAGGCCCTCGACGCCATAGCTCCACTTAAGAGGGTAAAAATCCA
Source organism: Calotriton arnoldi (assembly GCA_963921515.1). NCBI lineage: Eukaryota > Metazoa > Chordata > Amphibia > Caudata > Salamandridae > Calotriton > Calotriton arnoldi. Next base: position 1,233,075 of record CAWUFW010002172.1, read on the forward strand.
GGTCAGGGCAGCCCCAGCCCCTTGGTATTCAGACACTCTTAAGAGGGAAAAAGCCCTATGCAGGGTCAAGGAAAGGAAATGGAGGAAATCCAAATCTGAGCTAGATGAATCGCTCTATCGAATGGCACATAGAGCTTATTTGAATAGCTGTAATGTAGCCAGAAGAGCACATCTAGGCTCCCGTATTACGGAAGCGAAGAATTCCCCGCGGGAGCTTTTTAAAATTCTGATGGAATTTACGAACCCGAGGGCCAATAACCCGCTGCCGCCTTCCACCTAGGAGTTATGTGAGGACCTAGCCAGTCCCTTTATTCACAAGATCAACATAATCTACCGCTCCTTTGGGCCCGAGGAGGTAGATCATGTTGCAGCCCCTTCTCAGGAAAATCAATACCCTTTTAGCCTGAAATCTTTCCCTGATATCACGGGTGAACAAGTGGGCTCCTTACTAGGTCACATGAAATCAGGATCCCCACTAGACCCTGTACCGCCTGCTGTTATGTCAGAACTTAGCCCGGTCTTAGCTGATGTGCTTGCTGAAGTTTGTAACATATCGTTAGCCACAGCTACGTTTTCGCGTAAGTGGAAAAGCGCACGCATTAAACCACTGCTCAAGAAGGCGCTGGCTGATCCCACCGATTTACAAAACTACAGGCCGATATCTCTCCTCCCGTGCTGCTCAAAGATCTTGGAAACACTAATTAACCGGCATCTTTCTTGCTATTTGGAACAAAATAATCTACTGGACCCATCCCAGTCCGGCTTCCGTGCTTCTTATAGCACTGAGGCTGCATTGCTGGAGGTTACCGACACCATAAGGATGTCATTGGACAGGGGGACCCCAGCGATGTTAGTCCTCCTTGATCTTTCAGCAGCCTTTGACACCATCTCTCATCGTATCCTGTTGGATAGACTGCGAGGGATTGGTGTCAGAGGCATGGCCTTTAAATGGATACAAAGCTATCTGTCCGACAGAACACAATGCGTTCAGCTGGATTCCTTTGTGTCACAGACTACTCTGGTGGATAGGGGAGTTCCACAAGGATCCATTCTAAGTCCCACCTTGTTTAATGTATATGTGTCCCCCTTGGCCGGAATCATCAGAGACTGTGGGTTTGAGACCATATCGTATGCTGACCACACACAGGTGATTGTCCCCATAGAGGAAAGCGCTGCAGCAACCAAATTAAAGTTTAAAAACTGTATGTCCAATATTGCGATATGGATGAGGAAGAACTTACTTCAGCTTAACTCCATCAAAACAGAGATACTGCTGTTTGGGAAGGCTGAGGAATTGTGGACCCCTGACTGGTGGCCCTCAGAGCTAGGAGAGGCACCTTCCCCTAAAAACTAGGCTAAGAATCTAGGCATTAGAATCGATAATAAGTTAACAATGGAGGAACAGGTGAAGACGTTGTCAGACACCTGCTTTGGGACAATGCGGATGCTTAGAAAGATCTTCCCTTGGATCCCACTCTCGGCAAGAAAAACCCTCATTCAGTCACTCTAGGTCAGTCGACTGGATTATGGCAACTCTCTGCTGGTTGGAATAAGGGAAGACCTACTATCAAAATTGCAGGTGGTGCAAAACATAGTAGCCCGCCTCGCCTTCAACAAACCGGCGCGCACCCCTTCGTTACCTCTTCTACGCCAACTACATTGGCTTCCTATTCGGAAACGAGCTATTTTCAAGCTGTTATGTATGGTCTTCAAGTCTCTGCAGGGGAATGGCCCAGCCTATTTTAAAAAGAAACTGGAACTGTATCAACCCGTCCGTCAGCTAAGATCTAGTAATCGCAATCTGCTCTGCACGTGGAGAATAAATAAGGTCAAAATGGGTGGTCGGGCTTTTTCTCATCTAGCCCCCAGCCACTGGAACAGCCTCCCTGAGGAGATCCGGGCCTGTGCCGATTTGTCTCAATTTAAGAAAATGCTCAAGACCTGGCTTTTTTAGGATTATTCTTCTCATTGGAGCCTTCTTCTCTAGCGCCGAGAGATCCCCCTGGGGATGATTCGCTGCGCCCTACAAATGAGTATAATATAATAAATATATATCTCTGGAGAAGATCTTAACATCCTCAGAACGTTACACCAAGACAAGTATAAAGTACACTTTGATAAAAGAAACTCTGTGTGTGAGCAAACATGGAAAGTAGGTGACATGGTATTGGTGAGGAAACCGAGATTTGTAAAAAAAAGATATTGGAAGTTCATGGGATCTTTCATTATTTCCAGGATAAAGACAAATGTGATGGTGTTGGACTCAGGTGATGTATATAATATGTCAAAATTTACCAAACTTTGTGATGATACATCCGACAAAACACCTGCCGATAAGAATATTGCTAATGCACAAAAATGTGAGTTGGGTCAACCGGTTGCAGACAGGGATTCTGATGCTGTACAAAGAAATGGGGGTGGACTTGTTGACATTTCTGCTTAGAGAAGAGCCAACCCGGGTTGGCTGCATGACTATGTGACTGATTAAGTACTTAGGTTGGGTATGTGGTTTTTTCCATTTGTTTTAATTTTCTTATTTTAGTATGGGTATTAATCCATGTTGTTGCTTTGGTGATTATTATTTTTTTAATTTTATCTCATGCAAATATTGAATGGGGGGGAGATTTGTTGTGGCTTTAAGATTCCAGTGTTATGTAGTTATAATAGCACTGGACCCCTTGTAGTCTAGGCAACTAGAGCTGTCTTAGGTCACCTATGGCTAAATAATGCTCTGTTTGCCAGCAGCCAAGAGATGGTTTGAAATAGGGTCAGTTGGACTGAGCTGCCTGAACAGACTGGAGGCCAAAGATGTATATCATCAATAAAACTACCTTTACAGCTGATCAAGGAAACGCCTTTTCTGTTACCATCTGAACTCAGGGCCGTACTGACCATAGAGGGCACCGGGCATTTTCCCGATGGGCTGGAAGGGTGGGTGCCGGTTTTCAAGCCATGGGGGCCAAATATGTCACTGGGGGCCGGTTATGCAGCAGTGCTGCAATATCAGCTCACTGTAACAAAAGCAACAGCAGTGCTAAAGCGGAAGCAGTGCTGCTTGTCGCTAGCATTACCCCCCTCCTCAACCCCCCCACCGGGGCTGGTCGGGCAGAATTACCAGGGCTGGTTTGTGTTTCCAGTCCTGTCCTGTCTGAACTTAACATTTTCTACTTTCTCTCCTTTTTTCTCGCACTTTCTAGTGCTAAGTAAGATGCAAGAGACACATCTGTCTATATTACATAACACTTCTGTGCCACTATATTGGCATCTTTTATCATAGCATTGGGTGGCGGCAGAGAGAACCAAGAATGGGAAACCAGCCCAATGCAGTGGCATAGAGGGAGCAGGTTTGCAGAGATGGGCTTGCCATGGACGCATGTTTCTGCAGAATCCTGCTTTCCTCTCATTGTGATCCAAAGAGAGGGAAGGGACGAGGAAAGCATTGCTTTACTGACAGGTAAAGAAAAACCATGTCTGTCAGCAAGTATTTAAAGGATTCCCTTCTGCCAGCTGATCTTAATATATTGTTGCTGGAGGATATAAAATCAACTTAGATCATACAATAATTGAGTGCAGTGTCCTACAAGATGGCCTCCTTGAGTTTATATTTACTTTTGGAAGTAAAATGTGCATCAAAGCCAAGGCGACGGAATAAATCAGTGAAACCCGAGCACTTCTCAACCTTAGCTTTAATTCTCTGGTAAACAATAACTCCTTTCAGCTACTAGAGGTTTCATTTTCCAATGTACTTACTAAAAGTAATAGAGTCTATCAACATTATATTCCTAGCGTTATAAATATAAAGCATTCTTTGGCATGAAAACACTCCCAGGCACTATACCACACATGAATAGAAAATAGGCCCTCTTCTTCAGCTGATTCTCAATGCAGAGCCTGAGCAGGCATGGAATTTTCAACTAGAATGTGCTCAGAGTTCAAAAAGAGAATACCTGCACCCACCCAGCTTACCATTTCAGGTCTGTATCCTTCAGTCTACGGGCAACGCATTTCTGAGTACTCCATCCTTCCGAAAAAATATGTTGTGCGCTACGGAGTCCTAGTTATATTCTTAATATACATGTGGGACTTAAAAAGCAAACTGGTTGGTTTAATTGGGACACTATTGTGGGAGTCTGCACTAGTCCCTAAGGTTAATTTAATGAATCACTTCATTTACACATTGCAATTATTAGTGGATACATATATATTCAGATGTTGGAATTGCCAACATTGAAAGTAAATAATGAAGACATTATAACACCAAGTAAACTACTTTCCTTGATAGGCACAAGGGTATCCTACAAGTTCAAATAATGTGACAACATTCTTGTATAAGGGATCAGAGGTTAATCAATATACCATAAAATGTATATATACAAAGATATGCGGGCATATCACAAACATACTGCAATGCAACAATAAGAGAGCAAATCAATATATACAAGGTCAGAAAAGAAAGAATCTGCTTAAAAATATATGAACATAATGCATTGTCAATGTGTAATAGAGGATTTAACAAAGCATCCTTCTAGAATAGCTTTACAAAAATTAGCGCTAATTGACCTTGAACTTATTTAATTACCTATGACATGTAATATAAAATAAACTGGGCTCTATGTCATCTAAGTCCCACCATTGAGATATGAAAGTGGAGGTATTTACAGATATGTCGGTAGTACTCCAGTAGTATTACTTCATGTACTCTAAAATGCAACTAACAAAGGTTTATGTCCAGATCTACATCTATGACAAACCTGTCTGTTCAGTGCAGAGATCTCTGCTGCGCGCGCTTATTGCTCGGCATACAGAGGTCTACCTTTTAGGTGTAAATGTGAAACCAGCAATTCCTGGCACATATTTCAAGGTGAATGAAAATTCTTGTAAATGATACAACCACTTCACTATGCGTGGAGTAGCTCTACCAGTCCCTGCCATGGAAAATATATCAATAAGTGGTTTATGGTCTGTATGAATTTCAAAATGAGTGCACCACATAAAAACATGGAAATGTTGCACACCCCATCAGCATGCTAATGCTTCCTTTTCTATTGTGGAATATGTGCTTTCTGCACCCTTGAGCTTGCGTGACACAAAAGCCACTACTCTTTCTTTACCTTCATGCACCTGCATCAACACCGCTCCTAGTCCATAACCACTAGCATCTGTTACAATTATGGTTTTATCTTTGGGATTGAAAGGTCTCAAAGCAGTTGCATCTACCATGGCTTTCTTTACGGCATCACAAGTTTGTAGGCAATCATTTATCCACTGAAATATTACACTTTTTTAAATTAACTCAAGCAATGGATATACTCGCTCTGATAAATTATGCACAAACTTGGTGTAATATGCAGCTAAACCAAGGAATGACCTCAGCTGATCCTTATCATGTGGAGTTGGGGCTTTCTCTACATCATTCACAAGATTTAATTTTGGTTTAATACCTTCATCAGACAAGATGTGCCCCAAATAATCTACTTCTGACCTACAAAATTTGCACTTTTGTAAATGGATGGTAAGCCCAGCTTCTTCTAATTTGGTAAGCACATTCTTCAAGATCTTGTGTTGACTCTTGTCATTTCCCCAAACTAAAACATCATCTTAAAATACTAGCACATTGGATAAATTCTTTAAAACACCTTGCATTACTCTTTGGAATACAGCTGAGGCAGAAGCCAGTCCAAAGGGCATGCAAATACATTGAAACGCTCCCTCAGGTGTAATAAAAGATGTCAAGATTCTGGCTGTAATAACACTTGATGGTAGGCACTGGACAGATCTAGTGTGGAAAAAAAAATGTCCTTCATCTACACTAGCCAGCATTTCATTTATACGAGGCAAAGGATAGCGATCCACCCAAATGCACTCATTTAAATCCCTCAAATCCACACACATGTGGATGGTGCCATTAGGTTTGCATGCGATAATGATGGGACTTAACCATTGTGAAGCCTCTATTGGTTCTATGATGCCCTCCTTACACAATCTTTGTAATTCATCTTTTAATTGGCGTCTTAGAGCTAAATGTACATTTTGTACTTTATATACTTTGGGAGTAACATCCTTCTTGAGGATAATGTGATGTTTGAATTTTTTGTAGCACCCTAATTCTTTCTTGAATAGATTAGGAAAGCTTGAGACCCATTCCTTTTCAAATTGTGACTCTGTTAGTAACACTTGTAGAGGATGATTAGGTTTAAGAACTATTCCCAAAGCTTTCTCTTCCCTCCAACCTAGCAAGGATCTACCCTTTCCCACAAAATAAATTTTGTCTTGAGTTTCTCTATTCTGAAATGTGATTTTTGCACAAAAATAACCAATAACAGGTCATTTTTGGCCGCAATAACCTTCTGGTTTTACATCAGAGATGTTCAATTTTCTGGCATCTAAACTCGCCCAAATTAGTTTATCAATTAAAGTAAAGGGAGAACATGAGTATGCCCACATTTGTACATCCTTTTTGTTGATACATATGCTGCATCTGGGGGGACAATATACATTACTCGCGTCTTCACATTTGTCATTAAGATCACTAACAACTAACACTTTTACATCTATTTCTTCTTCTGAGTTTGTTGTGGTATTCTTTATCACATTTACAGTTTGTTTACCTCGGAAAATGTCATCCGCCTTGCATACCCTAGAGAAATGGCCTAGTTTATTACATTTGAAACATCTGCTTTTTGCGGCAGGGCAATGAACAGCTTCAGCAGTGTGCCTGTTACTTCCGCACCTGAAACACACCCTCTTAAAACCCACTTCTAGTTCTTGCTGCTACCTTTATTGCCTTCCTTCACACGCACATTTGTCTTAGCGCTACTCACTTCACAAACCTTGTGTGTGTCTGAGTCAATCTTAGGCCCTACATTTGCCAACTCTTTCACATATTGAGAAGTGTTTTCAATGCGCCTGGCTACTTCTATAGATTTGTCCAATGAAGGTTCTTTTAGATCTAATCATTTTTCTTGTACCTTTATATTATAAGTTCTGTTTATTAGCTGGTCCCTAATAATCTCATCCCTTAGGTCTTTGAATATGCACGTAACAGCTAATCTCCTTAAAGCTGCCACATATTGTTCAACCTTCTCTCATTGGAGTTGGTTGCGAGAAAAGAATTTATGTCTCTCCACGACTATGCTTAATTTGTTTCCATAGTTTCCAGCTAATGCAGCCATAGCATTTTCATATACATCTTCTTCCTCATCTTCTGATCCAGCGTCTGCATTTATTCCCTCTAATGATGGCTTAGGTTAATTTATTTATTTATTTATTTAAAAAGTTTTGTATAGCCCAAACAAGACCCAGAGGGGTATCATAGCTCTTCACAATAATGTAAGAGGAGAACAAGGTAAAAGGGGAACATTGTAAAGGAAGAACGAGAGGATAACATAATGAGCTAATAAAAATGTACAAGGATGCGCACACGCATTACTTGGTACGGTAAGGTAGACAATAATAGGTATTACAGTTGTTAGGCCATAAAAGAGAAAAAAGAAAAAACATGTAGAAACAGTAGGTAGTGTATTTAACACCCTTCTTCCTTCCACTCCCAGACTGTGTTTAAGGTTAGCCAATTTTCTTTTAGTTATTTATAGATCTAACTGATGATGTGATCGGAGAACTTCTCTTCTGATGGCCGCTTCAAGCTGTGATTGTTCAAAAGCGTCTCGCTGCAACGTCATGCTCCAACATGGACGTTGCTACAAGTTCAAGCGTAAGCTTTTCCAAGTTACCCGATCTGCTTCAATTTTAAAAATTGTCGATGTCTACTTGACAAGATGACGCTGCTCTATGCACGGCTGGGGGTCTTCGGGGTTTTACTCTCCAGAAATTCACAATCAGCAATCCGTATCGCTGCCGCAACTGGCGCAAAATTTTCTTAGGAAGAGTCTTCTAGCTCCACTGTCTACCAGTCCTCTTCACAAAGGGCATCACACCCTCATCGTCATTTTTTAAGATACCAGGACTCAGTAGAGCTTGAAGTTTAGGTTTATTAGAGAGTACACAACGACCCCCCAGCAGCTAGCCTCCCTGCAACTCCTTCCGTCTCTCTCCTGGAATCCAAAAACCAGCATTCCAGTAGTGGAAGCCTGTGGTCGCTTAGGAACCCAGCTGCCAGGGATACCATACAATGAAACATAACAAGGAGAACATAACAGAGATGATCATATTTTGAGTGGTCTACACCCATATTTTTGCCTTGGCATTTTCTGCTAGCTGTAGAAAACTACTAACCAGTGGTAAAGTGCATGCGCTCCCACTTTCAATAAGAAACATTGACAACCCCTGATTGGTATATTTAACTGACCCATAAGTCCCTAGTACAGAGTGCAGAGTGTAACCAGGTATTGTAAGTTAAATGTCACCAATGAACAGCAGCACCCATTGTGTCAATCACTGCAGTGGCAGTGTACACGTGCAGACCTACCATTTGTAGCCTGGTTGTGCAGTTTTTAAACTGCAAATTCAATCTGTCAAAATAACTCTCTTCGACTGGTCAACACCTTCCTTTTAAATATTAATAAGTCATCCCTAAGTGGGCCTTATTGTCTTAAGGCAGGCTGTATTGTATTTAAAAAGTAAGTCTTGTAAATGTTTAATGTTACACATGTGCATACAGTGAAAAAGCATCAAAGTTATATTCACAGTAGTGTGGCTGGATGTTGCATAGGAAAACACTGGGATGAAATAGTAAATCTATTAATGTCATCTACACCTAGGAAACAGCTACACATTTTATTTTTAAACTTTTAAAAATATTTATTGAAGGCCCAATTCACTGGTAAAGTTAGATTTGTAATAACGTTTCTGGAAAGGGTACCTTTAGAAAGTAACCTTCTCCCCCCATACAAGGCTTCTGGAAGCCCATTTGCATTAGGTCCAACTGTCACCTAGTAACTAAAGAGAACCCCTGATGAGGTATGAAAACTGCTTCCAGAGCATGACAAAGACCTTGGGTGTGGGGATGTGTATCTGTTCCTCTGGCAGGATTAACATTTGGGCTGCTCCCAGGAATTTCATTAATTTCGAAGAGCTCTACTCTGTCATAGGCTAATGTTAGCTAACAAGTAGGCAGGACCATCCTTTGTTCCCACAGTCAGGCAGGCACCAATCTCGGTGGTAAAAGAGTGCCCCAGAGCTAGTTTAGAGTGACCACACTTGCTCATTTCCCTGGTCACACATATGTGGTGAGTACAAGAGCTTTGCGCAGTGGAAATCAAGGTTCTACCACCTTGGTTTTAGGTCGAGAGGGGCACTGTGCGATTGGTTGCAGTAAGACTCACAGGAAATACTACAAAAGTGGGTAGGGTTCCACTGGGAATTTTTACCCCATTGGATAGGGATTGATGAGGAGTTTCCCCTACCCACAGTCTATTGCTGTGTGTAAATGTGGTATCCCCAATACCCTCCTCACATTCTGAACCTATGGAAGAACAGAAGAGGACTGAACCTGTTATTTACGACCTGAGAGGAACGTAAAAGACTGGACCTGCTCTCCTTCTTATACCTAAGAGAAAGATGTGGACTCCATGAGTCATAAGGCTAACCTACTGTTCAATCTAATAGGAAATAACAAGCTACAATAAGTCTAATTCTGCAACTGCTGAGCTGACCAGTTCCAACTGTACCTACCCTGGCTGCTGCTGCTGGTCTCTGCCAGAGTGATTCTTGCCCTCTTTCTGCTGTCTTCAAGTTCATGGGTTCAGGATAAGAAGCACCGCTTAAACAGAAGGACAGGCCTCTGAGGATTAAAGGCCATCTTCAGGCACCAAAGCAGTCCTTCCAGGAGTATAAAAGCAGTCTTGTTTAGTATACAGCAGGTCACAGCAGCAGGAAGTCCTCCACAGGTCCAGAAAGTGAACTGAAGAATGGGTCTGCTGGAGCTATTTTAATACCTGGTGCCTTCTTTGAAGTAGAATAACTTTCTAGAGGTTTTTATTTGAAGTGGCTGGAGTTTTCTGACTCCCTTGCCCTGGCTCCAGGCTGACTGCATGAACAAAGCAGGAGTGACAAGTTATTTGCGTGAAGTCAAAGCATAGCCTATTCAGTTGCAAGTGGGGCTGTGCCTGGCTCTACCCTCCCAACTTGCCAGCAGATGGCCCATTCACGCTCACCTAATCTCTCTTTTGTGTGACAGCCTGGGAGGCATTAACAAAGTCCAACTGCCAGCTACACCCAGTCATGTGACCTAAGAAAGGCTGCAGGCACCAAATAGCAAAGGGCAGGAAAATGGCAACTTTCTAAAAGATTAATTTTAAATCTGACTTTATCAATAAAGAGGACTTTTATTTACAATTTCATAGATTCCAAACATCAAATGTGTACATGTTCCCGATCAAAACTGCTAAAATGGCACTTCAACCAGCGAGGGGTACGTACTAGGAGACAAGCAGTGCTGGCCTGCTTTGCACCTAATGACCCACAGCTGAGTTGCTGTCTAGTGAAGTTCCTGAGATTAGTGGAAAAGAAAATGCCAGCACAATAGTTATAAACCAGTTTCAAGATAGTCCCCGGGAACAAGTGCAACTTTATCACAGAGGTTTGAAGAGGGCAGTTTCCACTTATTCACATCAGTCCTGGTACTCATGCACTTTATCAAAGTTTTAAGCACTTTTTGCACTTAGAAGCACTTTTTTGGAAGCCTGGCATTAGGTGTGACGGGAAGTAGTGGACAGGAGCTAAGTACCTTCGACCCCTAACAACATGTGCTGAATCAAAAACAGCTTGGTCAGGAGAACCTCTTTTTAGTCGCAACATTGGTTCTTAAAAATATATAAACTATGAAATATTTTTTATTATTATATGTAGAATTTTTTTAACTTGATGTTTTATTGTATTGCAACGGTTTTTATTAACTATGCATATAAAAATAAACTTGAAACAATCAAACGTTAGCACTCATTAAATGTAATAAGACAACCCAATGGTATCCTATGTGAGAGATAGGCCCCACAATAGTGAAAAACTCATCTAGGAGTTTTCCACAACCAGATCATGTAAAACTTAAGCATACATGCCCAGCCTTTTAATTTCAGTACACTCTTCACTATGGGGTACATAGGGCCTACCTTTGGGGTGAACTATATCCAATAAAAAGAAAATGTAAGGCTTGGCCAGGGGGTTATATTGCCAAGTCGAATTGGCAGTTTAAAACTACTTTCAGGCTGCAGGCCTAGAATATATTTTAGGGGGCTACTCAGGTGGGTGGCACAATAAGTACTGCAGGCCCACTAGTAGAATTTAATTTGCAGGCCCTGGGTAAGTCTGTATACCCCTCTACAGGGGACTTATAAGTAAATTACATATGCCAATTTGGTGTAAGCCAATTTCACTACGTTTAGGGATTTAGCACAAGCACGTTAGCACTGTAGAAATTACTTTATTGATTTAATTTAAATCATAAAAGGAGCAGCACAACCGCTAAAACACCTAAAATTCATAAGCAAGATACAGATTAATTGATAAATTCTCGTTAAAATATGTGATAAAAACTTTTAAAACAAAATACGATTGGTTCCTTCAGATTTGTAATAGTGAGTCAAGCTATAAAATGCACAGTTCTTATGTGGGCTGCAGATTGATTAACTACACTTTATCACTTTGCCAGTTCAAGTTCTCTGTCTCTCTTTTCTAGTTCATTTGCAGCTAAACTCAAAAACTTTATTGCTTTGCATACCAATTGTACTGTCGAGCCTCCTAAACATTTTATTACGGCCGATCTACAAGTCCTTATTTGTTCTCTTTTCATTATTGGCCGCAAAAGTTCTTTCCGTATGGATAATAGTGCCGGACAAATACAAAGTAGGTGGAGCAATGATTCGTCTCCTTGTCCACAAAGGCGGCAGTCCATTGAGGGACAGGTCCGTTTCCATTTTGGGATTAGGTCTTTAGTTAGATAAACTCCCAGTCTCAGTAAAATCAGTTGCTGCTTCATGCGATTTGCAAAATGTTCCGACAGGTATGATTGAGGCTTTAACATTTTGTATGTTGGCAACACAATCCATGCGTTGATTTTCGTGGTCAATGAGGCTTTATCCTTTTCTTGAGATATCCAATTGATCGTTTTATTGACTTTTCGTATGAACTCCGGGTAGGATAGTATTGTGTGCCAAGCTTCCTCTAACTTTAAAGCTTCAATCGATTGCTTTAAAAATGGATAAACCGAGTTACTCAATCTGGATTGGCTTTCTACCTCCAGCCAGCAGTAATGTGCCAGGGACTCTTCCTCTGCTGCCCGCATTCTCCAGTAATATTTTACCAGCGCTCCTTGTCTTGACGGGATCTGGTTTTTTAACCCAAATTCTAATCTAATCTGGGCTTGAGAAATGTGGCGTGGAATTTTAAATAGATTTTTGAAGAGTCTGGTTTGGGCGATGTTCAGAATTGTTGCGTCCTTTGTGTTTAGGAGTTCTGAACCGTACGTGATTGAAGGTAAAAATGTTGCTGCCACGACCTTTAATAAATGGGTCGTCGAACAGTCATTGAGTTTTTTTGCAAGGTTTTGAATGCAAATAATAGCTGTTTGGCTTTTGTTTTCCACTGTTCTAAGTATTGCTTGTAGTTAAGGTGGCGATCCAAAGTTATTCCCAGATATTTATATGTTCCCTCCTGGTCCAGGCAGTTACTGTTGATCGTCCAAATGAATTTTGGTATCTTATTGTGTAGACTCGAAAAACACATAACCTTTGTTTTTTTGAAGTTTATGTCTAATTGGTTTGAAGCTGTGTATTCTGCTAGTTGGTTTATCAATCGTTGGAGGCCGCGGGGCGTTTGGGATAGCAGCACAATGTCGTCGGCATATTGCAGACTTACTATTCTCACATTCCCCAGTTTTGGGGGGTCCCCTAATGTCGAACGTAAGTTATTATCTAAGTCGGCTGTATATATATTAAATAGACAGGGGGCTAGGACGCACCCGTGTTTTAAACCATTGGTGGTGGTGATTTTGTTTGTTGAAGTTCGACCGTCTCCCATTTTTATTTGAACCCATGTTTTGGAGTAAAGGTTAATTATTGCGTTCAGTAGGTTTGTGGGGACTCCCCAGGATTCCATTTTTGCCCACAGGGCTCGTCTGGGGACCTTATCGAAGGCTGCCTTAAGGTCCACAAAACATGCATACAGAACTTTAGAGTTGGTAATGGCTTGGTTGGCCAAAAGCGTGACGGCAGATGTATTTGTTAAGGTGCCCATTCCAGCTCGGAAGCCTGTTTGTGTATTGGGGATCAGTTTAATGCTGTCAACCCAATCCTCTAGGTCTTTCAGCAAGTTTGCGGCGTAAATTTTTGCCTCAACATCCATGAGGGCTATTAGCCTATAATTTGAGGGATTTGAACGAGCCCCTGATTTAAATATTGGGTGTAATATGCTTCCTCGCCAAAAGTCTGGGATAGTGTGGGATTCCAAAATGTTGGCGAACAGTAATGATAGATGGTTAGACCAAAATACTGGGTCTTTTTTAAATAGGGCGTTGGGCAGGCCGTTTGGTCCCGGCGCCCCGTCAGGCCTCTGTTTTTTTATGGCGTTTAATACTTGTTTTTGTGTGATCTGTAGATCGAGGATTAATTGATCTGACCCTGGTGTTTCAGATAAACCTCACTGAAGTTTACCTTCAGGTTGTTTGACTTGGAGGTTACTGTGATCTTTCGGATTCAATTTGCAAATAGTGAAATCTGGGGCCTGGGAAGTTGGTTTCGGTGTCTCTGCCGTCCAATGCTCTCTAATTAGAGTGTCTCTAGAGATTCTGGCGCTGAACCGTCTCGCCTTCAATGTGTCATATTTAACAGTAGAAAAAATCACTGGGAGAGCAAGGAATAAGGCAGGAGGTGCGTCCCGTTCCCCAAAAGGATATTGGACTTAAACAATGTGGACGAACCCACTATGTGTCTGTAATGTAATCACTGTATGTGGTATAAACATGGACCCATTAGGTATATTTAAAAGACCCCTCATACACCAACCTAGTTGGTGTCATGCTTCATCATTGGGGTCCCAACCGGGCGGCCGAGTGCTGCCCGGTTGTGCTACGACGCCTGATTACAGCGGAGGTGGTGTTGTGCGAATATGTGATGTGAGGTGAAATACTACAGTTAAAAATATCTCTGAGAATCCTTGCCCCTAGTTTTAATCTTGGCGGCTCAGGATATGGTTAAAAACAATATGTGTAGTGCAACTATTTTGGACTTATTGTCGTAAGTTGACTATGTGTGGCGGTCTACATGTTTCAGCCCATAAAACAAGTGAGAGGGCTTTCTTCAGGACCTTGTGAGTGAAAAGTGAGTGGCAAAGGTGAAAACTGCCACGTGAAACCTGAGTGATACCTACACACGCGCTAAGGTGTGTGGTGTAAGTGTCGGCGTACTTACTGACACTTGAAAAAATACAGTATTTAAGGAAATTGGGCAGATTATCGAGGCTCGGGAGGGTAGGGTACTCATCCAAAGTGCCAATTTGGTCTTGGAGAGTCATCCGTTGCAAACCTGAATCGGTCCCCCGTAGTCCAAAATAGTTGCACTACACATATTGTTTTTAACCATATCCTGAGCCGCCAAGATTAAAACTAGGGGCAAGGATTCTCAGAGATATTTTTAACTGTAGTATTTCACCTCACATCACATATTTGCACAACACCAGCTCCGCTGTAATCAGGCGTCGTAGCACAACCGGGCAGCACTCGGCCGCCCGGTTGGGACCCCAATGATGAAGCATATTTAACAGTAGCCCCGGGGGCTTTCTGGGTGTTAAATGTAGCCTCTATATGAGCTCCCCATGCTTGCTCGGTTATGTCGGAGTTGTAATGCCGATTTTTTCCGTTTGATAGGACATTGATTTGGGCCCAAAACTCTTTGGAATTTTGTTGTCGGCTGACATGAAGCATTTTTGTCCAAAATTGCTCATTATATGTGCGTTTTGCTGCACGAATCTCTTTTTTTAGGTCGCTTCTCATTTGTTTGATTATGGTCAGGGCCTGCCGAGAGGTTTGTTGGCCATGAGTTCGCATTTGTCTGAGAGCTTTATTTAGTTGTCTTTTTTTTATCCTTAGGGCGTGAGTGTACCATGCTGACCCGCTAATCCTGGCAGATTTTTGGTTTCTAGAACTGTGTGAAAACTTTCTATTCAGAGTGTTGATAAGAGACTCCCAGGCCTCTATCCCTAATGGTTTTGTGTTGGTATCGGCCAATAGAGCCGAGCAGAGCTCCATATTTGCATCTACAGTGTTGTTGTTCCATGTTAATCGGTTTAAATTGTACAGTTGGGTAAGTTGTGTGAGGGCAGTGGTTGGCCGGGACTTTTCTCGAATGTTGGTTAATATAAAATATTGAGGGTTGTGGTCGCTGTCTCATCTTTCTATTATTTGGAAGTTCGTAATGAAGGGAAATAGGTCTGGGTCTGCTAGAGTGAAGTCGATGGTTGCTCCTGTTTTTGCCGTCACTCTTGTGAAAGCTGCCGGGCTATCTTGTGGACCTCGACCATTTAAAGTAGACAATGATTGATTATCCAGTAGTGCAGCGCATTTCTTACCCGAAGTGTCACGTTTAGTTGTGTTGTCGTTCCTGACCTTTATATTGGTGGGTAGGTTTTTTTCTTGGGCTTGCATCAGATTCATGTTGAAATCCCCGGACAATATTATATTGGCATATGGGTAGATTAGCTTTAGGGTTTCAATGGCAGCTGCCATTTGTTGGATATCTCTCCCCTTACGCTTATAAGCTGGGTGCATGTAGATGTTCAAAATTAGCAGAGTGCAGATCATGGAAACAGTAAGTTTAATACATTGCATCCAGCAGGAGTCTAAGTCGATGTTTTGTTCTTCCCATAAAATGAGTGTTGAGATATAGATTGATAGGCCCGCTTTGGCTCTTCCGTATGCTGACTCCTTTTTATCTGGGATAAGATGTTCTTTGTAACCTACAATTGGAGTGTGTGTTGTCTGCCAAGTTTCTTGCAATAGCAGTATGTCGTACTGTAGGATGAAGTCAGCAAAATCGATTTCCTCTATTTTAGAGGCTAAGCCGTTCACGTTCCAGGAACAGATTTTACAGTCCTGCAATGTGTTTGGATTTTTATGGATTTTTATTCATGCTGCTCCTTGTTGTGTGTTTAGGGATCTCCAGTACTGGTTGTCCTCTTTATTAGCTATTTCTGAGTGTGAGATTGAAATCGTGATTTGTCTTATAGATTGGGCGTCATCCTTCATTTGGTCCTGATTCTCAGGGCCTTTCGCTCCTTTTAATATGCCCTCTGTTCAGTAAGGGTGTTGTAGGGGGCTCGGATAACGAGGAGGTTCCACCTTTTTTAGTTCTATACCCCATGATGCAAATACCTCCTTGTGCCTCAGAATCTGTTCAATGACAGAGTAATTTGTCCAAGTGGCTGTTGTTATTTCAGGCCCTATTTGGTTGGGGTTAGGTTTAAAATCAATTCTTTCCAGATCCCTGGATGTAATATGTTTCAGGGCAGGAAGAGATTTGAGTAACCTTATTATTGCGCTTCGATTCAATATATCGTGGGCTCCCCTTGATTTATAATGTGGGACCAATTCTATCTGGCCTTGAGCCGTGAGCGATTGTGTTTTTGTGGGGTCGATCGGGGTCCCTTTTAATGCTTCTGTTAGGTTTTGGTGTTGTATTTCGACGTGATGGGTATGTTTAACTTGGTCTTGTTGTATGCTTTCAATGGGCTCTCTAAACCTCTGGGACTGTGGATTAGTTTTAGTTTTATTATTGACAATTCGCGCCTGTATGGCTCCTTTCCCACTTAGTGCTACGTCCTGCGTGCAGATTTCACTTGTCTTTATCTTTAGCTCCTGTGGTATTTGGATTGTGTCTGTTTTTACGGTTTCTTTACTTTTTACGTTGTTTTGTTCCTTCTTAACCGAGGGTTTGAATATGTCATATATTTTACTTATTGACAAATTTTCCTTTATTTGCGTGTCGTGGTTTCTTGAAGCGGCAGCCTCTTTTATTGCCGGGGTTGTTATGATCCGGCGTGCTGACTGTACCGCTGTTGCTTTCATCACCTTTATCTTGTCTTTTCTGGGTGGGTGTCAATTGTGATTGTGGAATAGCTTTATTTAATTTACTTTTCCTTGCTTTCCTCAGGCATTTCCGTTCCCGCTTTGTGAGGGATGTTTTCAAGCTTATTTGTTCCTTACTTTCTACGGCTTCCTTTGGTAAGTTGCTTTGATTAGGAATTGGTGATGAGCCTTCTAAATATGACTGTTCATCTGGTTGTTCGGACCCTTTCTCGGCGTCAAGTAAATTTCTGCATTCGCCTTCTTGAGAATTAATTTCCTCTTTTAATAATTTGATATTAATATTGGAGATGTCCCCACTAATTCTGTCTGCTTCCTTGGGGTCTCTTTCCATAGATGTTATGGAATTAAGTTGTGTTTCCCTGACTGCCCCCAACAGCTCTGACATTATGGTTGGGACAGTTGCGAGCTTATCGATTATTTGGTAGCAATGGCACTTGTGGTATGTGATGTCCTGCGCATGTTGTACCTTTATTATCATGGCGTTTAGATCGTGCAATTTTTGTTCTATCCCCTGAACATATAATGCTAAGACATTTAATAGCTCGACTTGAGTATCCAGCTTGTCGGCATGATAGGTCATAGCTGAGCCGATCATTTTCATAATGCCTAATAGCTGATTCCAAAATGGTCCTGTTGGTGGACCTTCTTGTTGTTCCGTTGAATGTTGTCCCCCTTGTTTCTCGGTGCTTCGTCGTTGCGCAGATAAGTTTTGTGCTTCTAAGTGGCTGAATGGGTTGAATTGTTCGGCCTCGTAAGAGTCGTAGGGCGCTGGCCCATTTTTCTTTTGTTGAGATGGTCCCTGCTTCAACTGATGCACGATTTGAATTTGGTTAATTGGTGTTTTCAAATTAGTGGAGAATTGTTCTTGCCCGTAGACTGTTTGACCCCCAAACTGGTCAAGGGGTTGAGGGTCTGCCGGTGAGTGTAGTAATGCACAGGAGCTATCGATGCTATCCTGCCAGAGCACCAGGTTGTCCTCCGGGCTCTGCACTTCAAGGCACTGCTGGGCGGTTTGTTGTTGCTGGTGTTGTTGGCTTAGTTGGCTTGATTGAGCCTGGCAGGTCCATTGTTTCGACATGGACTCCCAGTTTAATCCCGGGTCATTGTGGACTACAGCCTAAACGGTCTGTTGATGGGATCCTTGATGGTCAGTAAGTGAGCTCAAACGGCCCTGTATAGGACTGGCACAGCTTGCGTCTTCTAATGTGATAAACTTAGAGTCCATTTGTTCTGTGCATTCCTTTTTTGCTGTTTTGCTAACACTATCTTTATATGTCTCATTACCTGGACTGCCCCCCTTGGTCTTCTTAACTTCCTTGACTACTTTGTGAGCCTTTTGCTTCCCCGGGGATAAACTACGACATACTTTTAAAAAGTCTGTTATGAGAGCCCGCTTGTTAGTTTTAATGCTGGTTTTGATGGGGGAACAAGTGGCAATAGTAAGGGTGTGATTGTCTTCTTGGATGTTATCTATTTTACTCTCCCTATCTTTTTCATGATTTTGAAAGGCTTCCAAATCCAGTTCCTGTTCCTTTTCCTGTGGCTTGCTGAAATTTTCCATTACTGTTTGGTCCTCTCCCTCCTTTTTGGATTTCTGTTGCTGGTTGCCTGTCGTCCCCCTGACTTTTCCTGATCTCATGGTGGTTATTGGCGCAGATTTTTTATTCAGTTTTTGGCTCACCTGGAGCAGTACGACTTGCTTGGGCGTGATTTCCCTGCACTTGTTGGTTTACTTGTAGTTTTGGTTGCTGCCGCCTTGCACCTTTGTATCCTGGGGCGTGGTGGTCTTGGGGTATTTGCTTTGTTTGCTTTAGGCACTCCTGGTTTGATCTTTGAGCACCCCCGGACGCCCTAATTCGTCTTGCTTTGGCTTTTACTTGACTTTTATTTGCTGAGTACTGAGTGATCTTGCTTTTGTTCTACAGCCGGAGCGCCAGGAGGAACTGCTGAGGAGTGGGACAAAGGGGAAGCAAGAGCGAAAGCGAAGGCAATCGGGACACACAGGGCGAGGTCGCAGGCAGCACCACGATCTCCGCCGAGGGCTCACTCTCACTGCGGCCGCCTGCTAATGGCGGCCGCGCTTGCCACTTACCGCAGTCGCCCTCATGAGACTCTTCCGTCCTCCGTCTTCCCGACTGGGCTGCTACCTCTGCTGCATCGGCTGCTGCTCCCACTCGCTCACTGCGGAACCACGGAGCCACGGAGCGTTGGCGTGCTGCTCGCGGCTTGCCTCGTTGTCAACAACAGGATGACAGGACGACAGGTAAAGCCGGTCTCCTGTACTCGATGGAGCTGTTTTCTCGGCCCCCGCTGTGTCGGGATCGGCGAGGGCAGGGAGCTGGGAGCCGCGGGGCAGCTGGTGTCTTCCTCGCTCGCTACAATCAGCAATTAGCAGTGGTAAAGTGCACAGGGTCCTAATGACAACAAAAACAAATTCAGAAAAAAATGGAAGGGGAGAAGGCAAAATATTTGGGAGTCCTGCAGAGAGGGTCAGGTCTAACAATCGTCTATAATCTGACACATAATAGAGAATCAGCTTAGCAAAGGTACAACATATGAACAGCCCTTCAGCAGTTCTAACTCTTCAATGTCTTTAATAAATCTTAGGTTGTCTTCATGCTGAACCTAAAATAATATGTACCTTAATACAAGACAATGAGGGAGCATAAAATTTCAAAGTATATCTAGGACTCTGTTTGGCATGTAATCCACTTGCTCACATACGTGCTCCTGCAGGGAGATATGCAGCGCCATTCTACATTGTGTTGGGAATCCCCAATTCTTCAGTCAGTGCACAAAGTTGTTTTCACTCTATAGCACCCTGCCTAGTGTGAGCCCCATAGGAGTACCTATTGATTCCAGCTATCACCTCCCAAACCCAGCAGATCAGGGACTGGCAAGAGCCTCCATAGTGAAGCCCCTTAAAGAGATTAGGAGTAGATCAGAGGAGGAGGACATAATAGTGATTATACTAGATAGACACTCCCTCAGATCAGCAATATCGCATATGTAAGGAAAAGATGGAAAGAGGGAATAAAAGGTTATTTTCATCTGCGTTGAGATGTAAGACTTGCCTACATTTAGAGAAAAATGTAGAAATGGTTAGAGCTCTAACAACTGAGACAGCCCACTAGAATTAAGACAAGGGGGGCTAAGACCTTTAGCCAGAGATGCATAAGAGAAAGAGAAAAACTAGGTGACCTACCTCATTAAAAAAAAAAAAAAAAAAGAACAAGGAACCTTCCAATATAGATGACTGCAAGGGAGAAAGGGAACCTTGAGGTGAATGTGACCCAAAGAACACAAAAGGCCTCAGAGTTTTATCTGCTCTTCCTCATCCAATGGTAGAATTTTGCTGTCTGATCTAAGAAATTGGGTTACTTTTTGAGATCATTGACTCTCCATCTATAGGAATAATATCACGTCTAGTCAGGGTGAACCCTCAAAGTCACCAAATTATAATAAGAATAATAGTGTGTCACTACAAGAGTTGTTGGTTTGCGACTTTCCATAAAGAGGATTGGACCTGCTACAAATATAACATCAAGATTGTAATCTATACACCATTACTCCATTTTCTTATTAATCTAAATCAATTTTTTTCTCTATATAACATAAGGTGCTATTAGGGCAAATCTTTCACTTGTTGCCAAATATAATTTAATGATTTATACAGTTTATGAAAATACTCACATTGAAATATATCTCACTAAAATAAAAAATATATTTACATTCAAATAAAATCTTTCTTATTATTTAATGTAATTAATGTAATTTTTACATCCAAAAAGAAGAAGCATTCAACAATAACATTATCAAGTTTTTTTTAAATATGTTATTAATCTAAAGATGCTTTAGTGACAGCAACCATAAATGTGTGTGTACATACATTACCTAGTGGCGGACTCCACTGGGTAGTTATAGCTAGGTCTGTTTTTCCATAGACAGAGCTCTTTGTTGTTCGCTAATATCTCCAGTACTGTTTGACGATTCTTCAATTTATTTTTTTTGATGTCACCCACATCAGCTTTTTCCTGGAAAACTTCAGGGTGACAAATCAAGAGGGGGCTGAGGAAATAGGGGATCCCTAAACACCAAATCCCCATGCATTTTCCATAGACTTTTTTTAAACAGCACTGCGACAAAAACTGCTGAGCAGAAATACACTAAATTTGTCAGGAAGCTAGGTCTTGATCCAGAAAGCGTGCTTTTTGTGCTTTGGTGTAAATCTGTTCTGTAGTTTTAAAGAAATTAATGTTCACAAATATTTGTACATCTGGATGCTTCGCTTTGAGAAAGGAAAGAGTCCCTCAAAAAAAAATAGAACATTCGGATTGACCCAGACATTTTTTTTGCCCTTGGACCAGTTCACTTCTGCGGGAGTCGGACTTTCGCGGGAGCTTGCAATCTGATTGGCTGCCACCAACATGCGAAAAATGTTCCTGCCAGCCATTACAAAAAATGTGGGGACTTAAGGCCTGATTATGAGTTTGGCAGTGTGGGAGCGGGCCGCCACGCCAACTCCCCACTCCCAAACCCCACTGCCGGCTCCCCCCCAGATTATGAGTTATCTCGTGATCTGGCGGGCAGTCTGTAGGAAGGTTGGATCCTTCTGCATGTTTACCCCCAATTTTTGCCTGTTACTAAGCTGCGTTTTTGACTAGTCTGACTGTGATCCTGCTAATCAGGACCCCAGTCTATCTGTTTTCTCCCTAAATTGTTATGGTAAGTACTTAGATACATCCCAGATTGGATACTATGGTACCCTTGTCAGTCCCTAGTATATGGTACCCATGTACCCAGGGCATAGGTACCGCAGAGGTCTCTCATTGGCTGAAGCATTTATTATGCCACCCATGAGAGACCATTAAAAACTGAACTACAGGCCTGCCATTGTAGCCTGTGTAAGTTGGTGCTGACACCACTTACTAAAGATGTAGGTTTACTATATCTAAGGGTTACTGCACTTAAAACCTATAAGTCACCCCTCTAGCAGGCCTTTACAATTCTGAGGGCAGGGTGCTTGGTTCTAAGTGAGAGGGTGCCCCTGCATGAGCAGGTCACCCCTGCAGCCTACATCGTCCATTCTCCTGGGTTGTCAATGAAGCAGCCATGTACTATATAGAGGGGCATCGCGTGACCGCACGATGACCATCTCGAAAATGGCTGCAACCATTTATCAAACATGGTATCAAACATGTTGGAATCATACCCCCCACACTGTAAACGGTGTGGGCGGTATGATTCCAAGCACTGGAAGAGCCCTCTGTTAGGCTCTCGGTGTTCCCGGTACCAGCCTTCTAGTCCGGGACAGCACAACATGGTTGCTGCGGACCAGAGACACATTTCTGCCCTCCTGCTGCTGAGCCAAGCTCGAGCAGGCAGAACAATAGTTGTCCTTTCAAAGGGAGGTGTGACCACCTCCCAGACAGGATTTACTGTTTTAGGGCTGGGTGGGTGTGCTTGCCAGCACCTGAAAGTCTGCATGAGGGGCACATTTGATGTCCCTGTGCATAGTCCAGTTCAATCCAGTCCTGGGAGCCATTGGCTCCCGCCCTAGCATTAAACTGGACAATGGACATGGGAGTAACCTCTCCCCTGTCCAGACCCTCCCCTGGGAGGGTCCCCTGAATCTTCCCAACCCTTTCCTTAGGGTACTTAAGGGCTTACCTGGGTGTAGGTCCCTAGATTCGTTGTGGACAAGATTCAGAACTGAAACCACTGCAATTCTACCCTCTGGGCACCCTTGACTTCGCTGGACATCATTTGGGCCTGACTTTGTCTCCCTTTCAGTCTGCTGCATCGTCTGTGCTTGTACAACATACAGGATCCCTGCAGGACCTGTGGTGCATCCAAGACACTTGAAGATAATCTCCCTTGAAGTGAAGGAGTCACTACCCTGCATTCGCAGGCACCTCAACACTGCAGACCGGTCTGCTGATCCCGAGCTCCTTCAGACTCCGAAGGGTTCAACAACACGGTTGGTGGTTATCTACTTCTCCAGAGGCCCGAGCTACCCTCTCAACAACTCTGAGGTCATAATCCATTGTGGGGCTGCATTAACCGAACCCCTGTGCACCGGGTACTTTTGCAAGTGCACATGCTTGTTGGCACCTTTGCGACAAGTGCATTGGGGTCCAAGTAGCCCCAACCCCCGGCAACTTCTGCCACCAAGATCTTCAGGCACACCGCCTTGGGGGCACCGGGGCCTCCTCCTGTTGGCGAGCTGCTCGATGTCCTCTCGTGACTCCTATCCCTCTGGCCTGTGGGTCCATTTGAGGGTCACCTTTGTTTTCCTTGGGCTTCCCTGAGTGCTCGGGCCTGCCCTGAATCCCCTGCTTGTGGTGAGTCTCCTGGACCTTGCTGGTCCCAACCGTGCACCTTCTTGATTTCCTGCGAGGGTGGAATTTGTCAAGGCTTGTTGGTGCTCCCGCCAGACACTGACTCCTCAGCACTCGTCATCCTTCGTGGGACAGCTCGCATCCGAGTCCTGGTCATCCTCAGCGTCGCCTGGTCCTCGGAGCTGCAGAGTCAAGGTCACCTTCATCCTTCCTGAAGCACCATACATCGGAATGCATTCGTCTTCTAAGTCTTCTGGTCACCCCATAGTGACATAGACTCTGTCCCATCTGCTTTCAGGTACTCCTCTTCAAGAATCCACGTTTGGATTCCTAAGGACAGTTTCTCCTCTTTCAGCAGCGGCACTTTCCTGAAGTCCTCCATTGGGTTCGACAGCGGTTTCTGACGCCACTTCACACCTATGCACCCGGCTTCCCTTGGATAGGTAACTTGGGTACCACGGCATCCACGGTTGGAGTGGCACTCTAACCTTCTGTCTTCCACTGGATTTCTTCAGGGTCCACTGGGAAGGGTCTATAATCTGTAAAATTCCAACCGCGACTTGCACATAGACTTGTATGGAGCACACGGTCGTGTTCTCACACTGCACACACTCTCCGGGGGGTCCCTTTCTACTTACATTGGGTGGTTCTGTGGGTCCCCTGCAATTCTACGTCCTGTCGACATTGTCCTGACTCGAGTCGTGGTTCTTATTCCACTTTCTTAGTGTATGGTTTGGTCCCCCGCTGGGGCCCACTGTGTATTAGTGCTATTTACTGTGATTTCTTTGCTAAAGTATTGTATGCCTTGTGTCTATCTCCATGTAGGAGATACTGTAAAGTACTAGAAAGTATTCTATAATAAATACATACTTTTATACATACTTTGTGTGGTTCCTTTTCATTTAATCTATACTATAAGATTGCATTCTGGTAAAGCAAGCTGCTTTACACTCTTTCAAGGCTAAGCCTGAAGGCTGCTCTCCACAGCTACCACTTGGATAGCTTTATAAGGTTGTCTGAGACCTCTTAAATCACCATAAGGGTTGTCTGGACTGGTGGAAGGTGCCCGCTTACATTAGTGTACATCATATACCAGGCCAGCTTCTCACACAGTCCTTTGGCATTCCCACAGCGGTGCCTATTTAAAAGGCACCACAATGGGAGCGCCAAAGCCTATTCCTGCATCGCATGGACTGTAAAGTCCGTGCCGTGCAGCAAAGGTAGTGCATCGACATGGGGGCAAAATATGTTCCCCCGTGCAAGCACCCCATGGCCTTGAGGAAAATGGGGCCATGTGACGCCCCTCCCTGAGTCTTTAAAGTCCCTAAGGACCCCCAGGCTGGTTCGGTTACTGTGTCACAAGGACCACACCCCCTGGAAACAGTAGTTTCCTTGCCCACACAAGAGAGGCAGGGAAACATTTGTTTACTCCTCACATGGTGGGAGTATTTTTAAATCTTGTACAAGCAGGAGCAAAATGCCTTCCCTGCATGCAGGAGTGCAGGCAGGGAAGGGAAGTCTGCTTCCAGATGGTGGGAGATCGAAACATGCTCCAGCTGGGTGGGAACATACTTCTGTTCCCCTGCTCACATGCCTATAGGGAGGAAAACATAACAGATATTGCTCCCGCCCTGAAGCAGCAAGCACAGATAGCTGCTCCCCTTGGCAGGAACAGTGCTGGGTCCCACAGTATACAGGTGCTGGCTGGGGCAGCAGGAGACCTCAAACTGCCCCGCAGCTCCCAACATGTTGCCTCTGGATGCCCCAGGTGGTCATCAGGGCACCCACCTCTGGCCTTGGAGCATGGGGTCCCTGGGGCATAAGAAGGCTCAAGGAGGTGGGCCGCACAACTCCCCTCCCATTTTGAATTAGATATGGCTCACAGAATGGGGTTCCTGTGCCTGAGAAGCCTCAGGGAAGGGGCCAGCATGCACACCTCCCCTTAATTATGTAGTTTTGCCCCAGTGGATGAGGTTCCCAGGCAGTGGCGGCTCGCAAAGGGTGAGCTGTGGGGCGGTGGGGCAGGGGAGGGAGGGGCAGGGTGAGGGGGTAGTAAACTCGGACATACGACGGAACGGAGGAACGTAATCATTTCTTTCCTCCGTTCTGCCGTATGTCTGAGTTTACTACCCCCCCACCCTGCCGCTCCCCCGCCCAACCGCCCCGCAGCATGCCCTATGCGAGCCGCCACTGTTCCAAGGCCTAAAAAGACTTAGAGAATCTTTCCACCTAGCCCAATTTCCCATTTGTATGAAGTTTGGCTGTGCTGGGTGGCATCAAATGAGCCTATTAAGGCTCGGGGACGGCTCAGCATGACCCACTCCACTTTTTTATGGAATTTTGCCCCAGGGCTGAGGATTGCAGGGCCTAATAAGGGTAGGGGTGGGGGGCTGCATGCAGTTTGTGGGTGCCCCGGGTAGGCACTGGGGCACCCACATCTGTTTCCGGGGGATGGAGTCCATGGTGCCCAAAAAGGTTTGGGGAGGAGGGCTGTGCAGCTGCCTCCCCTTTAAAATAATATAGGGCCCTAGGAGATTGGGTATCTGGGGTCTATGAAGGCTTGGGGCAAATAGGGCTCTGGGACGGGAGCCCTACAGCCCCCTCCCCATTTTAATTGATTTCAGCCAAGTGGATGAGGTCCATAATGCCTATTAAGGCTTTGCGAATGGGGCCACATGACTGGTGTTTTTTTTAGTTTAATATGTTGTGCTGGCACTGACATATTCACCTAACTATAACGTCACTTTAACCTTTACTTTTTCTAGTAAAATTCAGTTTTTTTTAATGTAAAGTAAAATATAATAACAATTCCTATTTATAACTTCACTTTAACCTTTGGGTTTTTCAGTGAGAGAAAATATATATAGCCACTCTGCAATTATAGTTAGGTTGACCAAAGAAAGGGATTTTTCTGACTTTGCCCCTTCATAACTTTTCAGTAACCTTGGGCGTAGTTCGCGTAGTCGCGCTACACGAAGCTACGCGAAGACGTTGGAGCGCTACACGAGCTACGCGAGCGTGCGTAGCTGCTTGTCGCGCCCGTTCGCGATGCGTTTTTCTTCTTCGGGAACGCGATGTGCGTGTTCGGGACGCTGTTTGCGTGCTCGGGGGCGCAAACTTACCCATGCGGTCGCCTATGGGCGCGGCCATTTTGTTTTTCACTTGTCCCGCCCGTTCGCGATCCCTTATTTCCTGTTCCGGGTCGCGTATAGCGTGCTTGCGATGCGCATTCCATGTTCGGGAACACGTTGTACGTGTTCGCCATGTTTTTTGCGTGCTCGGGGAGAAATATCGCGCGAACTTACCCACGCGGTCGCGATGGGCACGGCCATCTTGTTTTTCACTCTATGCTATGGTTCTGGGCCTGCTTTTCTATCCTCCCTCAATCTTTGCAATCCTTAGTTTTTTACACTGTTTTTCAATTTTTCTTTATTTCTTATCTATCTCTCTCTCTGCCTAAGTCTATATTTTGCATTTTTTTCTACTTTTTACTGTGTTTTTTTAACTTTTCGACTGTTTTATATAACTTTCTTCTTTAAGCTCCTACTTCTTCCCCTAACTTTATTTTTCCCTTCTAACTTTTCTTTTCCGCCTCGTCCTCCCACCCCAGAACCATGGCGAAGGGTAGCAGCAGTAACGGCTCGAAGGGCAAGGCGCGTGCGCCCAAGAGCCGCCTGCCTTGCGGCAGACTGCGCCCTGCAGGGGTGCAAGCCCGCCAGCTTTTTAGTGAGGCGGAGGTGGCCGCCCTTGTTTTTTTTGTTCAGCGCCACCTCCCCTTGACCTTGGCAGCAGGCGGCAGGCCAGGCTCCGGGTACCCGACCCAGGAGCGTCACCGCCGGTGGGCGAAGGTGCGCCGGGCAGTGTTTCGCTGCTCAGGGGTCCGGCGCACCCATAACCAGCTGGCCCACCGTTGGTCAGACATCCTCGACCGGGAGCAGGACCTGTTGGACCTGCTAGGTGTCGAGGTCATGGGGCTTGGTGAGTAGCTAATATATATAGTAGTATAAGTATTGTGATTTGTGTATACATTTTTTTACAAATAACAAGAATACTGCTGCTTACATTGCAGGTAAATTACGTTTCAAAATCTTCTGTAATTGTAGGACACAGGTGCTGGGCGCTACTCTTACTTGTTTGCAACTTTGCGCTCGCTTGTCCTTATTATTATGTAAGAGTTTACTTTAGAGAACTTCAGTTAGGTAATGCTATTGCTAGAGAGACTCTAGTCCTTCCTTTGTCCTCCTGTCAAATAGTGGTGGATGGATTGATAGTTTGATACTAGGTTTAGTTACTACTAGTTGATAATTTTTGAGCGGTCTGCGTGACGCATCCTCTATCACTGAGTGCTGCTTACCCCAGTCCTTAGTAGAATCTTTTGTAGTTTGTTTAGTGTGTGGTAAGCTTAGCAGTGTCAGTCAGACTTAACCAACCAACAATTTGGTGTATGCATTATGCACCAATTTATGCATGTGTCCTCCTTCTCATCTATGCATTTTTGAGGGCTAAAAAAATGGAAATGCAGACTTAATGAACAATTGGCCCGCCTGGAATAGGTGGGCTAGGTCAGGTGGTACTTAGGCTTAGTTAGTGTTCTGGATTTTATTTGAATCAATCAGAATGGAACACTGAATTAGTGTTCCCAAATAATTAGACTGTCCGAGAATCCCGCAAGCCAGTAGTCGATCGGATTAGATAGGTCAATTTTATTGCAATATTTGTTTCCTAAAACGTTTTTTGAGCGTTTTTTTAGATAATTTCTTTGTTTCACAGCAATCATTAATGTTTGTGTCTTTCTTTATTATATCTTACATGATCACTGATCTGCAGCACCCAGGGGCAAGAAGACGGGGTCCGAGTCGGCGGGACAACCACCAGAGGACCGCTCCTCTACCGAGGGCCCTGCTGCTGGTCCCAGTAAGTCCTCCAGTGGTTAATATTAACATTTATATTGCCCTAACTTTTACTGCACCTTATTTTTTCAGAACTATTAATTATGGTTCCACTCCCTAATTCAAGTTTTTTACAAAAGATTCTTTGATCTTGACTTGACTATCTGTTTCTAAATTCTGGTTATCCCTGCCTCTAAGTTCTAACTGCCTCTGCTATGAATGTCTGTACTACTACTATTAGTCTGTCGCTAAGCTTGCCCAGTTTGCATTGCCACTCTTTATTGTACGATTTTGAATAAAACTCAGATTGACCAATAGCTGAGTCCAGTCCTTTCGGTTGTCCTCTTCTAGGCTTCTTAATCTTGAGGCTTTGACAATTACCACAAACAAAATGCCCAACCAGATATTTGACTATTTTTGATAGGATATAGTACATACTACTACTGATGTGTGGATTCTGCACAGCCCCATGCAGAACTATGCACAAGGAAATAGGATGTTGGTGATGGGAGTTTGGAACTTGGACATTCCTCACACCTCAGTCAGAAGTGAACCCACAATCCCCTGAACGACAAGCTATAGTGTCTCATTAGGTCCCCGAACCCCCACCCGAAGATACCCAATGATTACACAACCCAGAACATAACACCCTTTCGCTCACTTACTCGTGTAAGTCCACCACCTCCACCACCACCACACCAAATACCACAGAGTCTATGTTTAAGTTCAAAAGGTTTATTTTCAACTAACAAGCTCTGTATGTTGTTCTATAAAATTCAGTGTACTCCAGCCAGCTCCAACAGCAAAATGCATAAGATTAAAACAATAAACATTGTTACAACAAGTGCATGATGATAGAAGACAAAAGATCTGTGCGAATTCTGGGAGACTCCTCACCGTAGAACTTAGAATTACTGGTTACATGCATCATTCATAAGCTCTGCAAATCTCTGGTTCGTAGAAGGAAATCTTCTGCCTGAGAAAAATGGTGCGCGTTAGATAGTATAATGCAAGCATTTCTCAGTCCTGCCAAAAAAGTGTAACATGTTACTTATGGCTAAGCAATACGGACTAACCGAACTCCATAACAAAGTGGCTTGTTTTTCGAACTCTTGTACGCAACGCTCAGACAGTAGCTGTATGTGCTCATGTGGGCTCAAAAGGCGTCTTACTGTTACTGCACAACAAGCTGCGAGGTAACATGCGCAAAAGACATGAAGTGAAAAATGGTTGCATGGCTCAGGCTAACTTTGCAAAGAGTAGAGTATAGTATAATAAATAATGACCCTAGGGACCATAACACTACTAGTGTCTACTGACTCTAGTACCCGATTTGGACTACTGAATGTGATGTATAATATGTATGTATTAATTTTTTTCTTCAATCTTGCTAGTGAAAAAGAAGAAATATAAATAGGGGGAGGTGTACACAGGCTTCTAAAAATGTGTCATGTTTTTATCTAGGCGTAGTAGCGACCACCAGTGCCGGCGGGGCCAGCGGCGATTCGACCATTCCGGAGGGGGCAGGAGATGCAGCACCTGCAGGAGCTACAGGGGGTGAGCCAGCAGCAGTGGCGGGCAATGGTAAGTTATATTCATTACGTATTGACATTGCACTAGCTGGAAGGGTGTTGAGTGACTTCACTCACTGAACTGTTGTTGAGACTTATTAGGTATGAAGTTGTAGTGAACATTATACAACAGTTGAAGAAGAGAAGACACCCTTTACTTAGCATTAGCAATGCAGTAGCAATAGCATTACCAGCGTGACTTGATTAACCAATGGCCTCTTCTATCTGACTCCAACTCAGCTGTGAAAGTTTTATGGAGGAGACTAAAAGTCAGATCAGATGACATTGATGGATGTGTTGAACAAAAAGGGAAAGAAGTGTGGAAGGAGGAAGGACGGGCGAGATTTAATATGATGACTGGCAGAGAAGGATACGTTGGAAGCATGGATATAGGTGGCTGATAGGAATCAGATGCATGTGTTGTTGAAGGATGGGTGGAAGGTGAAAGAAGAATGGATGCCTGCCTGGGTGGGCGACACAGTATGGGTGGATACTGTGGATAGCAAGAATCATCAGCGGTGTTTGGGTGAAACTCTAAGCCAAGGCAAGCAACGGAGTGAGTGGACACATGGGTTGTTGTTGGCGAAACAAAGTAAGGTTTGTGGAGAGATTAAGAAGAATGATTGACATTTACTTAGAATGGATGGATGCCTGTATGTATTCATCATAGACAGCATAGGTGGAGACTGTCATGGGATGCACAGTTTTAGTTTTAAGGGAATGTAAAAGAAACCGCGCCACAGTAGCAAAGCTGATGTGGGGAGGGGCAGGGTGGAGGGTAGCAGTAAACAATGTATTACGATGCCAAATACAGGTAAGTTTACTGTAAACATAAAAATAAATAAAGCGAATTTCATTGTGCGCACTGCACCACCAAAAGCGATGCAGTGGGCGCAACAAAATTAGTTTTATTTATTTATATGTTTACTTACCTGTAATTGGCCGTAATCCATAGTTTACTACCCCCCACCCTGCCCCTCCCTACGTCACCGCCCGGCAGCACTCCCCGAGTCCCACCACCGACCGCTACTGACCTTATGTCGTCGTCCCATAAAAGCAATGATCATTGGATCCGATATATAATCTGCCTTTTTGTAGTAGTCAGGGCACTGTCAAAGTGAAATTGACCAATTGCCCTGCTTCATGTAACAGAGAGAGTATGGCCAGTGCCACCCGTAATAGAAAAATAAATACGAGCTTTCCCACCTGCAGACAGTAGTAAATCAAACTAACGTGAGTCTGCGTCATGACTCGTATGTTTGTCTTGGGTGCAAGCATAGATGACCGAGCTGGCATGCCGGCTACAACCAGGTTATGTCATTTCGCTAAACTAGTAGAGATAAGAAGAAGACTGGTGTACTGTGTACTGGAGTCCATAGTGCTAGTATAATGCCTGAAACTCCCACAAATGTTACAGGCCGAGGAAGTGGGAGGATAGATAGATTATTACCAGAAATGTTATGTACTGTGCTTCTTGCTAGTGCTACTGTGCCATTATGTGTTGAATTAATTTTGTGTTACTGTTTTGCTAAGAGTACTGGTTACAACAATATTCTTTTTCTTTCTTGATATAGATAGTACTCCTTCCCAAGACAAACCATCCCGGAAGGAGTTGGCAGCCAGGGCCCGGCACCGGAAACTGGAGGCCATCTGTGCGGAGTACCGGCGGCTGGTGGCTCAGGCGGAGGAGGAGGAGGCGGCAGCAGCTGCAGCCTCGTCCGATGCCCCGAGCCCCAGCCAGGCCAGACCTCCAGTGGTACGGCGCCACGTTCTGGCAGCCGCCCGCCGCCGCAATTCTCTTGCAACCAGCACTGCTGTCCCCCACCCTGGATGCCACTGCAGGGCATTTCGACGCAAGATTCTCCTCCGGGTGGCACGGCTAGAGGAGCAACTAGAGGAGCGTGTTAAAGTTCTGGTGGACAAACACCTTAAAGCCCGCTGAATATAACTACAGGACCCTGTTGCATTGCCCCTTTTTTATTCCTTTTGTTGGTGGGTGGGAATTGGGTGTTGGGGTGTCTGGACATTCTTTGGACTTTTTTTCGTTTTGGACATTGGTTGGGGTTAGGGAGAGGGGTGGGTCAGGTGTGGGATAGTTTATTTTTGTTAGGGTAATAAATTATATTTATACTTAAACATACAATGTTAATGTTTTGTGGGGGGTTACTGTTTTACGAATTAACGTCACATGGTTTCATTGCTGCTGCAGGGCCGCAGCCAGTGTTTGATTTAAATAATCTGCCGATGATGTAACACAAACAGATAGATGCGGTACCCCTCACTGAGTTATTTGTCCTACTAGTACTGTCAGTCTCTCCTCCTAGTCCATTATACCTCCCACCAAACTTATCTTACCTGTGATTGATGATGATTATGTTCGGCACAGCGATGGCTGCATGGTTTCCCAAGAGAATGGAGAAGATGCCATGGTTGTGGTGGTAGTAGTAGAGTGGACACTGGCAGCAGCATTTGCTAAATAAATTACAAAGAGACAGTCACTTGCCTGAAAGTGACTGTGGGAGGAGTAGTAGAACGAAGTAAAATACAGTACAGAAGAAGACTGCCAAACAAACAATATTGCATTTGCAACTGCTAAAGTCAAATAAAACATAATGGTGGCGGGGACAGCCTAGTACAAGAAGTTACAAACTGTAGTTGTGTCGAGTGAGTCACTTAACTTAACACAATCGTAATTCGTAACCTTTACTGCTGTGTGGTAGGAGTTTGATGATGAATCCAATCAATGCTGGCAATTAATTATGATGTACTATTAGCCGGTGACGGCTTGCACATAGACTGAGCATGGGTGGGCAAGCAGAAGAAGCTCCTCGCCCTGCCTTGAAATTTAATTAATGTTGCTTTCACCACATCTGCCCCAGCAAGCGTGTGATCAATTGGTGTACATTTTATGTAGTCACATCACACCTCAATATAAATCACAGCCCGGGGGAAGAGGGTTAGGGTTTGATGAATGGATGGGAAGGGGGGTTTGGGGAAAGGTTGGAGAAAGAAAAACAGTACGCATGGACAACAAAAACAAAGCACAATCTTGGCAGACGACCATGATCTTATCCAAAAAATCTATAAAGGGAGAAAAAGGAAATGCATGCATGATGATGAAGATAACTTGATGGTTAATGAGTAGTACTTACTAACTCCTACTAGACAATTAGACAGTACAGGGCAGCAGTATATTCTACGCAATTTGCCTTGCCTGTAATATGCCCTCAGAGACCCAAATTCCATGTTGTACTGTGATTACTTTTAAAGATAGCAAAGAAAATAAAAAAATAGTTCTAGGGATCAATTAGCAAACAAACAACAACAACACACAATACACAGTCGTAATGATTGAAGAGAAAAAAGGATTCCAATTAATTAAAAGATGAATGATGAATGATACTAAAGTTACTATTATCCTGCAAAGATAGTATGGTCATCATCATGGTGTGGTACGTGTTGTCCAACTCCAACTCAGTCTGTAGTGACTCCGATTAAGTCCATATTCCATATTAAAAAATTGCAACAGATATTGGCCTGCACCTGCAGTAGTAGGAGTACAATTTGGTTATTAAACAACAAGAAGGGAAACATTGACTGTCACTGACTTGAGTCACTTTGTAGATTAACTAGTAGAGTAGAGTTCGACTTTATGCACAACATCAACAACAAACAACAGCAATCGCTCAGAGTCTGCAAGCATCCAATGCATTCCATCATTACCTGTCTTGCTCTTCTCTTTGGCTGTCAGATCATCAGATGCCTAGTTCTGACAGGTGTGTGGTTTTTTTTTACGGGGCAGTGGCGTCATCATTACTCCAGTCCACATTCATTTTGCGTGTTAGTCGCTGTTTCGGTTTTTGTCTTATTCATCTGTGGCACTTTGTCACAGTTTAAGTTGCTTCACATGGTCAGCACTGTGATGATGGGCCGCGGCCTAGGTAGCGCTCATTGCTGGTCATTTGAGTTTGCACAAATGTCAGCAAGTTTCTTCGAAGAGTCTTGTCTTTCTCTGCCAAGTACCTTCTGTCCTGACAGTGAGGAGCTTTGGATGCCTGCCAAGGCTGTAGCCTTCGGACAGTTATGAGTTCACTTTTGGATGCCTGCCCAAGTTCTGACAGTGAAGAGTTGTGGACGCCTGCAGAGGCGGTAGCCTTCGGACACTGATGAGTTTCGGCTCGGAAACAAAACGGAGTATAGCTATAGTCACGTTTCACTTCTTATGGAGGGACTGGTAAAGGCAACATTTCTTGTACTCCAATGTCTGGCTTGATGGAAATGTACTAGGGCGAGACAGGAAGATGAAGCAGGACTCTGAAGAGTGGACAGTTAAATGCACAGACATGCAACTCCAATAGGGAAATAAAAAGAGAAGACGGTGGTGATGGATTTGTTGTGATTTGATTTGAACCAGAAAGACAGATACACAGACACATAAAGGAAGGAAGAAAGTAACAATTTGAAAGCCTAGTTGTCAGGGAAGAGGAGCTCATCCTCAAACTCTGGTGGTTCGCACAGAAGTAGGTCCTGTAACGCACTATTTACGTCATCCAAGTCGCTCTCCTCTTCCTTCTGTGATTCACATATTTTGTAATCCGGTGGTATAAAGTGCTGATTCATTTTGATCATGGTTAACCTCTCCACGCTTTTGGCCGAGAGACTGGTCCTTTTCGAAGTTACAATGGCACCAGCAGC
The DNA here is from genome assembly GCA_963921515.1 of Calotriton arnoldi. Classification (NCBI taxonomy): domain Eukaryota; kingdom Metazoa; phylum Chordata; class Amphibia; order Caudata; family Salamandridae; genus Calotriton; species Calotriton arnoldi. The sequence goes on from CAWUFW010002172.1 coordinate 1,267,603, forward strand.
ACTGAAAACACGTTCTGAAGAGACACTTGCGACAGGGAAGCCAGATACTTTATCGCCAGCCTGCTGAGCACTGTCCATTGGCTTCTTTTCCCATACCAATACACCAATGGGTTTCGATCCATGAAGACCTCTGTTGGGTCATCCAGATAGGCCTCAATGTTCAGGGGTGCTCTGATGTGCTCGGTCTCTTTTGCCTTTGCATCAGCACTGGACTTACCATACCCCTGCCGTAGAAACCAATCAGTTGCAGATTATACTGTAGATGATCCTGTTCTTGCTGTTGTTGATGTTATTGTTGGTGTAGGTGACTGCTGGGAGGCAAACGCACTGCCCTCAGGCTCCGAAGTAGAACCAATGGCCTCTTCTATCTGACTCCAACTCAGCTGTGAAAGTTTTATGGAGGAGACTAAAAGTCAGATCAGATGACATTGATGGATGTGTTGAACAAAAAGGGAAAGAAGTGTGGAAGGAGGAAGGACGGGCGAGATTTAATATGATGACTGGCAGAGAAGGATACGTTGGAAGCATGGATATAGGTGGCTGATAGGAATCAGATGCATGTGTTGTTGAAGGATGGGTGGAAGGTGAAAGAAGAATGGATGCCTGCCTGGGTGGGCGACACAGTATGGGTGGATACTGTGGATAGCAAGAATCATCAGCGGTGTTTGGGTGAAACTCTAAGCCAAGGCAAGCAACGGAGTGAGTGGACACATGGGTTGTTGTTGGCGAAACAAAGTAAGGTTTGTGGAGAGATTAAGAAGAATGATTGACATTTACTTAGAATGGATGGATGCCTGTATGTATTCATCATAGACAGCATAGGTGGAGACTGTCATGGGATGCACAGTTTTAGTTTTAAGGGAATGTAAAAGAAACCGCGCCACAGTAGCAAAGCTGATGTGGGGAGGGGCAGGGTGGAGGGTAGCAGTAAACAATGTATTACGATGCCAAATACAGGTAAGTTTACTGTAAACATAAAAATAAATAAAGCGAATTTCATTGTGCGCACTGCACCACCAAAAGCGATGCAGTGGGCGCAACAAAATTAGTTTTATTTATTTATATGTTTACTTACCTGTAATTGGCCGTAATCCATAGTTTAATACCCCCACCCTGCCCCTCCCTACGTCACCGCCCGGCAGCACTCCCGAGTCCCACCACCGACCGCTACTGACCTTATGTCGTCGTCCCATAAAAGCAATGATCATTGGATCCGATATATAATCTGCCTTTTTGTAGTAGTCAGGGCACTGTCAAAGTGAAATTGACCAATTGCCCTGCTTCATGTAACAGAGAGAGTATGGCCAGTGCCACCCGTAATAGAAAAATAAATACGAGCTTTCCACCTGCAGACAGTAGTAAATCAAACTAACGTGAGTCTGCGTCATGACTCGTATGTTTGTCTTGGGTGCAAGCATAGATGACCGAGCTGGCATGCCGGCTACAACCAGGTTATGTCATTTCGCTAAACTAGTAGAGATAAGAAGAAGACTGGTGTACTGTGTACTGGAGTCCATAGTGCTAGTATAATGCCTGAAACTCCCACAAATGTTACAGGCCGAGGAAGTGGGAGGATAGATAGATTATTACCAGAAATGTTATGTACTGTGCTTCTTGCTAGTGCTACTGTGCCATTATGTGTTGAATTAATTTTGTGTTACTGTTTTGCTAAGAGTACTGGTTACAACAATATTCTTTTTCTTTCTTGATATAGATAGTACTCCTTCCCAAGACAAACCATCCCGGAAGGAGTTGGCAGCCAGGGCCCGGCACCGGAAACTGGAGGCCATCTGTGCGGAGTACCGGCGGCTGGTGGCTCAGGCGGAGGAGGAGGAGGCGGCAGCAGCTGCAGCCTCGTCCGATGCCCCGAGCCCCAGCCAGGCCAGACCTCCAGTGGTACGGCGCCACGTTCTGGCAGCCGCCCGCCGCCGCAATTCTCTTGCAACCAGCACTGCTGTCCCCCACCCTGGATGCCACTGCAGGGCATTTCGATGCAAGATTCTCCTCCGGGTGGCACGGCTAGAGGAGCAACTAGAGGAGCGTGTTAAAGTTCTGGTGGACAAACACCTTAAAGCCCGCTGAATATAACTACAGGACCCTGTTGCATTGCCCCTTTTTATTCCTTTTGTTGGTGGGTGGGAATTGGGCGTTGGGGTGTCTGGACATTCTTTGGACTTTTTTCGTTTTGGACATTGGTTGGGGTTAGGGAGAGGGGTGGGTCAGGTGTGGGATAGTTTATTTTTGTTAGGGTAATAAATTATATTTATACTTAAACATACAATGTTAATGTTTTGTGGGGGTTACTGTTTTACGAATTAACGTCACATGGTTTCATTGCTGCTGCAGGGCCGCAGCCAGTGTTTGATTTAAATAATCTGCCGATGATGTAACACAAACAGATAGATGCGGTACCCCTCACTGAGTTATTTGTCCTACTAGTACTGTCAGTCTCTCCTCCTAGTCCATTATACCTCCCACCAAACTTATCTTACCTGTGATTGATGATGATTATGTTCGGCACAGCGATGGCTGCATGGTTTCCCAAGAGAATGGAGAAGATGCCATGGTTGTGGTGGTAGTAGTAGAGTGGACACTGGCAGCAGCATTTGCTAAATAAATTACAAAGAGACAGTCACTTGCCTGAAAGTGACTGTGGGAGGAGTAGTAGAGCAAGTAAAATACAGTACAGAAGAAGACTGCCAAACAAACAATATTGCATTTGCAACTGCTAAAGTCAAATAAAACATAATGGTGGCGGGGACAGCCTAGTACAAGAAGTTACAAACTGTAGTTGTGTCGAGTGAGTCACTTAACTTAACACAATCGTAATTCGTAACCTTTACTGCTGTGTGGTAGGAGTTTGATGATGAATCCAATCAATGCTGGCAATTAATTATGATGTACTATTAGCCGGTGACGGCTTGCACATAGACTGAGCATGGGTGGGCAAGCAGAAGAAGCTCCTCGCCCTGCCTTGAAATTTAATTTATGTTGCTTTCACCACATCTGCCCCAGCAAGCGTGTGATCAATTGGTGTACATTTTATGTAGTCACATCACACCTCAATATAAATCACAGCCCGGGGAAGAGGGTTAGGGTTTGATGAATGGATGGGAAGGGGGTTTGGGGAAAGGTTGGAGAAAGAAAAACAGTACGCATGGACAACAAAAACAAAGCACAATCTTGGCAGACGACCATGATCTTATCCAAAAAATCTATAAAGGGAGAAAAAGGAAATGCATGCATGATGATGAAGATAACTTGATGGTTAATGAGTAGTACTTACTAACTCCTACTAGACAATTAGACAGTACAGGGCAGCAGTATATTCTACGCAATTTGCCTTGCCTGTAATATGCCCTCAGAGACCCAAATTCCATGTTGTACTGTGATTACTTTTAAAGATAGCAAAGAAAATAAAACAATAGTTCTAGGGATCAATTAGCAAACAAACAACAACAACACACAATACACAGTCGTAATGATTGAAGAGAAAAAAGGATTCCAATTAATTAAAAGATGAATGATGAATGATACTAAAGTTACTATTATCCTGCAAAGATAGTATGGTCATCATCATGGTGTGGTACGTGTTGTCCAACTCCAACTCAGTCTGTAGTGACTCCGATTAAGTCCATATTCCATATTAAAAAATTGCAACAGATATTGGCCTGCACCTGCAGTAGTAGGAGTACAATTTGGTTATTAAACAACAAGAAGGGAAACATTGACTGTCACTGACTTGAGTCACTTTGTAGATTAACTAGTAGAGTAGAGTTCGACTTTATGCACAACATCAACAACAAACAACAGCAATCGCTCAGAGTCTGCAAGCATCCAATGCATTCCATCATTACCTGTCTTGCTCTTCTCTTTGGCTGTCAGATCATCAGATGCCTAGTTCTGACAGGTGTGTGGTTTTTTTTACGGGGCAGTGGCGTCATCATTACTCCAGTCCACATTCATTTTGCGTGTTAGTCGCTGTTTCGGTTTTTGTCTTATTCATCTGTGGCACTTTGTCACAGTTTAAGTTGCTTCACATGGTCAGCACTGTGATGATGGGCCGCGGCCTGGGTAGCGCTCATTGCTGGTCATTTGAGTTTGCACAAATGTCAGCAAGTTTCTTCGAAGAGTCTTGTCTTTCTCTGCCAAGTACCTTCTGTCCTGACAGTGAGGAGCTTTGGATGCCTGCCAAGGCTGTAGCCTTCGGACAGTTATGAGTTCACTTTTGGATGCCTGCCCAAGTTCTGACAGTGAAGAGTTGTGGACGCCTGCAGAGGCGGTAGCCTTCGGACACTGATGAGTTTCGGCTCGGAAACAAAACGGAGTATAGCTATAGTCACGTTTCACTTCTTATGGAGGGACTGGTAAAGGCAACATTTCTTGTACTCCAATGTCTGGCTTGATGGAAATGTACTAGGGCGAGACAGGAAGATGAAGCAGGACTCTGAAGAGTGGACAGTTAAATGCACAGACATGCAACTCCAATAGGGAAATAAAAGAGAAGACGGTGGTGATGGATTTGTTGTGATTTGATTTGAACCAGAAAGACAGATACACAGACACATAAAGGAAGGAAGAAAGTAACAATTTGAAAGCCTAGTTGTCAGGGAAGAGGAGCTCATCCTCAAACTCTGGTGGTTCGCACAGAAGTAGGTCCTGTAACGCACTATTTACGTCATCCAAGTCGCTCTCCTCTTCCTTCTGTGATTCACATATTTTGTAATCCGGTGGTATAAAGTGCTGATTCATTTTGATCATGGTTAACCTCTCCACGCTTTTGGCCGAGAGACTGGTCCTTTTCGAAGTTACAATGGCACCAGCAGCACTGAAAACACGTTCTGAAGAGACACTTGCGACAGGGGAAGCCAGATACTTTATCGCCAGCCTGCTGAGCACTGTCCATTGGCTTCTTTTCCCATACCAATACACCAATGGGTTTCGATCCATGAAGACCTCTGTTGGGTCATCCAGATAGGCCTCAATGTTCAGGGGTGCTCTGATGTGCTCGGTCTCTTTTGCCTTTGCATCAGCACTGGACTTACCATACCCCTGCCGTAGAAACCAATCAGTTGCAGATTATACTGTAGATGATCCTGTTCTTGCTGTTGTTGATGTTATTGTTGGTGTAGGTGACTGCTGGGAGGCAAACGCACTGCCCTCAGGCTCCGAAGTAGAACTTGACTCTGGATGCCCTCTAGTACTTGTTATGGCCTGGGGTGGGGGCCTGCAATTAACAGCCGTTCGTTTTCGAAAATAGTGGCTTCCTTAGCTATCAAAGTTTTGTAGTTGGCAACATCCACTTCCGAAAAAGGAATTACTGCCTTGCTGTTCAGAAATACTTTGTACCGTGGATCCAAAATTGTGGCACTAATGTAATGTGGTTGTGACAAAATTTTATTTTGAATCCTTGTATTTTCAGATAAGCGAGCGGCTAAGGTCTCCGCCAAATGATATGCGTCTTGTTTGTCATCCACACCTGCGTACGTTTCAGACACCTCCTTCAGCTGTTGCTCTAGCATGTGCAACAATGGGATAGCTTGGCCCATAGTACAGTCCTCCCTGCTGACTTCACATGTGAAGATCTCAAAAGGAAGTAGCATCTCAGTCAGGCATTTAATGAGGTCCCATTGACCCATCTCAACGGTCATGCCTCTCACAGTAGGTTCCCTAATCTTTGCATGACATAAGCATTGAGTGGTATGTACAGTTCAAACAGATGATCAAGCATGTAATAAGTTGAGTTCCAACGTGTTGGCACCTCCTGGATGAGCGCTTTGACTGGCATTTTATGCTCACGTTGAATGACCCTCAGCTGCTTCCGGGCTTTAAAAGAATGGCTGAAATGTGTGCATATTCTTCTGCAGGTGGCCAGTAAGTTGCTGACTTTGGATTCATTTTTCAAAAAGTCTTGAACAACAATGTTAATGCAGTGTGCCAAACATGGGACCCTGAAATAGCGACCATCTTTCATGGCCCTAACTACATTACTGCCATTGTCCGTGGCAACAAAACCAATGTTAAGCCCTCTTGGGCGCAGCCACTCAAAGACCTTGCTGTTAAACTCTTCCAAAATGTTTGCAGCAGTATGAGATTTCTCCATGGCAAACATGGCTACAGTTGCATGTTTGCGAGTGGCATGAAAAATCTCAGCAGCGTCAACACCAGCAGATATCTGTTCTCTAACCCCGCAAAAGAGATCCAGTGTGCAGTGATGCACATGTAATCAGTGGCTTGGCAACTGGTCCACATGTCTGTTGTCAGGTGGATACTCTGAACAGCACTCTGCTTCAAGGCTTTTCCAAGCAATTCCAGCACGTCATGATGTAGTGCTGGAACAGCAACTCTGGCAAAATAGTAGCGGCTGGGAACATGGCATTTTGGGCAGATGGTTGACACAAATTCCAGAAAACCCACCCCTTCAACAAAAGAAAAAGGGAGAAGGTCCAGTGCTAACATTTTAGCCAGCTTCGCATTGTACAAACGTGCTATTGGGTGGTTGCGTTCGTACTGCCCCTCCCCCAAACATGCTGATAATGGTAGGCTGCATGGTTTTCCTTTCTCTTAGGCTCAACAACGCACTTTTTGGGATTGCGGACCTGGTACTCCTTGGTGTCTCAGGCTGACTCTTACTCTTGTGCCACTGAGATGTTGCTGAAGATGTGGGCGACGTTAACACTGCACTGCTGGGGTCAGGGACACCTTGCGTACCACTACCAGAGAGAATGTCTCCCTGTCCTTCCTCTTCCACCGTGATCGGATCTTCTACTCCTTTATCCCCACCAACACCAATGGTTGCAGTTTTTTTTATGCCACGAAGGTGGTCCTCCCAGCTGATCAAGTGGTGTTTTTTCAGATGGGTCATTTGGCCTCCGGTACCATAGTTTGTACCAAGCTTACCACGACTAATAGAGCTATTACAAATGGAGCATATAGCAATGTTCTCCTCCTTTTCGCTAACCGTAAAGAAGTCCCAAACTGGGGAGCTTAACTTTGGCCTCCTGCTGGAGGTGCCACTTCCAATGCCAGATGAACTGGAGGGTGTGTGTTGAATTTGACTCTGTGCTGCTGTACCACTACCTACTCCTACTGAGGTGGTGGGTGTGCTGGATATAGGTCGCTGCCGGGCCTTTGCTAATGCAAATATGGAAGCTGTAGGTCGTGTTGGTGTTACCTGTGGAGGTATGCGTGCTACATCCCTCGCAGCCATTTTGGATAGGGTAATAATGTTGGTCTCCATCTCCTCAGGCCGGGAGTGATGTTCGTGATGACTGGCTCATCATCATCATCCTGCTGTTCTTCATCGACCTCCATAAGTGTAAGGCTTTCTGGAACCTTCCTTTTCCCTAGCTTGGTCTTGGAACGTGGCTCCCTCTCAGACTCAGTTTGTGGCTTCCAAGTGGCATCTAGATCATCAGAAGGGGGGCTTGGCGAAGAACTTGATGGACTAGCCCTCCTTTTCCTTGCTGGAGATTTGGAAGACAATGGATCTTCTGAATGAGTGGCTTCTTCTTCTACCTCTGCATGAGGCTCAATTTCCTGAACTGCCCCTACTTCAGGAGGATCAACAACTACTATTGCGGGCGGTGGTTGCGGCTGTTGTTGTTGACCACTTATCTGCTGTGTTTCCTCCTGCGTTGATTGAGTACTACTTTGAGATAGGGATAAGTTTAGGTCAGGCTCAGCATCACTGCTTTCCACCATTAGGCTGGCTACCTCTTCCACACTCATGTGCTTGGGCCTGGGTTGGTGGGTTGGGCCCACTGATGCGGAGGTGCTGCCCCCAGCTTGCCCCCCGGACACCGCTGCTGCAGGCGTAATTGTTTTTGCCCAAAAAAGGTATTGGCCGGCACACCAGACTTAAGTGTCACTTCCTTCTTCTGTTCCTTCTTCTCAATAGCAACTTTCTTTGTACTGGAGGACCTGGTACCTGCTTTCTTTGGGCCCATCTTCTTCAGATGTCAGCAGCACTCAGTTGCAGAGATGTCTGGTCAGGTCACACGTCACGTTGTGTTGTGTGTACAGCAGCAGGATGTCTGTCTGGCAGTGCAACGGGCAATGATGACACACCTCCTCCTCAGTCTTTGTGCACCTAAACGCAAAAAAGCCAGAACATCAGTCAAACATAGCACAAATCAAACAAATATAATATAGAACTTAGTGTGTGGTGGACTCAATTATTAAATTTTAGAAACTTGGTGAACAACAACACACAGTGTAGCCATTTATGAGACGTTGACAACAAGGCCAGGGCTTTCCTGGCTACTGTGTATTGCTAGTGTACACTCTGGAAGAATAAGAATAGTAAAGAACAAAAACTAAAATGTAGTGGAGCATGTTTGGCCTACATTTGTGCATCACGTGGGATGTATTATGTAGCAGCATCAGGGAGCTGCAGCTGGAAATGGGGATGGATTTGGAAGCAGTAAGACAAGAGGAACAATGGAAAGACACGCAGGCCTATGTGGCAAAAACAGCACACTACTAACTACCACCACAAAATGGCCCCCAGCAACATGGTGACTCACAGGCACAAGGCACGGCAAACAATGAACTCAAGCAGGCCTATATATGGGCAGACAAAGGATGCCTTATAAAACACACACAGCTTTAATGCAAAAACTAAAATCCACATGGCTAAAAACACTTTTGAAAGTTAGACAACCACTACAACAACACATAATTATAATTACACATTCAAAAAAGGCATTTATTTAACACACCCAAAAAGTGAAATAGTCAGACCCTCCAAAAAAAAACACATTTTGCAATTCAATTCAATGCCATCCATGGCCTAAATGATGTCAACATTCCACAGACAACACAGAAACAGTTTTTATGCACCCATGGTGACTACCTCTGGGCCTACTGGCAGACTAGGCCGCAAGCTTGGAGGCCTATGGAAAAGCACAGTGGCTGGTCCCACAAAATGGCCGCCACCACATGGCCAGGCCACCCAACAACTTCCTTCCTCGTTAAAAAAATTGTAAAACAAAAAAAAAGTGACTCCTTGCTCACCAAACTACATCTAAATGACAACCTGAGGAGTTTTTTCTGCAAAATGAACTAAATCATCATTTTCGAGAAGGTTTTATGATGCTCGAGAGATATTCTTCGCCAGATTGTACATTCTGCATGTTCGGCATCGCGATCGTCACAAAAAGTCGTTATCGCACGCGCGAAAACGTATATTGAGCGCGCGAAGAAGATAAAAAGTATAAGTCCGCGTTGTCGCGCAGTGCGGAGTTGCCCAAAGTCCGCGAGCTGAATGCCCAGGGTTACCTACTGGCTGAAAAGGCCTATTTATTTAACAAACACCCAAAAACTGAAATACCACCCCAAAACCCACATTTTGCAAATCAATCCAATGCCATCCATGCATGCCCTACATGATGTTTAAAATAAATTCAACAGACACCACAGAAACATGCACCCATGGGTACCTCTGGCTCTAGTCTGGGCCTACTGGCTGAAATTCCAATCAAAGAAAAACAACTAGGCCCCTGCCAAAACTACAGGCCACAACAATAAATTTTGAAAACGATGGAAATCCCCAAAAAAATGTAGGTACAAACAAGCCCCAATCAAACAAACAAGTACACCAATTCTCCAACTTACTTGTAAAATCTCAAATCCAAGAGTCCTCAAATTCAATCCAATGATATGATGCAGCAGACAGACACAAAAAGTGATCCTTCCAGCTCCAAATCCAAATGAAAGTGAACAGCACATGGACAAAGCACTGGGAGGAGTCTGCTGGACAGGAACAGGAAGTTTGAGAATCATGGGCACTTCCTTCCTCTTGGAAAAAAAAGTAAAAAAAGAAAAAGGACTCCTTGCACAAAAAACTACAGCCAAATCACAATCTGAGGAGTTTTTTGGAGCAAAACCATCATTTTCGAGAAGGTTTTATGATGCTCGAGAGATATTCTTCGCCAGATTGTAGTTTCTTCGTGTTCGGGATCCCGATCTTACCAACACTGCCGCCAGAAGTCAGATCGCGCGTCCGAATGACGTGTTCGCGTTCGCACACTCTCGCGGGATCGTGCGGCCGGATTCCAAATCTCGTGGCGCCCGCGAACGGATAGGAAGTCACGTCGGCGAACGCAGAATCACGGTAGGTCGTTACTGCGCGCGCGAGAACGTATATTGAGCGCACGAAGAAGAAAAACAGCTACGCTACGCCGCAAATTGCGTAGTGCACGGTAACTTCGCGTTCTACGCGAATCGCGAAGTTACCGAAACTACGCAAGCTCCGCGAGCGTAGCGTAGTTCACCACCCAGGGTTACTTTTCAGCCATTTGATGAATGTACTTGAAACTTTGCAGACCTGCTGGCCCGCTTTCATTTTGGGAGGACTGCAAGTTTTGCTGCTTTTGGTCAAGGGGATGCAAAGAAAAAAGTGAAGTCCTTAAACGGGCTTCAAATCCAATGCATTTTCCTTAGACTTTTATATTATGAATAGCACAAAAGCCATCAGTTGGATTAATATGAAGTTTGTCAGTATTACACACTAGGGGGCACAGATGATTCTGTGGGGTTTTGCAGGTAAGTTGAGTAATACATGTTAAGCTATAAGGTTTTTCAACTTAGTGACATCTTGTAGCACAATACTACTAAAAAAAGCAAGGCAGCCCAAAAGATAACCTAGACTGCACATGTAAAGTTTCAGATTTACTACATGAATAACTAAAAGACCCATTTATGGACTCATGCTGAGGGAAAGCTATGAAAAAATATGTAATGAATAGAATACAACTTAATCTGCATAGATTTTATTTCCATGCTCTCTGGCTCACAAAATAAAACTGTCCCGAAAAGCCAAACAAAAAACATGTTTTTTATGCACCGCTGTGCAACAAAATGAAAAATTATCCTAGCAGTGAGCCACACAAACTGTAATTTGGAAAGCATGGTAATTGCCACTAGGAAAAAAATTATAATCTTAATTTTATAACAATAACAATGATCACATTCAGGGTCCTATTAAGAGTTTGGCGGTCCTATGGACCGCCAAACCCACAGTGGCAGTGCGGCAACTGCCACACTGGTGGTCTGGCCGCCCTATTACAAGTCGGGCAGTTGGACCGCCATGGGATCGCTGCTGCTGCCATGGAGTCACGATCCCTGGTGGTCTTGCAGCAGTCTAAGGCCCCCAAATATGTAGCAACACCGGCAAGCATATTAGGAGTTTTCTCACCGCCACAGTTTTCATGGCGGTGAACCCGCCATGAAAAGTGTGGCAGTGAGGAAACAAAGGGAGCCCATATGCCCCGCTCTTGCCTCTGCACCAGGGGATGCATGTGAGGGGCACATTGAGTATCCCCCTGCATGCATGCACCTCCAGCTCCTACAGGTCATGCACTTGGCAGTCCGTGCCCTACAGGAACATGCAATGGTGTTCCCATTGTTGTGCCTTGCTAAGGCTCATGTATGAACCCTAGAACTGCACTGCCCAACCTGGATTCCATTCCATGGGTGGTCTCAATATGGCTTTGGCGGTGTGGTAGCGGGCGCTGGCGTGGCCGCCCACTGTGATCAAGGCCACAGCTGTGGCCAGAACGCGTCATGTTTTGGAAGTAAACTTTACGCATCGGCACAAGTCTGAGTGAGTGTTTTACCTTCTTCGTATTGAATTTTTATATATATGTATGTATGTCTATATAGTAAATTGCAGTTAGTATGATCTGTACCCCCTTTCCCCTGTAGAACATTAGAACTTTCAGTGGGAGTTTGCCTTAGAATGTTGATACCAGGCAACTGAGAGAGGTGGAGCAGTGGAGATGTGAATAAAGGATTCCAAATGGGATCTGCATCTGTGCTAATTATAACAGAACCTCTAAGGGAGGCAGACTGCTAAAGAAAGCCACATACTGCTGCTTTGAAGGGCATGCAGATGTGAATACCGTTGCCATTGCCCATTTAAAGATAGAGAAGTGTACTGGCTTTGGCAATGCTTACTCTTCCATCATGGTGTTCCAATGTCACAACTGAGGCTGTGAAGCCCTGCCACTTATCTCAGTTCTGAGGTAGTGCAGCTTTGAAGTCCCTAGTAGATGGTACTACATGTACCCAGGGCCTGTAAATTAAATGCTACAAGTGAGCTGCAGCACTCATTGTACCTCCCACTAAAGTAGCACTGTCAAATATATCTCAGGCCTGGCACTGCAGCTTGTAGTGCAGTTTTAAACTGCCAATTTGCCCTGACAAAATAAACCTTTTCTCAGGCCGAAGCCTTCCTTTTAATAAGTGTAAGTCATCCCTAAGGAGGACCCTTAAGAGTCACAGGCCTGGGTACATGATATGTAAAATGTAGGGCATGAGAACTTGAGTTTACATGTCCTGGAAGTGAAATGCTCCTAAAGTAATTTACACAGGTGTAACACTATCTCATCTCTGCCATTGACTAACACTGAGTTTCCTTATTACATTTAATACATGATAACTTCAATTTGGGAACAGATAGGAAATGCATCTTCCACTCACATGAATTGTAATTTTAAATCCTCTTTAATTATGACACCAAATTTTAAGTTACTATTCTGAAAAAGCCACTTTTAGAAAGTTGTAATTTTTCAGGCTAAGTCAAATGTACCTTTCTGGCAGTGTCCAGGGTCACATGACAGTGAATGGCCTTCCTGAGGTATGTATTTCTTCTAGACATGGTGACAGAAGGGGTCTGGTTGTAGAGTGAGCAGACTTTCCAGCGGTGCCCTGCCCTCATTATACTTCATAGGACCCTGCCTGAAGCATACATAAAGGTAACTGATACCAGGCCTGCATTTACCCCTCTACACAGTTTTGAGCCAAACCCAAGGGAAGGGGAAGAACTTTCCTGAACACGTTGCGGAGTAGGCCAGGAATTCCACCCCCAAATAAAGGCTGGCACTAGGTATAAATGTGGCACCTTCAGAATCTTTCATCAGAACACTCCTGGACCTGTGGAACATTCAGAAGAAACATTGCACTGCTGTCTGAAGAAGGGACTGCTTACCTTGAACTCAGGATCCTCAGAAGTGAATCCAAGGGTCAGTTGTCTGACCTCTTGTTTTGATACAGGGACACAACAAGCTTACAGATATCGGCTCAGCTGACCAGTACCAACTTGACCTGCCTGAGCCCTGCTGCTGACCTCTGCTAGTGTGAGCCTGATCCCCAAGTAGTACCCCCAGGTCATGGACTCTTGGCTAGCATCAGAGTGTACTTCTCCTGAACGCTAGGTGAAAATCGAAAAGTTTTGGGCTCTTCTTGACTGTGAACAGACTCCTCACAGTGAACAATGACCATCTGCATTGTATGCCGACACAAATCTACGGGAAGCCTACTGTTCAAATTAACCATGACACAATGACACCAATGCGAAACTCCACTTGAAGCTACTCGTGTAGACTGTGACTTGAGAAGGCAAGCTCTTCAGCAGGAGAAACCTGGTCCTGCTCACAAGTGTGGTTGAGCTGAACTTGTGACCTTGCCCTGGTCATGCGCAACCAGATAACTGCAAGTGGCGCTTTCTGCTTTTTGGCACTATTTTAACCCAGAAATTTTCAAATTCAAATCCGGCTCCACTAAATCAATTTTTGTCATTTCGTGTCATTGTATTTATTAAAATTAACTCTAGTTATCCAAATTGGTATGAGATTTTCCTTGTCTTGTCCTTATCATTTATTACTGTTTGAGTGCTGCATAAAAACTTTACATATTGCCTCTCAGCACTCTGACTGCTTTTGTACTATGCTACCATATGGATAAGCAAAGATGTATTTGGTGACTTTTGTGGTTCCCCCTGACAAAGTTTGTGTATATTATTTGAGTGGGCCTTCCACCACTCTCAACTAATAAACTAACTTCTTACAATGTCACAGTATGTCTCAAAGAAATGAGTTGACCAAAGCTGTCATCCAAGAAAAATCCAATGAATGCCCATTGTAGGTGACTGTTAGCAGTTCAGTACTGATCTTTTTACTCACAGTGGATGCACCTTTAACACTTTTTTTGTGTGTGTGTTTTTTTTTTTTTTTTTAATAAATTTATTTTTAGAATTTTACAGCAAAAAAAAACATTGGGTTACAGCAAGTTCGTAACAGATTTCAGCAGACATGAGGAATTGATGAGAACAAAGGAAAAAAAGAAAGGCATTATTATCTTCACACAGGTAGATACACGGTATGCAATGTAATAGATGGGGTGGACATCCAATACATCATATGGGCGTGTTCGCTGCCCTTTTGAAGAACGGCTAAGTCTTCCGGTAATCACACAAGGCATATTACACCAGATCAGGTACAGAAAACATGTAAGGACTGTGAGGTCCCATCAAAATACTTCAACAACACCAATACAGGAGCATAATGTATAACATATATCTCATTCGGCTTAGTACAACCATAAAACACATGGAAAAGTACCCCTAGCCTGAGCGAATGGTATATTTCAGTTCTTTAAAATGTGAAAAGCCATATCATATCAAACACATGGTCAGACTGATTTGCATATGGCCAAGTCTGAACTGGGGTGGCGGAGTGAGCTAAAGAATGATGATGGATTAAACCCAGATCAGTTGACTGGGGGTGAGTGCTTGCAATGTTCAACACTCCGTCCATCATCCCCTTTGGTTTTGCTAAGTTCGCCCTAAGTTGGCAGGGTATGCCCAGACGTGGGTCCCTTGCTCACTTTGCCACTGGATTCAAGATAGCCTGGCTGATGAGGGTTATGAACCCGAAACCGGTCCCAGGATGCTTGTTTCCGGTCCAGGGAAGACATGGCTTGGCAGTTCGGGCTGGACTGTTCCCATGAGGCACAGGGTCAGACTGATTTGCATATGGCCATGTCTGAACTGGGATGGCGGAGTGAGCTAAAGAATGATGATGGATTAAACCCAGATCAGTTGACTGGGGGTGAGTGCTTGCAATGTTCAACACTCCGTCCATCATTCCCTTTGGTTTGGCTAAGTTCGCCCTAAGTTGGCAGGGTATGCCCAGACGTGGGTCCCTTGCTCACTTTGCCATTGGATTCAAGATAGCCTGGCTGATGAGGGTTATGAACCCGAAACCGGTCCCAGGATGCTTGTTTCCGGTCCAGGGAAGACATGGCATGGCAGTTCGGGCTGGACTGTTCCCATGAGGCACAGGGTCAGACTGATTTGCATATGGCCATGTCTGAACTGGGGTGGTGGAGTGAGCTAAAAAATGATGATGGATTAAACCCAGATCAGTTGACTGGGGGTGAGTGCTTGCAATGTTCAACACTCCGTCCATCATCCCCTTTGGTTTTGCTAAGTTTGCCCTAAGTTGGCAGGGTATGCCCAGACGTGGGTCCCTTGCTCACTTTGCCACTGGATTCAAGATAGCCTGGCTGATGAGGGTTATGAACCCGAAACCAGTCCCAGGATGCTTGTTTCCGGTCCAGGGAAGACATGGCTTCGCAGTTCGGGCTGGACTGTTCCCACGAGGCACAGGGTCAGACTGATTTGCATATGGCCATGTCTGAACTGGGGTGGTGGAGTGAGCTAAAGAATGATGATGGATTAAACCCAGATCAGTTGACTGGGGGTGAGTGCTTGCAATGTTCAACACTCCGTCCATCATCCCCTTTGGTTTTGCTAAGTTCGCCCTAAGTTGGCAGGGTATGCCCAGACGTGGGTCCCTTGCTCACTTTGCCATTGGATTCAAGATAGCCTGGCTGATGAGGGTTATGAACCCAAAACCGGTCCCAGGATGCTTGTTTCCGGTCCAGGGAAGACATGGCTTGGCAGTTCGGGCTGGACTGTTCCCATGAGGCACAGGGTCAGACTGATTTGCATATGGCCATGTCTGAACTGGGGTGGCGGAGTGAGCTAAAGAATGATGATGGATTAAACCCAGATCAGTTGACTGGGGGTGAGTGCTTGCAATGTTCAACACTCCGTCCATCATCCCCTTTGGTTTTGCTAAGTTCGCCCTAAGTTGGCAGGGTATGCCCAGACGTTGGTCCCTTGCTCACTTTGCCACTGGATTCAAGATAGCCTGGCTGATGAGGGTTATGAACCCGAAACTGGTCCCAGGATGCTTGTTTCCGGTCCAGGGAAGACATGGCTTGGCAGTTCGGGCTGGACTGTTCCCATGAGGCACAGGGTCAGACTGATTTGCATATGGCCATGTCTGAACTGGGGTGGCGGAGTGAGCTAAAGAATGATGATGGATTAAACCCAGATCAGTTGACTGGGGGTGAGTGCTTGCAATGTTCAACACTCCGTCCATCATCCCCTTTGGTTTTTGCTAAGTTCGCCCTAAGTTGGCAGGGTATGCCCAGACGTGGGTCCCTTGCTCACTTTGCCACTGGATTCAAGATAGCCTGGCTGATGAGGGTTATGAACCCGAGACCGGTCCCAGGATGCTTTTTTCCGGTCCAGGGAAGACATGGCTTGGCAGTTCGGGCTGGACTGTTCCCATGAGGCACCGGGTCAGACTGATTTGCATATGGCCATGTCTGAACTGGGGTGGTGGAGTGAGCTTAAGAATGATGATGGATTAAACCCAGATCAGTTGACTGCGGGTGAGTGCTTGCAATGTTCAACACTCCGTCCATCATCCCCTTTTGTTTTGCTAAGTTCGCCCTAAGTTGGCAGGGTATGCCGAGACGTGGGTCCCTTGCTCACTTTGCCATTGCATTCAAGATAGCCTGGCTGATGAGGATTATGAACCCAAAACCGGTCCCAGGATGCTTGTTTCCGGTCCAGGGAAGACATGGCTTGGCAGTTCGGGCTGGACTGTTCCCATGAGGCACAGGGTCAGACTGATTTGCATATGGCCATGTGTGAACTGGGGTGGCGGAGTGAGCTAAAGAATGATGATGGATTAAACCCAGATCAGTTGACTGGGGGTTAGTGCTTGCAATGTTCAACACTCCGTCCATCATCCCCTTTGGTTTTGCTAAGTAAAGCCATATCACGGCATGACCCCCGGCATGTCTATCTGGGATCCCGTCTGGTGCGTGAGAAGATAGTTTTGTAGAGGACCCCATATATCTTTCGGCCTAGAGGCACGAGGCAGTGTTTCAGCATACAGAGTCAATTGTTATTGGCAGAAGACTAAATCCTGAATCCATTCCTTAAACTTCGGTGCCCGTCCCCGTCCCCACCTACAGGCTACTCTACGCTTGGCCAGCAACAATGCAATGGCGATATATCTGCGACATGACCTAGGAATAAGTTTAGTATAGCCCAACAATGCTATTAAAGGCGTGCGCTCTAAGGTGATGTGTGTCATCTGTTCCAGGGCCTCGAGGACCTGAGCCCAATACTCACTCACCCGCGCGCAGCCCCAAGACAGATGCAGGAAGTCAGCCCCTGGGCTACCACATCTTTCACAATTATCAGTAGTCTTTAATTTAAAGCGGAGCATTTTGACAGGGGTATAATATCGGCGTTGCAGAATTATAGTGTATAACGCGTAGTCGACTACTCGCGGATATTTGTTCCGTTTGTAAGCAGCAATATGTCCATTGATCAACCATTATTTCACACCCCAGTTCCAAAGTCCACTTCGCTCAAGCCGAGCTAATGGAGTATGCCTGTTGGTCGCGTATTGTATGGTATAGTGTAGAGACCAGGTGACCCGGCGATGCATTACGTAGCATCATGTGCAAGGGAGCCAGAGTAGGGGGTTCCTGAGGGAACTCTGGAGTGATAGATCGTATGCCTTGGCGGATCCGGAAATATAAAAATATATCCAATGAAGATGGACACAACTCGTTAAAAAAGAGCTCGGAGGACCGAAATTTCCCATTTGGTAGAGATCTCCCCATTTGGTAATTTTGGTGTGGTCACAAAGTTTGAGGAACCCTACTTCATGAAGCAATGGCATGCAGGGATGGTAAGAGAGTGGGAGGAGCGGTGAGTACAACATTGGGCCTTGAAGGAGAGTCAGGATGCGACGCCAAGCGTCTACAGTGCATGTGATTGTGGTAGGTGCGATGTCTTGCGTACGAGGGGGTGCGCTCAACATGCCATCTAAGGGGATCGGATCCGCCAACCAATGCTCCGCTGCAATCTGTGGCATGTACCGAGGGGGGTGAAACCAATATGAGGCATAATGGGCTTGCGCGCAGTCATTATACAACTCAAAATCCAGAATATCAAAGCCTCCTTGTGCATACGGTTGTGTGAGCACTTTCCATTGCAGGCGTGCTTGTTTGTCCCCCCAAAGCAGCCGTATCATTTCTGACCGGAGGGTTTGAAAAAAATTGCGGCCGGGATAATACGGGATATTTAAGAATAGATATAATATTTGTGGGAGAACCACCATCTTAATCAGTGCCGCTCGTCCTGCCAGAGATAATGGCAGCGAGATCCACCGGGTGACAGGATCCGCAATACGATCCATGGTGGTGCCATAGTTCAAGCGCATCAATTCTTCCCTATCCCTAGATATAGCAACCCCGAGATATCGTAGATCAGATTCGCACCATTCCAATGGGAAGTCCAGGGGAAATCGAGTTGCTGCCGCTGTTAGGGGAAATAGTTGTGACTTTCCCCAATTTATGTGTACTCCAGATAATTTCCCAAAAATAATAAATTCTCTCAAGAGAGGATTTAAATTCTCCTGTGGATTTCTCACATAGAGGGTACTATCATCCGCATATAAAGATATGAGGATCTGCCGCAAGTTGCACCGCAGTGCCTTATCTTGGTGGTTTTGACGTAGCTTAGCTGCCAATGGTTCAATTGCAAGCGCAAAAAGTAGGGGGGAGAGTGGACACCCCTGCCGTGTGCCTCTGGATATGGGGAACACGTCAGACAGATAACCATTAATTAAAACTTTTGCCAATGGTAACTGATACAATAACCTGATCCAGGACAGGAATATAGTTGGAAATCCCATATGCTGTAGCACCCCGAGCAGATAATCCCATTCAACAGAGTCGAACGCCTTAGTGGCGTCTAAAAAAACTGCCGCCAGCGGCAGTTCAGGAGCGACATTCTGTAGAATGGAAAATAAGGTACGAAGATTATGTGTGGTCGCTCTGCCAGGGACGAACCCCGCTTGATCAGGAAGCACCAACTTCTCAAGAATTAGGGCCAAGCGATTTGCAATAACCTTTGCCAATATCTTCGTATCACAATTAATAAGGGACAACGGTCTATAGGAATCGCAATGCAGAGGTGACTTGCCCGGTTAAAGTAAAGACGTAATTAATGCTTCTCTCATAGAGGGGGAAGTGTGCCAGTCTCAAGGGAGTCTTTGTATATTTCTTTTAGGATCGGAGCCAGCAAATCAATATAAGTTTTATAAAATTCAGCAGGAAGCCCGTCCAGGCCTGGGGCCTTTCCAGACTTCATCTGCATGATGGCTTCCCTAATTTCATCGAGTTCAAAAGGGGCACAGAGAAATTCTCTCTGATTATCACCGAGCCATGCAAGTGCTACATCCCCAAGGAAGCTATCTAGCTCAAAATGATCCCGCCGTTGTGAAGTGTATAATGTCGAATAATGAGCAGTAAAAGTATTAAGTATGTCAGCGGTGTCGCGGAGCATTACCTCTCCAGGACCAGAGATCTCAAGTATGTAATTGGAACAGCGCGGACGATGTATGGTTTTGGCTAGGGCCTTCCCGGGTCTCTCCCCCTCACCATATCGCCGAGCCACCCAATATTTCCCTCTATATTTTGTTTCTCTATCGGCAGTAGAGGTATATTCCGACACTTTGTACTGGAATGCATGCTGAATATCGCTACTGCCACCCATAGTCAGTTGTGTCTCCAAAGCTTTAAGGTCTGCGTCTAGCTTTCGGAGTGTGACCCTGTATATCTTGAATTACTCCAGAACTCTTAGAAATACAAAAGCCCCGTATCCTCACTTTAAAAGCTTCCCAAATCGTTGCTACACTGTCTACAGAGCCTCTGTTTCTTTGGAAGAAGTCTTGGATTTCATTGGCTAATTCACTATGAAATACCGTGTCCAGAAGTGTTAAGGGCTGTAGCCTCCAATTGCTGCATGGTTTATTGTAACCTGGTGGGGCGAGTGTAAGTTTAACTGGGCAGTGGTCAGAATATGTTCTGGCCAGGTGTGTGACACTTTGTATTAGGGGACCCAACCCTCAAGACAATAGGTAATAGTCCAGCCGTGTCCAGGAAGCTGCTTGTGTTGAAAAGTGGGTGCCCTCCCGTGCAAGAGGGTGGAGGTGGCGCCAGGCGTCTAGCAGGCACGCGTCAGTCTGGATTCCCTTTAAGATCTGACATGATCTGGTGCAATGATATGGTGCGGGATTAGATCTATCCTCCGTTGGGGTAAGGACCACATTAAAGTCCCCTCCCCAAATTATGTGGGTAGAGCCTATTTGCGTTATTTACCCCCAAAGATCAGTGAAAAAGTCAGGAGTGTCAACGTTTGGACCATAACAGCTTACCAGGGTGATAGAGTCAGTACCCAGTCGCCCCCATGCAATGGAGTATCTCCCATTTTTGTCGAGTAGCGTACCAACCAAGGCGAAGGGAGTCTGTTTCTTAATAAGTATAGGTGTACCTCTGGCATAGGAAGAGTATGACGAGAAAAGCCGATGATCCGCCCATTTATTAGCAAAGGCGGTGGGGTGTTGTGGATTAGTATGTGTTTCTTGTAGCAATGCGATTTGTATCTGGTGCCGATCTAAATAGGCCAATAGGTGGCGATATTTCCGTGGGTCTCCCAGTCCTCGCACATTCCAGGTGATAATGCGTACCGTCTGGTGAGGTGACAAGTCAGACATTAGTGTCTTTGGTGTGTGATAAGTGATGGTGCATCTCCTGTGGCCCGTGTGAAGTAAGAAATGCGACCTCATACATCCGTCTGTCTCGATGCAGTAAACAGATAACAATGAACCATGAATCCAACTCCCATCTTCCCCCACCCACTGTAGCATACCAATCATGCCAGACTGAACCTCCCCACCCCCCACCCCTGCCCTTAGGTGTCCATAACCCAACCGCACAGAACAGCGCGGTATAAGTTGATAGGGAAATGCCCTCATGGGGGAATCTACTAGGGTCATGCACAGTCAAACCTCGCCCTCTGAGAGCCAGCAAGATGATATCAGCTGCCTCTAAAAGAGCAAGGGTACCCGGCGTGCATTATCATAGTCACCCGTTGTGTCTGTACTTCAGGCCGAAGATGTCATAGGTCGACCACGACGGTGTAAAGTTCAGTGCCTCTTAGTCCTCATGTTACCTTGCCACCCCGAGCCATTTGGGTGTCTGCGTTCTCTCTGCAGCGTCCAGCAGATCATTCGGTGTTTGATGACTCTGATCTGGATGAGGTGCCCTGGGCATCAGGACTTTGATATGAACGTTTCAGGCGCTTTAGGAACTCTTCCACTTGCTGAGGTTTGGTATAGAACATTTGCTTGCCTTGATGCGTGATTCTCAGGCGAGCAGGATATATCAGTGCATAGTCAATTTGGGCTTGCCTCAGCTTTTGTTTAACAGGGAGAAACTTGCGTCTATCTTCTTGTACAGTGGCCGTGAAATCAGGGTATATGGAAAATTCGTTTCCTTCGAAGTTGAGCTTTCGCTTCTCCCGGGCTATTTTTAGGGTGACATCTCGATCCCTATAATTCAGGAGCCTCGTGATAATGGGTCTGGGCGGGCTCCCGAGTGGAGGCCTGGGTCACAGCGAGCGATGCGCCCGTTCAACTATGAAGTGCGGAGAGAGGACTTCAGCACCTATTGTAGCCAGCAGCATTTTTTCAACATAGTCCTCCATTTTGCCGGAATTTGTGCTTTCTGGGATGCCAAGGACGCGAATATTATTGTGTCTGCTCCTTGCTTCGATATCTTCATTTTTGGCAGCTATGATCTTTAATAGTTTGTCCATTTGCGACACATTGGCTTGTATGTGAGATG
Source organism: Calotriton arnoldi (assembly GCA_963921515.1). Lineage (NCBI taxonomy): Eukaryota > Metazoa > Chordata > Amphibia > Caudata > Salamandridae > Calotriton > Calotriton arnoldi. The sequence goes on from CAWUFW010002172.1 coordinate 1,289,455, forward strand.
TTGCGTCTTCAGCATCGGAAATCCTGCGCTCCGTCTCCTTGATGCGTTCATCATGGGTGTCTAATTTATGAACTATGGCATCCATGCGTGAGGTCATGGCGTCCATTTTAGTCACAATCGCGGTGAGTCCCTGTCTAACTTCCAGCATAATGGCCTTCACATCTTCGCTGGTAGATGGGGGTTCTTGTAAAGCAGGTTGCTCACCACTTCGTTCCTCTTCATCCTGTTGTGTGCGCATATTTTTTTTTGTGTCAAACGCGTCTGCTTCGCATCCGTTTTACCCATGGTTCCTCCGAGTCCCAACTCGATTAAATATTTGTTTAGACAGGTTTCTGTAGCAACACACACAAGTAGCTGGAGACACCAGGCCTAATCCCACCCGCCAACAGCAGGGCCAGTAGTCGCCAGCAAGCGCTGTTATTTGATGCACTATATCTCTCTCCTTGGCATTCACTTTAGTCCTTCAGCCACAGTCACACAGCAGGCCAGTGTAGTGACCCACAAAACACTCCTGTGCTCCGTCGAGGAAGGGACACCCATGCAGTAACTCCACAGTGACCATGCGTTTAAATGCGTTGCAGGGGAATCCGATGCCGCAGCGGGAGTCGCGACAACATGAACATCAGGGCATATAACAACCTTGAACCCTGCAGCGATCACCAGCCGTCCTCGCGTTTGCTGACATCGAAGATCAATATAGGCGCGCTGTGATCATAATAGGGTTATGCAAACATCCACGCCTGCCTCCAAGGTACTTGCTGGCAGCCACAGTCACCGCAGCATTGGCCGTTTAAGGTATGTGCCTCTGCAGGGTGCTTGCAGCTTATACCGCCGGTAATTCCCAACATGCTTCACCTCACTCTGCTGCGTGTAATCCGCCCGTGTCTCAGGATCCAGGCAGCGTCCCCTCACACAATGCGCTGGCCGCGTCTCGCCACACCTGTGGCCGATCCGCCACCCGGGCAGTTAGCAAACAATTGCACCGCTATGCCAATGTGCGAGCGCATACGCTGGGGTGTCAATTTTCCGCCCTTAGTATCTTGCTATAAGACAGCGGCTTATTGGGGCCTCGCCAGGACTGCGGGGATCGCACTCACCTCCCACCAGCAGACGCCGTCACCATTAGACCTCCAGTGCGGCCTGGGCACTTCGTGGCCAGCCCCGCAGTCGCGCAGTGCGCTCAGCCCAGCGGCGATACCATGAAATCCAGGACGTCTCACCGGCACATGTAGTATCGCTCAGCAGGAGCGCACCGCAACACAGCAAAAGCGTCTCCGTTACCCCAGCCGGTCCCGGGCCTTTGCGCAACACATCGCCATGGTTTTAGTTTCTTGAAAGACAGCTGGGCCGGATAATTGAGAGGATTTATACGCCGAGTGGCAGGAGCCTCACATCAGTGCGGCCATCTTGCCAGTGCGCCACATAGCGCCCCTACACCTTTAACACTTGATAGATAGCAGAAAACATAAGAGCATTATCAAAAATTACTTTTCATCAAGAGGAAGAACCGGAGAAAGGGAATCACCCTCCAAATTAAATGCACTTAATTTAAGTATAGTCTCTATATTTACCCAAACTGTGGAAAGCATGCAGTTTACTGTCAATGTCAGGACAATTATATCACTATTCTGGAGGCTGTCAGCAATTGTGCCTTACTGTTTCACTTATTCTTTTTTATGGAATCCACCATTTCCCAATCTGCCTTTAGCCACATAATGGAGCAAATATTTGCATTAATTTGTTTACTACTGTATCCGACCCACAATATATTATCCTTCCTGCAATACCTTTTTAGGTCTCGCTAAGCCAGCGCATGCGCTGCTCTGCGAGAAATTTAGTGAGTGTCTTTTCAGAGTGCTACCCACAGGCTTTTGCTGGCCTCCAGCTTGCGTTCACGATCGCGTGCACGTGCACAGCTGCCATCTGGGTTGCTGTAATCAGGCTCCTCTGCTCGCACTCCCCCTCCCTTCTCCCCCTCCCTTTTCGTCAGCTTCACCCCCTTGCTCTCTGCTCTCACTACCCCCTCCCTTCTCCCCCTCCCTCCCTCTTACTACCCTTCTCCCCCTCCCTCCTTGTTGTCTAGCTTTTGCCGGTTCATGCCTCAGCTGCATTCCATGCAGCGCGCGCATGCACGCACGCACCACTCCTGGGCTTGTTTTATTCCTCTTCCCTTCACCTCGTTGGGCAGCGCGTGGGCTTTGTTTATTCTATAAAGTGCCCTGTTGTTCTTTTGTGTTTCCTCAAAGTTGGCTGTCATCTGAACTTTACGGCCACCCCATCACCAGTCACCATCCAGGGGGAGATAAGCAGAGGAAACGCTATCTGAAAACAGGAAGCAGGCTGAGCAGAGGATGTGTCCCTGTGAAGGGTACCCGCGCGCGCGCAGATGTTGCTAGCCAGGACCAACACAGACTTCTAAACGCACCCCGCTCCAGAACAAAATACTTCTGTTTATCTGAAATTTAAACACCAAGAAGAGCAAAGGGAATATCTCCCCGTGGCCCTCTTGTTTTAACACCCCTACGTGTCAGTCTGCACAGCTACTGACCAAGCACGCATGATTGAGTAGTGAGAATCGTGCCGAAGAAAACCTATTTTCTGTATTTTTCCATATGTGAAAATAAATACAGACAAGAAAATAGCATTTATATAGCGCTATTACCCCTTGTGAGACCTTGAAGCGCTTTAACGGCGTCTAGCAAATTACTCCGCAACGCGCAACCCAATGTCAGAATTTCAGCAAAAAAGAAAAAAACAGCTAAGGTGTTGACTGAAATATCCTCACAGTTAAAAGTGCTTCTCAGCTTTTAAAAGCGGCCTTCGAGCATCATTAGCGTATAAAATAAAATAGCGACGTTGTCAGGAGCAAGACTCTGCCTCCGTCACATTCAAAGGCGCCAAGGCTACCTGCAGCGGCATTATTGAATTGCACATGGCGCATGGTGGGGAGTTTAAGGTTTGTGTGCACCGAATCGCCCCGCCGCCAGTGCTCGGGTGGGCTGTTGTGTTAAGCTGTACACAGTGCCGGGGTCAGCGCGCTTGGCAGGGTGCCCGGATGAAGTACATTCCCTAGTTAGATAATTTGGCGAGAAGCCTGCTTGAGGAATATTCCCCCGCACCAGAGACCTTGGCTCCGTGCCCGCCTGGGGTATATCCCTCAGTGTTTTGGTGTTTGATCCTCGCCAGGCTGCTTTCCAAGCCGTCGGATTAATTCTCTGTCTAAATACACATTCTTCTGCATTCAATCGCCGGACAGGGTAGTTTCTTTTTTGTAATTCTATATCTTTTTATTTCAAGCAGTTTCTGCTACTCGGCGCCTCGGTGTTTAAATACAGTGCACTCATTATCTCTCAGTGTGCTCTCTCGTTCCTTCAATCCTATTGATAACATGCTAATACTTGCATTATATTTATTCTGGTTTTTCTAAAGCACAAATATGCTATCACGAGGAAGCTTCTCTTAGCTTTAAGTGCTCAGCACCTGTGTTCATGTTCTTAAATTTACCACAAAGATACTGATCGCTTTCTTGTCTTGACAACGACTGTGAGCACCAATCTGGTAATCCGTGTCACTGATGCAGTCATGGTTTGTATCTCAAGCATTGTTGCTTGTTACATGTGTTCCAGCTCTCTAAGGGATATTTACTTTTCAGAAAATGTTGAGTTTCCATAGTTATGCTTTTCATGCAACATATAAGTCTTCCCAGCGCAGACTGTGAACTGAGTTGTCTATGCGTGTGGGTGTTCATGTGTGTGTGTGTGTTCAAGGTGTGAATGAGTGCTCACATCAGGCACAACTGAGAAACCTGGAGTTGAGTCTGAAGACAGTGCAAGTTTTTCAGAGTGCCCTTCCTTGAGTTAAACAAGCATTGGCATAGCCAATAGGTCTCGCTTTTGGGACCTTATAAGTATTTAGTTATGCAGCACAATATCCTTGGTGCAACATCAACTGTTGCATGGCTAAACACTTATAAGGTCCCAAAGGCGAGACCTATTGGCTATGCCAATGCTTGTTTTATTATGTTATTCATCCATTTTGTCTCTTTTTACAGTGTACAGAGATCTGACACCAAGGGTTCAAGTCTGTGCTATAGAGAGTTAAAAAAGATTACATTTTAGTATAAAGCACATACTCTTGCATCTCCCTTTTAACCTTTCCCCATTTCAGAATCCACAAGGAAAAGTAAGTGCCTGTCCCATAAAATGCGTGGCGGTGGGCCCCAACTGCAACCACTGGCTCAAATTAAGCACTGCCTGAAGACCAATTTCTTAGACCTGTCATCCTTATTAATTCCTTATTGAGAAGGATTAGCTCTGTCATGTTTCATATAATTGGAATAGTGATGATAAATCCTGTTTACTGGTAAAGTTGATTTTATCATTGCCCTTTTAAAAATGCCACATTTAGAAAGATAACAACTAGAGGGGATAGGCCCAAAGGACCGGGGCCAGGTAAGGCCGTTTTGAATTGAGAACACAAGAAAAACCTGGCTCCGTCACACTTTCAGCTCGTATTCTTTTAGAGCCACAAACAGACTACTAGCTTTTCTGTTTGGATGGAGTATTTGACCATTCCTTTTTATTTGTTATTTAGTTATTTTTCAAAAGTTAAATGTATGAAAAAGTGACACTTATTTTTCAAAAATGACAAACAACAATACTTAACACAATAAACTGAAGACAACGTCATACACATGCAACATTAATATATACATTAGTTATCAACAAACCACATTTTGCATTTGCATCATAATACTAACGACTACAACTAATCTGTCGCTATCTCATATCATACACCAAGAAATGTATTAACCACGGGGAATACTTTAAGTATACTTGGGGGAATGCAATTCGTGTCAGTTCCCTCACAAAAGTACAACAATGATTTTTAGTTCCTCCGTGGAAGAATGCCAACGCGTTTCGAGACCCAGGCGAAAAGTACCAGGACTCTCTTCAGGGCTTCATCTTATTGAATGTCAGCATTTTCTAAGGAAAAATGATAAAAAAAAAGCTGCATCAGAACCTTAATGTAACTCATCAACTCCAACTCTAACGTGAACGTATTTCTCTTTAAATACCTGAAAGGACCATATGTTCTGGCCCCGGGGCTGTTTTATGAACCTGAAGACTGGACTTGCACCTCGTACCACGTGCCGTAAATCAGGTCTTCTATTTGCAACTAAAAAAATGAACAAATAATTCCAACCGGCATCTGTCATTTTAATTCATGTTGCATAGAGTTAAAAGTGAACTAAACCTGTACCTTAAACTTGTCCCGAATCAGTTCTAACCGGGCGTGTTTATTTTCGTTATGTTGTCTCTCCTACACAGAAAAAGACGAGTGTTTTAATAAAAGACTTCCAACCAGTGCAGCCCAAAATATAATAAACCGGTCTGCACGGTATACAATGTTCACTTACTTTTTGTGGGGACTCACAACCCGTTCTTATCCCAAAACATGCCTAAAACGCCGAAAACTGTCAGACGGGGCTGATTTTCTTGTACATCTGCAAGGTACAAATAAAGCCACATTTGTTTTGAAGGAAGGAACACTTCCAAACTGCGTAACCATAACATGCTGGCAAACGGGGGGCTCACTTACTTCTTAATAATCACACTGCATATGTCCTATTGCCGGTCGATGCCAGGACGCCACTGACTGTCAGCCTGGAACTTAGAGTAAGGCCATTTTCAAACATTAGCACTTGTGCTCATGGGAAATGTAGTGCTTTCTTGAAGCCAATCAGATTGTGTTATGTCAGACAGTCTTTGAAGGAACTGGACTGTTGCATTGTGGGACATGTAGTATCTAATCTGCCAATACTACGTTTTAGAAAGCTCTGTCATACCATTCAGCCCTGTGACTGAGCTATTGAACTTCAAGATGAGGTAAGCCTCTTTTTGTAACAAGACAGTGTCAATGTCTAGCAGACGTTTAGATGTATCTAAAACACACAGCACCGTCCACCTGAAGTCCCTTTCAGTATGGGATTTGTCAATAAAGTGTTGCACCATTGGAGCGGAAACTACCTTTTTCTTAATTCTAGATCTATGCTGCGTAATCCGTTGATTAATCTGTTGATTTGTCTTTCCAATATACAATTTTGGACAAGAACAAAGAACAGCATATGCAACATTTTTCGATTTACAGTAAGTAAATTCTGAATGACGCCATTTGGTACCTTCATGTAAAAATTCAGACCCTTCAATTGTGGAGTCGCAAGCCACGCAAGTGCCACATTTATGGTGGCCCTCCACTGGTTTGAGTTGCCACTGGGACCTCAAATTGATTTTGGGTTGTGATGGAAAAATATCGGCTCTCACAATTTGCTGACCGATACTCCTGTTTTTTTTCATTGCAAAAAGGGGTTTTTGAAATTGACAATCCAAATTTTCAAGCAAATGCCAGTTCTTTAACAAAATCTCCCTACATTTATTTGTATCAGGCCCAAACGTCGTGACACACACCAATCTTTCCAATGGTGCTTTCACTTTTTTTTGCAATAGGTCCTCGCGTGGCATATACCATGCCCTCTTTATTGCATGCTTTAGCAATTTCTTAGGGTATCCTCGAAGGATCATTTGTTTTTGAAAAATGGCTGCATGTTGTTCAAAGTCAGATTTTCTAGAACAATTGCGTCGTATGCGCAATAGTTGACCATACGGTAAGTTTTCTATAAAACTCCGAGGACGTGCACTATTATGGTGCAAGATAGTATTTTTGTCGGTGGATTTCCTGTGTAATGTGGTTGTCAATTTATGCTCATTGGGAGCCACCTCCACATCCAAAAACGTCAATCTGGTCTTGCTTGCATTGAGGCTAAACTTTATATCCTCATGGCGAGTATTAAGCCAACCATAAAAGGTGTCTAATTCTTCTTTGGACCCACTCCATAGACACCATATGTCGTCTATGTAGCGCAACCATTGCGCTATTTGCGCTTTAAATGGATTGTTATTGAAGACAAATCGGTCCTCGTACTGTGCCATGAAGAGGACCGCCATTTCTGGAGCAAAGGGACAACCCATGGCGGTCCCCTTCACCTGGATGAAGAATGTATCTTCAAACTTGAAATAGTTCTTTTTTAATGCAACCTCTGCCAATTTTAAAATAAATGTGGTTGGTACCCTGTGGGGACGTGGTCTTTCCTCCAAATATAATTCTATCACTTGGAGTGCTTTGTCATGGGGTATTTCTGTATATAATGAGGTTACATCAAAAGAAACCATCAATTGTGATGAATCATCAAAATCTTGGCCTTCAATTCTGTTAATAAAATCCGTAGTGTCGCGTAAGTATGATGGCACCTCCACCAGAAAAGGCTTTAAAATAAAATCAAAATATTTCAAAATTGGTTCCAATAAGGAATCACTTCCTGAAACTATGGGTCTTCCTGGGGGGTCATTCAATCTCTTATGTATTTTAGGCAAAAAATAAATGACGGGGATCCTCGGGAACTTTTTGGATAGATAATCAAATTCTTTAGGTCCCAAAAATCCACCGTCCAGTCCCATTTTTAGTATTCCAGTAATGCATTCTTGGATAGATCTCGTGGGATTTTCCTTTACCTTACGGTACCACTCCTGGTTATGCACCTGACTTCTACCTTCCGATATATACATCTCTCTGGGCCAAATCACTAGGGCTCCGCCCTTGTCGGCTTGTTTGAGGACTACAGAAGAGTCTTGCTTTAGACTAGTAATGGCTAACTGCTGCTTGGCAGTGATGTTTTGCTTAATGAAAGCTTTCTTCTTATGTTCTAGCTGGCTGATTCCTGACAGGACCGCCTGTTCGTAGGCCAAGATTTCTCTTGGGACATTCTGCGTCGGTGGAATAAATTTTGATTTATTGGAAAGCCCTGATACTTCCTTAGTATTGATATACTCTCTTCCAGAAAAAAATGCCTTTAGACGGATTTTACGACAAAACTCAATAGCCCCCAACTTGAGTTTTGTAAAATCTGTTGGTCTATTGGGAACAAATTTAAGACCCAGTTCTAGAACCGCTTCCTCTTCTCTTGACAATTGCCTTTGGGATAGATTAACAATGGATGTAGAATTCACGACTTGTAAAACTGCCGTCTCGTCCTCATCTCCCATGGCTGGGGTTTGAATCTTCCTCTTTGCTTCGGTTCGCCTTTGTCTAAAAAAGTGACCTGTTTTCTAGATGTACCCTCACTTGGATCTGAGTCACTGGAGGAAAGGATATACTTGATCTATGTTAAAGGACTTGGTGTCTCTTTCGAACTTTGCTGAGATAAAACTGATGGTATTATCCTTAAAGGTAAGTATTTCCTTCTCAATTTTATCCAATAAGGTCTTTGCTTCTGAAGCAGTATGTTTATCTTTTATGGCCTGAGCTCATTTTTCGAATTCATCAGCTACCTTTAGGCACAATCTTTCGGCAGTTTCGATTGTGTGTACCATTAGATCATGACTGCATTTGGTGTTTATATAGCTAAAACCCTTTCTGTACTCAGGATCATCAGTAAATATCACAGGTATGTTCTTCACCTGAAGACCCCATGGAATAGTGCCAGCTCTTAAGCGCTCTAACAAGAAGTGCCCGTGCAGTTCAGTGCGAATATGTTTTTTATGCAGGCGAGTCGATTTTTCCGCCTCGTTCTGTTGTTGAGCTGAAGTGCTCAACATGACTGAAGAGAAGGCGGAAGGAGTTGATATCAAGTTCTGAATATGTGCTTCTGAAAAAGACAGTGTCTCCTTCTCAGACATTATCTATAGGCAAAACCTGTATTGATATAAGCTATTTCTTAATGCTATACGGGCACCAGAGGCCTGGCGTCCAACCCACGAGGGTGAAAATCCGCTCTAAAGTACAACAACTAGAGGGGATAGGCCCAAAGGACCGGGGCCAGGTAGGGCCGTTTTGAATTAAGAACACAAGAAAAACCTGGCTCCGTCACACTTTCAGCTCGTATTCTTTTAGAGCCACAAACAGACTACTAGCTTTTCTGTTTGGATGGAGTATTTGACCATTCCTTTTTATTTGTTAATTAGATATTTTTCAAAAGTTAAATGTATGAAAAAGTGACACTTATTTTTCAAAAATGACAAACAACAATACTTAACACAATAAACTGAAGACAACGTCATACACATACAACATTAATACATACATTAGTTATCAACAAACCACATTTTGCATTTGCATCATAATACTAACGACTACAACTAATCTGTCGCTATCTCATATCATACACCAAGAAATGTATTAACCACGGGGAATACTTTAAGTATACTTGGGGGAATGCAATTCGTGTCAGTTCCCTCACAAAAGTACAACAATGATTTTTAGTTCCTCCGTGGAAGAATGCCAACGCGTTTCGAGACCCAGGCGAAAAGTACCGGGACTCTCTTCAGGGCTTCATCTTAATGAATGTCAGCATTTTCTAAGGAAAAATGATGCAAAAAAAGCGGCATCAGAACCTTAATGTAACTCATCAACTCCAACTTTAACGTGAACGTATTTCTCTTTAAATACCTGAAAGGACCATATGTTCTGGCCCCGTGGCTGTTTTATGAACCTGAGGACTGGACTTGCACCTTGTACCATGTGCCGTAAATCAGGTCTTCTATTTGCAACTAAAAAAATGAACAAATAAGTCCAACCGGCACCTGTCATTTTAATTCATGTTGCATAGAGTTAAAAGTGAACTAAACCTGTACCTTAAACTTGTCCCGAATCTGATGAATTAGAAAAATTAGCTCAGGCCATAAAATATAAACATACTGCTTCAGAAGCAAAGACCTTAATGGATAAAATTGAGAAGGAAATACTTACCTTTAAGGATAATACCATCAGTTTTAAAACAGCAAAGTTCGAAAGAGACACCAAGGGGCATATTATCAAGGTTCTGTGATATTTATCACAAAGCGCGCTTAGCGCTGTTTTTTTTATCGCCGGCTATCGCTGGATTTCCTCGCCGTGATAGCGCGGTATCATCAACGCGTATCGCAAAGGCGATAGGAAATCCAGCGATAGCGAGTTAAACCAGCAATAGCGTGAGAATTCCAGCGCTAAATTAACAGCGCTAATGAAAAGCTTGCTAATAGGCAAGTGTATACTTAACCCAACAATCCACCCCCATTGACAAGATGGTTAAGGCAAGTTTTTTTCAGGCGTTAAATTCCAGCGATAAGCGCGGTTAGCGCGAATTTTCCTATCGCTTCGCGGGCATTGATAATAGGGCGAAGTCGTGTTTGCGACTGTTTCAATGGAGTTTTAGTCAGGAGCGGCTACTTTGCATGTCATTAGCGATATATATCGCTGACATGCTTAGAGGTAAAAAAACGGCCGCTATCGCTAAAAAACTCACGCTAAGGCCCGTTAGCTGCAGCTTGTTAATAGTGTGATAAAAATATCGCCGCATTAGCGGCAGAAAAGTGCCGCTAACGCGGCGATAAAGGGCTTGATAATATGCCCCCCAGTCCTTTAACATAGATCAAGTATATCCTTTCTTAAAGGACAAATTTTACACTTCAGTTGAATCTCGTAGAGCCTTGTCGACCTTTCAAGGATGCTCTAGGAATCGTTTTTTAACGTTTTAACGTTTACCGACCACCAGTGCCGGGGCCAGCGGCGAGGGCGACACGGCCACTTCGGAGGGAGCAGGAGATGCGGCAACTGCAGGAGCTGCAGGGGGTGAGCCACCAGCAGTGGTGGGCGGTGGTAAGTTATATTTCTTTCTTATTGACATTACACTTGCTGCAAGGGTTTACACTGTACTGTTGAGACTTAGTAAGTAAGGAGTTGTTGTGAACAACGGTTGAAGAAGACACCCTTTACTTAGCATTAGCAATAGCATTAGCGGCGGGAGTTGAGTAACCAATGGCCTCTTCCATCTGACTTCAACTCAGCTGTGAAAGTTTTATGGAGAAGACTAAAAGTCAGATCAGATGACCTTGATGGATGGGTTGAACGAAAAGGGAAAGAAGGGTGGAATGAGGAAGGACGGGCGAGATGTAATATTTATGACTGGCAGAGAAGGATACGTGGGATGCATGCATAGGTGGCTGATGGGAATCAGATGCATGGGGGGTTGAAGGATGGGTGGAAGGTGAAAGAAAAAGATGCCTGCCTGGGTGGATAGCAAGAATCCTACGGGGTGCTTGGGTCAAACGCAAAGCCAAGGCAAGCAAGGAAGGAAGGACACATGGGTGGTGGTTTAAAAAAAAAAAAGAATAAATGTTTGTTGTTGGTGAAACAAACTAAGTTTTGTTGAGAGATGAAGAAGAATGATAGACGTTTACTTTGAATGGATGGATGCCTGGATGGTATTCATCATAGATAGCATAGGTGGAGACTGTCACTGGATGAAGAGTCTTAGTTTGAAGAGAATGTAAACGAAACCGCGCCACAGTAGCAAAGCCGGGGAGAATAGAAGTTGTATTTTCAGAATACTCCCTTGACTCACACTAGTTTGCAAGCACAGCATATATATTGTGTATGTATGTCGTTATCATTATTAAGCACCTTCCTCCGACGCCCACTCCGTACCTATGTTAATTTATTTTAGAAATTTCGACTGTGTCAGCCAGCCTGCCATGGGTGGTCTATCGGCTGGTTAGTTACAACATCAATCAAAACAAAGTACATCATGTCGTCCCACATATATAAGCAATGATCATGATTGGATCAGATATCATCTGCCTTTATAGTCAGGGCAGGGTGAAAGTGACATTGAGCAGTTGCCCTTGATGTAACAGAGTATGACCAGTGCCACCTGTAATAGAAAAAAAATCGGAGCTTCCCCACCTGCGGACAGTAGTAAATAAAACTAATGTGAGTCTGCAACTCTGCGTCATCATGACTCGTGTATGCTTGTCTTGGGCACAAGCTGACTGAGCTGGCATGCCGGCTACAACAAGGTTACGTAATTTCGCTAAACTAGAGAGAACAAGAAGACTGGTGTACTACTGTGTACTCAAGTCCATAGTGGTAGTATAATGCCTGAAACTCCCACAATTGTTAGAGGACGAGGAAGTGGGAGGATAGATACATACCACAAATGTTATGTACTGTGCTTGCTAGTGCTACTGTGCCACTATGTGTTGAATTAATTTTGTGTTACTGGTTTGCTAAGAGTATTGGTTACAATAGTCTTTTTCTTTCTTGATATAGCTCCTCCTTCCCAAGCAAAGCCAACCAGGAAGGAGTTGGCAGCCATGGCCCGGCGCCGGAAACTGGAGGCCATCTGCCAAGAGTACCGGCGGCTGGTGGCTCAGGCGGAGGAGGAGGCGGCAGCAGCTGCAGCCTCCTCAAATGCCTCGGGCCCCAGCCAGGCCCCGCCTCCAGTGGTACGGTGCCACGGTCAGGCAGCCGCCCGCCGCCACACTGTAACATCCAGCACTGCTGCCCCCCCTGGATGCAACTGCAGGACATTTCACCGCCGTATGCTCCTCCAAATGGCACACCTAGAGGAGCACCTAGAGGAGCGGGTCAAGATCCTGGTGGACAAACATCTAAGAGCCCGCAGAATCTAAGAACTATGATCCCGTTGGATTGCCCCTTTCTTATTCCTTTTTTTGGTGGGTGGGAATTGGGCGTTGGCGTTGGGGTTTATTATTATGGACATTGGTTGGACTTTTTCGTTTTGGACATTGGTTGGGGTTAGGGAGAAGGGTGGGTCAGGTGTTGTGGGATAGTTTATTTTTGTTAGGGTAATAAATTGTTAATGTTTTGTGGGGGGGTTACTGTTTTACAAATTTATGTCACATGGTTTCCTTGCTGCTGCAGGGCCGCAGCCAGTGTTTGATTTAAATAATCTGCCGATTTTGTAACACACAAACAGATAGATGCGGTACCCCTCACTGAGTGATTTGTCCTACTAGTACTGTCAGTCTCTCCTCCTAGTCCATTATACCTCCCCCAAACTTCTTATCTTACCTGTGATTGATGATTAAGTTAGGCACAGGGATGGCTGCATTGCAATGATGGTTTGGTTTCCCAAGAGAATGGAGATGCCATGGTTGTGGTGGTAGTAGTAGACACTGGCAGTAACATTTGCAGAAAAAGAAAATGAGACAGTCACTCGCCTGAGAGAGACTGTGGGAGGAGTAGTAGAACGAAGTAAAGTACAGTACACAAGAAGACTGCCAAACAAACAATAATATTGCAAATGCTAAAGTAAAATAAAACATAATGGTGGTGGGGACAGCCTAGTACAACAAGTTACAAACTGTAGTTGTGTCGAGTCACTCAACACATTTGTAACCTTTACTGCTGTGTAGGAGGATGTTGATGATGAATCCAATCGATGCCGGCAATTAATTATGATGTATTAGGTCCCTTTGGAAAAATTAATTGACTTGCACATAGACTGAGCATGGGTGGGTAAGCAGAAGAATATCCTCGCCCTGCCTTGAAATTGAATTAGTGTTGCTTTCACAACATCTGCCCCAGCAAGCGTGTGATCAATTGTTGGTGTACATTTAATTTAGTCACACCTCAATATAAATCACACAGCCCGAGGGAAGAGGGTTAGAGTTTGATGAATGGATGGGAAGGGAGGTTTAGGGAAAGGTTTGACAAAGAAAAACAGTACGCATGGGCACAACAAAAGCAAAACACAATCTTGGCAGACGACCATCATATCCATAAATCTGTTAAGGGAGAAAAAGGAAATGCATGCATGATGAAGATAACTTGATGGTTAATGAGTAGTACTTACTAACTACTACTAGACAATTAGACAGTACAGGGAAGCAGTATATTAATATGCAATTTGCCTTGCCTGTCTGCCCTCAGAGAGACTCAAATTACATGTTGCACCTGGCTTACTTTTAAAGATAGCAAAGAAAATTAAAAAATAGTTGTAGGGATCAATTAGCAAACAAACAACAACAACACACAGTCGTAATGATTGAAGAGAAAAAATGAATCAAATTAATTAAAAGACGATGAATGATACTAAAGTTACTATATTATCCTGGTCAAATTGTGGAGTTGCATCTCGGCATTCCTCTTGGTCCTCCCTTCCATGGACGCTCCATCCATCAATCTTGGGTGCCACTGCCTGCCTGGCGGATGCGGATTGGTAAGGTAAGTGTGAGTTGTTTTTCCCAGTATAGCACAGGGTAAAGGCCGGCCTGTAAGTGTAGATGGAAAAACAAAAGGGATATTGAAAAATCAATGAATAAAAAAATGCATCAATTACGGTGGAGTGCAACAAGAGAAGAGAGAACACTTTCAGACTGAGGCGGCATGGATACATCATGTCTACTCTGTTTACAGCATTAAGCTACAACAACAACAGGACAGAGCAGGCCCACGGCACCGGGCCGTGACCCAACCTCCATTTACCTTAAATTTTGACAGAGCCAGACAAAGCACATATACAGCAAGCTAGCATTTTCAAAATTAAGTGACTAAATCAATGCACCGCTGTCAGTCATACCACTACACTCGACTCCACCACTACACGGACATGTAGGTCTACTGTGGTTCTTGTTGAATTGTGTTTACCTTTTATGCCACTTCATGAAACGCAGTTATTCCATCAATCATCTCCAATCCTACTGACTGACTGCGAAGAGTATAGTATGTGGTCATCATGATCATGGTGTCCAACTCAGTCTGTAGTGTACCGAGTGAGTCCAGAGTCCATATTAAAATATCCAATGGATCGCCCTGCAGTAGAAGTGCAATTTTGTTATTAAACAACAAGTCTGTTTCCAGCATTAACTTGAAACAGGACACATATACAGCAACATAGCATTTTCCAAAGTAAGTAACTAAATCAACACACGGCTGTCAGTCATACCTCCACTACTACACTCGTGACTACTCGACTCCACCACTACACAGACATGTAGGTCTGCTGTGGTTGTTGACTTATTTACCTTTTATGCCACTTGATTTGAAACGCCCTGAGTTATTCCATCAATCATCTCCGATCCAACTGACTGACTGTGAAGATAGTATGGTCATCATCATGGTGTTGTACGTGTTGTCCAACTCCAACTCAGTCTGTAGTGTACTGACTCCGAGTAAGTCCATATTCCATATTAAAAAATGCAACAGATATTAGCCTGCAGTAGTAGCAGTACAATTTGGTTATTAAACAACAAGAAGGGAAACATTGATTGTCACTTGAGTCACTTTTAGTTGGTAGATTAATTACTAGTACAGTTCGACTTCATGCACAACATCAACACAAAAAACAGCAATCACTCAGAGTCAGCATCCAATGCATGCCATCATTACCTGTCTTGCTCTTCTCTTTGGCTGTCAGATGCCTAGTTCTGACAGGTGTGTGTTTTTTTACCGAGGCAGTGGCCTCATTATTACTCCACATTCATTTTGAGTGTTAGTCGCTGTTTCGGTTTTCTTATTCATCTGTGGCACTTTGTCGCAGTTGAAGTTGTTTCACATGGTCAGCGCTGTGATGGGCCGCGGCCTGGGTAGTGGTCATTGGTCAATTGAGTTTGCAGAAATGTCAGCAAGTTTCTTCGAAGAGTCTTGTCTTTCTCTGCCAAGTACCTTCTGTTCTGACAGTGATGAGCTTTGGATGCCTGCCGAGGCTGTAGCCTTCTGACAGTGATGAGTTTACTTTTGGATGCCTGCCAACTGGCGAAAGCCTTCTGACAGTGAAGAGTTTTGGATGCCTGCAGAGGCGGTAGCCTTCTGACAGTGATGAGTTTTGGCTCGGAAACTAAAAGGAGGATAGCTATAGTCATGTTCCACTTCTTCTGGAGGGACTGTTAGAGGCAACATTTCCTGTACTATTCTCCATCCAATGTCTGGCTTGATGGAAATGTATTTAGGGCGAGTCAGGAAGATGGAGCCGGACTCTGAGGAGTGGACAGTTAAATGCACAGAGGTGCAACTCCAATATGTAAATAAAAAGAGAAGACGGTGGTGATGGATTTGTTGTGATTCAAACCAGAAAGACAGATACACACACAAGTAAATGAAGGAAGAAAGTAACAATTTGAAAGCCTAGTTGTCAGGGAAGAGGAGCTCGTCCTCAAACTCTGGTGGTTCGACCAGAAGTAGGTCATCTAACACACTACTTCCGTCACCTAAGTCGCTCTCCTCTTCCTGTTATGATTCAGGTATTTTGTACTCCGGTGGTATAAAGTGCTGATTCATTTTGATCATGGTTAACCTCTCCACGCTTTTGGGCGAGAGACTGGTCATTTTCACAGTTACAATGGCACCAGCAGCACTGAAAACACGCTCAGAAGAGACACTTGCTATAGGGGAAGCCAGATACGTTATCGCCAGCCTGCTGAGCACTGTCCATTGGCTTCTTTTCCCATACCAATACACCAATGGGTTTCGATCCATGAAGACCTCTGTTGTGTCATCCAGATAGGCCTGGACCGTCCGCTCAATGCTCAGGGGTGCTCCGATGTGCTTGGCCTCTTTTGCCTTTGCATCAGCACTGGACTTACCATACCCATGCCGTAGAAACCAATCAGTTGCCGATTGTACTGTGGCTGATGATCCTGTTCTTGCTGTTGTTGATGTTATTGGTAGTGTTGGTGACTACTGGGAGGCAAACGCACTGCCCTCAGGCTCTGAAGTAGAACTTGTTCTGGCCTGGGGCGGCGGGCCTCTAATTACCAGCCGTTCGTTTTCGAAGTCAGTGGCTTCCTCAGCTATCAAAGTTTTGTACTTGGCAACATCCACTTCTGAAAAAGGAATTACTGCCTTACTGTTCAGAAATACTTTGTACCGTGGATCCAAAATTGTGGCAGTAATGTAATGTTGATGTGACACAATGTTATTTTGAATCCTTGTATTTCCAGATAAGCGAACGGCTAAGGAGTCCGCCAAATAATATGCGTCTTGTTTTTCATCCACACCTGCGTACGTTTCAGACACCTCCTTCAGCTGTTGCTCTAGAATGTGCAACAATGGGATAGCTTGTCCCATAGTACAGTCCTCCCTGCTGACTTCACGTGTGAAGACCTCAAAAGGAAGTAGCATCTCTGACAGGCATTTAACGAGGTCCCATTGGCCCATCTCAACGGTCATGCCTCTCACAGTAGGATCCCCTAATATCTGCATGACATAAGCATTGAGTGGTATGTACTGCTCAAACAGACGATCAAGCATGTAATAAGTTGAGTTCCAACGTGTTGGCACCTCCTGGATGAGTGCTTTGACTGGCATTTTATGCTCACGTTGAATGACCCTCAGCTGCTTCCGGGCTTTAAAAGAATGGCTGAAATGTGTGCATATTCTTCTGCAGGTGGCCAGTAAGTTGCTGACTTTGTATTCATTTTTAAGAAAGTCTTGAACAACAATGTTAATGCAGTGTGCCAAACACGGGACCCTGAAATAGCCACCATCTTTCATGGCCCTAACTACATTACTGCCATTGTCCGTGGCAACAAAACCAATGTTAAGCCCTCTTGGGCGCAGCCACTCAAAGACCTTGCTGTTAAACTCATCCAAAATGTTTGCAGCAGTATGAGATTTCTCCATGGCAAACATGGCTACAGTTGCATGTTTGCGAGTGGCATAAAAAATCTCAGCAACGTCAACACCAGCAGATATCTTTTCTCTAACCCCCACAAAAGAGATCCAGTGTGCAGTGATGCACATGTAATCAGTGGCTTGGCAACTGGTCCACATGTCTGTAGTCAGGTGGATAATCTGAACAGCACTCTGCTTCAAGGCTTTTCCAAGCAATTCCAGCTCGTCGTGATGTAGTGCTGGAACAGCAACTCTGGCGAAATAGTAGCGGCTGGGAACCTGCCATTTTGGGCAGATGGCTGTCACAAATTCCAGAAAACCCACCCCTTCAACAAAAGAAAAAGGGAGAAGGTCCAGTGCTAACATTTTAGCCAGCTTCGCATTGTACAAACGTGCTATTGGGTGGTTGCATTCGTACTGCCCCTCCGCCCTAGTAAACATGCTGATAATGGTAGGCTGCATGGTTTTCCTTTCCGTTAGGCTCAACGACGCACTTTTTTTCATTGCGGTACTTTTTGGTGTCTCAGGCTGACTCTTACTTTTGTGCCACTGAGATGTTGCTGAGGATGTGGGCGGTACCACTGCACTGCTGGGGACAGGGCTACTTTGTGTACCACTACCAGAGAGAATGTCTCCCTCTTCTTCCTCTTCCACCGTGAGCGGATCTTCTACTCGTTTATCCCCACCAACAGCAATGGTTGCTATTTTTATGCTGCGAAGGTGGTCCTCCCAGTCGATCAAGTGGTGTTTTTTCAGATGGGTTATTTGGCCTCCGGTACCATAGTTTGTACCAAGCTTACCCTGACTACCAGAGGTATTACAAATGGAGTATATAGCAATGTTTTCCTCCTTTTCGCTAACCGTAAAGAAGTCCCAAACTGGGGAGCTTAACTTTTGTCTCCTGCTGGAGGTGCCACTTCCAATGCCGGATGAACTGGAGGGTGTGCGTTGAATTTGACTCTGTGCAGTACCACTACCTACTTCTACTGAGGTGGTGGTTGTGCTGGATGTAGGTCGCTGCCGGGCCTTTGCTAATGCAAATATGGAAGCTGTAGGTGGTGTCGGTGTTACCTGTGTTGGTGTTATCCGTGCCACATCCCTCACAGCAATTTGGGATGTGGTAATGTCGGTCTCCACTGGGGCGGGAGTAATGTCCATGATGACTGGCTCATCATCATCCTGCTGTTCTACATTGACCTCCATAAGTGTAAGGCTTTCTGGAACCTTCCTTTTCCCTAGCCTGGTCTTGGGACGTGTCTCCCTCTCAGAATCAGTTTGTGGCTCCCAAGTGGCATCTAGATCATCAGAAGGGGTGCTTGGTGAAGAACTCGATTGACTAACCCTCCTTTTCCTTGCTGGGGATGTGGAAGACAATGGATCTTCTGAATGAGTGGCTTCCTCTTCTTCTTCCTCTACATGAGGCTCGATTTCCTGAACTGCCCCTACTTCGGGAGGAACAACTACTATTGTGGGCGGTGGTTGCGGCTGTTGTTGACCACTTATCTGCTGTGTTTCCTCCTGCGTTGATTGGGTACTACTTTGAGATAGCGATACGTTTCTCAGTCTCAGCATCACTGGTTTGCACCATTAGGCTGGCTACCTCTTCCACACTCATGTGCTTGGGCCTGGGTTGGTGGGTTGGGCCCACTGATGCGGAGGTGCTGCCCCCAGCTTGCCCCCCGGACACCGCTGCTGCAGGCGTAATGTTTGGTTTCCCAAAAAAGGTTTTGGGTAGCACACCAGTCTTAAGTGTCACTTTCACTTCCTTCTTCTGTTCCTTCTTCTCAATAGCAACTTTCTTGGTACTGGAGGACCTGGTACCTGCTTTATTTGGGGCCATCTTCTTCAGATATCAGCAGCACTCAGTTGCATAAGTTGCTGAGATGTCTGGTCAGGTCACACGTCACGTCATGTACAGCAGCAGGACGTCTGTCTGGCAGTACAACAGGCGATGATGACACCTTCTCCTCAGTCTTTTGTGTACCTAAAAGCAAAAAAGCCAGAAGAACATCAGTCAAACGTGGAATTTGTTGTGCTTAAATTACTACTAGTACAATCAAACAAATATAATATATAACTTAGTGTGTGGTGGTCACAATTATTAAATTTTAGTAACTCAGTTAACAACAACAGTGTAGCCATTTATGAGACGTTGACAACAAGGGCTTTCCTGGTGTACTGTGTACACTCAGGAAGAATAAGAATAGCAAAGAACAAAAACAAAAATACAAATGTAGTGGAACCTGTTTGGCCTTAATTTGTGCATCACGTGGGATGGATGCAGCATCAGGGAGCTGCAGCTGGCAATGGGGATGGAAGCAGTAAGCCAAGAGGAACAATGTAAAGACACGCAGGCCTATGTGGCAAAAACAGCACACTACTAACTACCACCACAAAATGGCCCCCAGCCACATGGTCATTCACAGGCACAAGGTCCGGAAAACAATGAACTCAAGCAGGCCTATATGGCCAGACAAAGGATGCCTGATAAACAACACAGCTTTAATGCAAAAACGAAAATCCACATGGCTAAAAAGGTTGGAAAGTTACACAACAACCACAACAACAACACATACACATGCAACAAAGGCATTTATTTAACACACACTCAAAAAGTGAACTACACCCCAAAAACCACATTTTGCAATTCAATCCAATGCCATCCATGCCCTAAATGATGTTTAAATTCAACAGACAACACAGAAACAGTTGTTTCATCCACCCATGATGAGTACCTCTGGGCCTACTGGCAGACTAGGCCACAAGCTTGGAGGCCTATGGCAAAAGCACAGTGGCTGGTCCCACAAAATGGCCGCCACCACATGGCCAGCCCACCCAGAAAGACAAGACAGACAATGCAGGCCTATGGCAAAAGCACAATGCCTGGCTTCACAAAATGGCCGCCACCCACATGGCCAGGCCACCCACAATAACAAGAAAGGGAAGACAAAGGACAGGAACAGGAAGTTGGAGACTCTGGGGAACTTCCTTCCTCTTTACAAAAAATTGTAAAAAAAGAAAAATGACTCCTTGCTCACAAAACTACAGCCAAATGACAACCTGAGGAGTTTTTTGAGCAAAATGACCAAAATCAACATTTTCGAGAAGGTTTTATGCTGCTCGAGAGATATTCTTCGCCAGATTGCAAATTCTGCATGTTCGGCATCGCGATCTTCACGAAAAGTCGTTACTGCGCGCGCAACAATGCATATTGAGCGCGCAAAGATGAAAAAAAGTGTAACTCCGCGTTGTCGCGTAGTGCAGAGTTGCCAAAACTCCGTGAGCTGAACTCCCAGGGTTACCTACTGGCTGAAAAGGCCTATTTATTTAACACACACCAAAAAACTGAAATACCACCCCAAAAACCACAATTTGCAATTCAATCCAATGCCATCCATGCCCTAAATGATGTTTAAATTCAACAGACAACACAGAAACAGTTGTTTCATGCACCCATGATGAGTACCTCTGGGCCTACTGGCAGACTAGGCCACAAGCTTGGAAGCCTATGGCAAAAGCACACTGCCTTGCTCCACAAAATGGCCACCACCCACATGGCCAGGCCACCCACAATAACAAGAAAGTGAAGACAGACAATGCAGGCCTATGGCAAAAGCACACTGCCTGGATGGCTCCACAAAATGGCCACTAGCCACCCACAACAAAAAGAAATGGAAGACAGACAATGCAAGCCTATGGCAAAAGCACACTGCCTGCCTTCACAAAATGTCCGCCACCCACATGGCCAGGCCACAACAACAACAAGCTTAAGCCAAGTGGAACAAAGAAAAGACATGCAGGCCTATATGGAAAAAGCAGCACACTCCTAAACTACCACCACAAAATGGCCCCCAGCCACATGGTCACTCACAGTCACAACAGGCCATGGAAAACAATGAACTCAAGCAGGCCTATATATGGCCAGACAAAGGAGGCCTGCTAAACAACACAGCTTTAATACAAAAATGCAAAAACGAAAATCCACAGGGCTAAGAAAGGTTGGAAAGTTACACAACAAGCACACACACACATCCAACAAAGGTATTTATTTATTAACACACACCCAAAAAGTGAAATGCACCCCAAAAACCACATTTAGCAATTCAATCCAATGCCATCCATGTCCTAAATGATGTTTAAATTCAACAGACACCACAGAAACAGTTGTTTCATGCACCCATGAGTACCTCTGGGCCTACTGGCTGAAATTACAATCAAAGAAAAACAACTAGGCCCCTACTGAAACTACAGGCCACCCACAACAATACATTTTTAAAACGATGAAAATTCCAAAAAAATGTAGGTACAAACAATGCCCCAATCAAACAAACAAGTACACCAATTCTCTAACTTACTTGTAAAATCTCAAATCCAAAAGTCCTCAAATCCAATCCAATGATATGATGCAGCAGACAGAAACAAAAAGTGATCCTTCCAGCTCCAACTCCAAATGAAAGTGAACAGCACATGGACAAAGCACTGGGAGGAGCCTGCTGGACAGGAAGTTGGAGACTCAGGGGCACTTCCTTCCTCTTGAAAAAAGAAGTAAAAAAAGAAAAAGGACTCCTTGCACAAAAAACTACAGCCAAATCACAATCTGAGGAGTTTTTTTGAGCAAAATGATCATTTTCGAGAAGGTTTTATGATGCTCGAGAGATATTCTTCGGCAGATTGCAATTTCTGCGTGTTCGGGATCGCAATCTTACCAACACTTCCGCCAGAAGTCAGATGGCGCGTCCGAATGACGTGTTCGCGTTCGCACACTCTCGCAGGATCGTGCGGCCGGATACCAAATCTCGTGGCGCACGCTAACGGATAGGAAATCTCATCGGCGAACGCAGAATCCCAGTAAGTCGTTACCGCGCACGCGACAACGCATATTGAGCGCGCGAAGAAGAAAAACAACCACGCTACGTTGCAGTTTGCGTAGTGTTTGGTAACTACGCGTTCTACGCGAACCGCAAAGTTGCCGAAACTCCGCAAACTCCGCGAGCATAGCGTAGTTCGCCGCCCAGGGTTAATTTTGATGCAAATGCAAAATGTGGTTTGTTGATAACTAATGTATATATTAATGTTGTATGTGTATGACGTTGTCTTCAGTTTATTGTGTTAAGTATTGTTGTTTGTCATTTTTGAAAAATAAATGTCACTTTTTCATACATTTAACTTTTGAAAAATATCTAAATAACAAATAATAAGGAATGGTCAAATACTCCATCCAAACAGAAAAGCTAGTAGTCTGTTTGTGGCTCTAAAAGAATACGAGCTGAAAGTGTGACGGAGCCATGTTTTTCTTGTGTTCTTAACATTTAGAAAGATAGCATTTTTCTGCTCTTAGCCCTGTTCGCCTGCAGCCTGTCTCCAATACACGTCTGGGGTGTGTGACAGGTGGATTTAGTGCCTTCCCTCTCGACAGCCACACATAAGGGAGATTAGGTATGACTGACAGACCATACACATCCTGATGGGTCATACTGAGCAAGATGGGAGGAAGGAGCTGACTCTTACATGTGAATAGGTTGTGTATTGTCCCCACATAAAGGCTGTATACCCCCCAGAGTGAGTCTAGAGCCAGAAATGGGGGGAGGACCTTTGAGTACTTTAAAGCCCTTCTTTGAAGTCACCCCCACTTCAAAGGCACAACTTGGTATAATACTATGTCTCTGTCCTACCACTTGAGTAGGCTACCGGATCTGTTCAGAACTCTGCCAGGAGGAAGGACTGCGGTGCTGCTACAAGGACTGCCACTCTGCTGGACTGCTGCTCTGAAAGAACTGCTTTTCTGCAGTGCTGCCCTGCTGCCTGCTACCCTCTGCCCAGCTGAGGAAGGTCTGGACACTTCTCAGTTGAATCCAGACTGACTCCAAGGGCATGCTGGCTTGCTCCCTGTCCTAAATGTTAGAGACATCAAATACTTTTCATCAACCTGCAACAGCATCTGGACTTTGCTTGCTGCAAGTCTTACCCTGCCACATAGTGTCAATCCAGTCCTGGGCCCTTGGAAGGGGGTATAAAATGCTGCAATTGCTAGAACCCATGCATCGATGATGTTGTGCCAATCGGAACCATCGCATCTCTCTTGTTGATGATGCATCACCACTGCTGCACAGATCCCGGACATCACATCACCAACTGAGCGACATATCGAATGCAATTTTTGACGTACCTCCGACTTTGTGTGGCTCAGTTTGATGATTATGCATCACCTCCTTGCTTCCCGCATCTCGACACCAGTCCCGAAGTATCTCCGACTTTGCAAAGCTCAGCACTGACGCACCACCTTCAGTCCTGAGGTTCGACAGTGACACATCTCCTCTTTGCGTCCTGCAATCCTCGCTCTGCATCTAAGGTGCTTTTCAGCAGGCCAAGGTTGGTCCCTCTATTAGACTTTACTCCTCCTAAATCCTTGGATTTACCCTGATCTAGTGCAACCAGAGGGTGAGCATCCAGAACGCCGCCGCAAGACTGGTCCTCAACCTGCCAAGACACTGCCACATCTCCCAGCACCTGTGCACACTCCACTGGCTCCCCATCGAGGCTAGAGTCACCTTCAAGATGCTCACCCACGCACACAAGGCCCTCCACAACACCGGACCAGCATACCTGAACAGCCGACTCAAATTCCACGCACCCCAAAGGACCCTAAGATCAGCCCAGCTCTCCTACGCCGTGGTCCTCCGCACCAGAAAGACCAGATCGGGAGGCCGCTCCTTCTCCTTCCTCGCGCCCAGAGCCTTTAACGCCCTTCCGCTCCACCTCAGACAGACAACATTGCTCCCCATCTTCACAAGAAACCTCAAAACCTGCCTCTTCGACAGACCCCCTCCTTGATGGACTGGAACTTGCATCCCCCCCACCCCCACCCCCAGCGCCTTGAGACCCTTATGGGTGAGTAGTCGCGCTCAACAAACGCCTGATTGATTGAGCACAGGTTAATTTCTGGTGTGTATCTGACTTACCCTGACTAGGATTGTGGTTCCTGCTTGGACAGAGGGCATACTTCTGCCAACCAGAAACCCAATTTTTAACACAAATGACCAGATATAGCATATGGTGTCTGCCAAACCAAAGAATCATCATCTGCTGGTGTGGCTTTTATGCTCAAAATCTCACTGGGGTGTTAGAGTGAGCCGCATCATGAGGTAATTACCCATCACACCTCATTAGTGAGCAGTTTTCTACAGCCAATGGCTAAGAAGATGCCCACCAACAGAACAATCCACTTGTTGTGTGATCCTCCTAGCAATGTGCTGCATGGCGTCTTCCTTGAAGACTGCTGTGTGCTGCCTGGACACTTTCTGCTGCTGGAGAGATCCTTCTGTCAGTGCTGGTCCTACAAACTGAGTGAGAGACTAAGTGGGTCTAGGCTCAAGAAAGTAAGTGCCAAAACTAAACTGGGGGAACACTAGCTGCACTTATAGACCTTACCTCAAAGTCTGAACCTGAGAGGGGATGTACCATGCAAAGGATAGCTAAGGGTTAATTGTATTAGTCTGTAACAGCCCCTGAAAGCACAAATAATCTCACCCATGAATCGCATATTTGTGCTTTATTGAATTTAAATATGTAGTGAAATGTTATGTTTTCTGTGTAATAAAGTAATTTCTTTTCCACAAAGAGAAGCACTGTGCTGGGCATAGAGCTTATTGTGCTGCTGGGGGGGAGGGGGTTATGAATCATAAGCTTACGTTCACCCATCTTGAGAAGCCTGTGACTGAGTACCATCGCTGCCGCTGATGGTCAATTGCAGAAAAGGTTCTACTTGTCCCAGTTTGCAGAGCCTTAGTAAGACAGATCGCAAGACATCAGTGGCAAAAGGACTCAATCCCCTATGGTTGTGACACAAAAGCCCCTGACTGACCAATGGCAGTTACTGTTTGCTATATTGTGTCTCAAAGTAATGCTGAAAGTGTTGCACCCAGACACACAAAACCATAGGCTCAATTGAGACATGGATGGAACATTCCGGCGCTCTCTTTCCTCTTACATAGCTTTGCCACTGCTGCTTGTCTCTCCTCTACCCAGTTCTCATTCTGTGCCCTGTTTACCCCTGTGCAACATTCAGATGTTTTTCCCCTCATTGCCACCTATTGTCTCTTGTTGAACCCTTCAACCCCACCTCCTCCTACTCTTACAAAAGGTCCTTCCCAGTCCTGCCAAGTTTTGTTTAGACCCTGAGGAAGAGTGCCTGATTCAGGGTAGGGGCCCACACTCATATACTATCTGGAGAATATAGATTACCTGTCCTAGGGAGAGTAGCAGGCAATCTATTGCGGCTTTCTTTTACTTTTTTCTCACAGTTTCTAGTGCTAAGTAAGATGCGAGAGGCACACCTGTCTATACTACATAACGCTTCTGTGTTTGTTGTTGTGACTTTAAGATTCAAATGTTATGTAGTTGCAATAGTACTAGGCAAATTGTAGTCTAGGCAACTCGAACGTTCTTAGGTTAGCTATGATCACATAATGCTCTGGGTGCCAGCAGCCAAGAGATGGTTTGAAATAGTGTCAGTTGGACTGAGCTGACTGGACGGGCTGTTCGTCAATGCTGTATATCCCCAATAAAGCTACATTTACAGCTGATCAAGAAAACACCTTTTCTGTTGCCATCTGAATTTAACATGTTAGCAATGAGCGTCTGCGGGGGGACAGTAATGCGACCACTGGTTTCCCCGTGAACCCATGTATAGCAAGGACGCATCGAATTTATGGAAATTTATGCCAGTGAGGAATGTTCCTGTCTTGCAGGTTACTTACCTTGTGACTGTGGACAAATGTAGTGCAGTAAGAAGCATCTGAAGGCAGCTGAGTGCAACGTGATGACAGTTATCCAGGCAGTGTGTGGGCAGCTGTTGCAACAGCCGCAGTGGTTCTCTGTGCACAGGAGTGACATCAGACCAAGGTAAGGTCTTTTTCGTTCAGGAAGAATGCTCTGAAGAAGTGCCTTTATCACATGCACTTGCATGTGCGTCATTCGTTGGGAGCAGAGATCACAGCAGGATTGGTTCATGGTAGCGTCATAACGCTACGTTTGGCGCCCATTTTGGAACTGGTAAACAACATCAATGCTTTGGTGCATCATGACACGCGCATCAGGGATGCAGCAGCCATTTTGGTGCAGCCGAAGGGAGACAGTATTACTGATGAACGGAGTGTTGGACGACAGATGGTTTTGACGGACAGTTGAATTGGAGGATCCATATTCATTTGAGACATTGTGCGTGACTAAGGAACTTTGTTGGAGGAGCACATCTGTGAGGATTGGCATGCTTGTTTCATGTGCTTACAAGTACTTTGTGATACTATTAATACCCGGATTTATTTTGACTGGAGCAGTAGTTTTAGTGATAATTGTTTATGGTTGGTAGGAACAAGAACATGAGTTTGCTTTTTTGGTGCGATGTTATCTCAAGTGGTGGATGGAGAGCGAAAGGTGGTGAAAGATTGTTGGCTGTGCACCCATAATAATAAAAGCAGGAACACCAGAACTGCTCTGTTGTCTCCAGTTGAAATTCCAAAAGAGCCTTGGACCAAGTCTGGACTGGACATTGCTGGGACATTTGAACTTTTAGCTGGAGATGGGAGATACGTTTTGTTGTTGGTGGATTATACCTCCAAATGGGTAGTTACAAAGTGTGCAGCAATTATGAAAACAAGAACAGTAATTGAGTTCCTTACAGAAGAATTCTCTCGTGAGGGTGTACCGAAGCATCTAACAACTGACAATGGTGTACAATTTGTATAGCAGGAAATGGGTGTGTTTCTCAAAGAGTTGTCTATAATACACTTCAAAACAGATTTGTACTCACCACAGGCCAATGGTTTGGCTAAAAGCATGAACAAAATACTAAAGAGTTGTGCACAGAGAGCTATTCAAACGAGAAATTCTTTGAAAAATGTGTTAAGAGAAGCATAGTGGGCTCACCATAATACATCAAATGGTGTTACACTTTTGTGTCTCCATTTGCTGCACTATGGGGAAAACACATGATAAACTTAACCCCTCATGGTTGAGCCTAAATAAAGGGAAAAAATGAGATATATCTCTCTGGAGAAGATCTTACATCCTCAGAACGTTACACCAAGAGAAGTATAAAGCACACTTTGTTAAAAGAAACTGTGTGTGAGCAAACATGGAAAGTAGGTGACATGGTATTGTTCATGAAACCAAGATTTGTAAAAAAGGCAATTGGAAAGTTCATGGGATCTTTCATTCTTTCCAGTATAAAGACAAATGTAGTGGTGTTGGGCTCAGGTGATGTATAGAATAAGTCACAATTGGTGATGATACATCTGACAAAACACCTGCAGATAAGAATATTGGTAATGCACAAAAATGTGGGTTGGGTCAACCGGTTGCAGACAGGGATGCTGATGCTTTACAAAGGAATGGGGGTGGATTGCCTCTTGTTGACATTTCTGCTCAGAGAAGAGCAAAAACGGGCTGGCTGCATGACTGTGACTGACTAAGTACTTAGGTTGGGTATGTGGTTTTTTCCATTTCTTAAAATTTTCTTATTTTAGTATGGGTATTAATCCATGTTGTTTCTTTGGTGAATATTATTGTTTTAATTTTATCTCATGTAAATATTGTATGGGGGAAGATGTGTTGTGGCTTTAAGATTCCATTGTTATGTAGTTATAATAGCACTGGACCACTCGTAGTCTAGGCAATTAGAACTGTCTTAGGTCAGCTATGACTAAATAATGCTCTGTATGCCAGCAGCCAATAGATGGTTTGAAATAGTGTCAGTTGGACTATATTGTCAGTTGGACTGTGCTGCCTGAACAGACTGGAGCCCAATGATGTATTTCATCAATAAAACTACCTTTACAGCTGATCAAGGAAATGCCTTTTCTGTTGCCATCTGAACTCAGGACCGGACTGGCCATAGAGTGCACCCGGCATTTTCCCGATGGGCTGGAAGGGTTAGGGGTCGGTTTTCAAGACATGGGGACCAGATATGTCACTGGGGGCTGGTTTTGCAGCAGTGCTGCAATATTAGCCCACTGTAACAAAAGCAACAGAGGTGCTAAAGCGAAAGCAGTGCTGCTTGTCACTAGCAACACCCCCCCTCCTCAAACCCCCCCACCGGCGTGGTCCAGCAGAATTGCCAGGGCTGGTTTGAGTTTCCAGTCCTGTCCTGTTTGAACTTAACATGTTCTACTTTCTCTTACTTTTTTCTCGCAATTTCTAGTGCTAAGTAAGATGCGAGAGACACACCTGTCTGTATTGCATAACACTTCTGTGCCACTATATTGGCATCTTTTATCATAGCATTGGGTGGCGGCAGAAAGACCCAAGAATGGGAAACCAGCCCAATGCAGTGGCATAGAGGGAGCAGGTTTGCACAGATGGGCTTGCTGTGGATGCATGTTTCTGCAGAATCCTGCTTTCCTCTCATTGTGATCCAAAGAGAGGGAAGGGATGAGGAAAGCATTGCTATTGCTGACAGGAAAGGAAAATCCATGTCTCTCAGCAAGTATTTAAAGGATAACCTTCTGCCAGCTGATCTTAGTATATTGTTGCTGCAGGATATAAAATCAACTTAGATCATTTTTTTATTTTACAGAGTTTTATATAGTGCGAAATTGACCCGAAGGTATCGGAGCGCTTTACATAGCATCAGTTGTGTTACATGAGGACACATTCATTTATTTTTTGTTAGGCACGGGGAGATTAAGTGATTTGCCTAGAATCACAGGATGTTCAGCGTCATTGCCGAGACTCGAACCAGGTTCCCCAGATTCGAGGTCGACATCCCTAGCCGTTAGGCCAACTCCTCTCCCCAAATAATTAAATACAATAATTGAGTGCAGTGTCTTACAAGATGACCTCCTTCAGTGTATATTTACTTTTAGAAGTAAAATGTGCATCAAAGCCAAGGCAACTGAATAAATCAGTGAAACCCAAGCACCAGTGACATAGCATTTCAGCTCCTGTCCACTGACAATGCTTCTCAACCTTAGCTTTAACTCTCTGGTAAACAATAACTCCTTTCAGCTACTAGAGGTTTCATTTGCCAATGTACTTACTAAAAGTAATAGAGTCTATCAACATTATGCTCAGAGTTCAAAAACAAATACCTGCACCCACCCAGCTTACCATTTCAGGTCTGTGTCCTTCAGTCTACTGGTAACGCTATTAAGCAAAGTGGTTGGTTTAATTGGGGCACTATTGTGGGAGTCTGCACTAGTCCCTAAGGTTAATTTAATGAATAACTTAATTTACACAT
This sequence comes from Calotriton arnoldi, assembly GCA_963921515.1. Classification (NCBI taxonomy): domain Eukaryota; kingdom Metazoa; phylum Chordata; class Amphibia; order Caudata; family Salamandridae; genus Calotriton; species Calotriton arnoldi. The sequence goes on from CAWUFW010002172.1 coordinate 1,319,138, forward strand.
TGTAATTATTAGTGGATACATATATATTCAGATGTTAGAATTGGCAACATTGACAGTAAATAATGAAGACATTAAAACACCAATTAATCTACTTTCCTTGATAGGCACAAGGGTATCATACAAGTTCAATTAATGTGACAACATTCTTGTATAGGGGAGCAGAGGTTAATCAATATACCATAAAATGTGTACATACAAAGAAATTGGGGCATATCACAAACATACTGCACTGCTACAATAAGAGAGCAAATCAATATGTACAAGGTCAGGAAAGAAAGAATCTGCTTAAAAATATATGAACATAATGCATTGTCAATGTGTAATAGTGGATTTAACAAAGCATCCTTCTAGAATAGCTTTACAAAAATTAGCGCTAATTGACCTTGAACTTATTTAATTACCTATGTAAAATAAAATAAACTGGGTTCAATGTCAACTAAGTCCCACCATTGAGATATGAAAGTGGAGCCATTTACAGACATGTCGGTAGTACTTCAGTAGTATTACTTCATGTACTCTAAAATGAAACTAACAACGGTTTATGTGTAGATCTACATCTATGACAAACCTGTCTGTTCAGTGCAGAGATCTCTGCTGCGCGCGCTTACTGCTCGGCATACAGAGGTCTACCTTTTAGGTGTATATGTGAAACCAGCAATAGGGATTGGCTGAAAAATTTGTGTTATCTACCACAAAGTGGGAGTACGAATAGGAAATTTAAGGAGGGGCACAGCGATGGCTAGGCAAAAAAATAACACACACAATTACAACCCCATTGTTGGAGATGATCATATGTTGCGTGGTGTACACCCATACTTTTGCTTTGGCATTTTTTGCTGGCTGTAAAACACTACTAACCAGTGATAAAGTGCATGCGCTCCCACTTTCAATAAGATACATTGGCAACCCCTGATTGGTATATTTAACTGATCTATAAGTCCCTAGAACAGAGTGCAGAGTGTAACCAGGGTCTGTAAGTTAAGTGCCACCAATGAACAGCAGCACCCATTGTGCCAATCACTGCAGTGGCAGTGCACACGTGCAGACCTACCATTTGTAGACTGGTTGTGCATTTGTTAACTGCAAATTCAACCTGTCAAAATAACTCTCTTCAACTGGTCAACACCTTCCTTTTAAATAATAATAAGTCATCCCTAAGTGGGCTTTATTGTCCTAAGGCAGGCTGTATTGTATTTAAAAAGTAAGTCTTGTAAATGTTTAACGTTACACACGTGCATACAGTGAAAAAGTATCAAAGCTATATTCACTGTAGTGTGGCTGGATGTTGCATAGAAAAACACTGGGATGAAATATTAAATCTATTAATGTCATCTACACCTAGGAAACAGCTACACATTTCATTTTTAAACTTTTTTAAATATTTATTAAAGGCCCAATTCACTGGTGAAGTTAGATTTGTAATAACGTTTCTGGAAAGGGTACTTTTGGAAAGTAACCTTTTCCCGCCATACAAGGCTTCTGGAAGTCCATTTGCATGAGGTCCAACTGTCACCTGGTAACTAAAGAGAACCCCTGATGAGGTGTGAATACTGCTTCCAGAGCATGACAAAGACCTTGGGTGTGGGGATGTGTGTCTGTTCCTCTGGCAGGATTAACATTTGAGCTGCTCCCAGGAATTTAATTAACTTTAAAGAGCTCTACTCTGTCATAGGCTAATGTTAGCTAACAAGTAGGCAGGACCATCCTTTGTTCCTACAGTCAGGCAGGCACCAATCTCGGTGGTAAAAGAGCTGCCCCAGAGCTAGTTTAGAGTGACCACATTAGCTCATTTTCCTGGTCAAACATATGGGGTGAGTACAAGAGCTTTGCACAGTGGAAATCAAGGCTCTACCATCTTGGTTTTAGGTAGAGAGGGGCACTGTGCGATTGTTTGCAGTAAGACTCACAGGAAATGCTGCAAAAGTGGGTAGGGTTACACTGGGAATTTCTACCCCATTGGATAGGGAGTGACTAGGAGTTTCCACCACCCACAGTCTATTGCCGTATGTAAATGTGGTATCACCAATACCCTCCCCAGATTTAAAACCTTTGGAAGAACAGAAGAGGACTGAACCTGTTATTTATGACCTGAGAGGAACGTAAAAGACTGGACCTGCTCTCCTTCTTATACCTAGGAGAAAGATGTGTACTCCATGGGTCATGTCATAAGGCTAACCTTCTGTTCAAACTAATAGGACACAACAAGCTACAATAAGCCTTTTTCTGCAACTGCCGAGCTGACCAGTTCCAACTGTACCTACCCTGGCCCCTGCTGCTGGTCTCTGCCAGAGTGAGTCTTGCACCCCTTCTGCTGTCTTTAAGTTCATGGTGTCAGGATAAGAAGCATGGATCAAGCAGCAGGACAGACCTCTGAGGATTAAAGGCCATCTCCAGGCACCAAAGCAGTCCTTCCAGGAGTATAAAATCAGTCTTGTTTAGTATACAGCAGGTCACAGCAGCAGGAAGTCCTCCACAGGTCCAGAAAGTAAACTGAAGAATGGGTCTGAGGAAACTATTTTAATACCTGGCGCCTTCTTTAAAGTAGAATAACTTTCTAGAGGTTTTTGTTTGAAGTGGCTGGAGTTTTCTGATTCCCTTGCCCTGGCTCCAGGCTGACTGCATGAACAATGCAGGAGTGACAAGTCATTTGTGTGAAGTCAAAGCTTAGCCTATTCAGTTGCAAGTTGGGCTGTGCCTAGCTCTACCTTCCCAACTTGCCAGCAGATGGCCCATTCAGGCTCACCTAATCTCGCTTTTGTGTGACAGTCTGGGAGGCATTAACAAAGTCCAACTGCCAACTACACCCAGTCATGTGACCTAAGAGAGGATGCAGGCACCAAATAGCAAAGGGCCAGAAAATGGCAACTTTCTAAAAGATTCATTTTAAATCTGACTTCATCAATAAAGAGGACTTTTATTTACAATTTCATAGATTCCTAACGTCAAATGCGTACCTCTTCCCAATCAAAAGTTAGCACTCATTAAATGTAATAAGGCAACCCAATGGTATCCTATGTGAGAGGTAGACCCACAATAGTGAAAAACTCATCAAGGAGTTTTCACTACCAGAACATGTAACATTTAAAAGTACATGCCCAGCCTTTTAATTTCAGTACACTCTTCCTTATGGGGTACCTAGGGCCTACCTTTGGGGTGAACTATATGCCATAAAAGGAAAATTAGAGGCTTGGCAAGGGGCTTATGTTGCCAAGTCGAATTGGTAGTTTAAAACTACTTTCAGGCTGCAATGGCAGGCCTAGGATATATTTTAGGGGGCCACTCAGGTGGGTGGCACAATAAGTACTGCAGGCCCACTAGTAGAATTTAATTTGCAGGCCCTGGGTATATTGTATACCACTCTACAGGAGACTTATAAGTAAATTATATGCCAATTGGGTGTAAGCCAATTTCGCTATGTTTAGGGGATTTAGCACAAGCACTTTATCACTGGTTAGCAGTGGTAAAGTGCACAGGGTCCTAATGACAACAAAAACAAATTCGGAAAAAAATGGGAGGGGAGAAGGCAAAATATTTGGGAGCCGTGTAGAGAGGGTGAGGTCTAACAATCATCTATAATCTGACACATAATAGAGAATCAACTTAGCAAAGGTACTGTAACAACATATGAACAGCCCTTCAGCAGTTCTAACTCTTCAATGTCTTTAATAAATCTTAAGTTGTCTTCATGTTAAACCTAGGAAAATATGTATCCTAATACAAGACAATGAGGGAGCATACAATTTCAAAGTATATTGAGGACTCTGTCCATCTTGTAATCCACTTGCTCAAGTACGTGCTCCTGCAGGGAGATATGCAGAGCCATTCTATATTGTGAGGGAATCCTCAATTCTTCAGTCAGTGCACAAAGTTGTTTTCACTCTGTAGCACCCTGAGTAGTGTGAGCCCCAAAGGAGTACCTATTGATTCCAGCTATCACCTCCCAAACCCAGCAAGTCAGGTACTGGCAAGAGCCTCCATAGTGAAGCCCCTTAAAGGGATTAGGAGTTGATCAGAGGAGGAAGACATATTAGTGATTATACTAGAGAGACACTCCCTCAGACCAGCAACATCATATATATAAGGAAAAGAAGGAAAGAGGGAATAAAAGGTTATTTTCATCTGCATTGAGATATAAGATTTGCCCACATTTAGAGAAACATGTAGAAATGGTTAGAGCTCTAATATCTGAGACCAGCCCACTAGAATTAAGACAAGGGTGGCTGAGAACTTTAGGCAGAAATGCATAAGAGAAAGAGAAAAACTGGGTGACCTACCTCATTAAAAAAAAAAAAAGAACAAGGAACCGTCCAATATGGATGAGTGCAAGGGAGAAACGGAACCTTAAGGTGAATGTGTACTAAAGAACACAAAAGGCCTTATTCCGAGTTTGATCTGCTCTTCCTCATCCAAAGGTAGAATTTTGCTCTCTGATCTGAGAAATTGGGTTACTTTTTGGGGTGAATGACTCTCAATCTCAAGGAATAATATCACGTCTAGTCAGGGTGAACCTTCAAAGACACCAAATTATAATAATGATAATAGTGATGCACTACAAGAGTAGTTGGTTTATGACTTTCCATGAAGGGGAATGGACCTGTTACACATAAATCAATTATTTTGTCTCTATAAAATAAGGTGCTATTAGGGCAAATCTTTCACTTGTTGCCAAATATAATTTAATGATTTATACAGTTTATGAAAATACTCACATTGAAATATATCTCACTAAAATAAAAAATATATTCACATTCAAATAAAATCCCGCTTATTATTTAATGTAATTTATGTAATTTTCACATCCAAAAAGCAGAAGCATCCAACAATAACATTATGAACAAGTTTTTTATTAAATATGTTATTAATCTAAAGATGCTCCAGTGACAGCAACCATATATGTGTGTGTATATACATTACCAAGAAGCGGTCACCACTCTAGTATAGTTAGGTCTGTTTTTCCATAGACAGAGCTCTTTGTTGTTAGCTAATATCTCCAGTGCTGTTTGACGATTCTTCACAATTTTGTTTTTTAAAACAAATGTCATCCACATCAGCTTTTTCCTGGAAAACTTCAGGGTGACCCATCAAGAGAAGGCTGAGGAAATAGGGGATCCCAAAACACCAAATCCCCATGCATTTTCCTTGGACTTTTTTAGACAGCACTGAGACAAAAACTGCTGAGCAGAAATACACTAAAATTGGCAGGAAGCTAGATCTTGATCCAGAAAGCTGCTTTTTGTGCTTTGGTGTAAATTCGTTCTGTAGTTTTTAAGAAATTAATGTTTACAAATATTTGTATATCTGGATGCTTGGCTTTGAGAAAGGAAAGAGTCCCTCGAAAAAAAAATAGAACATTCTGATTGACCCAGGGATTTTTATTCCCTTGGACCAGTTCACATCTGCGGGAGTCAGACTTTCGCGGTAGCTTGCAATCTGAGTGGCTGCCACCAACATGTGAAAAATGTTCCTGGCAGCCATTACAATAAATGTGGGGACTTAAGGCCTGATTATGAGTTTGGCGGTGTGGGAGCGGGCCGCCACGCCAACTCCCCACTCCCAAACCCCACTGCTGGCTCCCGCCCAGATTTTGAGGTTTTTTTTTTTCAAAGTTTTCAAAGTTTTTTTGGCATTTATAAACTTGACAGTACATCCGAGTGTGTAGGCATTTCTTGTTTCTAATTACCACATCATAACATTTACTGACTTGCACAGTTCGTCTTAACAAATACATGAAAAAAAGTTTTCACATCAAACAAACTTCCCCGCTACCCTCCCCCACCCTTTCCCTCCTCATCAGGTTGTGTCAGGTGATCTGATTACTACACTTTATCCAATTATCTCCGTGCGACTGTAGTCATAAACATGTCCTAGACAGTGTTCCTCTGCTACCCCCTTGGTGAGGACTCTCCCCCTCCAGAGGTCCCATGAGGTGTAGAAGCATCATCTTTCTTTAAGTCCGCCAACATAGCTGCCCAGGCCTGTAAGTCATCCCCTACTTTATCATCCTTCTGCACAAATTTCATGCGTACCAACTCCGCTATCGCCCACTCGCCCACGTCCCTGAGCCAATCCGCAACACACGGGATCCGAGGAGACATCCATGCTATAACTATCTGCTTCCTAGCCAGCATCAGCCCAAGTTGACAAATCTCCTGCTTAGTTTTTTGTTCTTTGGTGTAGGTAGCAGACCTAATAGTACCTGCCGAATTTGTCTAGGAATGGTACAGCACATAGCCTCTTGTAGACGTGTAAGTATTTCCTCCTAGTAGGGCAGCAGTAACGGGTAGGACCAGACCATGTGTAGGAAATCCGCTTCCCGCCCATGGCATCTGGGACACTCATCACTCCAGGCCGGATAGATTATGTGCAACGTGTGTGGAGTTATGTACACTTGGGGGTATATTCACAAGAACGTGTGATAACTACCGCAAGAGTAGCGTAACGCAACTTTCAATATCTCAGCCTAGCACGGGAAAATAACCCCGTGTCAACATGGAATTCACAACAAGGCGGTAGCATGCGATAGTCTGCCGAAACCGCGGACAATGTCCGTGATACAACCACCACGATTGAGATAAAAACACAAACCACAACACCAAAAAACACACGATGGGCCAAAGCGCGATGAGGAAATCAGCGCCAAGCAGCGCCAGGCCTGCAACACACACCTGGCAGGCGTCAAAAATCACCATAAAAGTAGAAAATACACCCACACACAAACTGACCAACACCCAAGCACCATGGAGGCATCCGGAGCAGGCACAGAGGACGAGCGCAACCCCACAAGCACCCCGGACGACCAGCCTGGGACCTCGGGGACAGGGAACGGCAAGGACAAGAAGACGAGGAAGACCAAGTTCAGTCCGCAGGCGAACAGGATCATAGTCACGGAGGTGATGGAACACCATCAACAACTCTTCGTCACCTCCAACGTGTCATTGGGCACCAAAAATGGAATATGGCGGGACATCGTCGACAAGGTAAATGCCGTCAGAGAGCACAAGCGGACAATGGACGAGGTCAAGAGGCGATGGAATGACATCAAGCGGAAGACCAAGGAGAAACTCAGCGCCAACCAGAAGGCAGCAACGCAGACCGGAGGTGGGGGCCCAGCGCCACAGCTGGAGCTGGATGACATGGAGGAGCTGGTGTCGACAGTCATCAGTATGGATACTGTGGCCGGAGTCGGGGTACCGGACACTGCTCGACAGGACACAACACAACCGCAACAGGGTGAGTGACCACCAGGTACTGGGGGAGGGGGAGATGGCCACAATGGCACACATGCACAAGCAAGCAGGGCACAGTGCACACCCACAATGACCCTGGGTCCTCGCCCAGACCCACAGACTGTCACAATGTACAATGCCATGCTGTCTGAATGTCAACCTGTACCATGCGGCTACATACATGTGGACACATTGTAATACACCATCTCCCCTTCACATCGCAGGGGCACCATCAACACCTCCTGCAGAGCAATCACAGCCACTCTTCACTGATGATGAGGAGGAGGACAGGGAAGACATGGCTTGGCAGTTTGGGCTGGACTGTTCCCATGAGGCACAGGGTCAGACTGATTTGCATATGGCCGTGTCTGAACTGGGGTGGCGGAGTGAGCTAAAGAATGATGATGGATTAAACCCAGATCAGTTGACTGGGGGTGAGTGCTTGCAATGTTCAACACTCCGTCCATCATCTCCTTTGGTTTTGCTATGTTCGCCCTAAGTTGGCAGGGTATGCCCAGACGTGGGTCCCTTGCTCACTTTGCCACTGGATTCAAGATAGCCTGGCTGATGACGGCTGTAAGCCAGAAAGCGGTCCCAGGATGCTTGTTTCCGGTCCAGGGAAGACATGGCTTGGCAGTTCGGGCTGGACTGTTCCCATGAGGCACAGGGTCAGACTGATTTGCATATGGCCGTGTCTGAACTGGGGTGGCGGAGTGAGCTAAAGAATGATGATGGATTAAACCCAGATCAGTTGACTGGGGGTGAGTGCTTGCAATGTTCAACACTCCGTCCATCATCCCCTTTGGTTTTGCTAAGTTCGCCCTAAGTTGGCAGGGTATGCCCAGACGTGGGTCCCTTGCTCACTTTGCCACTGGATTCAAGATAGCCTGGCTGATGACGGCTGTAAGCAAGAAACCGGTCCCAGGATGCTTGTTTCCGGTCCAGGGAAGACATGGCTTGGCAGTTCGGGCTGGACTGTTCCCATGAGGCACAGGGTCAGACTGATTTGCATATGGCCGTGTCTGAACTGGGGTGGCGGAGTGAGCTAAAGAATGATGATGGATTAAACCCAGATCAGTTGACTGGGGGTGAGTGCTTGCAATGTTCAACACTCCGTCCATCATCCCCTTTGGTTTTGCGAGGAGGAGGACAACACCAGCATCAACACCCAAACCATCCAAGACATCATTGACCTCATCTGCCAGCAGCCTCCAGGATCAGAGCAGCCCAGCTACATCGATGAGACCCCACCCACCACCCAAACCACCCAGCAGGAGGCACCCACAGCCCCGGCACTCTCCCAAGACCCCCAGGAACAACAAATGGCCTTCCAACGCCGTGTGCTGGAGGGCCAGAGGGAGATGGCCGAGCAGGTGTGGGTGGGGTTCGACCTCATGGCCACCAAACTGGACGCCATCCTTGGGTGTCTATGTCCGCCCCATGGTCTCCAACTAGCCCTGACTGACATCGCTGGAGTCATGACGTGGAGGAATACCTGTACGCTCAGAGTGGCCCCAGCAATGCCAGCCGTGAGCTGGCACACATGCGGAGGCTCATGGAGGACATGGTACTGATGGAGGCGGAAAGGATGGCAGCCACCGCTGCACATCAGCGAAATGTAGCTGGGATCTACCAGGCCCTGCATGTCTTCATCATGGATTTGCTGCCACAAGGCGTGGCGATGATGAATGCTGCTGCCCCCAGACCATCCACATCTCTGCCCCCTGGTGTGTCAGTGCCTCCCAGTGCGGCAGGCGTATCCACTCAGGCACCTGATGTGTCACTGCCACACAGTGCGGCCGACAATCCTCCTCCAGCCCCTGATGTGTCAGTGGCACACCGTGCCGCAGCAGGTACTTCAACACCCACGAGTGGGGCAGAGCACACATCCGGGGATGAGGACGTGGATGGGATTGAGATCAGAAGGAGGTACTAGCATTCATGTCCGCCACCTTGCCTGTTTCTGCTTGGTGCCGCACATGGCCTCAAGACCTACCACTGACCCCCGATACACTCCGATGCACTCACCTTGGACAGCGACATGGACTGCCACATCCTGTTTGATGACCATTGACAAGGCGGACAGACTGCGGACTGTACCCTTCCCCTTCCGCAGTACAGGTCATCCCCGGATGTACACTGGCTGGCCTTCCACGGGCCCATATTGTGTAGTGTGCTCAGCATTGCCCTGTACGGCTCCAGCTGCATGACTGCACTGGATGTGCAAATAAACATCCAGTGACACACTGCTGTGTAATGTCTTACGTCATTCATGTATGGATGTGTGGATGAATGTGGGAACAGTGCCTTCCCTTGCGTCAATGATGTTCATCCTGTGGGATGCCAGTCAGAGGGTGCGGCATTGCATTTTGTGTACCGGGTCCCGTGAACACTACAACAGGGACACACGCATCAGTCACTTCCTTGTCCGGACATGGACTGGACCATGCCCAGATCCCACCAGTCATTGTTGCAAGCCCTGCGCTGGTCCGGCGTACGGCAGGCCAGACCACTCTGCTTATGCCCCGAGGGGGGGCCCTCATTGCTACCCGTCGCAGCCGTACTCGCTGGGGGTGTGCAGGTCACTGGTCTAGTTGTCAGCATGTCACAGCCACTCCCTGAGGGCAGGTTTTCACACACACCACACCCATCCGGCACAGGCATCACAGGCCATGTGACTCCGCCAATATAAGGGGCCGACGACATCACATTCCCCTCTTCCGGTGGTGACTGGATGACGGATGCTCCACGGTTCCCACTCATATAGGGCCCATGAGTTGTTGCGCACAGGGTTAGTGGCATCCGAGGCCTTGAGTACGGCACAGGCCTACCACCATGTGGCACAGACTGGGGTTGCACAGGGTTAGTGGCATCCGAGGCCTTGCGGACGGCACAGGCACCCCGCCACGGGACGGTGACTTTGGGTGCACTGAGCCAGTGGCACCTTGAGCTGCTGAGCGGGTGTGCAGCCTGCGATGATGCCCCATCCCGGCTGTCCGGACAGCTCATGTTTTGTGTGCCCTGCTGGACTGCAGTTTAGGCCAGAGCCAACGGGCAGCGCGGACCTACCGCCCCGTGGCATCGCTTCCGGGATCCCAGAGTTGGTGGCACCCATTGGGCTGAGCGGGTGTGCAGCCTGCGATGGTGCCGGGTACACTGGTATGTCCTCTGCCATGGAGTAATCAAGACCCAGCCCCAAACGTGAGACCTGGTGGCCTGCGGAGCGGGGCTGCATGATGTGGAGGGTGCCATGTCCGCGGGCCCCGGACTTGTGGCTTGCAGTGGCACGTGGTGGGTCCTCCTGTCTACGCGCCAGTGGCGGAAGGTGAGCATTGAGGCCTGGGTGTGCATGGGCGGGCATGCTCCGATGGGCGGCGGGAGGGGTTGGGGTGCCTATCCGTGGATGTGCATGGGTGGGCAGGCGATGTTGTCTTCCGCACGTGTGTGTACTGTGCCAGTCATGTATCTGGGCTCTGTTTCAGCTGACGGCTCTGACTCAGATGTGTGACCTGGTGTCCTGCTATGCATACCGGCACGTGGTTGGGGACACACCGGTGGCAGCAGGTGAGCAGTGTGGCCTAGGTGCACAGGGGCGGCACGTTCTCTATCTCACTCCCTCTCTTCCTCTCTCTCTCTCCTCTTCTCTCTCTCCCTCTCTTCCACTCTCTCTCCTTCACTCTCTCTCTGTCCTCTGATGTGTGCAGGACACACCTTCTCATCATGTTTTTTGTCTTACAGGCTGTGACCTACGTATTGTCCCGAGGGGAGCGGCCATGTGTCTTTATTTCATTTCGTTGTTCATTTTAATAAAGTTTCATTTGTTGCTTCGAAAGTGAATGTGTGCTGCTCATTTCTGTGACGACACATGCATGTCACCAGTTGTGATTGTGCGGCATCAAGCAGAATATTTTGTACATGTTTAGGTGTGGCTGATGTGGCATGTCTTTGGTTGGGGGGTGCCATGGAGGGGTGGTCCTGGGGGTGGTGGCGGTGGGTGTTGTGGCCCTCTTGGGTGTCCGGGCCGCATGATCAGTGGCTCCATGGCATCTGTTGCCCTTGGGTTGTGGCCCTGGGCTGTGCTCCCTTTTATGGTGCTGGCTGCCGTCCGACTTTACACCAGGTCAGAGCAGGTGTAGATTTCCTGGTGCTAACGTGCCTTATCGCCTTTTTTGTGTTTTTATCGCCGATGTGGCAGGTTGTTGTGAATGTTGAGGTGTGAAGTTGTCGCGCCTTTTGGCACGGCAATGCCCACTCTGCATCTCATTAGCGATAGTTGCGCAGGTCCTCTGTGGCGATGTTTTTTGCGGCTGCTATCGCGGGTAAACTGATGCTGTGGGCTGTTAACAACGGCTTGTGAATGGGGGGGTAAATTTATCACGACTTTGGCTGCGATAAAGTGCCGTTAATTCGGCGATAGCTCTTTGTGAATATGCCCCTTGATGTATTAAATTATATTGGAGGAGCTTAAACCGTGGATTTGCACTCACACTCTGCACTCCCCCATGCACCTTCCTCCATACACCCTGTGTCAGGGGCCCCATCATGAGTGCATCCCATTTTGGTTGAATGCCCAGAGTCTCTCTCGGCAGATCGTCCCTCAGTGCCCTATAAATTTGTAAAATGAAGCGTCTACCTTTCACCATGTATAACATTACTTCTAGGATCTTAGTTGTGGGAGGTTCCTCCGGGAACCCCGGCCAGAGCTCCTGGGCTGCACTGGATATTTTTCTGTACTGTAGGAATTGGCCCGACCCTAAATTAAAGGTTTCCTGTGCCTCGTCTCGCGTCACAAATTTCCCATCAATGTAAAGGTCCCCTAACATCAGGCAGCCTCCCTCCTGCCACTGACATGGAGTCCGCAATACTGGCAAAAGGGCACAATGCCCAGAGGGACATATCTGGAGTGTACGGAGCCTTTTGCACCACTCTCCACACTACATTTCCCCACTCCATAGCTACATGGCACACAATGTACGGGTAATCCCTCGGGACCCCACCTCCCAGCATCAGCTGCTCCGGCAGTGAACTGGCACCATAAGTTCCCACCAGCAATCGCTTCTCCCAGTTGTCCTTATCGTCCAGCCAGTGGACCCCATGCTGCAACTGAGAAGCCATATAGTAGAACTCCAGTCGAGGCACCTCCAGCCCGCCCCCCTCCCACGTCCTCTGTAGTGTTGTTAAGCGTATCGTCCTGCATTTCTTCCCCCATAGAAGGTCTACCAACAGACTCTCCAATGTCTGGAAACAGTGCTGCGGGATGATATAGAGTGACTGTTGCATTGCGTACAGGCAGTGGGGCAGGACAATCATCTTGATGATTGCGATGTGCCCCATAAGTGACAACGGTAGTTCTGTCCGGAAGCAGATCAGGCCCTGCAGCCCCATTATTATCTGACCCATGTTTTGGTCAAGATAGCCAGAGGCCGTGTTGGCCAGATGGACACCCAAATACTGCGTTCCCTCTCCCACCCAAGGTAACTCAATATGTGGTCGCTCCCCCTCAGGGACCATGGCCTGTCTGCCCATAGGGACCACCTTGGACTTCCCGGGGTTGACACGAAGTCCTGAACTGTCCCCAAAGCCCCGCAATTCCTCAAGCAGCACAGGTATCAAGCGCTCTGGATGTGTCAAATATACTAGGGTATCATCCGCGTAAAGCAATACTATATGATTGGTCTCCACAAGCGTAATACCCCAGGGGGCCATCACATTCCTCAGCCGCCTGGCCAGGGGCTCCATCACCATCGCGAACAGGAGAGGGGGCATCCCTCACGGGTGCCCAGACCAAGTGTGAGCCTGCCAGACACTGTCCTCCCCACGTGTACTCTGTCGCTAGGGGCTGCATAGATCAACTGCACCCACCTGAGAAACCTCTCACCCACCTCAAATCATTGAAGGACCTGCCACATATATGGCCACTCCACAGAGTCAAACGCTTGTTATCCAACAATGTGATAGCACAGTCCATTTCCAACAGGCCCGGCCACACATGCGCCAACCGTCTCAGATTCAACGCTGTACTTCTTCGCGGTATAAACCCCGCCTGGTCTCTATGAACCAGTTTGGAAATCCCAGAGAGGAGACGGTCCGCAAGAATCCCACTAGGTATTTTTACATCGATATTTAGCAGCGAAATTGGCCTATAGGAGCTGGGTAGGTCAGGGTCTTTATCGCTTTTAGGTATCATGGCCACCAACGCTTCCCTCATGGTGGGCAGCAGAACTCTCTTCTCCAGCACTTCATTGTAGACTTCCAGGAGTCTATCTACCAGTATTGGGGAAAATTGCCTGTAAAACTCCGCCAGGACGGATCCCAGGCTCTTGGCAGGCCTCAGCCGAAATATAGCCCGACTCAATTCCTCCTTGGTAATCAGGACACACAGTACCTCAGTCTCCTCAGGCCCGAGCCGTGGAAGTTCGACTGCTTCTAGATAGGCTTGTATTGCCTCCAAACCTGGGGCAGGACGAGCTGTGTACACCGCTTGTAAGTGGGTCACCAGAGTGTCCATGATTGCTCGTTGTGCATACACTAATGTCCCTCGGCATCTCGGGTCTGCGTTATTGGGGCTCCGGATGTTTCTTGCTGCACTAATCGCGCCAACAATGCCCCGGTCCTATCTCCCTCTCTATATAGTCTTTGACGGTAGACCGTATACACATTTTCCAGCCTGCGGAGATCCGTCAACAGCGCCTATCTGGCCTTTTCGCACTCCCCCACCTTCTGAGGGGCCGTGGCAATCTCGGTCTCCAGTCTGCCCAAGTCTGTCTCATGTGCTGCCACATCTCGCTCCAGCTGTCGCCATACCCCATATGATGTTTTTATGCAAATTCCCCTCATGACCACTTTCATAGCTTCCCACTCAGTTGCGCGACAGGAGGCTGACTCCCAGTTCTCTTCAAAACATTGTTTTAGTTCATCAGACATTGCGGCTACAAAAGGGGGGTCCGTTAAAGCATCACTATTAAGTCGCCATAGGAGGATTTCAGATCTGACCTCCATCCCCCTCAGTTCCATCAGGACTGGGGAGTGATCTGTTATATATCTAGGTAGATACGTTATCCCGCCCACATTCCACCCCAGGTCAGAGGAAAGGAACCAATAATCCACCCTACTGGAAGTCCCCGTGGCAGGGGCATAACAAGAGATTTGCCTAGTAGCCGGATTGTGCATGCGTCTTCCATCTTGAAGACGCATGCCTTTCAGCACATCGTGTAGAGTAGTGGACATTTTGGGTTTAGTGTGGGGACGCGGGGGCTCACGGTCGAGGGAGCCATCCAGGAAACAATTTACATCCCCAGCCAGCATCATCGGTGCCCCCAGGTAAGGTGCCGCCGCCTCCATAAGAGCAGGGAAGAAGGACGCGCTGTCCTCATTTGGGGCGTACACATTAACCATACACACCACCATACCATCTAATCTCCCATGCAGGACAATGTACCTCCCCTCCGCATCCACCACATGATGTTAGTGCTGAAAAGGCACCCCGGGTGCCACCCATATAAGAGCCCCCCTGGCAAACCCGGAGTAAGACGTGGTGAACAGTTGCCCCCTCCAGCGTTTCCACAGGCACCGAATAGTGTCTCCCCAGATATGTGTTTCATGAAAGCAACCTATCACTACCTTGTACCTCTTCAAGTATGCAAAGACATGCCTGCGTTTCTCAAAGGTCTCAATGCCATGGACATTCCATGTGATTAACTTAAGGCTAGTGTTTGCCATCTAGTACATATATCATCTTTTGTACCATCATACATCTCAGCTGTTGTAAAACGTGTACGTAACTATAACCCTGCAACCATCACTACGGATCGAGTTAACTGACACTTGCGTAGCATTACTCCAAAAAACCGTTCCCAAACAACACCAACTCTCTCCCTCCCCTTGGGCAATATCACATTTCCCTCCCCCTTGAAACGTGGTAAGGTGAAGGCATGTAGGTTTCGCCCCATTTCCCTCAGGTGAAACCCCAGAACACAGAACCCTCTAGTAAACAGATCCCACTCCTAGTGGATCAACCCCCCTCCCATCCTCCCAACAAGAGTAGCTGACCCGCCGGTGGGGTGCGAGGGCAAGCCTCCAGCTCTCCATCCGGGTACCTGCCTCTGGGGGTGTGCCCCCATTAACTACCTCCAGTACGTACATGTGGCCTTCATCTGTCCTTAACTTCTGGAGCTCCCATACATTCATTCTTTAGTTAGTACTTGCCAGATGTTTCAATAGCATAGTTTAACGCTCCTTATGGTAACTTCTGCCCTGTGTCTCAGTCGTGTGCCTGGTCTAAATATCAGTGTCCTCACTGGGATTACTGTTTGTGAGCCTACCAGGCGACAAAGTTCATGAGTCTGGGACAACATCCGAAGCATGCAGCGTTCCATCTGGACCAACCGTGATGCGACCGGGGCTCCTGATCCTGGCCCTGCCCATCGAGGAAATTTGCTTCCCCCTCTCCCGCGGGGGCCTGATCGACCCATGCCCTTGGGCATCGGCCTTGAGGGCGTCAAACAGGCTCCCGGGGAGCTGCTGGCATCCAGCCAGTCGCATGCCTCAGCCGCAGAGAAGAAAAACAGAGATTTTCCTTTGCTTTTGACCCTCAGCTTTGCCAGAAAGAGGAGGCTATATTTAATATTCAAGTCCCACATTCGCCTCTTTACTGCCAAGAATGAGCGCCACTGGTCATGTACCCGTTGTGTGTAATCTAGGAAGATGGAGATCCGGTGTCCCTCATACATCATCGGTCCTTTGTTCCGGGTAAGTTGTAGGATAGCGTCCTGATCCCGGAAATTGAGGAAGTGGGCAATGATGGCTCTGGGTGGGGCTCCCGGTTTTGGAGGGGGGCCCAATGCTCTATGTGCTCTCTCTAGAGTAAAACCCTTGAGAGCTTCCTGGGGGCCAGAGTAGCAACCAACCAGTCCTCCAGAAACAGCTCCGCGGGTGGTCCCTCTGCTTTCTCTTGGAACCCTACAAAATGGAGGTTGTTCCTGCGTGACCTCCCCTCCGCCTCTTTTGCCAGATCATCAAGGCGCACTACTCGCTTCTGGAGGTCTATGACGTCTCCCTTAGGGAATGGAGTTCAGTCTGCAGAGTGCCCACCATTTGTTCAGTGGTGGTAACCCTCTCCGACACCTTCCTCAGATCACACCGGAGCAAGTTCACAGCAATTGCAACCAAGTCTATTTTGTGTATCATCTCATCCCTTGTGAAATGGATAGCTGTCAGCACGTCTGCAATAGAGGGAGCTCCCTCTTTATTGTGTGCCATCTCACCCTCTTGGGATGTCTGAGCCGCCGACTGTGCCTCCTGATCCTGGGGGAGCAAGTGCATATAATTAGAAATTTTATTGGCCTGCACTGTCTTACCACTTTTTTCCTTCACCATTCTTGTTTTGTCTTTTGCCTGCTCTTTCAGGGCCCCCACCAGTTATCGTGTGGGGACCACCCTTTTGTGCTTCGAATCCTGAGCTCTGGACTGGGCCCACACTCCCGTCAGCAGCCCACCCGGCTGCCTCCCAGGTTCCTCTGCTATTGCCTGCTCCGGGGAGTGAGTCAGGAATGCTGGGTGAGGTCTGTCCTATTCCCACCGCAGTGTACAGATGTTCGTTGCTGTGGATTCCGATTCCAGGGTCCCGCAGGTCTATACCGGAGTTCCTATCCTCCCTCTAGTACACCACTTCTCTGCCGGCACACCTAGTAATAGGTCGTGGTCAGGTAAGTCCGTGGCCCGGTTCCAGTGTCACTTACTCTCGGACCCCTGCGCACCTCCTGTGTAATAGGCTGCCTTCTCTTCACTGCTTTAACACTCTGTTCCAGGGTAAAGTCTCAGCAGATTACCACGCCAGTCTGCGGGCCCACAGGTGGCCTGTAGCCTTCGGCAGGTCTGACTTCAGCCCGTATGGCCATGTGTGTTTCCACCCGGAGGGTTCTCTCGATCTCCCAGCACAGGCGTTCTCGAGCAGTGTCTTCCTCGGTCTGTACTGCCTGAGGTGATTCTCACAGATATAACTTGCAGAAGGGCCTCACTCAAGTCCACGGCCTTGGCAGCCTTATAGAGTGGGTCAAAGCGATACAAAAGGGGATGATGGACGGAACGTTTGAGCCAATCAAACACTCACCCCCAGTCAACTGATCTGGGTTTAATCCATCATCATTCTTTAGCTCACTCCACCACCCCAGTTCAGACATGGCCATATGCAAATCAGTCTGACCCTGTGCCTCATGGGAACAGTCCAGCCCGAACTGCCAAGCCATGTCTTCCCTGGACCGGAAACAAGCATCCTAGGACCGGTTTCTGGCATTCCAGCCGTCATCAGCCAGGCTTGCTTGAATCCAGTGGCAAAGTGAGCAAGGGACCCACGTCTGGGCATACCCCCGCCAACTTAGGGCGAACAAAGCGATACAAAGGGGATGATGGACGGAGCGTTTGAGCCAATCAAACACTCACCCCCAGTCAACTGATCTGGGTTTAATCCATCATCATTCTTTAGCTCACTCCACCACCCCAGTTCAGACATGGCCATATGCAAATCAGTCTGACCCTGTGCCTCATGGGAACAGTCCAGCCCGAACTGCCAAGCCATGTCTTCCCTGGACCGGAAACAAGCATCCTAGGACCGGTTTCTGGCATTCCAGCCGTCATCAGCCAGGCTTGCTTGAATCCAGTGGCAAAGTGAGCAAGGGACCCACGTCTGGGCATACCCCCGCCAACTTAGGGCGAACAAAGCGATACAAAGGGGATGATGGACGGAACGTTTGAGCCAATCAAACACTCACCCCCAGTCAACTGATCTGGGTTTAATCCATCATCATTCTTTAGCTCACTCCACCACCCCAGTTCAGACATGGCCATATGCAAATCAGTCTGACCCTGTGCCTCATGGGAACAGTCAGCCCGAACTGCCAAGCCATGTCTTCCCTGGACCGGAAACAAGCATCCTAGGACCGGTTTCTGGCATTCCAGCCGTCATCAGCCAGGCTTGCTTGAATCCAGTGGCAAAGTGAGCAAGGGACCCACGTCTGGGCATACCCCCGCCAACTTAGGGCGAACAAGCGATACAAAAGGGGATGATGGACGGAACGTTTGAGCCAATCAAACACTCACCCCCAGTCAACTGATCTGGGTTTAATCCATCATCATTCTTTAGCTCACTCCACCACCCCAGTTCAGACATGGCCATATGCAAATCAGTCTGACCCTGTGCCTCATGGGAACAGTCCAGCCCGAACTGCCAAGCCATGTCTTCCCTGGACCGGAAACAAGCATCCTAGGACCGGTTTCTGGCATTCCAGCCGTCATCAGCCAGGCTTGCTTGAATCCAGTGGCAAAGTGAGCAAGGGACCCACGTCTGGGCATACCCCGCCAACTTAGGGCGAACAAAGTGATACAAAGGGGATGATGGACCGGAACGTTTGAGCCAATCAAACACTCACCCCCAGTCAACTGATCTGGGTTTAAACCATCATCATTCTTTAGCTCACTCCACCACCCCAGTTCAGACATGGCCATATGCAAATCAGTCTGACCCTGGGCCTCATGGGAACAGTCCAGCCCGAACTGCCAAGCCATGTCTTCCCTGGACCGGAAACAAGCATCCTAGGACCGGTTTCTGGCATTCCAGCCGTCATCAGCCAGGCTTGCTTGAATCCAGTGGCAAAGTGAGCAAGGGACCCACGTCTGGGCATACCCCCGCCAACTTAGGGCGAACAAAGCGATACAAAAGGGGATGATGGACGGAACGTTTGAGCCAATCAAACACTCACCCCCAGTCAACTGATCTGGGTTTAATCCATCATCATTCTTTAGCTCACTCCACCACCCCAATTCAGACATGGCCATATGCAAATCAGTCTGACCCTGTGCCTCATGGGAACAGTCCAGCCCGAACTGCCAAGCCATGTCTTCCCTGGACCGGAAACAAGCATCCTAGGACCGGTTTCTGGCATTCCAGCCGTCATCAGCCAGGCTTGCTTGAATCCAGTGGCAAAGTGAGCAAGGGACCCACGTCTGGGCATACCCCCGCCAACTTAGGGCGAACAAAGCGATACAAAAGGGGATGATGGACGGAACGTTTGAGCCAATGCCCAGACGTGGGTCCCTTGCTCACTTTGCCACTGGATTCAAGCTAGCCTGGCTGATGGCGGCTGAATAGCCAGAAACCGGTCCCAGGATGCTTGTTTCCGGTCCAGGAAGACATGGCTTGGCAGTTCGGGCTGGACTGTTCCCATGAGGCACAGGGTCAGACTGATTTGCATATGGCCATGTCTGAACTGGGGTGGTGGAGTGAGCTAAAGAAAGATGATGGATTAAACCCAGATCAGTTGACTGGGGTGAGTGTTTGATTAGCTCAAGCGCTCCGTCCATCATCCCCTTTGGTATCAGCTTTGTTCGCCCTAAGTTGGCAGGGTATGCCCAGGCGTGGGTCCCTTGCTCACTTTGCCACTGGATTCAAGCTAGCCTGGCTGATGACGGCTGAATAGCCAGAAGCCGGTCCCAGGATGCTTGTTTCCGATCCAGGAAGACATGGCTTGGCAGTTCAGGCTGGACTGTTCCCATGAGGCACAGGGTCAGACTGATTTGCATATGGCCATGTCTGAACTGGGGTGGTGGAGTGAGCTAAAGAAAGATGATGGATTAAACCCAGATCAGTTGACTGGGGTGAGTGTTTGATTAGCTCAAACGCTCCGTCCATCATCCCCTTTGGTATCGCTTTGTTCAGCCTAAGTTGGCAGGGTATGCCCAGACGTGGGTCCCTTGCTCACTTTGCCACTGGATTCAAGCTAGCCTGGCTGATGACGGCTGAATAGCCAGAAGCCGGTCCCAGGATGCTTGTTTCCGGTCCAGGAAGACATGGCTTGGCAGTTCGAGCTGGACTGTTCCCATGAGGCACAGGGTCAGACTGATTTGCATATGGCCATGTCTGAACTGGAGTGGTGGAGTGAGCTAAAGAAAGATGATGGATTAAACCCAGATCAGTTGACTGGGGGTGAGTGTTTGATTAGCTCAAACGCTCCGTCCATCATCCCCTTTAGTATCAGCTTTGTTCGCCCTAAGTTGGCAGGGTATGCCCAGACGTGGGTCCCTTGCTCACTTTGCCACTGGATTCAAGCTAGCCTGGCTGATGATGGCTGAATAGCCAGAAACCGGTCCCAGGATGCTTGTTTCCGGTCCAGGAAGACATGGCTTGGCAGTTCGGGCTAGACTGTTCCCATGAGGCACAGGGTCAGACTGATTTGCATATGGCCATGTCTGAACTGGGATGGTGGAGTGAGCTAAAGAAAGATGATGGATTAAACCCAGATCAGTTGACTGGGGGTGAGTGTTTGATTAGCTCAAGCGCTCCGTCCATCATCCCCTTTGGTATCAGCTTTGTTCGCCCTAAGTTGGCAGGGTATGCCCAGGCGTGGGTCCCTTGCTCACTTTGCCACTGGATTCAAGCTAGCCTGGCTGATGGCGGCTGAATAGCCAGAAACCGGTCCCAGGATGCTTGTTTCCGGTCAGGAAGACATGGCTTGGCAGTTCGGGCTGGACTGTTCCCATGAGGCACAGGGTCAGACTGATTTGCATATGGCCATGTCTGAACTGGGGTGGTGGAGTGAGCTAAAGAAAGATGATGGATTAAACCCAGATCAGTTGACTGGGGGTGAGTGTTTGATTAGCTCAAGCGCTCCGTCCATCATCCCCTTTGGTATCGCTTTGTTCGCCCTAAGTTGGCAGGGTATGCCCAGGCGTGGGTCCCTTGCTCACTTTGCCACTGGATTCAAGCTAGCCTGGCTGATGACGGCTGAATAGCCAGAAACCGGTCCCAGGATGCTTGTTTCCGGTCCAGGAAGACATGGCTTGGCAGTTCGGGCTGGACTGTTCCCATGAGGCACAGGGTCAGACTGATTTGCATATGGCCATGTCTGAACTGGGGTGGTGGAGTGAGCTAAAGAAAGATGATGGATTAAACCCAGATCAGTTGACTGGGGGTGAGTGTTTGATTAGCTCAAGCGCTCCGTCCATCATCCCCTTTGGTATCGCTTTGTTCGCCCTAAGTTGGCAGGGTATGCCCAGACGTGGGTCCCTTGCTCACTTTGCCACTGGATTCAAGCTAGCCTGGCTGATGACGGCTGAATAGCCAGAAACCGGTCCCAGGATGCTTGTTTCCGGTCCAGGGAAGACATGGCTTGGCAGTTCGGGCTGGACTGTTCCCATGAGGCACAGGGTCAGACTGATTTGCATATGGCCATGTCTGAACTGGGGTGGTGGAGTGAGCTAAAGAAAGATGATGGATTAAACCCAGATCAGTTGACTGGGGGTGAGTGTTTGATTAGCTCAAACGCTCCGTCCATCATCCCCTTTGGTATCGCTTTGTTCGCCCTAAGTTGGCAGGGTATGCCCAGACGTGGGTCCCTTGCTCACTTTGCCACTGGATTCAAGCTAGCCTGGCTGATGACGGCTGAATAGCCAGAAACCGGTCCCAGGATGCTTGTTTCCGGTCCAGGGAAGACATGGCTTGGCAGTTCGGGCTGGACTGTTCCCATGAGGCACAGGGTCAGACTGATTTGCATATGGCCATGTCTGAACTGGGGTGGTGGAGTGAGCTAAAGAAAGATGATGGATTAAACCCAGATCAGTTGACTGGGGGTGAGTGTTTGATTAGCTCAAGCGCTCCGTCCATCATCCCCTTTGGTATCGCTTTGTTCGCCCTAAGTTGGCAGGGTATGCCCAGACGTGGGTCCCTTGCTCACTTTGCCACTGGATTCAAGCTAGCCTGGCTGATGACGGCTGAATAGCCAGAAACCGGTCCCAGGATGCTTGTTTCCGGTCCAGGGAAGACATGGCTTGGCAGTTCGGGCTGGACTGTTCCCATGAGGCACAGGGTCAGACTGATTTGCATATGGCCATGTCTGAACTGGGGTGGTGGAGTGAGCTAAAGAAAGATGATGGATTAAACCCAGATCAGTTGACTGGGGGTGAGTGTTTGATTAGCTCAAACGCTCCGTCCATCATCCCCTTTGGTATCGCTTTGTTCGCCCTAAGTTGGCAGGGTATGCCCAGACGTGGGTCCCTTGCTCACTTTGCCACTGGATTCAAGCTAGCCTGGCTGATGACGGCTGAATAGCCAGAAACCGGTCCCAGGATGCTTGTTTCCGGTCCAGGGAAGACATGGCTTGGCAGTTCGGGCTGGACTGTTCCCATGAGGCACAGGGTCAGACTGATTTGCATATGGCCATGTCTGAACTGGGGTGGTGGAGTGAGCTAAAGAAAGATGATGGATTAAACCCAGATCAGTTGACTGGGGGTGAGTGTTTGATTAGCTCAAACGCTCCGTCCATCATCCCCTTTAGTATCGCTTTGTTCGCCCTAAGTTGGCAGGGTATGCCCAGACGTGGGTCCCTTGCTCACTTTGCCACTGGATTCAAGCTAGCCTGGCTGATGACGGCTGAATAGCCAGAAACCGGTCCCAGGATGCTTGTTTCCGGTCCAGGGAAGACATGGCTTGGCAGTTCGGGCTGGACTGTTCCCATGAGGCACAGGGTCAGACTGATTTGCATATGGCCATGTCTGAACTGGGGTGGTGGAGTGAGCTAAAGAAAGATGATGGATTAAACCCAGATCAGTTGACTGGGGGTGAGTGTTTGATTAGCTCAAACGCTCCGTCCATCATCCCCTTTGGTATCGCTTTGTTCGCCCTAAGTTGGCAGGGTATGCCCAGACGTGGGTCCCTTGCTCACTTTGCCACTGGATTCAAGCTAGCCTGGCTGATGACGGCTGAATAGCCAGAAACCGGTCCCAGGATGCTTGTTTCCGGTCCAGGGAAGACATGGCTTGGCAGTTCGGGCTGGACTGTTCCCATGAGGCACAGGGTCAGACTGATTTGCATATGGCCATGTCTGAACTGGGGTGGTGGAGTGAGCTAAAGAAAGATGATGGATTAAACCCAGATCAGTTGACTGGGGGTGAGTGTTTGATTAGCTCAAGCGCTCCGTCCATCATCCCCTTTGAGTATCGCTTTGTTCGCCCTAAGTTGGCAGGGTATGCCCAGACGTGGGTCCCTTGCTCACTTTGCCACTGGATTCAAGCTAGCCTGGCTGATGACGGCTGAATAGCCAGAAACCGGTCCCAGGATGCTTGTTTCCGGTCCAGGGAAGACATGGCTTGGCAGTTCGGGCTGGACTGTTCCCATGAGGCACAGGGTCAGACTGATTTGCATATGGCCATGTCTGAACTGGGGTGGTGGAGTGAGCTAAAGAAAGATGATGGATTAAACCCAGATCAGTTGACTGGGGGTGAGTGTTTGATTAGCTCAAACGCTCCGTCCATCATCCCCTTTGAGTATCGCTTTGTTCGCCCTAAGTTGGCAGGGTATGCCCAGACGTGGGTCCCTTGCTCACTTTGCCACTGGATTCAAGCTAGCCTGGCTGATGACGGCTGAATAGCCAGAAACCGGTCCCAGGATGCTTGTTTCCGGTCCAGGGAAGACATGGCTTGGCAGTTCGGGCTGGACTGTTCCCATGAGGCACAGGGTCAGACTGATTTGCATATGGCCATGTCTGAACTGGGGTGGTGGAAGTGAGCTAAAGAAAGATGATGGATTAAACCCAGATCAGTTGACTGGGGGTGAGTGTTTGATTAGCTCAAACGCTCCGTCCATCATCCCCTTTGGTATCGCTTTGTTCGCCCTAAGTTGGCAGGGTATGCCCAGACGTGGGTCCCTTGCTCACTTTGCCACTGGATTCAAGCTAGCCTGGCTGATGACGGCTGAATAGCCAGAAACCGGTCCCAGGATGCTTGTTTCCGGTCCAGGGAAGACATGGCTTGGCAGTTCGGGCTGGACTGTTCCCATGAGGCACAGGGTCAGACTGATTTGCATATGGCCATGTCTGAACTGGGGTGGTGGAGTGAGCTAAAGAAAGATGATGGATTAAACCCAGATCAGTTGACTGGGGGTGAGTGTTTGATTAGCTCAAACGCTCCGTCCATCATCCCCTTTGGTATCGCTTTATAGAGTGGGTCGGCGTGCCCAGGGGTACCAGACACTTCCCCGTCACTCTTATGTCTGTGCCGCACCTCGTCCAGATGGCACCGGACCCGTGTCTCCCATTGGGCAGGGCACCTACCACTGCAATCCAGGCTGCCCCCGCTCCTTCGCTTCACTGCCGCTCAGGAGCGCACAGTGCCTGCCCCCCTATACAGGCCTCTCTACTCTTCCGAACTAGAATGGCCGTCTCCGCTTCAGGGACCCCTCGCAGGCAGACAGGGCCCCAATCTCGCCTCCCTCTGCCACCGCAATCAGTCACTGCCCGATACCTGGATTTGCTTTAGCTTGGCCACACCACTCACTTCCGAGGCTCTTCTCCTCAGCACCTCTGGTACAAGGCCTTCTTTTCTTGGCTAACGCTGCCGCTCCTCCTTCCAGGCGGCACTGGGCCTGGCCCCTCTGGTACCGTCACTGCGTGTGCTGTCCCTCACTCCTCTGCATTACTGGCACTCGGGCCGCGCAGTCCCTGGTCTTCTTGGCAGACCTCACGAGTCCTCCGATCCTGGAGGAGTCTCACCATCGCAGGGACCCCTCGTGGGCAGCCAGGCCCCAATTTCTCCTCGTTCAACCTCCGCACTCACTCGCGGCCCGCTGCCTGGTTTCCTTGCAGCTCCGCCGCACCTCAGGCTTCCTGAGGGTCTGCTCCTTGGCGTCCCCCGCACCGGGCCCTCCTTCCTCGACTAAAGTCCCTGGCACTTATCTACATCAGCCAGCGCTCATGTGGTTGACTCCGCCAGCAACTTTGTAGCCGTCTCTGGGGTCTCTGTTCCCCGCGAGCCCTCACAGGTCTTCCACTGCAGCTGCAAGATGGCCGCCGGAGCTCGCCCGTCGCCTCCCGGGCCTCAGTGGTATTAGTGTCTTACTGTGGCCGTGGAGTATAAGCAGGTCCAGTGGAGGTAAGGCCCTCCCTTTATCTCTCGAACGTTTTCTGCTATATTTTACAGCACCAGGATGCTATCGGATGAATGGAGTCAACTGGAGCTCTCAGGAGCACGTCTACTCCACCATGTTTCTTGGCCACGCCCCCAGATTATGAATTATAGCGTGATCAGACAGGCAGTCCTTTGGCGTTCCCACAGCGGTGCCTATTTAAAAGGCAGCGGTGCTTATTTAAAAGGCACCGCAATGGGAGCGCCAAAGCCTATTCCTGCATGGCATGGACTGTAAAGTCCATGCCTGCAGCAAAGGAGGTGCTTGCACACAGAGGGGCAAAATATGCGCCCCCGTACAAGCACCCCATCGTCCTGAGGAAAATGGGGTCATGTGACTCCCCTTCCTGAGTCTTTAAAGGCACTAGGGACCCCCAGCCTGGCTCGGTTACTGTGTCCCAAGGACCCCATCCCCAGGACACAGTAGTTTTCCTGCCCACAATAAAGCAGGCAGGGAAACATGTTTATTCCACACCTGGTGGAAGTATTTTTAAATCTTGTACACGCAGGAGCAAAATGCCTTCCCTGCCTGCAGGAATGCAGGCAGGGAAAGCAAGTCTGCTCCCAGATGGTGGGAGATCTAAACATGCTCCAGCTGGATGGGAACATACTTCTCTTCCCCTGCTCACATGCCTACAGGGAGGAAATCATAACAGATATTGTTCAGGCCTGGGCGTAGTTCACAGAGTTTTGCTACGCGAACAAAAAAAATCTGCGAAGTTCCGCAAGTGGCAGAGTGTAGTGCGAACTGCAGTTCACACTGGTCTTCCTGCCGCTCGGGTAGAAATTCTACCCGAGGGGCAGCTCGCACTCACGAACTTACCGTTCGCAAGCACGAGTGGGGAAAAAACACTGCTGCACTACACAAAGTGGAGTTTTCTGCACTCCGCAGAGCACGGAATGCAGAAAACTCTGCGAACGGAGCGGAGTTCACCGCCCAGGCCTAATATTGTTCCTGCCTAGAGGCAGCAAGTAAAGATAGCTGCTCCCCTTGGCAGGAGCAGTGCTGGGTCCCACAGTATACAGGTGCTGACTGGGGCAGCAGGAGACCTCAGGCTGCCCTGTAGCTCTCAACCTGTAGTCTCTGGGTGCCCCAGGTGCTCATCAAGTGGACCCACCTCTGGCCCTGGGGGATAAGGTCCCTTGGGCATAAGAAGACTCAAGGAGGTGGACCGCGCAACTCCCCTCCCCTTTTGAATTAGATATGGCTCACAGAATGGGGTTCCTGTGCCTGAGAAGCCTCAGGGAAGGGGACAGCATGACCACCTCCCCTTAATTATGTATTTTGGTCCCAAGGGATGAGGTCCCCAGGGCCTAATAAGACTTAGAGAATGTGGCCACATAGCCCCGTTCCCATTTGTATGAAGTTTGGCTGTGCAGGATGGCATCACCTGAGGCTAGTAAGGCTCGGGGATGGGGCAGCCACCATGGAGTCGCGATCCCTGGTGGTTTTGCAGCAGTCTGAGGCACCTAAATATGTAGCAGCACCGCCACTCATATTAGGAGTTTTCACACCGCCACAGTTTTCATGGCGGTGAACCCGCCATGAAAAGTGTGGGAGTGAGGAAACAAAGGGAGCCCATAGGGCCCCCTCTTGCCTCTGCACCAGGGGATTCATGTGGGGGGCACATCGTGTGTCCCACTGCATGCATGCACCTCCAGTTCCTACAGGTCATGCTCTTGGCAGTCCGTGCCCTGCAGGAACGTGCAATGGCGTTCCCATTGTGGTGCCTTGCTAAGGCTCATGTATAAACCCTAGCACTGCACGACTGCGGGCCTGCCTCCACAGGACCACTCAACCTGGATTACACTTCAGGGGTGGTCTCAATATGGCTCTGGCAGTCTGGTAGCGAGGCGCTGGCGTGGCCGCCCACTGCCACACAGCCAAAGTCATAACAAGGCACTAAATCTGATTGCCACTCTGTAGTTTTAATTAGTATGCCCAAAAATCAAAAATCTTTGGGTATTACCTCCTTAAAAACTTTCCACCCATTTTACGAATCACCACTGAGCTTTTCAGAGCTGTAGCATTATCTACATTTTGAGGTGATATATATTATGATGGTCAATCGCTATGGGGTGCAAAAATAAAGAGACGTTTCCAAAACACTATTTTCCACCAATGCATTTTCCATAAACTATTATATTTGATGTACCATGAAGATGGCTGAATGGATTTACATGAACTGTATGATACGCTACTACACTCTACTCTACTCCACTCGATTGCAATCTACAATAATCGAGTCTATGACAATAGACTTTATAACATTCTCCTCCACTGTACTGTACAACACTTCACATAACAACTATCCACTTGCGACACTGGACTCTACATTTTGAAACACATTTTTATTAGAAAAAAATAATAATAATTGCAATTCAAAGGTTAAAGCTAAGTTATGGTTAGGAAATCTTTTTCCCTAAACAACCCGACCTGCACAAAATTTTTAAATTCTAAAGTTATAGTTAGAACTTTTATTCATAATTTATCCACTACATTCCAAATATTATAACTGGCCGTCCTTGTAACACACTCTTTTTACCTCGCTAACCAGACAACTCTAACTATAACTCACCACTCTACCATGCACTGTGTTCTCACAAATAATGATGCTCCACTGTACAATGCTACATCGCCACTTAACTGCATGATACATAACTCGCAACACTGAACTATACAATCATGTACAACTGCAAATATATAGGGCTTACCCTGAAAAAAAATCTAGATCCTAAGACAGGGACAGAACAATTAATTGTATAAGAAATTCTCAGGCAACTGGGGGGCACATGCATCAAGCTACGCAATTGCGAATCCTTAAAAGCGATTATTAAGGAATCGCTGTTAAGGAATCGCAATTGCCTATGCATGTAGGTTTTGCTAAAAAAATTGCGATTCCTACACATTTCCTAATAGCGAATCGCAAATTGCGATTCGCTATTAGGGAATACTTTCCCATTCATTCCTGTGGGCCTAGAGGGCCATAGGAATGAATGGGAAACCATTCGCAATTTGCGATTACCAAATAGGTAATCACAAATTGCGAATGCAATTTCAAGGGTCCCAGGGAGCCAAAAGCCCACCCTGATGCACCCCCAAAATTGGCATGTGTGCACATGTGGCGCACACACATGCTCTAAGGGCATGTGTGTGCGCCACATGGCACTTAGAAAAATACAATTTTGTGCATTTTTCTAAGGAATTGCAAATTACCATCAACTTGAAGTTGATGGTAATTTGCGATTCCTTAATGCAACGTCGCATTCTGAGAATGCTTCTTGCATTGCATTTGCAAAATAGGTAATAGCAATTTAGCGATTAGCTATTTTGAGAATGGCTTTGGGCTTGATGCATCCCAAAAGGCTAATTACCGGTCGCAAAGGGGCCGATTCTGCGAATCGGCCCGTTTGCGACCGGTAATTAGCTTGATGCATGTGCCCCTATATGTTTCAACATTAGTTACATGTTACACTGTTATTCTTGGGGCATCCTAACCAATGACCAAAGTTGCAGAATATATTCAAATATAGTACATTTATTATATCAAAAAACTGTTTTTTTAATTTAAAAAAATGTATGTCAGATTAAACACATAGTATACTTTATACTTCTTCTAAAGCATACCATCCATAATCTTTATCCCAAATGTCACAAGCATTCAATCATACATCCCCTCTCATCCTTCTGTACAATACAGTGTATCACCAATATTTGATGTTTCAATGTCCATGCATGAGTATACCATGCTTTTATTTTTAGGGAGACTCAAGCAGCTGATATTCGAGAAAGAAAGGGAATTCTTGTATTCAAATGTAGCATTCAGTCCAGAATCTTTGTTATTAAATATGATAAATACGAAGTCGGTATGGAATATATTTGTCTTTCTTCTGTGGGCAATACTGTAGCTTAAAGGCTGTATGCTTAATTCCTTGTGGCTATCATGGCTGTAAAATCCAATCTCCTACGCGCGTTTTGGCTTTAAGCCTTCATCAGGAAGCCATGTATTTATAAAATAAATCCTGTCACTGATCGATGAGCCCTTTCAAGGCTAGAAAGCCTTGTGTATATATCTATTTATGATGCTCAGTATTACAAATTGCAGTTCTCATACATCTCCTACGGGTTCTTCCGTGGGATAAGGATATCAAGTTGATAATTCTAGACAGCAATTCTGTCCCGCATGGTGGAAAACAGCTTTAGGCTTATTAAGAAAAATGTGTAGTAGGAGAGGACATTAACCATCTACTTCTGCTACCTGTGCAAGGTAGAATACTGCATTTCCTACCACCAAACCGGGAACTAGATAACCACGTCACAACGGGGATCTGTCTGTGGCGTCGCTCTCCTCCCATACAACATTCTACTCAACCGAACTCCACTCTATGCTACTAAACTCTAACACTCAGCTACATTCTATACCACTCTATGACACTCAGCTCAATGACACTCCACGCTACCACACTCCACTGCAGGACTTCAGTACACAGCTCTACTGTTCGACATGCCACTACACTGTACAACAAGCAGCCCCATTCTATGATATTCAACTCTATGATATGACACACTGCTCCACTCCATTGTATAAGACTTTACTCCACTGTACACTATGCCACTTCACTTTACTAGACTCCTCTTCTTACCTCTCTACAATATTCTGCTCTACGACACGACCCTACGACACTCTCCTTCAGTGTTTTACAGTCACACTCAATACTGAGATTTAAAGCACATTATTATTAAAAATAAAAACCATTAACATACAATGAAAATACATAGCTAAAGGAACATTTATAGTTAGAAATACCATATAGATTATTTCTATGCATACCCAACTTAAAATATACAAACATTAAAAATTGTAAAGCTATAATTATACCTTCAATTTATAATTTTCACACCACCTTCAAATTACTATAAGTCGAACACAGTCTTGCTCTATAATCCGGTATTTATGTTAAGTGAAAATGTGAGTTAAAACATACCTTTTTAAATGAACAATACCACTGAAATTCATCAGTTATAGTTATCTCAAGTATCTATACTTCATGTCCTTAAGTAACTATAAATTTCAGATGTTGCAGTGATTTTTAAATGATGCCATAGAACATGTCATGGGTGATGTAATATTGAAGGAAATTAGCAGTGTATGTTGAAGGAAGTAGTTTTAGTTACTTTAAGGCACGAGTTATAGTTACTTGACATAACTATAACTGGTGAATTTCAGTGCTTTCATTAATTTAAAATAGCATGTTTAAATTACATTTTAACCTAGCTATAATGTTCCTTTAGCATGTGGTATTTCAGCAAATTTCTATGTTTTTTTTAAAACTAAAAATTGACATATTATTACAATTCCTAACTATAAGGTCACTTTAAGCTTTGGATTTTTCCATGAACTTCCATGATTTTTTTAAACATAAAGTAGGATCTTGATACCCTGTGGGCAGGCCCTGCCCCCTAACCCCCTGCAAGTGCCAAACCTCCTGCAGCACACTGCCTTTGGCTGCGAATAGCATGCGATTGAGTGCATCCAACCCCTTTCTGGCACTCAAGCCCCCCGGCCACCTCTGCAGCCACGCCAGGCAGCCTGACTATGTGTTTTAACAGTATAAAGGGTATTATTTTGAGGAAGGCAGGCTTACTGTCTTTGTAAAAGGTTGAAAGACCAAAATATAAAAAGTAAGCATATTTGCTTGATCAAGGGGTCAACATATTAACATATATAAAGCAGGCCTATTGTTTTTGTCAAAAAATCACCAATAACTATAATCAAACAGCTCCGCATAGCAGTCAGAAAAAAAGGTTGGTAGTGCCTCTGCCCCTTCAATTGGTATTAAAAGGCTGAACAAAAAATTGTCAAAGGTCCTTGCAGGGCACCATCTTGGATCAGTGAATAATAAATGAGCTGCTCCTGACACTCATTTCCAGTTAATTTATTTGTGTTTTTTTTGTTTTGGGTGTTCCAGTGCCCACTCAGGACACACACATAATAATTTTTTGTTGGGGGCCACGGGGGAGGCTCCAAAGCTCAACAGCATCACCGGCTCCCCTGCCTGTACCCAATCCAGGTGTTGTGGGAGCCGGAATTGCTTCCACCCCATGGGAGGAATTCTAATTTTCCCTGCATGAAAGGGCAGGGAAAAACGTATGTGCTCCCACCGAAAGCTTTCTGGTCCTGCCGGATGGGAGCACATTAGACTTCCCTGCCCATGCTCTTGCAGGCCAGGGAAACCATGGGGAAATTCGCAGTGAAGTGACAGAGCGAGGCGTTAGCCTTGTTGGCTTAACGCCACGCTCCGCCACATCAGAAACGTAGGGCTGCACCGTATTTACAAGAATACGGTGCAGCCCTGCGTTTCATCCTGTGCTGGCACAAATTGCAGCTGCATAGCGCTAACACAGGCACTCTTGCACCACTGTGCAAGGGTGCCTGTGTTGCAGGGAAAGATTGTGTATGTGCAGGAAGGCACACCTTCCTGCACATAAACAATCAATGGTGTTTTGCTGTTTCCACAGCAAAAAACGAGGAGAAATAAAGCATTTCTCCTCATTTCACCAGGGTAAGATCGGGTTTTTTTGCGTCTTAATTTTGGCGCTGCACCATATTTACGCCACCCTTGTAAATATGGGGCAGCTTCAAAATCAATGGGGGTTGCGTTGGAACGTCAACGACCACACCTATTTCCCTCCCCCTTCACGCTAAGTATAGGGTCAAACAGTGTCTTATTTACAAGGCAGTTTGAAGCCATGTTAAGTTGCTTAACGCTGCCTTGTAAATAAGGTGTTAGCCCGTATCGCCACCACAACATCACTAAAAGTGACGTTGTGGTGGCGATAGGGGCTTTTAAATATGCCCCCACGTGTCTTGGGACATGGGATCCCTGAGACTCTGCAGGTAAGCTGGATGTGGTCCCCGGGGCCATACAATGGCATGGGGAGGGGGGCTGTATGTCTGCCTCCACGTAATTTAAAACACAGACCCGAGAGATGGGTCCCTAGGGCTGCATGTTGTGTCATGTTATGTTATGTTATGTTATGCTATATTATCTTGAGTTGTATAGTGAACTAAGCAGGTCTTCAGCTTCTTGTGGAACTCAATAAGTAAGGAGGAGGCTCTGATGTGTTGAGGGAGGTCTTTCCATGTCTTTGGAGCTGTGTAGGAGCATGAGCAACCTCCAGTTTTGCTTTTATGGATGCAGGGCATGTGTGTGAGTGTGAGTGAGGCAGAGCATAGGTGTCTGGTTAGTTGGTGAAAGTGTATGTGACTGTTCCGGTATTAAGATCCTGTGTTGTGTAGGGCTCTGTATGTGTGTGCGAGAAGTTTGAATAGCTTGTGCTTGTGAATGGGGAGAACCAGTGAAGCTTCCTGAGGTGCAGTATGTTGAGGGTGCCGCATGAGAGGGCGAGTATGAGACTTTTGGCTGCATTCTCGATGGTCTGGAGCATGTGTGTGAGTTTTGGGATATTCCGGTGTAGGGAGTGTTGCTGTAGTCTAGCCTCCTGGTGATGAGTGCTTGTGTGACTGTCCATCTGGTGCTCTGAGGCAATCATTTGAAGATCTTTTGCAGCATGCGTATGATGCGGAAGCAGGAGGTGCACACTTCAGTGACTTCTGCCATAATGTTGAGCTTGCGATCTAGGATAATCCCTAGATTTCTTGTGTGGTCTGTGGGTGTGCGTGTTGGTCCCAGCTCCGAAGGCCTTATGTGGAATCCCATGAAGAGGTCTTGTTGCTGAGGGGAGGGCTGCCTTGCGGAGTGGGACAGCATACCCTCTCCCCTTTATTTATATTTTAGACCAGTGGGATGGGGTCCCTGGTGCCTCTTGGAGGCTCGAGAAAGAAGGCCACACCCTCTCCCTTTTTCACATTTCGGCCCTGGGGGAGGGAGTCCCCAGAGCTCAAACAGTGTTCAAATCACTAACGAGTAATTACGTGCCCAAAATATAAATTTACAGAAAAAAGGATGTTGGAAGATTGAGGAATGAGTGCATTTGGAGGGTTGGGTACATATGTCATGAAAGATGTGTTATGTGATGCCATAAGTAGTACATGATGGGGTGCAGGCTACAGTTAGTTGAATATGTTATAACTAACCCTGGGCGGTGAACTACGCTACTCTCGCGGAGTTTTCATAGTTTCGGTAACTTCGCGATTCGCGTAGAGCGCGAAGTTACCGAGCACTACGCAATTTGCGGCGTAGCGTAGCTGTTTTTCTTCTTCACTCGCTCAATATACGTTCTCGCGCGCGCGGTAACGACCTATCGTGATTCTGCGTTCGCCGACGCGATTTCCTATCCGTTCGCGAGCACCACGAGATTTGGAATCCGGCAGCACGATCCCGCGAGACTGTGCGAACCCGAACACGTCATTCGGACGCGCGATCTGACTTCTGGCGGCAGTGTTGGTAAGATCGCGATCCCGAACACGAAGAAACTACAATCTGGCGAAGAATATCTCTTGAGCATCATAAAACCTTCTCGAAAATGATTCTTTTGCTTCAAAAAACTCCTCAGATTGTGATTTGGCTGTAGTTTTTTGTGCAAGGAGTCCTTTTTCTTTTTTTGATTTTTTTTTCAAGAGGAAGGAAGTGCCCCTGAGTCTCAAACTTCCTGTTCCTGTCCAGCAGGCTCCTCCCAGTGCTTTGTCCATGTGCTGCTCACTTTAATTTGGATTTGGAGCTGGAAGGATCACTTTTTGTGTCTGTCTGCTGCATCATATCATTGGATTGGATTTGAGGACTTTTGGATTTGAGATTTTACAAGTAAGTTGGAGAATTGGTGTACTTGTTTGTTTGATTGGGGCTTGTTTGTACCTACATTTTTTTGGGATTTTCATCATTTTTAAAATTTATTGTTGTGGCCTGTAGTTTCAGTAGGGGCCTAGTTGTTTTTCTTTGATTGGAATTTCAGCCAGTAGGCCCAGAGGTACCCATGGGTGCATGTTTCTGTGGTGTCTGTTGAATTTAAACATCATGTAGGGCATGGATGGCATTGGATTGAATTGGTAAATGTGGTTTTGGGGTGTATTTCACTTTTTGGGTGTGTGTTAATAAATAAATACCTTTGTTGGATGTGTGTGTGTGCTTGTTGTGTAACTTTCCAACCTTTCGTAGCCCTGTTGAATTTCGTTTTTGCATTTTTGTATTAAAGCTGTGTTGTTTAGCAGGCCTCCTTTGTCTGGTCATATTACAGGCCTGCTTGAGTTCATTGTTTTCCATGGCCTGTTGTGACTGTGAGTGACCATGTGGCTTGGGGCCATTTTGTGGTGGTAGTTTAGTAGTGTGCTGCTTTTTCCATAAAGGCCTGCATGTCTTTTCTTTGTTCCACTTGGCTTATGCTTGTTGTTGTTGTCATGGCCTGGCCATGTGGGTGGCGGACATTTTGTGAAGGCAGGCAGTGCGCCTTTGCCATAGGCTTGCATTGTCTGTCTTCCATTTCTTTTTGTTGTGGGTGGCTAGCGGCCTTTTTGTGGAGCCATCCAGGCAGTGTGCTTTTGCCATAGGCCTGCATTGATTGTCTGTCTTCACTTTCTTGTTATTATTTGTCGGTGGCCTGGCCATGTGGGTGGTGGCCATTTTGTGGAGCAAGGCAGTGTGCTTGCTTTTGCCATAGGCTTAAGCTTGTGGCATAGTCTGCCAGTAGGCCCAGAG
The DNA here is from genome assembly GCA_963921515.1 of Calotriton arnoldi. Taxonomy (NCBI): domain Eukaryota; kingdom Metazoa; phylum Chordata; class Amphibia; order Caudata; family Salamandridae; genus Calotriton; species Calotriton arnoldi. Next base: position 1,353,964 of record CAWUFW010002172.1, read on the forward strand.
GTAGTCATCATGGGTGCATAGAAACTGTTTCTGTGTTGTCTGTTGAATTTTAACATCATTTAGGGCATGGATGGCATTGGATTGAATTGCAAAATGTGGTTTTTGGGGTGGTATTTCAGTTTTTTGGTGTGTGTTAATGTCAAGTACCCCACAAGGCTTACCTGTTGCTTGCGAAGTATTCTCACAGAGACGACATGAGCTATCGCCCCCGTACCCACCTTACCCCTGTCACGGAGGGTACACCAACCGGGATGAAGATGGGACCGGGGAAGGAAGCTAAAGGTAACGGGGATGGCGTCCAACAGATCAGAAGAAAACCACCCTCAGGTTGGGGAAGGCCCATCAACTCTGGCTGAAAAGGAGACAAGGGAGACCTGTTTTATAACTGCATAAGTAATACCCTCTCTAGGTTTGCCTTTTACACACATGCGGATCAGGCTTTACCTGGTGAAAGGAAGCACCTGGCGTGGAGTAGTCATCTATGGCAACAGAAATAAGAAGTAGCACTCCTGTGCTGCGGTTCAGGGAAACACAAATAGATCCACAAGGTGGGTAGCACCGTCTTAGCAGTGCTCCAGAGTAATAGATAAGGCAAATGACAAGCGCACCTGCGCGGTGAAGAAGGAAATACTAGCAAGCGCTATGGTGCAGACAGGCAAGCAACAGTCTAGCGCTCCAGTGGAGAAACAAAAGGAAAACCAGCAAGCGCTCCTGCGCGGTAAGGTAAAGAAATCAGAAATAAGAATGTACCAGCTTGGTGTCTAAGGGTAAACAAATCACAGCGCTCCAGCGTGGCGTGTCAAGGACCACAAACAGCGCTCCAGCGCGGCAAGTCAAGGATCACACACAGCGCTCCAGCGCGGCGTGTCAAGGATCACAAACAGCGCTCCAGCGCGGCGTGTCAAGGAATACTAACAGCGTTCCAGCGCGACCTCAGAAATACCTGTCGCAAGGTCCGGTTCTGAAGCAGGCATCAGCAGCAAGGTGTAGGCATCAACCCGAAGCGCTGGACCGGCGGGAACCGCTGTGGTTTATGCGGTTTCCCCGGAAGCGCTGAGTGACGTAGTGGCGGCTTCCGATCTCGGAAGCTAGACTGCAACCCGCCTGCCACACGGAAGTGAGGAATCTGAATCCGCATGCGCGAAAGGCAAACACGCTGCGGACAGCTGGAAGGCAGGGAACCCCCGGAACCATGACAGTACCCCCTCCTAAGACAGAACCCCCACCCAACCAAATAGTTCAGACAGGGGTGGCAGGACGAGGGCTAAGGGGGTGACCAAAGTGGAAGGCACGAACCAACCGGGGAGCGTGACGTACGTGGGACAGGGGCTCCCAAGACCGCTCCTCCGGACCATACCCTTTCCAGTCAACCAGGTAAAAGAGCCTCCCCCGGGTGCGACGGGAACCCAGAATAGCTCGGACCTCATATTCCAGGTGATCGTCTCTAAGAATAGGGGAAGGAGGAGAAGAGACAGTACACTCAGGGTGAACAGCACGGAGAAGGGACACATGGAAGACAGGATGTATCCTCATTTGGGGAGGTAATGAGAGTCTCATAGCCACAGAGTTGATTACTTTCTCAATAACGTAGGGACCCAAAAAGCGAGGCAATAGTTTTTTAGATCCGTGTACGTTGAGGTTACGGATGGAGAGCCATACCCTGTCCCCTTTTTTGTAATCAGGTTCCCTCCTCCGGTGGTCGTCGGCGTGTTGCTTATAGGTTTCTTTGGCTTTGGCCAGTTCGAACCGAGCTTGTTGCCAGAGGTCACGAAGCTTGGTATGATAGACCTGAACCGTGGGCAGAGGACTGTGCCGGGGTTCTTCCCATGCTGTTGTACGTGGATGTCTTCCCTGGAGACAAAAGAAGGGAGACATACCGATGGCGGCGTGTTTGTTGTTGTTATATGCATATTCCACCATCCACAGCACTTCGGCCCATTCCCTGTCCACCGCCAGTAGTAAGCAGCGGAGGTACTGCTCCATGGTATGGTTAGTTCTTTCTGCTTGGCCGTCGGTCTGGGGGTGATATGCGGAAGATAAGCGTACGTCCATGTCTATGGTCCTGCACACTTCGTTCCAAAAACGGGACACAAATTGTGAACCCCGGTCTGTTATCACTGCAGATGGAATGCCATGTAGCCGAACCACGTTTTGCAGGAACACTAGTGCCAGTTCCGCTGCCGAAGGCAATTTCTTCAGTGGTACGAAATGAGCCATTTTCGAAAGATGGTCAACGATGGTAAGAACAGTGGTGTAACCAGCTTCTGTGGTTGGTAATTCCACCACGAAATCCATGGAAACGGTGTGCCACGGATAGGGAGGAACCGGAATGGGATGCAACAGCCCTGTTGAGGGTACTGACATGTTTTTTCCTTGGGCACACACCGCACAGCGAGCTAGATAGGCCCTGGCGTCTGCTTCCAAATGTAGGCCACCAGAAGTGTCGTTGCAGTAGTTCTGTGGTCTTGTGGCATCCTGGGTGGTTGGACAGGACGTGATCATGACACATGTACAATGCTTGCTGTTGGCGAGACACCAATGGCAGATAATACTTGTCATCTTTGTACAGGAACCCGTTCTGTGTGGTTACTCCTTTTTGGTTTTCTGCTAAGGCAGCTGGGTCAGTCTGGTCTGTGTCCTTCTGTAACTGGGTAAGAAACTCAGAGGACAGAACCACCCCCTGAAAATGGTGCTCAGGAAGTATAGACACCGGCTCAGGGGTGGACATGGATTCGTCGGTTTCCTCCAAACGAGAAAGTGCATCGGCCTTGGCGTTCTCCCTACCAGGTCGGTACGTGATGGTAAAGTCGAACTCATTAAAAAATAGAGTCCAGCGCAGTTGCCGGGATGTAAGGGCACGGGCCGAGCGAAGGAACTGCAGATTCCTGTGATCAGTGTAGATAGTCACGGAATGCTTGGCATCCTTCAGATAATGACGCCATTCTTCGAACGCTGTTTTGATGGCCAGGAGCTCTCGGTCTGAGACGGTATAATTGCGTTCGGCTGGTTGTAGTTTCCTGGAATAGAACGCCACGGGATGAAGGAGACCCGTTCTGTCGTTTCTTTGTGACAACACACCCCCCAGAGCGTCTTGCGAGGCATCGGCTTCCACTATGAACGGCAGCTCTGAGTCGGGGTGTATCAGAATGGGAGCTGTGGTGAACCTCCTTTTTAGTTCCTGGAAGGCGTGTTCGGCTTCCGAGTCCCAGGAATAGAGGACACCCTTGCGTAGTAATCGAGTGATGGGGGTAACAATCCTGGAAAAGCCTGTGATGAAGCGGCGGTAATAGTTGGAAAACCCCAAGAACCTCTGGACTCCTTTCACGGTGGTGGGAGATGGCCATTGTAGTATGGCTTCCACCTTTTTGTCATCCATTTGGATCCCGGCAGGAGTAATGATATGTCCCAGGAATTCGACCGCTGTGGTGTGGAACACGCTTTTCTCCAATTTTACATATAAGTGATGTCGTTCCAGCTGCTGGAGGATGGTACGTACGTGCTGGACATGTTCTGTAATAGTACGTGAATATATCAGTATATCATCGATATACACTATACAGAAGACGTCGATATAGTCCCTGAGCACCGCGTCGATGAAGTACTGGAACGCTGCGGGGGCGTTGCAGAGTCCGAAAGGCATGACCAGATACTCGAAGAGACCGAACCTGGTCCGGAATGCGGTCTTCCATTCATCATCCTTCCGGAGCTCGGACGAGATGATATGCCCCCGCAGGTCTAACTTGGTGTATATGGAGGCGTTTTTACCTGGTCCAGTAAGTTGGAAATCAAAGGCAGGGGATACCTGTTTTTCACGGTGATGGCGTTCATAGCTCTGAAGTCAATACAGGTCCTCAGATCTCCCTCCTTCTTGGCCACAAAAAAAAGAGGAGAGGACACCGGAGACCTGGAATGGCGTATGAACCCATTCTGCAAGTATTCGTCCAAGTAGGAGCGTAGATGCTCGTTCTCTTTTTCTGTGAGGGAATATATCCGACTGCAAGGTAGCGTGGAACCTGGAATGAGGTCTATCCTGCAGTCGAACGAGCGGTGAGGAGGAAGGATACTGGCACCCTTCTTGTCGAACGCAGCCGCCAAGTCAAGGTATGCCTCTGGTACGCTGTCCTGGGTTACCGCACCCATTCCCATCAAAGGTAGAGAGTGGGCCTGTATGATTCGGTCACTGAAGGACTCGGCCTGAGTGTAACAGAAAGTGTTACAATACTCTGAGTCTAGGGTAATGATCCTGGATACCCAATCGATCCGTGGGTTGTGGTTCATTAGCCATGGAAGACCCAATATTACTCTGAACTGGGGTGCATCGATGACGTCAAAGCAGATGGTTTCCGTGTGGTTGTTTACAAATGTCATCACCATGTCCTCTGTTTGATACCGGATGAGACCGGAGGTAAGGTCCGTACCATCCACTGCCTTAACCGCTTCTGGTTTTGCCTTGGGTATAATGGCCATACCCAGGTCTTTCGAGTACTGGGTGTCGATGAAATTGCCGGTGGCTCCAGAATCGAGAAGAGCCGTCACCTGCCATGTCTGGCCTGATCGTGCTCGCAGCACCACGTCAACACCCAGATGATGGATGCCACTGGAAAAGGCAGGGGTCGCTGTCTTGCAGGACGACGAACCCAGTAGCCGGACCCCACTGTCTACTGGGTTTCTCCGTTTCCCGGCTTATCACCTTTGGATACGGGTAACGCGGAGGGTCTCCTCCCTCGTACTCGTGTAGGCTTTACGGGGCATTCCCTGACGAAGTGTCCGTTCTTACCACAGTATAAACACTGATTCTGTTTCCTTCGTTTCTCTCTTTCCTCGCTAGTGAGAGGACCCCGTATGCCACCTATTTGCATAGGTTCGGGTACATCACAGGTTGGAGCGGGTTCATCCTTGGTTCTATCCTTGAAGGATAATAACCGGTTGTCGCCTCCTTTGGCCTTTTCGGTCTTTCGCTCCTGTACTCTGAAGTTCATTTTGACCACCAGATCGATGAACGGTCCTATATCCTCCGGGGGTCAGAAATCTGTGAGATCAGATCCTTCAGCTCATCCCGCAGACCCCTGTAGAATACGGACACCTTCTTGGATTCGGGCCAACGGGCCTCGATGACGAGTCTGCTGAATGTCGTGATGTAGTGGAGCAGGTCGGTGTTCCCTTGTTTTAAATTAAGCAGTTCATTATCTGCGGCTTGTACGAAGGTGAGTCTGGCGAACATCCGTCGCATTGTCTCTTTGAACATGGTTAGGTTGTACAGCATGGGGTCGTCGTTTTCTACCAAGGATATGGACCACAGGGCGGCATCGCCCCCCATGTAGGATAGTATGAAGGCGACCTTGGATGCGTCGTCTGGGAAAGCAGTTGCTCTGGCCATGAAGTGTAGTTGACACTGGTGGAGAAAGACGCTGTACTTGGTACTGTCGCCATAAAAGCGTTCGGGTGGTGCTAGCTGCACTGAATGGATGGCATGATCCTGGTTGGAAGCGGAGGAAGGGCCCCCAAAGGTAAACAAGGGAGGCCGTAGTATCCCTTCCTGCCTAACCCTGGAAGAGGGAGAAGGACCCCAGGGACCTGATGCCCCAGCCGCCACCAGACCCTGTAAGGCCGTCATATCATGGCGTAGGCTGAGGTTTTCTGCCTGAATACTCGTAAGCATGGCCGCTATGTCCTGCAAGGAGATCTCGGGATCACTCATGTCGTCCGGGTGAGATAAAACACTTGGGCTTCGGATTCTGTCAAGTACCCCACAAGGCTTACCTGTTGCTTGCGAAGTATTCTCACAGAGACGACATGAGCTATCGCCCCCGTACCCACCTTACCCCTGTCACGGAGGGTACACCAACCGGGATGAAGATGGGACCGGGGAAGGAAGCTAAAGGTAACGGGGATGGCGTCCAACAGATCAGAAGAAAACCACCCTCAGGTTGGGGAAGGACCATCAACTCTGGCTGGAAAAGGAGACAAGGGAGACCTGTTTTATAACTGCATAAGTAATACCCTCTCTAGGTTTGCCTTTTACACACATGCGGATCAGGCTTTACCTGGTGAAAGGAAGCACCTGGCGTGGAGTAGTCATCTATGGCAACAGAAATAAGAAGTAGCACTCCTGTGCTGCGGTTCAGGGAAACACAAATAGCTCCACAAGGTGGGTAGCACCGTCTTAGCAGTGCTCCAGAGTAATAGATAAGGCAAATGACAAGCGCACCTGCGCGGTGAAGAAGGAATACTAGCAAGCGCTATGGTGCAGACAGGCAAGCAACAGTCTAGCGCTCCAGTAGAGAAACAAAAGGGAAACCAGCAAGCGCTCCTGCGCGGTAAGGTAAGGAAATCAAAAATAAGATGTACCAGCTTGGTGTCTAAGGGTAAACAAATCACAGCGCTCCAGCGTGGCGTGTCAAGGACCACAAACAGCGCTCCAGCGCGGCAAGTCAAGGATCACACACAGCGCTCCAGCGCAGCGTGTCAAGGATCACAAACAGCGCTCCAGCGCGGCGTGTCAAGGAATACTAACAGCGTTCCAGCACGGCCTCAGAAATACCTGTTACAAGGTCCGGTTCTGAAGCAGGCATCAGCAGCAAGGTGTAGGCATCAATCCGAAGCGCTGGACCGGCGGGAACCGCTGTGGTTTATGCGGTTTCCCCCGGAAGCGCTGAGTGACGTAGTGGCGGCTTCCGATCTCGGAAGCTAGACTGCAACCCGCCTGCCACACGGAAGTGAGGAACCTGAATCCGCATGCGCGAAAGGCAAACACGCTGCGGACAGCTGGAAGGCAGGGAACCCCCGGAACCATGACAGTTAAATAAATAGGCCTTTTCAGCCAGTAGGTAACCATGGGCGTTCAGCTCGCGGACTTTGGGCAACTCCGCACTGCGCGACAACGCGGATTTACACTTTTTATCTTCTTCGCGCGCTCAATATACGTTTTCGCGCACCCGATAACGACTTTTTGTGATGATCGCGATGCCGAACACGCAGAATTTACAATCTGGCGAAGAATATCTCTCGAGCAGCATGAAACCTTCTCGAAAATGATGATTTTGTTCATTTTGCTAAAAAAACTCCTCAGGTTGTCATTTAGATGTAGTTTTGTGAGCAAGGAGTCAATTTTTTTACAATTTTTTTAAAGAGGAAGGAAGTTCCCCAGAGTCTCCAATTTCCTGGTCCTGTCCTTTGTCTTCACTTTCTTGTTATTGTAGGTGGCCTGGCCATGTAGGTGGCGGCCATTTTGTGAAGCCAGGCATTGTGCTTTTGCCATAGGCCTACATTGTCTGTCTTGTCTTCCTTTTCTTGTTGTTGTGGGTGGCCTGGCCATGTGGTGGCGGCCATTTTGTGGGACCAGCCACTGTGCTTTTGCCATAGGCCTCCAAGCTTGTGTCCTAGTCTGCCAGTAGGCCCAGAGGTAGTCATCATGGGTGCATAAAAACTGTTTCTGGGTTGTCTGTTGAATTTTTTATTTTAGCATCATTTAGGGCATGGATGGCATTGGATTGAATTGCAAAATGTGGGTTTTTTGGGGGGGTCTATTTCACTTTTTGGGTGTGTTAAATAAATGCCTTCTTTGCGTGTGTATGTGTTGTTGTTGTGGTTGTTGTGTAACTTTCCAACCTGTTTTTAGCCATGAGGATTTTAGTTTTTGCATTAAAGCTGTGTGTGTTGTTTATCAGGCATCCTTTGTCTGGCCATATAGGCCTGCTTGAGTTCATTGTTTGCCGTTCCTTGTGCCGGTGAGTGACCATGTGGCTGGGGGCCATTTTGTGGTGGTAGTTAGTAGTGTGCTGTTTTTGCCACATAGGCCTGCGTGTCTTTCCATTGTTCCTCTTGTCTTACTGCTTCCAAATCCATCCCCATTGCCAGCTGCAGCTCCCTTATGCTGCATCCATCCCACGTGATGCACAAATTTAGGCCAAACAGGCTCCACTACATTTTAGTTTTTCTTCTTTGCTATTCTTATTCTTCCTGAGTGTACACACTACACAGTACAGTACACCAGGAAAGCCCTGGCCTTGTTGTCAAAGTCTCATAAATGGCTACACTGTTGTTGTTCACTGAGTTTCTAAAATTTAATAATTGAGACAACCGCACACTAAGTTATATATTATATTAGTTTGATTTGTGCTATCGTTTGACTGATGTTCTTCTGGCTTTTTTGCTTTTAGGTGCACAAAAGACTGAGGAGGAGGTGTGTCATCATTGCCCGTTGTACTGCCAGACAGACATCCTGCTGCTGTACACGACGTGACGTGTGACCTGACCATACATCTCTGCAACTTGTGCAACTGAGTGCTGCTGACATCTGAAGAAGATGGGCCCAAAGAAAGCAGGTACCAGGTCCTCCAGTACCAAGAAAGTTGCTATTGAGAAGAAGGAACAGAAGAAGGAAGTGACACTTAAGGCTGGTGTGTCGCCCAATACCTTTTTTGGGAGAAAAAAAACCCACCAACCCTGGCCCAAGCACATGAGTGTGGAAGAGGTAGCCAGCCTAATGGTGGAAAGCAGTGATGCTGAGCCTGAGATAAACTTATCGCTATCTCAAAGTAGTACCCAATCAACGCAGGAGGAAACACAGCAGAGAAGTGGTCAACAACAACAACAGCCTCAACCACCGCCCGCAATAGTAGTTGTTGTTCCTCCCGAAGTAGGGGCAGTTCAGGAAATTGAGCCTCATGCAGAGGTAGAAGAAGAAGCCACTCATTCAGAAGATCCATTGTCTTCCAAATCTCCAGCAAGGAAAAGGAGGGGTAGTCCATCAAGTTCTTCGCCAAGCCCCCATTCTGATGATCTAGATGCCACTTGGAAGCCACAAACTGAGTCTGAGAGGGAGACACATCCCAAGACCAAGCTAGGGAAAAGGAAGGTTCCAGAAAGCCTTACACTTATGGAGGTCGATGTAGAACAGCAGGATGATGATGATGAGCCAGTCATCACGAACATCACTCCCGGCCCCGAGGAGATGGAGACCAACATTATTACCCTATCCAAAATCGCTGCGAGGGATGTAGCACGCATACCTCCACAGGTAACACCAACATGACCTACAGCTTCCATATTTGCATTAGCAGAGGCCCGGCAGCGACCTACATCCAGCACAACCACCACCTCAGTAGAAGTAGGTAGTGGTACAGCACAGAGTCAAATTCAACACACACCCTCCAGTTCATCCGGCATTGGAAGTGGCACCTCCAGCAGGAGGCAAAAGTTTAGCTCCCCAGTTTGGGACTTCTTTACGGTTAGCGAAAAGGAGGAAAACATTGCTATATGCTCCATTTGTAATACCTCTGTTAGTCGTGGTAAGCTTGGTACAAACTATGGTACCGGAGGCCAGATAACCCATCTGAAAAAACACCACTTGATCAGCTGGGAGGACCACCTTCGCGGCATAAAAACTACAACCATTGGTGTTGGTGGGGATAAAGGAGTAGAAGTTCTGATCACGGTGGAAGAGGAAGGACAGGGAGACATTCTCTCTGGTAGTGGTACACAAAGTCTCCCTGTCCCCAGCAGTGCAGTGTTAACGTCGCCCACATCTTCAGCAACATCTCAGTGGCACAAGAGTAAGAGTCAGCCTGAGACAGCAAGGAGTACCGCAATGAAAAAAAGTGCGTTGTTGAGCCTAAGAGAAAGGAAAACCATGCAGCCTACCATTATCAGCATGTTTGGGGGAGGGGCAGTACGAACGCAACCACCCAATAGCACGTTTGTACAATGCGAAGCTGGCTAAAATGTTAGCACTGGACCTTCTCCCTTTTTCTTTTGTTGAAGGTGTGGGTTTTCTGGAATTTGTGACAGCCATCTACCCAAAATGGCATGTTCCCAGCCGCTACTATTTTGCCAGAGTTGCTGTTCCAGCACTACATCACGACGTGCTGGAATTGCTTGGAAAAGCCTTGAAGCAGAGTGCAGTTCACAGTATCCACCTGACAACAGACATGTGGACCAGTTGCCAAGCCACAGATTACATGTGCATCACTGCACACTGGATCTCTTTTGCGGGGGTTAGAGAACAGATATCTGCTGGTGTTGACGCTGCTGAGATTTTTCATGCCACTCGCAAACATGCAACTGTAGCCATGTTTGCCATGGAGAAATCTCATACTGCTGCAAACATTTTGGAAGAGTTTAACAGCAAGGTCTTTGAGTGGCTGCGCCCAAGAGGGCTTAAGATTGGTTTTGTTGCCACGGACAATGGCAGTAATGTAGTTAAGGCCATGGGCGATGGTGGCTATTTCAGGGTCCCGTGTTTGGCACACTGCATTAACATTGTTGTTCAAGACTTTCTGAAAAATGAATACAAAGTCAGCAACTTACTGGCCACCGGCAGAAGAATATGCACACATTTCAGCCATTCTTTTAAAGCCCGGAAGCAGCTGAGGGTCATTCAACGTGAGCATAAAATGCCAGTCAAAGCACTCATCCAGGAGGTGCCAACACGTTGGAACTCAACTTATTACATGCTTGATCATCTGTTTGACCTGTACATACCACTCAATGCTTATGTCATGCAAAGATTAGGGGAACCTACTGTGAGAGGCATGACCGTTGAGATGGGTCAATGGGACCTCATTAAATGCCTGACAGAGAAGATGCTACTTCCTTTTGAGATCTTCACACGTGAAGTCAGCAGGGAGGACTGTACTATGGGCCAAGCTATCCCATTGTTGCACATGCTAGAGCAACAGCTGAAGGAGGTGTCTGAAATGTACGCAGGTGTGGATGACAAACAAGACGCATATCATTTGGCGGAGTCCTTAGCCGCGCACTTATCTGAAAATACAAGGATTAAAAATAACATTGTGTCACAACAACATTACATTACTGCCACAATTTTGGATCCACGGTACAAAGTATTTCTGAACAGTAAGGCAGTAATTCCTTTTTCGGAAGTGGATGTTGCCAACTACAAAACTTTGATAGCTGAGGAAGCCACTAAGTTCGAAAACGAACGGCTGGTAATTACAGGCCCCCACCCCAGGCCATAACAAGTACTACAGGGCATCCAGAGTCAAGTTCTACTTCGGAGCCTGAGGGCAGTGCGTTTGCGTCCCAGCAGTCACCGACACCAACACTACCAATAACATCAACAACAGCAAGAACAGGATCATCCACAGTACAATCGGCAACTGATTGGTTTCTACGGCAGGGGTATGGTAAGTCCAGTGCTGATGCAAAGGCAAAACAGGCTGAGCACATCGGAGCACCCCTGAACATTGAGCGGACGGTCCAGGCCTATCTGCATGACACAACAGAGGTCTTCATGGATCGAAACCCATTGGTGTATTGGTATGGGAAAAGAAACCAATGGACAATGCTCAGCAGGCAGGCGATAAAGTATCTGACTTCCCCTGTCGCAAGTGTCTCTTCTGAGCGTGTTTTTAGTGCTGCTGGTGCCATTGTAACTTTGAAAAGGACCAGTCTCTCGCCCAAAAGCGTGGAGAGGTTAACCATGATCAAAATGAATCAGCACTTTATATCACCGGATTACAAAATACGTGAATCACAGCAGGAAGAGGAGAGCGACTTCGATGACATAAGTAGTGGGTTACAGGACCTACTTCTGTCCGAACCACCAGAGTTTGAGGATGAGCTCCTCTTCCCTGACAACTAGGCTTTCAAATTGTTACTTTCTTCCTTCCTTTATTTGTCTGTGTATCTGTCTTTCTGGTTCAAATCAAATCACAACAAATCCATCACCACCGTCTTCTCTTTTTATTTCCCTATTGGAGTTGCACGTCTGTGCATTTAACTGTCCACTCTTCAGAGTCCTGCTTCATATTCCTGACTCACCCTAATTACATTTCCATCAAGCCAGACAATGGAGTACAAGAAATGTTGCCTTTAACAGTCCCTCCATAAGAAGTGAAACGTGACTATAGCTATCCTCTGTTTTGTTTCCGAGCCGAAACTCATCACTGTCCGAAGGCTACCGGCTCTGCAGGCATCCACAACTCTTCACTGTCAGAACTTGGGCAGGCATCCAAAAGTAAACTCATCACTGTCAGAAGGCTACAGCCTCGGCAGGCATCCAAAGCTCATCACTGTCAGGACAGAAGGTACTTGGCAGACAAAGACAAGACTCTTCGAAGAAACTTGCTGACATTTCTGCAAACTGAATTGACGAGCAATGACCGCTACCCAGGCCGCGGCCCATCACAGCGCTGACCATGTGAAGCAACTTAAACTGATACAAAGTGCCACAGATGAATAAGACGAAAACCGAAACAGTCAAAATGAATGTGGAGTAATAATGAGGCCACTGCCTCGTTAAAAATAAACACACACCTGTCAGAACTAGGCATCTGATGATCTGACAGCCAAAGAGAAGAGCAAGACAGGTAATGATGGCATGCATTTGATGCTTGCTGACTCTGAGCGATTGCTGTTGTTTGTTGTGTTGCTGTTGTGCATGAAGTCGAACTCTACTAGTTAATCTACAAAGTGAAAGTGACTCAAGTGACAGTCAATGTTTCCCTTCTTGTTGTTTAATAACCAAATTGTACTCCTACTACTGCAGGTGCAGGACAATATCCATTGCAATTTTTTAATATGGAATATGGACTTATTCGGAGTCACTACAGACTGAGTTGGAGTTGGACAACACGTACCACACCATGATGATGACCATACTATCTTTGCACGCAGTCAGTCAGTTGGATCGGAGATGATTGATGGAATAACTGCGTTTCATGAAGTGGCATAAAAGGTAAACACAACAATTCAACAAGAACCACAGCAGACCTACATGTCCATGTAGTGGTGGAGTCGAGTGTAGTGGTATGACTGACAGCGGCGCATTGATTTAGTCACTTAATTTTGAAAATGCTAGGTTGCTGTATATGCCTTTTGTCTGGCTCTGTCAAAATTTAAGGTAAATGGAGGTTGGGTCACGGCCTGGTGCCGTGGGCCTGTTCTGTCCTATTGTTGTTGTAGCTTAATGCTGTAAACAGAGTAGACACGATGTATCCAAGCCGCCTCAGTCTGAAAGTGTTCTCTCTTCTCTTCTTACACTCCACCGTAATTGATGCTTTTTTTTTATTCATTGATTTTTCAATTCCCCTTTTGTTTTTCCATCTACACTTACAGGCCGGCCTTTACCCTGTGCTATACTGGGAGAAACAACTCACACTTACCTTACCAATCCGCATCAGGCAGGCAGTGGCACCCAAGATTGATGTGCGGAGCGTCCATGGAAGATAGGACCAAGAGGAATGACGAGATTCAACTCCACAATTTGACCAGGATAATACAGTAACTTTAGTATCATTCATCATTCGTCTTTTAATTAATTTGATTCCTTTTTTTCTCTTCAATCATTACGACTGTGTGTTGTGTTGTTGTTTGTTTGCTAATTGATCCATACAACTATTTTTTAATTTTCTTTGCTATCTTTAAAAGTAAGCCTGGTACAACATGGAATTTGTGTCTCTCTGAGGGCATACAGGCAAGGCAAATTGCATAGAATATACCGCTGCCCTGTACTGTCTAATTGTCTAGTAGTAGTTAGTAAGTACTACTCATTAACCATCAAGTTATCTTCATCATCATGCATGCATTTCCTTTTTCTCCCTTTATAGATTTATTGGATAAGATCATGGTCGTCTGCCAAGATTGCGCTTTGCTTTTGTTGTGTTCATGCGTACTGTTTTTCTTTGTCAAACCTTTCCCCAAACCCCCTTCCCATCCATTCATCAAACCCTAACCCTCTTCCCCCGGGCTGTGATTTATATTGAGGTGTGATGTGACTACATTAAATGTACACCAATTGATCACACGCTTGCTGGGGCAGATGTGGTGAAAGCAACACTAATTCAATTTCAAGGCAGGGCGAGGATCTTCTTCTGCTTGCCCACCCATGCTCTGTCTATGTGCAAGCCAATTTTTTTTCCAAAGGGACCGTCACCTAATACATCATAATTAATTGCCGGCATTGATTGGATTCATCATCAACATCCTACCACACAGCAGTAAAGGTTACGAATTACGATTGTGTTAAGTTAAGTGACTCACTCGACACAACTACAGTTTGTAACTTCTTGTACTAGGCTGTCCCCGCCACCATTATGTTTTATTTTACTTTAGCAGTTGCAATATTGTTTGTTTGGCAGTCTTCTTATGTACTGTACTTTACTTTGTTCTACTACTCCTTCCACAGTCGCTCTCAGGCAAGTGACTGTCTCTTTTTTATTTTTTTTGCAAATGCTACTGCCAGTGTCTACTACAACCACCACAACCATGGCATCTTCTCCATTCTCTTGGGAAACCATGCAGCGATCGCTGTGCCGAACTTAATCATCATCATTCACAGGTAAGATAAGTTTGGTGGGAGGTATAATGGACTAGGAGGAGAGACTGACAGTACTAGTAGGAAAAATAACTCAGAGAGGGGTACCGCATCTATCTGTTTGTGTTACATAATCGGCAGATTATTTAAATCAAACACTGGCTGCGGCCCTGCAGCAGCAAGGAAACCATGTGATGTAAATTCGTAAAACAGTAACCCCCCACAAAACATTAACATTGTATATTTAAGAATAAATATAATTTATTACCCTAACAAAAATAAACTATCCCACACCTGACCCACCCCTCTCCCTAACCCCAACCAATGTCCAAAACGAAAAATTCCAACCAATGTCCACAATAATAAACCCCAACGCCCAATTCCCAACCACCAACAAAAGGAATAAAAAAGGGGCAATGCAACGGGGTCTTATAGTTCTTATATTCGGCGGGCTTTCAGGTGTTTGTCCAACAGGATCTTCACCCGCTCCTCTAGTTGCTCCTCTAGGCGTGAAATCCGGAGGAGCATCTGGCGGCGAAATGCCCTGCAGTGGCATCCAGGGTGGGGGGCAGCAGTGCTGGCTGTTAATGAATTGCGGCGGCGGGCGGCTGCCTGACCGCAGCTACGTACCACTGGAGGTGGGGCCTGGCTTGGGCCCGGGGCATCGGAGGAGGCTGCAGCTGCTGCCGCCTTCTCCTCCTCCTCCGCCTGAGCCACCAGCCGCCGGTACTCTTCGCAGATGGCCTCCAGTTTCCGGCGTCGGGCCCTGGCTGCCAACTCCTTCCGGGATGGTTTTTCTTGGGAAGGAGGATCTATATCAAGAAAGAAAAATAATATTGTTGTAACCAATACTCTTAGCAAAACAGTAACACAAAATTAATTCAACACATAGTGGCACAGTAGCACTAGCAAGAAGCACAGTACATAACATTTGTGGTAATAATCTATCCTCCCACTTCCTCGGCCTCTAACATTTGTGGGAGTTTCAGGCATTATACTAGCACTATGGACTCCAGTACACAGTACACCAGTCTTCTTCTTATCTCTAGTTTAGCGAAATTACATAACCTGGTTGTAGCCGGCATGCCAGCTCAGTCAGCTATGCTTGCACCCAAGACAAACATACGAGTCATGAAGCAGACTCACGTTAGTTTTATTTACTACTGTCTGCAGGTGGGGAAGCTTGTATTTTTCTATTACGGCCGGTGGCACTGGCCATACTCTCTCTGTTACATGAAGGGCAATTGCTCAATTTCACTTTCAAAGTGCCCTGGCTACTACAAAAAGGCAGATTATATATCTGATCCAATGATCATTGCTTATATATGGGACGACAACATAAGGTCAGTAGCGGTCGGTGGTGGGAGTGCTGCCGGGTGGTGGCGTGGGGAGGGGGAGGGGCAGGGTGTGGGTAGTAAACTATGGATTACGGCCAATTATAGGTAAGTAAACATATAAATAAATAAAACTACTTCGTTGCGCGCACTGCATCGCATTTGGCGGTGCAGTGCGCACAATGAAATTCGCTTTATTTATTTTTATGTTTAGTTACCTGTATTTGGCCGTAATCCATTGTTTACTACCCCCACCCTGCCCCTACCCACATCACCGCCCGGCAGCACTCCCACCACCGACCGCTACTGCATAAGGTACTTTGTTTTGATTGACTGTGTAAACAACAGATAGGCCACCCTTTGCAGGCTGGCTGACACATTCGAAAATAAATTAACATAGGTAGGGAGTGGTCCTCGGAGTCGAAGGAAGGCGCTTGATAACTAACTATACACAATATATATGATGTGCTTGCAAACTACTGTGAGTCAACTGTATTCTGAAAATACAACTTGTATTCCCCTCGGCTTTGCTACTCTGGCGCGGTTTCTTTTACATTCCCTTCAAACTAAGACTCTGCATCCCGTGACAGTCTCCACCTATGCTGTCTATGATGAATACATACAGGCATCCATCCATTCTAAGTAAATGTCTATCATTCTTCTTAATCTCTCCACAAACCTTAGTTTGTTTCACCAACAACCACCCATGCGTCCACTCCTTCCTTGCTTGCCTTGGCTTTGAGTTTCATCCAAACAACACTGATGATTCTTGCTATCCCCAGTATCCACCCATACTGTGTCGCCCACCCAGGCAGGCATCCATTCTTCTTTCACCTTCCACCCATCCTTCAACAACACATGCATCTGATTCATATCAGCCACCTATGCATGCTTCCATCGTATCCTTCTCTGCCAGTCATATTACATCTCGCCCGTCCTTCCTCCTTCCAACCTTCTTTCCCTTTTTGTTCAACACATCCATCAAGGTCATCTGATCTGACTTTTAGTCTTCTCCATAAAACTTTCACAGCTGAGTTGGAGTCAGATAGAAGAGGCCATTGGTTACTCAACTCACGCTGCTAATGCTATTGCTGATGCATTGCTAATGCTAAGTAAAGGGTGTCTTCTTCAACCGTTGTATAATGTTCACTACAACTTCATACTTAATAAGTCTCAACAGTACAGTGACTGTGAGTGAAGTGAACACACTTCCAGCTAGTGCAATGTCAATAAGTAATGAATATAACTTACCACCGCCCGCCACTGCTGCTGGCTCACCCCCTGTAGCTCCTGCAGGTGCCGCATCTCTGGCCCCCTCCGGAATGGCCGCATCGCCATCGCCGCTGGCCCCGCCAGCACTGGTGGTCGGTAATACGCCTAGAAAAAACATGACACATTTTTAGATGCCTGTACACCTCCCCTATTTATTCGTTTTCACTAGCAAGATTGAAAAAAAGTTAATACATACATATACAACATACATCACTAGTCCAAATCGGGTACTAGAGTAGAGTCAGTAGACACTAGTAGTGTTATGGTCCCTAGGGTCATTATTATAGTCTACTCTACTCTTTGCAAAGTTAGCCTGAGCCATGCAACCATTTTTCGCTTCATGTCTTTTGCTCATGTTACCTCGCAGCTTGTTGTGCAGTAAGACGCCTTTTTGAGCCCACATGAGCTCATATAGCTACTGTCTGAGCGTTGCGTACAAGAGGTCGAAAAACAAGCCACTTTGTTATGGAATTCGGTTAGTCCGTATTGCTTAGCCATAAGTAACATGTTACACGTTTTGGCATGACTGAGAAATGCTTGCATTATACTATCTAACACGCACCATTTTTCTCATAACAGCCAGAAGATTCCCTTCTATGAACCAGAGATTTGCAGAGCTTATGAATGATGCATGTAACCAGTACTTCTACGTTCTACGGTGAGGGGTGTCCCAGAATTCGCACAGATCTTTTGTCTTCTATCATGCACTTGTAACAATGTTTATTGTTTTAATCTTATGCATTTTGCTGTTGGAGCTGGCTGTAGTACACTGAATTTTATAGAACAACATACAGAGCTTGTTAGTTGAAAATAAACCTTTTGAACTTACACATAGACTCTGTGGTATTTGGTGTGGTGGTGGTGGTGGTGGACTTACACGAGTGAGTGAGCGAAAGGGTGTTATGTTCTGGGTTGTGTAATCATTGGGTATCTTCGGGTGGGGGTTCGGGGACCTAATGAGACACTATAGCTAGTCGGTCAGGGGATTGTGGGTTCACTTCTGACTGAGGTGTGAGGAAGGTCCAACCTCCCATCACCAACATCCTATTTTCTTGTGCATAGTTCTGTATGTGGCTGTGCAGAATCCCCACAATCAATCAATCAATCACAAGATTTGTAAAGCCCACTACTTACCCTCGAGGGTCTCAAGGCGCTGAGGGAGAGAAGGGGGGGTGTTGCCGCTACTGGTCGAATAGCCAGGTCTTGAGTCGTCTCCTGAAGGTCAGCAGGTCTTGGGTCTGTCGTAGGTTGAGGGGAAGGGTGTTCCAGATCTTGGCGGCGCGGTGAGAGAAGGATCTTCCTCCGGTGGTGGTTCTCCGGATGCGCGGGACGGTGGCCAGGGAGAGGTCGGCGGAGCGGAGTTGACGGTTGGGAACGTAGAAGGAGAGTCGACTGTTGAGGTAGGCTGGGCCGGTTTTGTGGAGTGCCTTGTGTGCGTGGATCAGGAGTTTGAAGGAGATTCTCTTGTCGACGGGGAGCCAGTGCAGGTTTTTCAGGTGGGGGGTGATGTGGCTGTGGCGTGGAATGTCGAGGATCAGGCATGCAGAGGCATTTTGGATTCTTTGCAGTCGTTTGATGAGCTTGGTCGGGGCTCCTGCTTAGAGGGCGTTTCCGTAGTCGAGTCTGCTGCTGACGAGGGCCTGGGTCACTGTTCTTCTTGTGTCTGTCGGGATCCACCTGTAGATCTTGCGGAGCATGCGGAGGGTGTTGAAGCAGGAGGAGGAGACTGCGTTGACTTGCTTGGTCATGGTGAGCGTTGAGTCGAGGATGACTCCCAGGTTGCGTGCGTGGTCGGTTGGTGTCGGGGGTGCCACTAGTGACGAGGGCCACCAGGAGTCGTCCCAGGCTGATGGGTTGGAGCCGAGGATGAGGATCTCCATCTTGTCTGTGTTCAGCTTAAGTCGGCTGCACTTCATCCAGTCGGCGACGGCTTTCATTCCTTCGTGGAGGTTGGATTTGGCGGTGAGGGGGTCCTTGGTGAGTTAGAGGATCAGTTTAGTGTCGTCGGCGAAGGAGATTATGTTGAGGTCGCGCTGTCGGGCGATGCGTGCGAGTGGAGCCATGTAGATGTTGAACAGTGTCGGGCTGAGGGAAGATCCCTGGGGTACGCCGCAGATGATCTCGGAGGCTTCGGATCAGAATGGGGGAGGCGGACGCTCTGGGTTCTGCCGGAAAGGAAGGAGGTGGTCCAATCCAGGGCCTTGTCTCGGATCCCTGCATCGTGGAGGCGTGTGCGTAGTGTGCAGTGGCAAACAGTGTCGAAGGCGGCGGAGAGGTCCAGGAGGATGAGGGCTGCCGTCTCGCCGTTGTCCAGCAGGATCCTGATGTCGTCTGTGGCGGCGATGAGGGCGGTCTCAGTGCTGTGGTTGCTGCGGAATCCTGACTGGGAGGGGTCCAGGATGCTGTTATCTTCGAGGTAGCGGGTGAGCTGTCTGTTGACGATCTTCTCGATGACCTTAGCTGGGAATGGAAGCAGGGAGATGGGCTGGAAGTTCTTGAGGGCGCTCGGGTCCGCCTTGGGTTTTTTGAGTAGGGCGTTGATCTCGGCGTGTTTCCAGCTCTCTGGGAAGGTCGCGGTCTCGAAGGAGAGGTTGATGACGTTGTGCAGGTGGGTGCGATGGAGCTGCCGGCTTTGTTGAAGATGTGGTGTGGAAAAGGGTCTGATGGGGAGCCGGAGTGGATTGTGCCCATGGTCTTGATTGTGTCCTCAGTGTTCACGTTGACCCAGGCTGTCAGGGGGTCGTGGTCGATGGGGTGCGGCGGGTCTGATGTGCCGGGGCCTGTTGGGGTCGTCCGGGAGTCGAAGCTTTCATGGATGTCGGCGATCTTGCGGTGGAAGAAGGTGGCGAGGGAATCACACAGGGCTTGCGACGGCGGGATGTCGTTGGCGTTGGAGCTGGGGTTGGAGAGTTCCTTCACGATGCTGAAGAGCTCCTTGCTGTTGTGTGCATTGTTGTTGAGGCGGTCTTTGAAGGAGGTCCTCTTGGCGGACCTGATGAGGTGATGGTGGTTGCGGATAGCGTCTTTGTGGGCTGCGCAGCTCTCCGGCGTCTTCTCGCTGTGCCATTTGTTCTCCAGTTTCCGGCAGGTGCGCTTGGATGCTATGAGTTCCGGGGTGAACCAGCTGGCTCTCTTGCTGGTGTCTTTGTAGGTTGGTTTTTTCAGCGGGGCTAAGGTGTTGGCGCAGTCGTCCATCCATCGTCTGAGATTGCGGGCGGCGGCGTCGGGGTTGGAGGGGTCGGTGGGTGGGCTGAGTGCGAGGTTTGTCTGGAGTTGGTCTTCGGTGACTTTGCTCCAGCATCTGCGGGGGATCTGTAGGGTGCGGTGGTGTGCGGCGGGTTTCCGGAAGGTGAAGTGGATGCAGTGGTGGTCGGTCCAGGTGAGTTCGGAGGTGTGGCTGAAGGAGACGTGGGAGCTTGAGGAGAAGATAGCGTCGAGCGTGTGTCCGGCGATGTGGGTCGGCGTCGTGACGAGCTGTTTCAGTCCGAGGTTGTCGATCAGGGTGGAGGAGTTGCTGTCGTTGTTGTTCTCCAGGTGAAAGTTCAGGTCTCCGAGGAGGATGTAGTCGGTGGAGGTCAGGGCGTGCGTGCTGATGAAGTCGGCGATGGAGTCGCTGAACTGGGGTCGGGGTCCGGGGGGTCTGTAGATGAGGGTGCCTCTTACGGTGGTGTTGGGATCCGTGTGGATCTGGAAGTGCATGTGTTCGGCGGTGCTGAGAGTGTCGTCGGTGCTGTTCGAGACCTTGATGGTGTCTTTGTGGACGATGGCGATTCCTCCTCCGATTCCTTTGGTGCGGTCTCTGCGGGTGATCTTGTAGCCATCGGGGATGGCTATGGCGATGTCGGGTGCGGAGGATTCATTCATCCAGGTCTCTGTCAGGAAGGCGACGTCCGGTGATGAGGTGTCGAGAAGGTCCCAGAGCTCGACGGCGTGTTTGCGTGCGGAGTAGGATGCACCGGAGATGGTTGAGGTCCTTCTTGGCAGGAGTCTCGGGCTCTCCGAGGCAGGTGAAGCTGCAGTTCCGGCAGGTGAAAGGACCATGGGTGCGTTTCGGGGCGGCCTTGAAGCAGGTGGAGGTCTGTCCTGGGTTGAGAGCAATGAGGGTGCTGGCGTCGTATCGGAGGTGGTCTTCGTGGCGTATGCGGGGGCCAGGGCTTCTGGCGCTGGGCGCGGTCCAGGCGCGGACGGGCGCAGACGGGCTTGCCTTAGGTGCGCCTTCGGCGCACCAGCGGCGCGGCCGCACAGAGGCCGCCATATATGGGGAGGTGGGAGGGAGGAGCAGCTGGGAGGCGGGAGGCGGGAGGCAGGGGCAGCGAGTGGTCAGTGAGGGGGGCGGGGCCGCAGGGGACACAGCGGTGGGAAACAGGAGGGCGAGGGGGTACAGAAATCAAAAAGGGCACAGGGGGGCACAGAACGAAAAAACAGTGCACAACAGTGGGGGCACAGAACGGAAGGGCAAAAACAGTGGAAAAACAGTGGGGGTACAGAACGAAAAACAGTCACAGCAGTGGGGCACAGAGCGGAAGGGCAAAAACAGTGGAAAAACAGTGGGGGCACAGAACGAAAAACAGTCACAGCAGTGGCGGCACAGAACGGAAGGGCAAAAACTGTGGAAAAACAGTGGGGGCACAGAACGAAAAAACAGTCACAGCAGTGGGGGCACAGAACGAAAGGGCAAAAACTGTGGAAAAACAGTGGGGGCACAGATCGAAAAAAACAGTCACAGCAGTGGGGGCACAGAACGGAAGGGCAAAAACAGTGGAAAAACAGTGGGGGCACAGAACGAAAAACAGTCACAGCAGTGGGGGCACAGAACGGAAGGGCAAAAACAGTGGAAAAACAGTGGGGGCACAAATATAGAGGGGAGAGACAGTAACAGTGACGCTCACAATGACAAGAACCTACCTACGGCCTACCACTGGCCACCAGGGATGAGGCGCAGGTGGTAGCCTGCGGGTGGAGGAGGGCCTCAGATCAGCAGCAGCAGGAAGCTGGACGCACAGGTGGCGCTGTGCGGATGAGGGGCGACCTACCCAGAGGTCAAGGGTCGCTCCAACAGTAGTAGTATGTACTATATCCTATCAAAAATAGTCAAATATCAGGTTGGGCATTTTGTTAGTGGTAATTGTCAAAGCCTCAAAATTAAGAAGACTAGAAAAGGACAACCCAAAGGACTGGTCTCAGTGGCTAGAGCTATTGGTCAATCTGAGTTTTATTCAAAACCGTAAAATAAAGAGTGGCAAACTGGGCAAGCTTAGCTACAGACAGACTAATAGTAGTAGTACAGAGAGTCATAGCAGAGGCAGTTAGAACTTAGAGGCAGGGATAACCAGAATTTAGAAACAGATAGTCAAGTCAAGATCAAAGAAGCTTTTGTAAAAAATAGAATTAGGAAGTGGGACCAGAATTAATAGTTCGGAAAAATAAGGTGCAGTAAAAGTTAGGGAAATATAATTGTTAATATTAACCACTGGAGGACTTACTGGGGCCAGCAGCAGGGCCCTCGGTAGAGGAGCGGTCCTCTGGTGGTTGTCCCGCCGACTCGGAACCCGTCTTCTTGCCCCTGGGTGCTGCAGATCAGTGATCATGTAAGATATAATAAAGAAAGAGACAAACATTAATGATTGCTGTGAAACAAATAAATTATCTAAAAAAAATGCTCAAAAAACGTTTTAGGAAACAATAATTGCAATAAAATTGACCTATCTAATCCGATCGACTACTGGCTTGCGGGATTCACGCACCGTCTACTTATTTATGAACACTAATCCAGTGTTCCATTCTGATTGATTCGAATCCAGAACACTAACTATGCCTAAGTACCACCTGACCTAGCCCACCTATTCCAGACGGGCCAATTGTTCACTAAGTCTGCATTTCCATTTTTTTTAGCCCTCAAAAATGCATAGATGAGATGGAGGACACATGCATAAATTTGTGCATACACCAAATTGTTGGTTGGTTGCGTCTGATGTTCTGCTACTGACTGACACTGCTAAGCCTACCACTCACTAAACAAACTACAAAAGGTTCTACTAAGGACTGGGGTAAGCAGCACTCAGTGACAGAGGATGCGTCACGCAGACCGCTAAAAAATGATCAACTAATACTAACTAAACCTAGTATCAATCCATCCACCACTATTTGACAGGAGGACAAAGGAAGGACTAGAGTCTCTCTAGCAATAGCATTACCTAACTTAAGTTCTCTAAAGTAAACTCTTACATAATAATCAGGCCAAGCGAGCGCAAAGTTGCAAACAAGTAAGAGTAGCGCCGAGCACCTGTGTCCTACAATCACAGAAGATTTTGAAACGTAATTTACCTGCAATGTAAGCAGCAGTATTCTTGTTATTCGTAAAAAAATTATACACAATACTTATACTACTATATATATTAGCTACTCACCAAGCCCCATGACCTCGACACCTAGCAGGTCCAACAGGTCATGCTCCCGGATGTCTGACCACCGGTGGGCCAGCTGGTTATGGGTGCGCCGGACCTCTGAGCAGCGAAACACTGCCCGGCGCACCTTCGCCCACCGGCGGTGACGCTCCTGGGTAGGGTACCCGGAGCCTGGCCTGCCGCCTGCTGCCAAGGTCAAGGGGAGGTGGCGCTGTACAAAAAAAACAAAGGCGGCCACCTCCGCCTCGCTAAAAAGCTGCCGGGCTTGCACCCCTGCAGGGCGCAGGCAGGCGGCTCTTGGGCGCACGCGCCTTGCCCTTGGAGCCGGTAGTGCTGCTGCGAACCTTCGCCATGATTCTGGGGTGTGTGGGAGGAGGCGGAAAAGAAAAGTTAGAAGGAAAAAATAAAGTTAGGGGAAGAAGTAGGAGCTTAAAGAAGAAAGCAATATAAAACAGTAGAAAAGTAAAAAAACACAGTAAAAAGTAGAAATAAATGCAAAATATAGACTTAGGCACAGAGAGAGATAGATAATAAATAAAAAAAATTGAAAAACAGTGTAAAAAACTAAGGATTGCAAAGATTGAGGGAGGATAGAAAAGCAGGCCCAGAACCATAGCATAGAGTGAAAAACAAGATGGCCGTGCCCATCGCGACCGCGTGAGTAAGTTCGCGTGATATTTCTCCCCGAGCACGCAAAAAGTGTCGCAAACACATATGACGCGTTCCCGAACATGAAATGCGCATCGCGAGCACGCTGTACGCGACCCGGAACAGGAAATAAGGCATTGCGAACGGGCGGGACAAGTGAAAAACAAGATGGCCTCGCCCATAGGCGACCGCATGGGCAAGTTCACGAGATACTATCCCCCGAGCATGCAAACAGCGTCCCGAACACGCACAACGCGTTCCCGAAGAAGAAAAACGCATTGCAAACGGGCGCAACAAGCAACTACGCACGCTCGCGTAGCGCTTTAACGTCTTCGCGTAGCTTCGCGTAGCGCGACTACGCGAACTACGCCCAGGGTTAGTTATAACTGCTGCACTTCAGTAGCTATGAGTTTTCTTTTAACATTAGTTCTTGTCTTGTAGGACTGTAACTGATCCTTTGAGATCATATGAGAAAATCTGAAGTGCAATTAAAATACTACTATTGTCAACCTTATTTGGGTAAGCTACATAAATAATTCAACCACTGTTTCTAAAATGTATAAACAATCCATTTCAAAGGTAAGGTGACAGCAGCCACCCGCTGTGAGAATGTTCCTCTTAGTGAAAACTGCTCTTAGAGCCAAACAATTGCATAGACCTTTTGTAAGAAAAATCTGAGTGCGAGGTATGTGACTCACAGGAACTACCTTAATTTGAAAGGGACCATAGTGAGGCCTGCGAATTCATAGTTAAGTGTAAAGTGAAACATGGGAAAGAAAGGTCGTTTGATCCCAGGGCCCTTTGAAGCTAGCTCGACATTTTTACAGTGGGAAGGGGAGCTGGACTCAGAACCAGTTGTTTGTGATTGAGTAGGAGGGGATTGCGAATTTCCCTCAGCCCATCTAATGGCCGAAAGGTATTTCATTCTCAAGAATACTAAATCAACTTGATGCTGCGGATTATTCTATTTCAAATTATTCTTTGCTTCACTGGATCTCCATAGGTGTGTGTCTATTAAACGTATTGCCCCTCAACTAAACCGTAAGATCAAGAAACCCCAGGTGGCAGCCTTCATGGGTGCAGCTCCTGGTAAAAAAGAGACCCACATCCAGTAACACACATTAAGAATAGCAGAATCCAAGCAGCCCAAATGGAGCCTCCGGAGCACAATATGGGAAAATACTATGTTGTGCTTTGGCGTGAAACCTAAAGTGTGAGTTAGAGTCCATGAGAGAGAGAAATGTCCCTCCAGCATTCTGGTAGGCTTTTTGAAGCGTAACAAGGATTATCTTGCAATGAGAAAAGCACTGTAAAAGAATCAGGGCCTTCTTTAGAGTTTTGCAGATGGGATATTCCTTCAAAATGTTCACATTTAATACAGCAGAGAAATCTGCCACAATTGTGATGGCCTAGCACTTACATCAAACTCTAGCAAAGGAACTATTACTTATTCAGCACTGAACAATAAAACCATTTTAATAATGTTCCAAAAATTGTTTTATTTGGTTTAATTCCACTGTTTAGATCAGTGCCGTCAACAAGATAAAGATCTGGTGGACCTTTGCTAAACATGTGCAGGCAGCACTGCAGCATCCATTTTTGCAAACACTGGAGGACTGTAACTGTTGAACAGGTTGACTACATGGCATCAGATAGGGAAGTCCACCCAGCAGAAAACATAGTTATGGTGCTCAGTGTTCCACACTATGGGGGATATTTACAAACCCCTATCGCCACCGGAGCATCACTTTTTTGGCGCTCCGGTGGTGTAGTGCCATTTCCCATATTTTTAGGTCGCGCCTAGCGCAGCGCGCATGCACTGCACTAGGAAATCGACCTCTTGGAATCACTTCAGCTTTTGTGCAAGCTCATGAGTGTGGTGCTCACACGCTATTGACCTTTGCGTCTGGCTTTAGCACGCAATTGGCCAAAGGCATGTGGATGTCCCAGCTTTTAGGGAAATGTTTACTCCCAGAGTGTTTTGCTCTCGGGAGCCAGCTGCGGCACGCAGGGGACATCTGTTTTTAATTAGCGTGGCCGCGCTTGTCTGTTTATACAGTGGCGTGGGAAGGTTCTCCTCACGCTCAGCTGCTCCAGTGTTAACATGCCTGTAAATCTTGTTTAAAATATACTGAATTAACCAAGGGGATTAACCCATAACATTTTAGTTGAATACACAAGGATATCAAATTGGTAGATACCGCAAGTAAAAAAAAATACCGGATGTTTTTCTATAACGTTACAAACTTCACATTTTCCGTTTCTAGTCCCGTTTCTAGTCTAAGCGCTGTAAAACACTGGTCATTGTTATACAATTTAGCAGGACTTAAAACACAATGCCTGTTATTTCTGAAGCAACACAATGAAACCCTCTCAGAGGCCCACACACCGTCATCCATTTTTACCGGCAGGAAAGCTGGCTAACCCAGTAGGAGCCAACACAAGGGCTCGCGCCACTTGCGCCAGCACAAACATTTATCCACGCATGTCCTGCGCTTAAGTGACGCTCACCTCCCATGCTGAACCCAGTGCAGTCTTTAAGAAACAGTCACTGCTAATGGAAACGCCACAAAATCTTTTGAAAGTAAAGCGTGAACCACCTGTCTTCACCATTGTCCGGCCATGCGGAGTCGAGTGCCGCATAACGCGGCTGTAAAATCAGTAAAATGGCACCCATAGAATGCTTAAAGGTGGCCTGAAGGTCTGCTGAAACGCACACAGCCGGCTCGATGAATGCAATCTCGAGTCATTGTAGGACTAGAGACCCAGGCTTTATTACGCACGTCGAGTTGCAACCACAAGCAAAGGTAAAAAATATTCTGCAGCTAAAATTAGGCTTTTTCCTGCTGGCCTCACGGTGAACTTCAAACGTCTACGCCGCGTGCCTCACAATTTTCAACGGTCGTAATTTTTACTTTGAAGAGAGATTTTTTTATTCCTTGTGAAGCTTCGCCTAAGAAGCGGGGATGGCAAAGGCAGGCTGAGAATATACATTAAAAACAGAAAAGTCTCATTGGTCCTCTTCCGATGGTAACTTTTAAAACGGGTTTCACTAAAAGAAAAGGATTCGGCTGCAAAATGTAATTTCCAAAGTTGAATCGTGAAAATGTATCTTATAGTTTTATCACAATAAAGAGTAATTGCTAAACTCGTGGGCACCCGCCTCAACAGGTCCCGCTGCTGCTTAGTCGCCTCTTTTGTTATTAGCACACTCCTAATAGCCCCTCGGGACCGGTGCCTCTCCTCGCTTCAGCCCCCCACCCCCAGCCTCGGAGTGCGCGTTTTCTGTTCTCAGACACTCGCACCAATGGCAAAATCTGTCTTCCTAACTCTCGCTGCAAAATAATAATTTTGTACTTTTGCAGAGTCCTGTTGCATTAGGAGCCCTGGCTCTCAATGGGGTGGTGTTTATTAGTACTTGGAAGCAGGTTTTGATGAGAAGCGTCGTGGAGGTGTTTAACGTGAACTCCGCCACCCCTCCTCCATGCGGCTTTCGTACAAACTGTTGTGGGGGAGGAGGGAGCCAGCTGCAGTGAACAGATGCCCTCTTGTCACAGGTCAGTCCAACTGTTCGTCCCACCTCTCTCTTCCTGCAGAGCCTTTCATGTGGATGCCGCGCTTTCACTTTCAAATCTCTGCAGCACACGCTTCACCGATGCTGCACTTAAATTGTTATTTCCAAAATTCAGCAGGCTACTCTTGTTTTCTATGTACCACAATATCAGTGAGGTCAACATGTTTCGGCCCAGTTGGGTCCACGGCATTCATCAGGACCGTGATAAACAGAAACAACGGGCTCCACTCTTACCAACCTATGGAGGAGCGGAGGTGCACAGATCTAGGCGCAGAGGCGGAGATCACGTCAAGTCACACATTCTGACCTAAGGGGTCTCCTGCCCTCATCCCCCTATGGGGCAAAATTGTCCTCATTACAGGGCTTAAGAATTTAGCCATATCACGGTGGAGTGTGATTCACATCACCCCACTGAGTGGAAATCCTCTCACCATAGCTTGGTAAGAGTGGAGCCCGTTGTTTCTGTTTATCACGGTCCTGATGAATGCCGCGGACCCAACTGGGCCTTCAGGCAGAAACATGTTGACCTCACTGATAGCGGTGGGGGGACAATAATATCCCCATTACACCGATCACCTTATTTTAAACTACCGTATAGATGCCAACACTATTAAATTTAAGCTGACATCTTTAATGGCCTTTTAACTCACTACCTTTTCCCATGGGCCCCCACTTAGTTTAGAAGTGCATCCCTGTCGTCAGGTGTATGCCCGCCCTCTATCAAACCAAGTTTTTAGAGGGCGAGGACTGGTCTATGATGAAGCATGACACCAGGCGGTGTGTGAGACCAGTCCTTCACTTTTTGTGAGATGCCTGCACTCACAGACTAAAACTGCACTAGCACTAGCGACACCCCACTGGGAGTGGCTTCATTGTGGTACATAGTTTATGTTGGAGGCTGCCGACTCCCAGCACCCGTGCCTCTGGTTCCCTCACCCCAGATTTGGTCTGGATTTTGTGGTTACATACTCTTGTTTTCTCTCCGCCCTCCCCCTTCGGAAGCCAAGGAGTTGTTTCATCGCAGCACTCTTCGATTCCCCCGTCGTCACATAGGCTCTTGCAAAAAAAAAAACTGGACAATAGAAACCATTTAGGCTAACTTAAAAAAAAAAAAAAAAGCTTGTTTTCTCGGAAAACGCAGCTGCTGCAACAGAGGAAACACGTCAGGTTGTTTATTGATTCTTCGTGCTATAAGCTTCATCAAGATCTGTACCTATATTTTTTATTACAAACACTTGCATCTTTGTAATTTCATTAAATAGCTGCTCACACAAGTAATCACTTTATTCTGTCCCAGATTTTGGATTTTCAGATAGCCCCTCCTCATTTGGTTCAGTTAATATGACCCTTGTGGATTGAACTCGTGCTCAGAGCCACTGCTCCCGTGGCTGGCAGTTTGTCGTTGTGCTTCTATTTGGAGAGTATGATATCTCCCCACAGCAGGCTTTAGCAGCCCCCGCGTATGTCTCACTCTCAGTCCAGGCTGATGCAGTTTCCAGGACACCCCTCCTCCTCCTCTCCCATTTGCTTCAGTTAATATGACCTGTGCCAGAAGGCTGCTAATTAATATACCGGAAGTACCCCCTACTGACTTGTAGCACTTTGTGAACCACAAAGTAATTACTTTCCTTCCTGCAATACAACAAGGAGGTTTTTTTATATGTGGTAACATAAAATGCAAGCTTTTAAACTCTTACAGGCATGAGAAAATCTGAAAATTATTTTTAATTATTTTAAGTATTTTTAATCTCACTGCTGTCAGCCAACACTCATAGGCTAAAAACATTAGAGTTAATAAAAGGACCAGATTCGATAGTGGTGCTTAAAAAAACCTCATATATCAATCTAATTGTACTGTCTGTAGCACTAATATTTCACGTGCTAAGAGCCACTGCTCCCGTCTCCGACCGTTTGTCGTCTTGATGTCATTTTGGGAGTATGATATGTCCCCACGGCAGGCTTTAGCAGCCCCCACGTGTGTCTCAGCCTAGGCTGATGCAGTTTCCAGGACACGCCCCATCCCCCTCCTCCTACCGTTTCACTACTGTGGGCTCCGTGACCATTTACACCCCATAGGAAACGGTTAATAAGGCTTTCCAGTACATTTGGTAAATACCTACACCAGTGGTTTATGTTTTGCAGAGGCCAAAACCATTTAAAATGATGCTTCTTTCACAAGGCATGTTCATGTTATTTTCCTTTAACATGTCTCTGCAATCCCTAATTCACCCCTGCCGTTGCTGCTCTGGTGTTTATGTTGGTTTCCCCTGGCCTCATCCCAGCTGTTTCCGCTTGCTTTCCCAGCCCACCCCGTCCAGCTTTAATTCCCACCAACATTCCTTCCCCCTCCCTCGTGTTGCTGGTTACAGCTGGCGCAGTAGTAATCACGGTAACAACACCAAAAGTAGAAAATGCATTTCTAGCCAGTCTTTGAATAAAATATGTGCAAACACACCAATCTGTTAATTGTTTCTACCTTTTAATTAAAGCACATTTTTAACATGAAAGCATCAAGCAGAACATAATACAATGCATCTTTTTGTAAGAAAACGAGGCCAGGTGAATAAAATCTCTCAAAACAAACTTCTTCCTCCAGCACAGGCGACCATTTTATGTTTTGCTTAAAGGCATTTCTTCTTGCTATTTCTGCAGAGCACCCAGGATAATCTGCAGCACACATGGAAAGAGCAAATCACCATTATTTATTGTTTATGTTCAGGAAGGTGTCCCTTCCTGCACATAAACAATTGCCCCTGAAGTGCAGGCACCCATGCCACATGGCGGCAGGGTGCTGCGCTGGCGCTAGGCAGCTTTTTTTACACCAGTGCTTCTTGTGAATACAGCACATCCATGCTTTTTAAAAATATCAGAGCGCTGCAGAATTTGGTGCAGCTCCGCGCTCTGACATTTTTTGTGAATATGCCCCTATGTGTTGCATACTGGAGGTGACATACTCCTCCTTGGCGGAGCAGCCACAGGGCAGCAGCAAAGTGGTGAATATCAATATTGACTATAAAAACATATAGCTTTGTATGTATTTGTTGAATGCAAATTGTTTACATTTTTTTTTACAAATAGGACTATTTGTGGTTTGGCACAGAGGGAACTCCACTAAAAACTTGGCAAAGTAGCCTGCCCATCAAACTAAAGTTCTGGCCACTCTATCAGAATTAGGGGGACACGCATCTTATCACCAGTAGAGCACCCACTGCCTTCACTATCAGAAACCTTACACAGACAGCCCAACGGACATGGGGCCATCTGGGGGGGCGTTCTGCAGTATTTTGTTCCTGTTTTGCGCAAAGGGGGAAATCATGGTGGTCCAGATCAGGAAAAAAACAAAAGGACTGTCACACCCTGAGAGAAAACTCCCAGAGTATTAGGGTCATTATTTATTCCTTTTTACAAAAAAGATTTCACATGAAACATGCTGCCCAGCCAGCAGCAATTCAGTGCACTCAGCGGTGATGGAGTAGCCACGAAACAGATGAAGGCTAGTAAAATCCAGGACCAATCTTAATAACACCTCAGTGTGCAATTGCATGTAGTCATCATTCCGCATGCTGTAAAAAGCTATTTCAGGAATGCAGCAGATCTTACAGAATATTGAGGACTCTCGAGGTTGAGAGTAATACAGACTCGCTTTTTCAGCAAGGAGGAATACCACTGGCAAGTGACTTCTGTCATGTCAGAGGAAGAAACCCATATCAAGGGAGTTAAGGGACATATTTACAAGGAAATGGTGCAGAGCAGCGATGTGCCAAATTTGGAAGCACCGAGCTGCACCATTTCCAAAATGCAGGGATGTGCTGTAGTTACAAGGATACGGCGCAACCCTGTGTTTCCCTAGTGCTGGCACAAAAAAAAGCTGCCTAGCGCCAGCACAGACACCCTTGCGCCATAGCGCAGGTGTGCCTGTGTTGCAGGTATGATTGTTTATGTGCAGGAAGGTGTTCCTTCTTGCACATAAACGATCAATAATGTCAATTTGATACTTCTATGTGTGCTGCATTCTGCAGCACACATAGAAGTGGCAAATCACTATTATGGAACGATTGTTTATGTGCAGGAAAAGACACCTTCCTGCACATAAACAATCATTATGGCGTTTTGCCAACAAGGAGAAATAAAACTATTTCTCCCCATTGCTCCAATCTGACACCTGTTTTTTCATGGCGTTAGTTTGTGGTGCTACCTCAGACTTACACATCCTTGTAAATCTGGGGCAGCGTAAAAAAGCAATGGGTGTTGCGGCAACACCCATCAAACTCCCCTTTCACGCAGAAAACTCTGTGAAATGGAACCATATTTACAAAGCGGCGTTAAGTCACAAAAAGTGGCTTAACATCGCTTTTTAAAATATGAAGCAGGGCATTGCGCCACCGGAACACCTGTAAAAGTGATGGTCTGGTGGCGCAATGCCCTTGTAAATATGCCCCTACGTTTTTTTAGTGCTGAGAGATCACATACCTGTTCACTTAGAGAGCTTAAAAGGAGAAGAGGCCAACTTACCTAGAGCAGCATCAGCTTTTTCCTTACTTGTAAGTGGAGTCTCAGTCGGGGCATTCATATAAATATTATTAAATCATCTGGAATGCTCTCCTTTGTTAAACACAAAAGGGGGACACAAGCTCCTTTCCGGGTGCAAAATTGTGCTTACCTATAGAGACATCACCTTGACCTCGAGAAGGGCTCTTGCAGGTGCATATATTTGCAGGCAACTTTACCAACCTTTTTGGAGGCAAGTGCAGGAGCTGAAACTGCTACATGGAGACAAAACAACCAACCAGGGAATCCAAGATGGAGAAGTGCTGTCATAGGCCAATTTCTCTATTTCAAAGCTCAGGGGGGACTATAAGCAGACTGTGGTATATTTAACAGGAACAGAACATTTCGAGAGAATTGTTGAGGAAAGTAAAGCATTATGAGAGAACAAGAAGCCTAACAGGGCATTTGTGGATGTAAAGAATGGGACTTTTGGGGCTGCACATTAACCCCTTTTCATGCCAGAAGAAAAGAAGTCTACATCACAGTGGATATAAGTGTGCTTGTAATCCATGCAGTTCTGGCACAGAGCAAAAATAGAGGTAGTTGCCTTTGCTTTTCCTACAGCTGTGAGGAATTACTCTGTAATTGAAACAGAAGCATTGGTTGCTGGGTGGGCTATGGAATTTGATAAGAGTATTGAAAAATGGTGGAACCTTGCTTGTTTCATGAAATTTAGCTGCGTTAGCAGCTATACTGCAGAGTTATTACTTTGGAGTGGCATACATACTCAGATAGGAAAAGCAACAAGTTTTTGCTTATCAAGATTGCCATTGGAAAATGAGAATGAAGAGAAGACAGTGGAGTTTGAGAAGATTGGCGTGAATATCTGGGAGGGTGTTAAGCAGTATGAGTGTCATGACAAGGGAGGAATGGTTGGAAGTCAATGAAATGAAAGCTGTTTTGAAGTTGGTATGGAAAGTGTTTAGAGATGGCAGCAGAAGGGGAAGTTATATGAAGGTGGAAGTTTGAACATTTCTCAAGGTATTGGATGAGTTATCCATTGTTGGAGAGGAGGTGGTGGTGTTCAGAGCATATTGGGGCAAGGGTCTTAGAGTTGTCACTTAAAGGGCACTTGAGACAAACCTGGACTTTGAGAGTGAAAGAAAATGTTTGGGGGCCTGGTTTCTACTATGACTTTATAAAATATAAAAGAGCATTCAAAGTGTGAAGGAAGGTGAGAAAAGACTGAATATGGGAGGAGTTAAAAATAGGCAAACTAAGGAAGAGTTAGAGGGGTGAGAGAGGCTCTAGGCTGTAGTGGTCCAATGAGGAAATCTTCAGAGACCAAATGATATGCAATAGTGATATCCATAGTTATTGGCTGGTGCAGGTAAAGGTAATAAACACAGCAACGTCTGTAAATGTCTGAACGAAAATATTTGTGAGGGAATGTGTCCTGCAGTGGCTAGGTATGGACAATGGGGCACACCTGTGTTCAAAAGAGAGAACAAAATGTTTGAAAGAATGTTGTGTGAAGCATGCAAGGACTTATGTGCACAGCCCCAGTCTATTAGTGTGGTTGAGAGAGTGAATTGCATGGTTAAAGGGAAAATTGAGATGGCTTGGAAGAGCATGTGAAATTTGCACAAAGCATTAGACAATCTACAATGGGCATACTGCAGAAAGGGGTATAATCATGATGATAGATATTGAATGTTTGAGAAGTCATGGTTAGACAAATGAGTAATAGAGGGGTAAAGGTGACGCAAAGGACAGGTGGGAAGAAAAGTTGTGCCTACAAGGTTTTAAGAATGTGGATTTTTAAATGAAGTGAACAGAAGTCCACCACAAGGAATAAGGCCACAAACAATGTAAAGGTAAAACACAGTTTGAATAATTTTCTGGGCTCAAACCCCGAGTAGCTATGCCTTAACTTCAGAAAAACCTACAGCAGATAGACCCAACTTAGGAAAATGTGTAAGGTATTTAGCAGTAACAAATCAAAGAGAAGTCTAAATACATGCAATAAAAATCCAACAATGAAATTAAGGAAAATAAAGAAAATGTAGTCAGTCAAATGACACCAAAATAAGAAAAAAACAATATGAGGTAATGCAGAGGTGAATTTGTAAGTAATTAAGACAAAAAGCATTAAGAAAATGTAAATTGCCAATAAGAATTTACTGTTCATGGTTGATCAGGACCTAGGTGTGATTTCTGGCCAACCATGGTAGATTCTGGGTTGGATACACCAAGCAGGTTTGTCCAAATCAAACATTTTACCTTCTTAGTCTCTGAGATGTAAGTCAAAATTCTCCACTGGGCCAAGGTAGCAGTCTGTATCCAGTGCAGTCTTTTCAAAGCCAAATAGCCACAGGATGAGGTCCAACTGAAGCTATTGGTTTTGATGACAAAAGCTCCAAACGGGAGAAATTCAAATTTTGAACACCAAAGTCCTTGCTTCAGGCAAATACTTTTCTGCCTTCACAAGGTAAAGGTTTTTATCTGTGGGCTCATACTTTTCTATAGAACTCAAAATTCTCATGCAAAGTAAGCCTGAAGCTGACTATGACAAAACTTCTTCTAAATTGGAAACATTTACCGTGCAGGCCCACAGATGCTCTTGAGGTCTTGGAAGTCTAATAACTTTTATAATTCCCAACTTTTGAGAGTTTTGTAGAAGCTCCTCTTGGCGACATCTAAGGCTCGGGGACAGCACCTATGGGCAAGGAATTACTTCAACAGAAGCCACCAGCATGTTCCAGTCCAGCTCCATTTGTAACTGATCAACTGGTCACTTCAGGAAAAAGTTCCATTGCAGCTTGTTTTGTCATTTTAGCCAAACAGTTCAGCCAGCTGACCCTTGAAGTCCCCTTCTCAGACCTGGGTACAAACCCAGCCTTTCAGGTTTCCACACAAGTCACAGATAGCCAGTCCAGCCATCTCAGTTCTCCCGCTTGCTTAGATGCATTCTGATGAACTGTGGGTGAGGTACCACTTTGTAGGATTTACTACCCAGTGGGTGGGGAGGACTCCTAGACACTACTTAACCAATGAGGAAAAAGTTCCCAAGGGCAAACTTTACCACTTTTGCAGCACATCCTGTTTATCTTACTGCAGAATATTCATTAGTGCACTATTCTAAGTAAAGTAAAATCCAAGATGTGGAAGCTTTTCTGCCCTTTGAGGTGGTTTATTTTCCAGCCAGGTATGTGTTTAAGGAAATGGTCACTCCCTTTTCCCTAAGCTACACCAGCTCTGGGACCAGCTCCCCATCCGAGTGGGTTGGTGCCAATCTGGTTAAAGCGAGTGAGGGATCAAAAAGCTTCTCTTAACTTTGTCTCCATTTACACTTCACTCGGAATGGTTAGGACTCACCCTGACCCCTTTCAAGTTAATGAGGTTCCTGAACCCTCTTCAGCTGCTTTTTCTGAACTGCTATGTGTCACATACTTCACTACAGAACTTCCTGCCAAAAGGCCTAAACCATAGGTTCTTCTATGGGAGAACTTTTCACACCTCATTAAGAGTACGCACTGGAAGGGCCATCTGCTAGTAGGCTCTAAGCTCTAACTTTTTAAAAGTCACTTTTCCCTAATATTTGTAAAAAATCTGGATTCACATCAGAATTGGATTTGTAATAAACAATAAAAATAGTGTTTGTTGTTTGTCCCATACCAAAGATAGCAGAATTATGATTTCATTCTACACTTTGGTTTTTCTCATTGGGCAACAACAGTTCTTAATAGTGAAACTCGTTTTTTGGGGCTAGTCAAGTATTAATTTCAAATACTTGGCACTTTAACTTGTTGGTAACTTATTTAATATATTAAAGTAGGGTTCTTTCTTTGCAGAAAGGGTTTGCTGCCATGTTTAAAAGCTGAGAAAAACAACAAGGGAACCCTACTCACTTGGAACCAGGGTACTGAAATGATTATCAAAAACAATGGCTCCTGTGGACTAATGGCAAGAAAATCTCAATAAAATAACGCACTATGGCAATGTAATGGGTTATTGTGATGTCAAAAAGAGAAGGAGTCGAACACACCTTAGATTAGTATTTCATTCATAATTCTTGTTTATATAGTTCTTTGAAGCAAAATTACATTCATGACATTTAACAATCAATTGATTGTAGTGAGTGGTGTCCCAGTGAAAAAGGGAACCTAAACAAATAAACCTAAATGATTTGTGACATATTCGTGACATATATACAAGGTTTCCTATATTTCATGAAAGCGACCATTGAAAGATATATATTATATAAACCACGCTTTTATACAATGATAAGTGCTAGCTTGTAATGATTCGCTTTGAAAAAACTGTCGACGGTGTTTCGACCCTGTGTGCAATGTAGGGTCTCTTCAGGACCTAAGATAGTAGGGACACCTGCGAGAAGAGGAAGGATAATGTCAGTATGTGCTTGTAATGGAGCAGCTGTGCTCGTGGAAAAAGAATGTAGGCAATCAGTATAGTACCTGAAGGAAGGGTTTGTGCAGCCTCGTGTGGAATTTGTGGCACCGTGAGTAAAGTGAAAAGGAAGGATACTCACATGGGACCCGGCCGGGCACTGTTCATGTGAGAAATAGAAGCGTGTTAATATCAGTCTTTTAAGTAGAGTACATATGACTCTACTACATAGGTGCACTATGATAAGAGACTTACCCCATGTGAAGGTAGCTGTCGGCTGGCAAAATTCAGTTAGCACAATAGGAGGATTCCGCAGGTATGGAATAGAAGGGCACGGTGAGTGTGCAGATCAAGCACGAGCTATATAGAAAAAATACAGTTATTGTCGGTGTCTATTGGCCAAACAGCGTTAGAGCGCTTAGGAAGTCTATAATTGTACAGGCTTACCTGATAGGGTTTTAAGTAGAAGTAGCAGGCTTCTTCCATGTGTTATGGCTCTTGATAATTATTTAAGACGGCTATGCGCCTCTTGTGTCACCAGTTGATAAGTAATGGGGGTCTGAAACCAAATAAAGTAAGAGTATATTTAGTATTGAGGTCTAATCTTAACCAAGGCGCTCTATGCGTGTATTGGACAGCCAAACTAATGCTGGCCCGCTTACCTTACTCAAGAATCAGTATGTTCGTGCCTGCATCAAGGATATCTGTGGAGCAGAACAGCATCTGTCTGTCTGCCTTGGTTCAATGACACAGAGCCTGTGAAAGGCTTGAGGTATATAGCTTCTCTCTTCCTGCCGAAAAATGACAGTGCAGTATTGACAGACCCGAAAATGGAGCCGCAGCTGTAGATCTAATCTGCTGCTCTGTGATCTATCATGGAAATGGACAGCAGACCGTCATGAGTCTGTCTTCCAAAGAGGGTGTAATCTCCTGGGTGACGCATGGCTATTATAATGGCCTATCCTAATTGGTGTAAAGCAGGGATTTTTATCATGATGGGGTCTTGGGTGTTGACATATCAGAAATGTTCTTGCGCATGAAAAACGACTGACAGGGAACGCGAGTAGACGGTATGCCTGTGATCTCAGTAATTAAGGATGCTGGCTTGTACTTTGTGTTTTTAACCGTGTAGTAATTTTATTCGATACATTGTGTATTCAAATAAAGTCAAATTCAATCTCTTGGTGTACTCTTACAGTTACAATCATTGCATTTTTGTCGAACACTTAGTGTTTACATATGCGAGCAATTTTCTTACTGGATACATTATGTATTTAATTCAAAACACAAACAATTCCTGCTGTGTACCTAGTAAGCATACTATGTCGATCACATTAGTGATTTCATCTGCTATAGGACACATAGATGTGGCAGGATGTGGGTATGCAAAGTACACTGACAATATGTTGCATTTGTCATATTTAAATTATTTTGCCATACCACCCTTTACATTGTTATGGATTAACTTGTTATGGATTGGTATGGATGTATAGTACAGTGACAATATGTTGCATCTGTCAGTTCTAGATTGTTTACCACATCACCCTTTATTTTGGTATAGATAACACAGTTTTAAGGACAATAATAATATGTTCACAGGTAATTTAAAACGATTTTTCACATAGTGACTGAAAATTATGGAAGTCTTAATAGGTAAACTGTAAGCATATTTAACAGTAGATACAGGCTGTGATGTTCATTGTTTGGAGTGGTGACACTTCCTCGCCACTCCTCTGTGGAGCTACCCTTCAGCTAACTAGTGCGTTCCTTTTTTCAACCCATTGGTGTCAGTTACTTAGTGTGGTAACAAAACCACGCCACTCCTCTGCGGAGTTTAATCCTTTAGCTATTGAGTTGGTACGTTCTATCCAACGGCATTCTAGTCGTTGGAGAATCTGCGAGAGGTCTCCTCCTCTTTCCGGAATTGAAGCTTTGTCCATGACTTGCCATCTTATGTCATCTGCTGTGTGGTTTTTTCGATAAAATGGCTCACCAATGGGGCGTTGGCTACTGAGTGTCTAATGCGGCTCCGGTGTTGCCCAATTCTTGCTTTTATCGGTTGCTGTGTCTGACCAATGTAGGGCAACTGACAGGGACATGTTATGCAATACACAACGTTCCTTGTGTTGCAGTTTGCAAAGAACTCCAATGTGTGTTTAACATTCGCGTGTTCAAATGTTTTTGTGTTGCAAGTAAAAGCACATGATACACAGTTGCCGCACCTGAAATGTCCTTTAACCTCTGGTAGGCCCCATGTAGACAGCACTGATCTGGTAGTCTGCGATGGACTTTCCGTGGATGACCTGACTAAGTGGTCTTTCACGTTCTTGCCACGCTTGAAGGCGAACATGGGCACCTCAATGGATGAGTCAATATTCTTTATAATGTGCCAGTTTTTTGTTATTAATTTGCGTACTTGATTGGTATGAATACCAAATGTAGTCACGCAAATTAGCCTCTCATCTGGGGTTTTTCTTTAGCGACTAGCAGTTCTTCCCTGGGACAGAACCAGGCACGTTTGAGGGATTTCCTAACCAACCTATTGGGGTAGCCTCTAGACACTAATTTGGTTTTAAGGTTTTCTGCCTCTTTCATGTAATCCTCCTTTTTCGTGCAATTTCTGCGCAAGCGCAGAAATTGCCTGAACGGTAGACCATCTCTCAGTGCCCGTGGGTGGTAGCTCTTATAGGAAAGTAATGTATTTCTTTCTGTTGGTTTCCTATGGAGAGAGGTGTACAAACACCCATTTTCATGTTGTATATTTAAGTCCAGAAAAGCTATACTGGATTTGTCAATAGTGGAAGTAAAAGTGAGGTGTGTTTGAATACTGTTCAAATATGTTACAAAATCATTGAATTCTATTTCACTCCCTGACCAAATGAGAAAAATGTCATCTATGTACCGCTTCTAACATGTAATGTTGGAGCGGTACATGTTCGTGGCATTTAGGCTGAATTTCTGTTCTACATGGTCCATGTATATATTTGCCAGATTTGGCGCAAAAATTGCTCCCATACTAGTACCAGAACACTGCTGATAGTAGTTGCCTTCTGACACAAAATAGTTAGATCCTAGGGCAATTTCTAGAAGGGAAATAATGAATGTAGTAATTGCACGAAAAAGGAGGATTACATGAAAGAGGCAGAAACCCTTAAAACCAAATTAGTGTCTAGAGGCTACCCCAATAGGTTGGTTAGGAAATCCCTAAAATGTGCCTGGTTCTGTCCCAGGGAAGAACTGCTAGTCGCTAAAGAAAAAACCCCAGTTGAGAGGCTAATTTGCGTGACTACATTTGGTATTCATACCAATTAAGTACGCAAATTAATAACAAAAAACTGGCACATTATAAAGAATATTGACTCATCCATTGAGGTGCCCATGTTCGCCTTCAAGCGTGGCAAGAACGTGAAAGACCACTTAGTCAGGTCATCCACGGAAAGTCCATCGCAGACTACCAGATCATTGCTGTCTACATGGGGCCTACCAGAGGTTAAAGGACATTTCAGGTGCGGCAACTGTGTATCATGTGCTTTTACTTGCAACACAAAAACATTTGAACACGCGAATGTTAAACACACATTGGAGTTCTTTGCAAACTGCAACACAAGGAACGTTGTGTATTGCATAACATGTCCCTGTCAGTTGCCCTACATTGGTCAGACACAGCAACCGATAAAAGCAAGAATTGGGCAACACCGGAGCCGCATTAGACACTCAGTAGCCAACGCCCCATTGGTGAGCCATTTTATCGAAAAACCACACAGCAGATGACATAAGATGGCAAGTCATAGACAAAGCTTCAATTCCGGAAAGAGGAGGAGACCTCTCGCAGATTCTCCAACGACTAGAATGCCGTTGGATAGAACGTACCAACTCAATAGCTAAAGGATTAAACTCCGCAGAGGAGTGGCGTGGTTTTGTTACCACACTAAGTAACTGACACCAATGGGTTGAAAAAGGAACGCACTAGTTAGCTGAAGGGTAGCTCCACAGAGGAGTGGCGAGGAAGTGTCACCACTCCAAACAATGAACATCACAGCCTGTATCTACTGTTAAATATGCTTACAGTTTACCTATTAAGACTTCCGTAATTGTCAGTCACTATGTGAAAAATCGTTTTAAATTACCTGTGAACATATTATTATTGTCCTTAAAACTGTGTTATCTATACCAAAATAAAGGGTGATGTGGTAAACAATCTAGAACTGACAGATGCAACATATTGTCACTGTACTATACATCCATACCAATCCATAACAAGTTAATCCATAACAATGTAAAGGGTGGTATGGCAAAATAATTTAAATATGACAAATGCAACATATTGTCAGTGTACTTTGCATACCCACATCCTGCCACATCTATGTGTCCTATAGCAGATGAAATCACTAATGTGATCGACATAGTATGCTTACTAGGTACACAGCAGGAATTGTTTGTGTTTTGAATTAAATACATAATGTATCCAGTAAGAAAATTGCTCGCATATGTAAACACTAAGTGTTCGACAAAAATGCAATGATTGTAACTGTAAGAGTACACCAAGAGATTGAATTTGACTTTATTTGAATACACAATGTATCGAATAAAATTACTACACGGTTAAAAACACAAGTACAAGCCAGCATCCTTAATTACTGAGATCACAGGCATACCGTCTACTCGCGTTCCCTGTCAGTCGTTTTTCATGCGCAAGAACATTTCTGATATGTCAACACCCAAGACCCCATCATGATAAAAATCCCCTGCTTTACACCAATTAGGATAGGCCATTATATTCGCCATGCGTCACCCAGGAGATTACACCCTTTTTGGAAGACAGACTCATGACGATCTGCTGTCCATTTCCATGATAGATCACAGAGCAGCAGATTAGATCTACAACTGCGGCTCCATTTTTCGGGTCTGTCAAAACTGCACTGTCATTTTTCGGCGGGAAGAGAGAAGCTATATACCTCAAGCCTTTCACTGGCTCTGTGTCATTGAACCAAGCCAGACAGACAGATGCTGTTCTGCTCCACAGATATCCTTGATGCAGGCACGAACATACTGATTCTTGAGTAAGGTAAGCGGGCCAGCATTAGTTTGGCTGTCCAATACACGCATAGAGCGCCTTGGTTAAGATTAGACCTCAATACTAAATATACTCTTACTTTATTTGGTTTCAGACCCCCCATTACTTATCAACTGGTGACACAAAGAGGCGCATAGCCGTCTTAAATAATTATCAAGAGCCATAACACATGGAAGAAGCCTGCTACTTCTACTTAAAAACCCTATCGGGTAAGCCTGTACAATTATAAACTTCCTAAGCGCTCTAACGCTGTTTGGCCAATAGACACCGACAATAACTGTATTTTTCTATATAGCTCGTGCTTGATCTGCACACTCACCGTGCCCTTCTATTCCATACCTGCGGAATCCTCCTATTGTGCTAACCGAATTTTG
Source organism: Calotriton arnoldi (assembly GCA_963921515.1). Taxonomy (NCBI): domain Eukaryota; kingdom Metazoa; phylum Chordata; class Amphibia; order Caudata; family Salamandridae; genus Calotriton; species Calotriton arnoldi. The sequence goes on from CAWUFW010002172.1 coordinate 1,395,820, forward strand.
CCAGCCGACAGCTACCCTCACATGGGGTAAGTCTCTTATCATAGTGCACCTATGTAGTAGAGTCATATGTACTCTACTTAAAAGACTGATATTAACACGCTTCTATTTCTCACATGAACAGTGCCCGGCCGGGTCCCATGTGAGTATCCTTCCTTTCACTTTACTCACGGTGCCACAAATTCCACACGAGGCTGCACAAACCCTTCCTTCAGGTACTATACTGATTTCCTACATCCTTTTCCACGAGCACAGCTGCTCCATTACAAGCACATACTGACATTATCCTTCCTCTTCTGCAGGTGTCCCTACTATCTTAGGTCCTGAAGAGACCCTACATTGCACACAGGGTCGAAACGCCGTCGACAGTTTTTTCAAAGCGAATCATTACAAGCCAGCACTTATCATTGTATAAAAGCGTGGTTTATATAATATATATCTTTCAATGGTCGCTTTCATGAAATATAGGAAACCTTGTATATATGTCACTTGAATATGTCACAAATTATTTAGGTTTATTTGTTTAGGTTCCCTTTTTTCACTGGGACACCACTCACTACAATCAATTGATTGTTAAATGTCATGAAGGTAATTTTGCTTCATAGAACTATATAAACAAGAATTATGAATGAAATACTAATCTAAGGTGTGTTCGACTCTCTCTTTTTTGACATCACAATAACCCATTACATTGCCATAGTGCGTTATTTTATTGAGATTTTCTTGCCATTAGTCCACAGGAGCCATTGTTTTTGATAATCATGTTTAAAAGCTGCACACGTAGGCTAGGGCTGAAGCAATGTTCTCTTTGTTAGCCTAGTGGAAGACAACACATGTGTTGCAGTCCATGGTTGACATTTAATTTTTCCATGCCTTTTGTGGATTTCCTGCACTATAAACTATGACCCTATTGGGAAGTTAAATATGCCAAATTTCTCCTGTTGGATCCCCTGTCATCTGCACCTCTAATTTGGGCCTCAAAATCTAATTGTGCTGTGCCTGGGGCATTGAACTGTGTAGCTCTGTGTCCACCCCTCCCCCTCTCCCTTCGGATGTTGCTGTATGGGAGAACTCTGCGGTGGGGGAGTTGTGGTGGCTGCTAATGGTTCTTTCTGCCCCTTCTTTGCCCACCCCTGTGCCTGCTGGTGCTGGATTTGTGCTGCTGGCCCTCCTCCAGAACTATTATAAGAGGTTTAGCTTTGCGTGTCGTGCAACGTTGTTTATATAATTTTTTTTTAACACAAATAGTATTTTCCTTACAACTGCAATCGGTTAGAATTTTATGTGAACTCTTTTAAAAGTAAGATACAGTGTGAAGAATTTTAAGGAATAGTGTGTTTTTTTTATTCTCATTGATGTAAGATATACTGCAAATGGTTTTAAGTAACAGTGCAATAAACATTTCCCTTCACTTAAAAAAAATACAAAAATTTAAAAAAGCTGCGCGTGTCCTTATTTTACTACCAGCTGCTTGGCCTGTGACCTACGCTTGAATTTGATATATTGGGGCTTACTGGGTGGCATTAGCTCCCATTACTGTCCAGGGTACTTTGATGCCTCAAGTATGGTGAAGGGCAGGGGTAAAAGAGGGTTGCAAACAAACATGATTGTGCAATTTACTGTACCTGGCCCTGTCCCAATGGTGGCACATTAGGAGGATCGGCGAGCTCAGGGCCTGGGGGACAGATGCAGGGCATTGCTGAGATCCTGGTGGCAATATGGGGGTCAAGAGAGGCACTAGAGTCTAAGATAGACGCTACGGCCATGGACATCAATCACTTGCACCAAGGTCTGTGTGGGGTTGCGGAAGCAAGGAGGGGGAGTTGACCCTCCTGTGGCAAGCTGTGAGAGAACTGCAGGCCCCGGTCGCTGGCCTGAGGTGCAGCGCAACGCACATTGAAGACCACCTGGAGGACATGGTGAGGTGTTCCAGATGCAACAACTTGCTCCTCCTTGGGCTCCTTGTCAAAGTTCTTCCTTGAGGAGTGGATTCCGATTGAACTTAAACCTACCCGTTTCTCAAACTTTTTTTCAATTGAGCGGGCTCACAGGGCATTGGTGCCTCTGCCGCGCCCCGGACACACAGCCTAGGGTGCTTACAGCTCACGTCTAACTATAGGGATAGGGATGCAATCCTACAACTCGTTCAATCCCATCGTCCTCCCCGATATGGCAACAAACATCCTGACTATACTCGTCAAGAAATGGATCAGAGACAATAACATCAAATACAGTTTGATGTTCCCGGCTAAGCTAGGTGTCAAATATAAGGGAAAGGTATATTTTTACGAGTCACCTCAGGAGGCGGAGGGATTGATGGATTCCATAGGTCTATGTCAAGACATGGGAGATTCTGGATGGTGCGAGCAGAGGCACTGTGGGTTGGGCCGTGCTGCCAGGAACCATTGGCTGACAGCGAGTCGGTCCAGACATGAGACAGAGGAGCACACTGAGAGGATCCTTCTATGCCCGGATGGTAGTATGCAGGGTAAGCTGCACCCCCTAGAGACCCAGAACTCTTTCTCCTTGTTTTGCCTACTTCAAGAGACACCTAGCGATGATATTGATGAGGGGTGACTTGTAGTTAGAATAAAAGCATTCTAAAGTCAGGGGCTGTGGGGCCTTTTGGAACTGTCTGGAAAGCACAGGTAACGTATAGTATTGACTTCAGAATGTGTAACTAGATATGTTCACCCTGCTGCTTTCTTTTCTCCCCTTTTTTTTTTTTGACTCGTGGAAATTTCTTGGGGGGTCTGGAGTATCCTCTGTGAATAGCGGAACCAGTTGTGTATTGTCTTATTAGAATCTGGGCTAAAAGTATTGTGAGGTCAGGGAACTGGAGGCCCTTGGAAGTATATGAAGGCCACAGGTAATGCCCAGTGTAGCCAGACAAATCTGTAACTGAATATAACAGTTTTGCTGCCCTCTTGTCCCCCCTTACTTGTGTGAATAGTGAGTTTTTGGGGGGGCTTGAAGTATGCTGTATGAACCGTGGAACCAGTTGTGTATTGGCTTTTATTTCTCCTTGGATGGGTCTGTTTGGGGCCTACACCTGCACAGGATGCTGAGCATCAGTTTAGGACTCACGCCATCTGGGGGATCAGGTGACCTGAACTGTATTTACATTTGGGGAGGGGGGTTGTAGTACTTGTGATCTGTTGAGTGCGGAGGGAGTTTGGCTCGGGGTTTACTACCCTCTTTCAACTGCGAGTTGTTCTGGGAGGGATTGTGGATTCTGCCTGTGGGTGGGTTGTTATTGTTTGCTGACTTTTTTGATAAATTTGTTTGAGGTTCAAATGTTTGAGGGGAAAGCTTCCATTGATAAAATATGCAACATGCTGATTTGTGGGCCTCACTGCTGAATATGGTAGGTCAAAATTTACCTCCAGTTTTGTACATGGCAGGACTGGATATGAAATATAAAATGATGACTTGGAATGTCCGAGGTCTGAACAATCTGACGAAACACCACAGGGTACACACATTCCTTCATAGATATGGCTTTGCAGTGGCCTTTCTCAAAGAAAGTCCAAATGGGAATTGGACTGTCGCACTCCTTAGTAAAAGTTTGAGCAATGTAGTAAAACGGTAGATGGGTTCATCATTTCGTTGGTGCAGATGGGTAAATCCTCCTAAGTATGAGGATGAAATAACTGTAAGAACAAGCGCTGTCCCCGGATGGGGAAGCATCTCCCAATCGCACTCAGATGCAAGATGTTCAATAAATTCATACAAACTGTTTGTTAAATCTTTTATGAATGAGTTCTTTATTTATGTATTCTTTTTCATTGTTCTATATTTTCTGATTCATTGGATTTTACTTTCCTCAGTAAATATAGAACAATGAAAAGAATACATAAATAAAGAACTCATTCATAAAAGATTTAACAAACAGTTCGTATGAATTTATTGAACATCTTGCATCTGAGTGCGATTGGGAGACGCTTCCCCAACCGGGGACAGTGCTTGTTCTTAGAGTACTTTCTCAAAGAAACCCACTTGTGGGGTGATTGCCTTAAATGTTGAGAGGTGGAGGGGAGAGGTCTATGCCACCTCCTACTCTGGGTATGCGCGAGGAGCCCTCATATGGGTGGCCCCGGGAGTTCCATTTAGTCACACTCGGGTCAAGGTGGATGAGGAGGGGAAGTTTGTCATACTGGAAGACACACTTGATGCCCGCGACATCTGTTTTGTCAACATCTATACCCCAAATATTGATGACGACACCTTTATGGGCTCCGAGTTGGGAGTTACCCAGCTCCCTGTGTCAGCAGAGGTGATCATGGCGGGCGATTTTAATTGTGTTCTTGATGGCCGGCTTGACAGATCCCCTCCCCGACTGAATACTAGCCCTGCATTTCCACTGCGCTCATGCAAATGCTGGTGTCCTGGGCCTGGTTGACATTTGGCGTGTGCAACACCCAGACACTCTTACTTATTCTTGCTATACACCAGCAGTGAACACATATAGCCCTCTAGACTACTATTTTGTCGCAACAGCCGGTGCATATTGGGTGCTGGACATCCATAACTTGGCTTGATATATATCGAACCATTCTCCGCTCCTGTTACTGTATTCCCTGGAACATCAGACACCTAAGATACCGCTATGGAGGTTGAATCCGGACACACTAACTGATCAGGTTTTCCAGGCCACATTGCTGGAAACCCTTACACAATACTTACACAATACTTTGATCATATTTGGTAAAGTGCAGGTGCAGGGCATCCGAATGAGATGCCATGAAAGTGGTGGTATGGGGAGTGTGTTTGGCTACCACAGTCGACATTCACCACACGTTGGAGGGGGACCTCACTTGCCAAGAGCAGACCCTGGTAATGCTAGAAAAACAACTGTCCAGTAAGCTTGAGTTGTGGGGAGAATGGAACCAACAACACAAAAAGATAATTGATATATGGGATCAGCTTGAGAAATATACCAGTAATACTGGGAGGTGCAAATGGTATATGAAGGGAGATAATGCTGCTCGCCTAATATGGTCTGAGTCTTCAATACAGCCTATCATGGCAGTGTGGAATCAACTGGGTCAAGTTGTATGTACACAACAGGAAATAAATTATATTTTTGCGGCATATCTGCAGGAAGTGTTTGCAGCCCCGATCTTGGAGCTGGATACACTTTTCCTGACTGCCTATTTAGTGGTACTGCCATTGCCAAGGCTATCCATGAAGATCATGAGCTATTGGGGGCCCCCTAAGCAAACAGGAACAACTTGGCACAGTGACTGCATTGAAAATGGCCAAGGCGCTGGTGAGTGATGGACTCACTGCTGAATTTCTTTAACTCTTCCCTGAGCCCCTGGTTGATAAGCTACTCCTGGTATTTGAGGAGGCCCTTAATTGTGGTATACTGCCAGATTCAATGAGAGATGCCCTTATAGTAGTTCTACCGAAACCAGGGAAGGCTCCCTTGGAGGCTGGTTCCTAGCGACAGCTCTCCATGTTGAATGTTGATTTAAAGCACCTTAGCCAGGCACTGGCAGCACGACTTCTACCCCACCTCCCTACTCTGATCCATACTGATCAGTTGGGATTTATCCCGCTAAGGAACACCTCGCGCAGCCTGCGTCGGCTAGCTCATGTTATGCACGCACAGGTTCTAGACAAGGACCAATATGCACTTGCCATTCTTGGTATTGAGCAAGCTTTTGGCTCAGTGCATTCAGACTACTTTTGGCAGGTACTTGATTGGATGGGACTGGGAAATACATACATTGAATGGGTCAAGCTGCTATATTCAGCTCCGTGGGCGAGGGTGAGGACTGGACAATACATCTCAGCCAAAATTGTCCTACAACATGGCACACGCCAAGGTTGCCCACTGCCACCCCTAATATTTGCCATTGCTATGGAGCCACTTGCATGCCAGCTAAGGCAGTCACTCTGCAGATGAGGTATACGAATTGGCAATACTGCCATGATTTCCTACATGAGCCAGACATTTCTGTGCCCAGAATGCCAAACGTTATGCTGGAATTTTGTGAATTCTCTGGATTACGGGTTAGTAATACAAAATCTGCCCTATTCCCACTGGGCCTTTTGGTGGGCCTCTCTGTCAACGGTCTCCCCGGTGTTTAGGGTTATCCTGGAAGGTAGATAGCGTCAAATATCTTGGCATACAGATCGTACATGGTGAGTGCAGGTCCTAAGATTTTAATTTGGGCAGATTTTTTCAGAACTACGCCCTATGATTACATTTTGAAATATGCTAAGACTCTTGTTAATTGGCAAGATAGCGTTAAATAAAATGGTGGTACTGCCATGATGTCTCTACATGTTAAAGAGTGCAATGTATGACATACCCCAAAGGGTATTTCTGGAACTAAATAAATTGCCCATGGAACTTCTCTGGGCAGGCAAGAGATGCAGGGTCAACCTCAGTACCTTAAAGCGACAATGGGACAAGGGAGGAAAGGAGGTCCCTGATCTTGAATTATATTATCTGATGACACAACACACTGTCCTTTGGCTAGATGGGGAGCCTAAATGGGAGTACTCCATGCTGGATGGCACACATGACGGGCCCCAGCTAGGGGAGCTGATGATGGTGGGTAGACGGATTTCCACTGGGTTGCCTCATGTGATCCGTCTAATGGGTGGTCTATGGGAATGAGCAGTTCAAGGAGTGGTTCAGAGGGCGCCATACGCCCCTGATTTAGATATATGGATCGTTTGCCCCTTGGCACAGATGGCTCACCTGATGGCGATAGATAGGTGGCACACGGGAGGATGCTTAATACTTTCTGACCGGAGGGTTGCTTCATTTCACTACAGGACGTCGTTGAGACGTTCAGTCTGGGGAATGGACAATTCCTTCAATATGTCAAGATAGCGTCCACGGCACACCAGTTATGGCCGTCATTTCCTGAGGCCCCTACCCCCATACAAACACTGGTGACCCTATTGTCTATGGCGGGCGGGTGCAAATTTACAACGCATATTTAGCAAGCACTGCGTATGGAGGAGACCTGGACAGATTTTAGTACCAAGTCTATTGCCCCTACAGACTGGCCAAAAATATATGAAGGGGTCTGTACGGTCTCAGTCTGTGCTCGATTTAAGCAGATACAGTACAACTTAATCCACATGGTCTACCTAGCATCTAAGAGACTACATGCTATCAACCCTAATAGGGACCACAGGTGTCCCCAGTGTGGGGAGATGGCTGCCAATTTCCTACATATAGTATGGCACTGCCCCACCATCCCATCATATTCACTGGAGCTGCTACCACAACCCCGCTGTGCATCAGACTGGGAAGTATCACGTACAATTAAACAATGTTTATTGGGGCTCCTACCTCACAACCCTATATTGAAGTTGAGCAGACGGTTTACTATGTTAGACCTCATAGTGGAAAAAAGACGCATAGATTTCAGTTGGATGGCGATGAGGCCCCCCACAGAGGAAGCATGGTAAAGGGATTTTTTGGAGTGGGCAGCAGCAGAGGAGGTGCACATAAGGAGAACATGTAGAGATGCTAAGGTAGCTGAAGTTTTGCTTTCTTGGGACGCCATGACCCAGGCGTTATTTGGAGCCAGGGGACAGGGATCAACACACTTCCGGCACCCAGACCATACTGGTGGAGAGATGACCTAATTGAAACAATGACCGGGGAATGGGGTGGAGGACTTACACACTCCTTGCATGTTGGGATTATGCGTAAGTAGGTTAGCAGAGAAGAAATCGATAATATTTTCTGAATGTCAATTGTCTTAATGGAAGCTTGGGGAGAGGGTGGGTTAGGGAGGGAGGGACCTATACATGTTATATTTGTTGTTAAATTGATTTTGTAGAAGTGTAGGCTTTCGATTGCCATGCCTAAATATATTTTAGTTGGAAGTATTCCGAGCCAGACGTCGCTGTTACTAAGATAGCTGTGGACTACAACTACATCGTATGTATCCGGAGCAACAGTTTGTTTCTCCTTTTTCATTTCTTTTTCTGCTTCACTGAATGGATAAATGTAACCGCCGACTGTTTGGCAATGTCCGACTTTGGCATTGTAGGTTATAATACACTGTAATTTGACAATTAAAAGAGAATCTAAAGGCAATTCACACCAGCAAATCAGACTTTGTGCTATAAACCGGGCTGGACAGGCCTTTTATTCCACTGGGAATTTCCCCTGGGGGCTTTAGGCCAAAGAGGTCAGTTTTGAAAGCTCTGGACACTCCTGGTGCCTTTGTCACTTTCTCCAGTTCCCCAAGTGTTAGACCTGTGAGCCTTAGAGTGGTCTTCTAACAAACATTTTGCCTACTTACCTCTACTTTTTGCTCGAATTTGTTGCTGTTGGCCTTAGGACTCTGTGCACTTTACCATTGTTAACAAATGCTAATGTGCTTGTGCTCAGTACCCTAAACATGGTTAAATTGGTTTACATCTAATTGACATACTTAATTTACTTATAAGTCCTTGCAGAGTGGTATGCTTTATGCCCAGGGCAAGTAAATTAAATGCTGCTGGTGGGCCCGTAACACATATTATGCTACCCACAAAGTAGCCCCTTTAAACATGTCCCAGGTCTGCCATTGCAGCCTGAATGCAGTTTTAAACTGCCAACTCGACTTGGCAATATAACCCCCTTGCCAAGCATTAAAGTCCCCTTTTATTGCATATATGTCACCCCACACTAGGCCCTAGGTAGGCCATAGGGCAGGTTGCATTGTAAATAAAAGGTTGGACATGTACTTTTAAGTTTTACATGTACTCATAGTGAAATATTCTTAAATTGTGGGCCTCACTTTGTTTTCCTATGCTGATTATCATCTTTTCTCTGTTCTCTGCGAAGGACCACTGCTCGGACACTCCTAACTCCTGTCTCCTCAGAGATTCCACCTGGATGAACAAGACTGAGGTGATGGTGATGGGCAAGAACCCCCTTCTGTGAGGTCACCAACACTCTCCTGATACGATTGGAGCCCTCCCAATCCCAGTCTCCAAGGATAAAAACCTTGGCTTTTGGCTAGATGATGAACTATCCATGAAAATACAAATCTCTAAGGTAGCCTCCACTTTTTTGTGGTCTTAAATTGGATAAAGAAAATCATGTGGCTGCTCCACTTCGCATCCCAAAGGACTTTTATCCGGGCCTTGATTTTATCGAGGCTGACTATAGCAATGTTCTTTATTTCTAGGTGGTAAGCCCTCTATCCAACTTAGAAGTGTTTCAAAACACCGCTGACCGGCTCCTATTTCATCTTCCCAAGTGCTCCTCAGTATCTAGTCTGCTTTGTATTCTCCACTGGCTTCCAGTGGACAAACACATTCACTTTAAAGCCCTATGCTATATGCACAAAGCCAGGTCAAATATTGATCCTATCCACCTACAACAGCTTGTGGAACATTACCACAGCAACTTCCACCTCTGTAAGGTCCCCAGAGTCAAAAAAGCCTGCATGAGTGCTTGCTCGTTCCCAAGCTTTGGAATACGCTGCCTGACTAAGACCCAAGCCAATCTCTAACCATCTTTCACAAAAAACTCAAAACCTGGATTTTTTATTCTGCCTTCTTTCTCTGGCTAGTTACCTGCCTTTGTCCAGCGCTGGGAAACCGTTGTGGGTAGCTATGCGCTATGCAAGACTTTCATAATAATAATATTAATTTGTTTTTCACTACTGTGAAGCCTACCAGTCCCATAGGATACCATAGTGTTGCATTATTACATTTAATTAGTGCAAAATGTTGATTCAGGACAGATAATCATGTCATGTTGTGAACCTATGAAATTGTAATAGAATATCCTCTTTAATGGTACAGTCAGATTTTAAATTAGAATTTTTAAAACGCCACTTTTGGAAAGTTGGCATTTTCCTGCCCATAGCCATTTGGTGCATGTAGCCTGCCCTGGGTCACATGACTCGGTGTAACTGACATTTAGACTTTGTGTATTTCTCCCAGACATTCACACAATAGAGAGATTAGGTGTGACTGAAAGGGCCATTTGCTGTCAGGATGAGAGGAGGGAGCTAGGCACAGCCCCACTTTCAACCGAATAGGCTGTCCTCTGCCTTCACACAAAGGACTTGCTTGTCACCTTGACATTGTCTCTGCAGCCAGCTTGAAGCCAGGGCAGGGGAGTCAGGAAATTCCAGGCACTCCAAAGAGAAACCTCTGGAAACGTGTCCCAACTTCAAAGTATCCACCAGATAAAAAAGTAGAGTCCTCAGACTCACTCTTTAGTTCACTCCTGGACTCATTGAATGACTCTCAGAAGACTGTCGGCTGCTGTGACCTGCTTGGCACTCTGCAAGACCGCTCTGCTGCACCTAGAAGGACTGCTTTGCTGCCTAGAGCCTGCCTTGAATGCTCAGAGGCCGGTCCTGCTGTTTAAGCCCTGCATCTTCACCTGAACCCAGGACTACCAGAGTGACTCCAAGGGTTAGTATGCTGGCCTCCTGTTCAGAGCCATAGGTAATATAAAAGGCTCCCACCATCTTGAACCCGCACCTGGACCACGCTTGAGTAAGTTCGGAACCCCAACTTGGTGTCCCACCAGTACTCGCCCCTTGGCTATGGTGCTAAAAGTGCCCAGATAGGCAAAATTGAAAACTTGGGACTTTTTGGATATAAACTGCTCTGAGAACCAAGGGAAGACTGGGACCAACCTGCTCATCGATCCATCTAAGGTGCATCGCCGGAAGTCCTTTGCCAAAGGAGCATCCGACCTCCTGGGACTCTGATCGGCTACAGCCTCCTGCCTCATCCCGCTGGAGAATTTTAACTTCCAAAAAAGTGAACTTTTCACTGTGACTTTGTCCAGAGGCTCCTCAAATATGATGCTCCCTCCTCAGACAGTGCCTGCAGCCCTACCCCACTAAACTTTACCTTCTCAGAACATTTTTCTCGAAAATTCTTATAAGTTCGAAGATAAGAGCTGACAGGGCCCAATCCACTTCTTATGTCCGACCCGCGCCCCATTGCATTAGGCCATATTTTTCGACTTTAACCCGGTCTTGTGTGACTAGATGTCCGTGGTTGGTACTTTGATCTTTTAGGCGCTCGTTTTTACTAAAAACTTTAAACATTCAGAACTCGGGTTCTACTGATTGGATTTTTGTTGTTTTGGTGTCAAACAATTTATTAAAATGTTCTCTATTTATTCTAAATTGGTGTGGGATTTTTCTTGTGTTTTGATTTCACTTTATTACTGTTGGTGTGCTGGATAAGTACTTAACACATTGCCTGTAAGTTATGCCTGACTGCTTTTTGTGTCAAGCTACCCAGTCTTAAGCACTGATTAATTTAATGATTTTTTGTGGTTCACTCTGCCAGGGATTGTGGCTGTTGTTTGACCAGGGCTCACACCCCAGTGAACCAACAGCCCAATTTGTCACACCAAGGTTAATTGCAGCAGGTGTGAGGAAGCTTCAAGTGACAGAGAAAGGGAAGGAGGGGGGTGAAGAGAGAAAATATCCGAGTGGGAGAAATTGGAGAGAAGGGGCGAGAGAAGGAATGGATGGATGGAAAGAGACTGTGTGAGGAGACGGAGGGAGTGGGGCTGGTTTGAACATTTTTGCCAGGGATGTTTTTGGATCCAGTTGGGTCCTGGTGTGGCGTGGAACCTCATCTATGATGAGGTCACTGTCAGAACTCTTACAGAAGACTCTGCGTGTGAGAGGATTCTGAGAGTTGACAGTTGCTTTTCTATCGCCGTTGGATGAGGTGTTTGGAATAAACCTCTCTTACCTGATCTTGCTGTTTGTCTTCATTCTTCACGACATCACATATTTTGGCGACGCTGGATGGGATACGTGTTAAGGCTGTACAGATCATCGTGGAACACCTCAACAAGGCGAGAGGCACTTCCGTATCAAGTCTGCTTAAATTGTGAGGCGGAGCTGGTCGGTGTTCCTGTCATCCAAAGAGAACCGGAACTTTATTTGTTTTGATCTTAGCCGAAGATTCTCCGAGAGTCAAGTTGTCTCTGACTCTGAGAGACTGTCCTGGTTTGGAGTCTGCGCAGTGCTGTGGGACTCGAATGCTGCCGTTTGAAGTGGGTATGTGCTTCCACAGTGTGATACTGACAGCGCACTGAGTTATGATGGCGCTTTGAGGTACGTGCAGTTTTGTTTCTCCTGGGCTCGGAGGAACGGTCATTCGCTTTGAGAGACCGAACTGGTTGGAGTCTGCGCAGTGCTGCAGGACTCGAATTGCTGCCGTTTGAAGTGGGTGCGTGTTCGCACAGAGTGATGCTAACAGCGCACAGAGATTCGACGGCGCGTTGAGGTACATGCAGTTGTGATTTCTTTGGGCTCGGAGGAACGCCCATTCGCCCTCTAGCCCTGCTTCCTCGCATTCTCTTTAGTTGAGCGCAGAGAGATCGGAGGAACAACTCTTCGCCCTCCTACTTGTTATTGTTTTCGCTGCACTGCGCATGCATCAGTAAGAGGAAGGGTTTGTTTCTTCTAACCACTAGAGCGCGCAGAATTTTCATTGGGGGAACTGTTTTTTTTTTAAAACCCGTTGCTTTTTATTGATTCTTCTGAGCGTTTATGAGATTTTTGTTCTCATCTTTTGAAAGTGCATTTTGAATATAAGAAGCGCGGAAGAACATCCAGTTCGCCCTCCAGCTTCTTTGTTTTTGATACTGGTTGGAACACAACGTCATCTCTTTCTAGCTTTCTTTGGCAGCCAAATTTACAGGTTCAAGGAATTTACAAGAGATGTTTTATTTATTTGTCAATTTGGGACATTATTATACATTGCTCTAGTTTAGGAAGTAATTTATTGATCGTTCATGGTTAATGTGATTAGATTTGTAACAGGGGGCAGCATTCTGAACTAGTTTAACAGAGTGTAAATGCAGACTTAACTCATATTTAACAAAGTACAAATTTAGAAATAAGTATATCATAGAGATGCAGAATGTTACATCACCCCCCTTTTTTCTATCTTCTCCAGGTGAACCATTATTAGAGTGTTCAAGTGGAAAAAAGTATTTGGAAACTAGGCTCGGGTTTGTGGTACTAATTTGAGTGCTGAACGCAAACATGCACTGTTATTACATTGTTTGGGGGCAGAGGGGCAGGATGTATTAGAAAACCTACCTGAGCTCCTGCATGCTGAAGCACGTGATTTGAATGAGTATGAAATTGCCTTTGCAAAGTTAGATTGAAATTATTTGCCACGTGTAAGTACCATTCTAGAAAGATATCATTTTGGATTGAGGTGTCAAGGTAAGGATGAATCTGTGGAGGAGTTTGTGACTGCTTTGAGGAAGTTAGGATCAAAGTGCAAATTCGGGGGTGCAACAGAAGAAAGGATTAGGGATCAGTTTGTGCTGCGTTGTAACAGTGATAAAATACGTGAGGAACTTTGGATGAAAGATGAGCCACCACTTGAGGAGGTGCTCATTGTCGCAAAACAAGTTGAGCACATGATGAAGTGTGTTTGTGAATTAAAGGCAGGGAAAGAGGTTCTTGCTGCAAGTTCTTCAGGAACAGAAAATGTTGCAGAGATTCATGCGGTTAAGTCTCAAAGTATTCCGGAGGTGAAACACTCTTATGAGGTCAAAGATGCAAGGAGAAGGGAGCAGAATTCAAATGTTACTTGTTTCAGGTGTGGGTTTGGAGGTCACATGGCCAATGATAAATGTTGTCCTGCTTTATCACAAGTTTGCAATTCTTGTGGTTTCAAGGGGCATTTCAGTAAGTGTTGTAGGAACAAATATAGAACAAACAATAAGGGCAGGATCAAGGAGCCATGTCAAGAAATTATGTTACAAGTTGTTGACTCCCAAAATATATTTCCTTCTGAAATGGTTAGCATTGATGACAAAGAGATCTTGATGAAATTTGGGGGCATATCAGCAAGGGCTGGCGATAATTATCGCTCAGCGCTCTTAGCGTGAGGATAATTATCGCCGGCCAACTCTGAATTTTATCGCGGAGATAGCGTGCTATCAGCAATGCTTATCTCCAAAGCGATAAAATTCAGAGCGCAAGCTGCCAACTGTGCGATTATCTCTGGAAATCCAGCGATAATCGCACAACTTTTGGCGATAGCTTGCTGATAGGGCTACACATACTTAGCCATGATATCCACCTTCCATAGGATATCATGGCTAAGTCAGTTTCAAAGCAGGCGTAGGAAAGTAGCGATAACAGAGGTTATCGCTACTTTTCTTGTCGCTATGCTTCTTTGCGTGAGGCTTGATAATAGGAGAAATGTCGCCAGCGACATTTCTCCCGTTATTCTGGGAGGAACGCCCACTTTGCATCTCATTAGAGATGCAAAGCTGGGCGATAAGAGAAAGGGCGAAGAAGCATGGATTCACGCGTTAGCGTGTCCTTGCTAATAGGGCGTTAAAATTATCGCCGCTTTTCGTCCGAAAACAGACGCTAAAGCGGTGATAATTTTATCGCGGGGCCTTGTAGATATGCCCCTAGATTCTTGTTCTCGCATCACGATTATCTCCAGACAAACTTTGTTGAAGTTGTTCCCGGATAATAAGTCACTCACTAAAATGGACATACAACCAGGAGGATATGGTGGGAACAAGATTGATACGTTAGGATATTTTGATGCAACCATTGGCGTGTGTGGTAAGAGTACTTTTGGGAAAATATATGTTTCTTGTAAGGGTGATGACCTGCTGGGTTGGGGTCACCAGAAGGAGTTGGGTGTCAGTTTGCATCCAAGTAAAACCCCGCAGGTACAGGTTGACCAAATTGAATGTAACAAAATCAAGTTTGTAAAGGAGTTAAATGATCTGTTTCAAAACAAACTTGGAAAGTCGGTCGGTTACAAACATAAGATCAGACTTAGACACCATGCAATCCCGGTTGTGGCAAAAGTAAGAAGGATTCCCATGCATTTGCAAACTGCGTTTAACAATGAACTCAAGAGGTTGGTAGAGTGTGGGGTTATTGAAGGAGTCGAAGCCATGGATTGGTTGGCTCCCATTGTTGTTGCACGCAAGGGCAATGGTGACATTCACCTTTGTGTGGACTTGAGAGCATTGAACAAAGAGGTTGTGGTTGACAGATTCCCACTTCCCAACATTGAGGAAATGATCACGACATTTAATGGTGCGAAGGTATTTAGCACATTAGATCTGATGTTGGCCTACCATCAAGTTGAATTACATGAGAGCTCGCAGGATCTGACCGCTTTCACTACTCCTTTTGACATTTTTCGATTTAAAAGGATGCCATTTGGTTTAATTTCTGCTGTTGGGGTATTTGAAAGGATTATGTCAGTCATTCTGAAAGATCAGCCTGGTGTTAAATATACCAGGACGATATAATTGTCTTTGGATCTAATAATGAAGAACATGATCAGCGTGTTCGTCAGGTTTTGAAGAAGCTATAAATTGCAGGTTTGACACTCAAAGCTGAGAAGTGCAGGTTTGGTGTCAGTGAAGTAAGCTATTTGGGATACAATGTTACTTCGACAGGGATCAGACCAAAGAAAGAACTTGTGGATACAATAAAGGCTCTGAAGAAACCCAAATCAAAAGAGGAACTTTCATCTTTTCTGGAAATGGTCGAATATTATAGCCGTTTCATAAAAGACTTTGCTAGCAAAACTTTTCACATGAGGAAACTGTTAAAAAAAAATACTGATTTTGTGTGGGGTGTTGAATGTACCGAGGAATTCACTGATGTAAAGCAAGAGTTGAGTTGTGCATCTTCACTGCAGTCCTTTGAGGCATCGTCTGAGACAAAGATTGTGTGTGATGCAAGTGGAAAGGGGCTGGGTGCATTGCTCATTCAAACTAGAAATGGTAAGGAAAATCTTGTTGCGTGTGTCTCAAGAACTCTCAGGGATGCAGAACGCAACTGAACGAGAGTGGTTAGCGGTGTTTTGGTCAATTATGAGGTTTAAACAATTTCTCTGGGGTATGAGATTTGGAGTACAGACAGATCATAAACCTTTGGTTGAGGTTTTTGCAAAGAAAGGTCTTGATTCAATTTCATCTCGCATACGTAGATGGGTTGTGGGATTGCAAGATTTCTCTTTCACTGTTCAGTATGTTCAAGGTGCGAGCAACTTTTCAGCTGACTATCTATCTAGACTTGTAGATTTGGATGAGTCCCAGTCTGTGGGTGGAGAAGAACTGGACGAGGAGGAAGGTGTGAGTGTGTGTGAGGTGACTGAGGGCTCCATTGGTGAAGAAGAGTGGTTAAATGAACTTTAGAATGATGGGACATTGTGTAAAATCAGGGATATTGTCAGTTCGGGTACAAGGTGTAAAGCCCAGCTCAAGGACTTTGAAGGAGGATGGGAGAAGATTGTGGACGAACTTGCTGTGGACAAAGGGTTTTTGTTGAGAGGCACAAGACTAATTCCTCCCGAGAAGTTAAGAGGGAAAATCTTACGTTTAGCCCATGACGGTCACACGGGCATTGTGAAGACTAAAGGGAGGCTTCGTAGAGACTTTTGGTGGCCCTCACTTGATCGTGATGTGGAGTATTTGATTAGAGATTGCGTTGAGTGTGTAGTCTGTGACAAGGGTCTTAAGACTAGTCAGTTGCCTACGGTATGCAGAACACTGCCCAAATATCCCAGGGAAGAGGTTGCCATGGATATTTTGGGACCCATATGAGGTGAACATGCTACTCCCTATGTCATTGTCATTATGGACTTATACTCCAGGTGGGTTGAAGTTTCATGTGTGCGAGACATTTCTTCTTCGGCTGTGATCAGATTTCTGGAGGGGGTGTTTAAGAGAGATTTTCCCCAGATACTTACTTACAGGCAATGGGGTGCAATTCTGCTCACGTGGGACTGAGTTGTATTTGCAGAGGTGTGGAATTGTGCACAAAAAGTCATCTTTTTATCACCCTGAGACGAATGGTGCCATTGAGAGAGTCATAAAAACCTTAAAGGAAGGTATACAACTGGCAAGAGTGAATGGTTTGGATTGGAAGAAGGAGTTGTCCAGTAGATTGTTGGGTTACCATTTTTCACCGCATGGTTCCACTGGCAAAACTCCTTTTGAACTGTTTAAAGGAAGATCCCCAACTACGTGTCTATGTCCTGGTTGGATGTGCTGGGGAAAGGGCTGTGTTGATAATACCCCTGGTGAATGGAGAGAAAAAGAGATTTCTATTCAACTCAAGAGGAAAGAAGATTTTGACTCTCTTAAGTGTGTGAGAAATGTTGAAGTAGGTGTGGGTGATTTTGTCAAAATTAAAGCGCCTAGAGGGTGTGCTGATTGGTAAAAATTCACAAGGAAACTACAAGTAACCAAATGTTTTTAAGAATGCGGTTAAGACACATGATGGTCGCATTTGGAATAAGAGCAGGGTTGCTGTCATTCGACAATCGCATGCTTCTGCTGACAACTCAACTTTCAATTCACAATCGGGTGGAAGTTGGGTTTGTGGTTCGGACTTTCAAGGTTCGTCTCGTAATACTCCCACAGTTCACTGGAGAAGCATTAGGGAAATCAGGAAACCAGCTTATTTGAAAGATTTTGTTGTGTAAGATTTTCCTCATGATTTTTATAACTTTCTTTTGATTGTTTTGAGATTTGGTCTTCCTTTTCTCAATTCTTACTTTACATTTTTGTTAAACTTTATGTATTTCATATTTGTCTTGCATTTGCTTATATTATGCTCTACTGTGTTCTTTGTTGTATGAGAGGGAGAAGTGTGGCGTGGAACCTCATCTATGATGAGGTCACTGTCAGAACTCTTACAGAAGACTGCGTGTGAGAGGATTCTGAGAGCTGACAGTTGCTTTTCTATCGCCGTTGGATGAGGTGTTTGGAATAAACCTCTCTTACCTGATCTTGCTATTTGTCTTCATTCTTCACGACATCACACCTGGCTCTAAAGTTTTTCAAACTTCCTGCAGCTGCATCAGACACAGCACCAAAATGATGACTCTGGATAGAACCAAGGAAATAACAATAAGAAAGCTGCAAGCCTTTTTCATTTAGTGGCCTCTATCTCTTCAGCTGTGACAGGAATTTAGACCTTCTGAAAAGAACACAAAATTAAAGCTTCCGTTTCTCCAATCAAAACTGTCTCAATCCTAGCCTTCTCCTTCCTCGTACAGCTGCTCTCTTAGAAAACATGTATGTTTAGACTTCCGGGCATGTTATTTCTGTGGGGCTTTTGTAAACACTCGTCAAAGCTTCTGTGGCCTGCCATTTGAGAAAGTATACCCTGTTCTATGTAAAGTGCTCCGTTGATCCTAAAAACGATGCATAAATAAAGAAAAATGCTTAAAATTGTAAATATTTTTCTCTGCAGCTTTCTGGAAGATATTTTAAACATTAGCACCCTTTGCGGACTTGCAATCGTTTTGGAAAAGGAAACAGTGGGAGTAAACAGATGATTGTAGGCTTGAGGGAAAACCTTGGCAAAATCATAACAAATAACACACAGTTTGTGAGAGAATTCAAGCGCAAAAAATTCTCATCTGAAAAGCTTTATTGGTATATTTCTCCATAAGACAGATCAGGACAATCTAGAAATCTTGGCAACGTTTGACAGTTTTCTCTAACTTCAAGTACTCCGTTTGCAACTTAGAACATGTCCAGTCATAAAAGATCGTACTAAAATAAATATGAATTAATAATAATAGGACGTGATCACCATCATCTATGATGTGGCCTCTATGAGAAAGAGTTCGATAATCAGTGCAAAGTAAAACAATAAATATGAAAAACAATAAAACTATATGTGAATATGATACATCTTTACTTAACAATCATTTATTTTAATTCGGTTCTTGTAGAATACGGTTGTATGGGGAAAAACACGCGGATTTCATATCATATGATTAGAGGCACCCTATAGCATAAGTTTTAATTCTTTAATTATTTGATGCAATATTGTTTCTATCCATTTCACTTTTTAGTCTACCGTGGGATGCTGAAAGAAAAAATGGTCCAAGGTTTATTACACTAACAGAACATTTCATGTCATAGCCGTCTTTGATACATCCTTATATGTGCTGAGGATTTAATCAGAAGTGTTATAACATTGACAGAGCCTAAGTGCTGGATGGGGTTAGGAATAACCATTATCATAGAAGATATACAACCCAATTATGAGGGAAATAAAAAAGCGGGTACAGTAGCAGCCCACCCAGTACGTCTAATATTACCTGATAAAGAAAGGTGCGAGTTCGGAATTCAAAAAATATTAAGTGCCAAGTCCAGAGCCGATTACTCAATAGGTGAATGCAGTGTTCTTCCAACCCCAACTCAAAGTACGAACACGTAACTGGGGGTTTCACCCGTGCATAGTTTGGAGTTGCAACTTTTGGGGAATCATGTACGCTTTTAATTAGCCTGATGAGTCTGTGGGCATTGAAGGTAAAGCAGAAATTGGAAGCATGGATATCTAGGTAAGTGGATCAAATGCCTGATCTATGCGATTCAGAAAGGTGGCTTGCACTGCACTGGTTAAATGTAATGTGTATATGGTGGTAGCATTATAATGCAGCACATGGCAATTCTGATGAATTTCTGGACTTGCCAATGCTGTATGCGTGTGTGCCTTTGTATTCAGGGTTTAGACAATGGTAGCTCACGATTCATATTTAAGCAGTAAAGAGAATGGAATACATCGCCACTGTGTAATTCATGGCAGATAGAAGAACAATTATCACTCTACCTATGAAGGAAGTAAAATATTGGCTGAGTACAGAAAATGGGCAGGTCGAACAACATATTGAAATGACTTGGAAAGCACATTTTATTATCAAAGTGGAGATATTTGACCAAGGTAGTACTAGTAACCGAAATAGTTTTGTGCACAGCATCATCTCACACGTGTGGCCAGTTACCCCTAATTTCTTCCTGCAGACACTGTAGGTACCAATAGTAAACTATCATGTACCAATCATGCTCCACCACCCATGTGCCACTTCCACCACTATTCTGGCTGCCACAATTGCCATAGCCCGGAGCACCAGCAAAATGTCCTCCGTCGCAAACATTGCAATTCTTGCCACTCCAGCAATAACTACTGACACCGCTCCAATTCTAGCAGCCATTGGCCCAATCACCACAGGACCGACTCTCTCCAACTACTTACTCATGTGTTTCTCTTGCCTTTTGGGCAATACCATGAGTCACTGCCACATCACTAATCTGCTGTGTCTGCTCCCATCACAACTTTGCAGGCAACTGAACATGAGGAAAAGTTCAGCATGCAGGTTGGGCAAATGTTGGAGGAGGAGGAACAGTATGTTCAATTGATGAAGTTTGCTCAGACATTGAGTCTGGGGATTTAGAGTAGTCGAAGGCGGCTGCAGCAGATCCAGCACATGGCAGCAATGTTACAACATGGAGAACATAATTACACCCAAGGAGTCCGTAAGGGATGCACCATCTTCCAAGGGAACTCTTGGAAATCTACTTCACTCATACACCTCTAGCAATAGTAGTCATGAAGTGCCTGAGGTCCTAAACCTTTTACATTGCAGAGCATGTACCAGCATGACAAGACTGGATCTATCGGTGGCAGAATTACTACCTGCACTGGTGCTGAGTAGAAATGTGTTGATAGTTAAACTTGTCAGCCTTAGGGTGGACTTCCACCAAACATTTTACCTTCACCCCTCCTATTTTTGCTGATCTTGTTTTTGTTGGCCTCAGAACTCTGCACACTTTACCACTGCTGATCAGTGCTAAAGTGTAGGTGCTCTCTCCCTTCAACATAGTGGAATTGTGTTACACCCAATTGGCATATTTGATTTACTTGTAAGTCCTTAGTAAAGTGGAACTACATGTACCCAGGGACTTTAAATGAAATGCTTCTAGTGGGCCTTCAGCAATGATAGTGCCACCTACCTAAGTAGCCCATTAAACATGTCTCAGCCCTGCCTGTGTGTGCAGTTTTAAACTACCATATAGACCTGACAAAATAAACCTTCTACCATGCAAAAGCCTTCCATTTTAATGCCTATAAGTCACCCCTAGGGTGGCCCTGGACATTCCAGAGTGCAGGGTACAGTGTATTTAAAGAATTTGATCAGGTACTTGTAAGTTTTACGTGTCCTGCTTGTGAAGAACTCTTACATTAATTTTTCTCTACTGTGAGGCCTTCTTCTCCCATAGGATAACATTGGAGTTACCTTATTACATTTCATAAGCTATAACGTCCAAACTGATACAGGTAACCAGTTCATGATTGGTGTCTTTGGAATTGCAATGAAGAATCCCCTCTTATGGTGAAGTCCAATTTAAAATTCCAATTTTGAAAATGCCACTTTTAGAAAATTGGTATTTTCCTTCCTTAGCCATTGAGTGCCTTCAGCCTGTCTCTGGGTCACATGACTGGGTGTAGCTGACAGTTGGGCGTTGTGCATTCCTCCTAGACAGCCACACACAATAAAGGGCTAGGTGTACCTGGCTATGCCATCACTGACAAGATGGGAGGGCAGAGCTGAGCACAGCCCTACTTGCACCCAAATAGACTGTAACATGCCTCCACACAAACTGCTGCATGCCCCCTGTAGTTACTCTGGAGCCAGGACAGAGGAGGCTGGAAACATGTGCACTTCAAGGGAAACCTCTAGAAGTTCTTCCACTTCAAAGGAGATGCCTGGTAGTAATATTGGACCTCAGACTCCAACCTTTCAGTACACTTCTGGACCTGTGAAGACTCTTCTAGGAAGAAGAACTGCTGTGCTGCTGAAAGGACTGCCAATCTGCTGGACTGATGTCCTGATGGAATACTGCCTTGCTGTACTTCTGCCTTGCCACATTGCTGTCCTACTGCCCACCTGCCTGATTCAGAGGGATTTGGACCTGCATCTGAACCCAGGACTTCCTGAGTGAATTTACGGGTTAGTCTGCTTGCCTCCTGTTCAGAGCCACAGGGACATAACATGCTCATAACCACCTGAACCAGAATGTATATCCAGCTGGAGCAATCCTCTGACACACAAGTGGTGCCCCCCAAGTCCTGTTTCCTTGGTGAGGACTCAGAGAAGCTGAATTGACATTTTTGGGCTCTTTGCGACCACCAACTGGCCTATTGGCGTCAAAACAGCAAGGAGCTTTTCAACATCGTGAAGGAACTCTCCAACCCCAGCTCCAACACCAACGACATCCCGCCGTCGCAACCCCTGTGCGATTCCCTCGCCACCTTCTTTCACCGCAAGATCGCCGACATCCACGACAGCTTCGACACCCAGACAACTCCAACTAAGATCGACCCGCCACACACCATCGACCACGACCCCCTGCCAGCCTGGGCCAGCGTGAACATCGAGGACACCATCAAGACCATGAGCACAATACACTCCGGCTCCCCGTCAGACCCTTTCCCGCACCACATCTTCAACAAAGCCAGCAGCTCCATCGCACCCCACCTGTGCAACATCATCAACCTCTCCTTCGAGACCGCGACCTTCCCAGAGAGCTGGAAACACGCAGAGATCAACGCCCTACTCAAAAACCCAAGGCGGACCCGAGAGACCTCAAGAACTTCCGGCCCATCTCTCTGCTTCCGTTCCCAGCCAAGGTCATCGAGAAGATCGTCAACAAACAGCTAACCCGATACCTCGAAGAAAACAGCATCCTGGACCCATCCCAATCAGGGTTCCGCAGCAACCACAGCACTGAGACTGCCCTCATCGCCGCCACCGACGACATCAGGATCCTGCTGGACAATGGTGAGACCGCAGCCCTCATCCTGCTGGACCTCTCCGCCGCCTTCGACACTGTCTGCCATCGCACTCTATGCGCACGCCTCCACGACGCAGGGATCCGAAACAAGGCCCTGGAATGGACCATCTCCTTCCTCGACGGCAGAACCCAGAGAGTCCGCCTCCCACCCTTCCGATCCGAAGCCTCCGAGATCATCTGCGGCGTACCCCAGGGATCGTCCCTCAGCCCAACACTGTTCAACATCTACATGGCCCCGCTCGCACGCATCGCCAGACAACACGACCTCAACATTATCTCCTACGCCGACGACACTCAACTGATCCTCTCCCTCACCAAGGACCCCTCGCCGCCAAAGCCAAACTCCATGAAGGAATGAAGGCCGTCGCCGATTGGATGAAGATCAGCCGACTAAAGCTGAACACGGACAAAACGGAGGTCCTCATCCTCGGCTCCAACACCTCAGCCTGGGACGACTCCTGGTGGCCAACGACGCTGGGAGCAGCCCCGACACCCACCGACCACGCACGCAACCTGGGAGTCATCCTCGACTCAACGCTCTCCATGACCAAGCAAGTCAACGCAGTCTCCTCCTCCTGCTTCAACACCCTCCGCATGCTTCGCAAGATCTACAGGTGGATCCCGACAGACACAAGAAGAACAGTCACCCAGGCCCTCGTCAGTAGCAGACTGGACTATGGGAACGCCCTCTACGCAGGAGCCCCGGCCAAGCTCATCAAGCGACTGCAACGCATACAAAACGCCTCTGCACGACTGATCCTCGACGTACCACGCCACAGCCACATCACCCCCCACTTGAGGAACCTGCACTGGCTCCCCCGTCGACAGGAGGATCACCTTCAAACTCCTCACCCACGCACACAAGGCACTCCACAAAACTGGCCCAGCCTACCTCAACAGACGGCTCTTCTTCTACGTCCCCAACCGCCAGCTCTGCTCCGCCAACCTCTCCCTCGCCACCGTCCCCCGCATTCGAAGAACAACCACCGGCGGCAGATCCTTCTCACACCTCGCCGCCAAGACCTGGAACACCCTTCCACTAAGCCTACGAAAGACCCAAGACCTGCTGACCTTCAGGAGGCTACTCAAGACCTGGCTGTTCGACCAGTAGCAGCATTCCCCCCCCCTTCCCTCTCCCCAGCGCCTTGAGACCCTCGCGGGTAAGTAGTGCGGTCTACAAATTCTGTGATTGATTGATTGATTGATTGAAAACCTTGCCACTCGCACAGTCCACCAAAAAGAATTCCATCAACCTGACCTTTGCACTACAGCATGGACCACTCACAGGAAATGCCATCACGAACCTCTGGCCCGACCGCCCACGATGAACACAGCATCTTCACGCTACAGTGATGCCCGTCTGTGACACCTGGCTTTCTCTTCATGCTATAACATTGATCATCTGCAGCACCCTCCAATATGGCCGACAGGTGAGGAGCTCCGTCCGGGAGCAGCCGGCTGGGGATTGCCTTTTCGGCTCCTATTCCTTGTAACCGACCCCCTCCTTGGACCCTTTTGCTCACCTGGTGTCATGCTTGACTGCGGTCCTCATCTCTTAAATCTCCTGCATTTTGGCTCGAGATCATGATCGACGTTCCGGCCGCGGAGCCCGGAGCAACATGGCCGATGCCCGGTGGAGCTGCCTCGACAGCTATAGAGGAGATCGGCTCCGGTTCTCCGCCCCGGCCGTCGCCTACCCAGCCGAACATCGGGCACAGTTCTCCCTGTCTCTCCACTATGTCTCCTTCCGACACCGCCTTTCCAACGCAACCACCGAAGATTTGCTGTAGACGGAGCTTGTTTTCATCACGGCCGATGCCTGGTAACGAGGTCTGAATGGCTTTGGTGGGGATGGGTTGGGTCCTCCCCTCCAAGACGTCCCTCTGCTTCTGAATCAATCCGCAGCTGTTTAATCCTCCTGCTTCGCCTCCTGAATGACGACTTGAATGAATCTTGTCTCCCCACGGTGAGGGTGCAGCTACGATGAGTACCGCGACAATGCGGTCCCGTGCCCCCGATCTTGCTCTTACTTCTACTCTTCGAGCCTGGGGAGTCGTGCCCTCCCGGACTCCACTGCAACTTCCCGTCTCCATGGCTGCTGCCTTGGCTCCTCGAGTTGACTTTCCCCTGACTTTTGTGGCATACCTAGCGCGTATCTCTGACTTTCCCTGGATTCTGATGTCTCGTGAGTGATCGACGACGCCAGCCTTCCTCCATTCTAGATGTGGCAACTGCCCCTCATTCAGCCCTGCTTTTGGGGTAGGTTTTCCTTTTTGGGCATTTTTACCCGATTTGTGTTTGCCCGCAATGCCGCGATTTTGGTTGCGAGGTACCTGGGGTCCTGGAATCTGAATCCTCCATCTTACGGTCTCGTCATACCCCCAGACTGATTCATGCAGCTGATCAGTGCCTTGTTCCACCTTATTGACTATCACCATTTATCAACCCCTCTGGAGTCTCCCTCACCCCTCTCTCATTGCAAGATCATGGTGAGGCACCCTTTTTGCCCCCTCCCTCGGACCCTTTCCTTCCCTAATTGTGACCTGATGCTGTGAGGAAAGCTGGCTCTGGATGTGCTGATTACGGGATCCTTACCTGTTTGCTTGACTCTGACTTTTGATGGCTGGTCTGCTGTGACCTGATCTGCATTTGCTACCCCTTTTTCTTTATCCCCCTCACCCTCTATACTCCATTAGTCTAGTTTTCTATGCTATTTAACGTTCTATTAACTGATGTATCTTGTAACTGATGTAACTTTGTAACAATATTTAACCTCAAGTAAAGCGCTCTGATACCTCCGGGTCTAGCCAGCGCTATATAAAACTCTTCAAATAAATAAATAAACCCTCCACCGTGAACGGGACTTTCTGCGCTAGAATGAAAGAATGAGAAGGTAAACTTTCAATGCGACTAACCTGGTCCTGTATCCAACCCGGGCTCTAAGACAGTCAGCCTGAAATAGTGACTTTCTCCCAGTCTTGTAGGACCAGATAGCCATGAGCTGCACTTTGGGCTTTTTGGAGCTATTTGACTTAAACTTTAAAAATTGCACATATCTGCTGTTGATTTATTTATTAAATTCTGTCCTATTTTTCTAAATTGGTGTGGGATTTTTCTTGTGTTGTATTTTCACTTTATTACCATTTGAAGTGCTTTTCTGGATGTGATTTTTCTATATTTACACATCCTAAGTGCACACCCTATTAATCTGGATGGAATACTGTATGTGACAAAATTGCAAGAGGAAAGACTTGTTATTGGGCTGAGCGGAATAATGCATGAAATCAAATGTTAATCCTGTTTCGTGCTTCTTGCAATCAGGGCAATAGTGTCAGAGAACACCAAAATTGGTAACCATGTGGTCTAAAGACTCAGATGTTGAACATTTCCCTACTTTAAATAACACAGATTCACAATAATCTTAAATCTGGGTTGCATCATTTTTGTTTCGCTGCACAGACGAAAAATAAGTTTTGGCATTTAGTAAGCCACAGAAACCCTCTTTACCAGGCTTTGCATGCTTTGGGCCCAGATTTACTATGATTTTGCATCAGGGTTGTGTCACTTTTGTGGTGCAGCCCCAGCACAAAATCATTTTTTGCATTTATTAAGCCACACAAATCCACTTTGTTGTTTTGTAAGTACAAAGTAAAACAAAGCAGCACATAGAGCTACCTTGCATTACTTTTCTTCAGGTAGGCATTACATGGGTGGAGCTGGAGTGTTTCCCATGCATCCGCCCATGTATTTTGGTGCAAACCCAGTTTTACAAAGACTTGTAAACCTGGGTTTGCGCCAGAATGGTACATCTATCCGACAGAGGCGTAACGAGGAGAAATATCTTTGTTTCTCCTCAATACTTTCTCTTTCTGTGTGTGATGCGGATCACTGACATAATATCGACAACAACAATATCGACCTACCAGAATATCGTGTCAAGAATATCGATGTCCAGAATATCGACATCCTATCTACAACATGGTAAGTACAAAAATATCGAAAAGAAATATCGTTGTTTAAAATATCGAAGTTAAATATATCGGGTTTTTTTTAATGTTAAAAAAATATTGTAAAATCAAAAAAAATACTATTAATTTAAAATTAAATTACTTTAATTTATTTGTAAATGTAAAAAATTATAAATTTAAAATTTAATTTAAAAAAAATAAACATACATATTTACAAATTAATATATATATATTTACTTTAAAATAATTAATAAATAATATTTTTATTTAATTATAACATTAGAAATATATAAAAAAATACAATTAAATATATATACACAAACACTTGTAACATAAGTATTATAAATAAAAAAATATATATTATAATTTTAATATATAAAATATTAATTACATTTTAAATGATAATTTAGTACAAAAGTAGGAAACTGTTGGATAGTGGAGGGGTAAAAATTACTATTCCCACTCCAGTGAGTGCAACAGTAGGAAAAGTGTTGGATAGCGGGGAGGTAAAAATTACTATTCCCACTCCAACGAGTGTAACAGTAGGGAAAGTGTTGGATAGCGAGTGGGTAAAAATTACTATTCCCACTCCAGTAAGTGCAACAGTAGGGAAAGTGTTGGATAGCGGGGAGGTAAAAATTAATATTCCCACTCCAACAACTGTAACAGTAGGGAAAGTGTTGGATAGCGGAGGGGTAAAAATTACTATTCCCACTCCAGTAAGTGCAACAGTAGGGAAACTGTTGGATAGCGGGGGGGGGTAAAAATTACTATTCCCATTCCACTGAGTGCTACAGTAGGGAAAGTGTTGGATAGCGGGAGGGTAAAAATTACTATTCCCACTCCAGGGAGTGCAACAGTAGGGAAAGTGTTGGATAGCGGGTGGGTAAAAATTACTATTCCCACTCCAGCGAGTGCAACAGTAGGGAAAGTGTTGGATAGCGGGTGGGTAAAAATTAATATTCCCACTCCAGTGAATGCAACAGTAGGGAAAGTGTTGTATAGCGGTGAGGTTAAAAATTATTATTCCCACTCCAACAAGTGTAACAGTAGGGAAAGTATTGGATAGTGGAGGGGTAAAAATTACTATTCCCACTCCAGGTAGTGCTACAGTAGAGAAAGTGTTGGATAGCGGGTAGGTAAAAATTACTATTCCCACTCCAGGGAGTGCAACAGTAGGGAAAGTGTTGGATAGCGGGTGGGTAAAAATTACTATTCCCACTCCAGCGAGTGCAACAGTAGGGAAAGTGTTGGATAGCGGGGGGGGTAAAAATTACTATTCCCACTCCAGTGAGTGCAACAGTAGGGAAAGTGTTGTATAGCGGGTGGATAAAAATTACTATTCCCACTCCAGTAAGTGCAACAGTATGGAAAGTGTTAAATAGCGGGGGGGGGTAAAAATTACTATTCCCACTCCAGCGAGTGCAACTATAGGGAAAGTGTTGAATAGCGGAGGGGAATAATTTAGTATTCCCACTCCAGCAAAATAATTAACATTAATTAACAAATAATTAATTATTCAAAAATAATTTACCTCCCACCATATTTCCCTATAAACGACACCACCAATATTGTAAAACATGACAAAATTAACATAATTAATTGACAATTAATTAATTAACTAATAACAATTAACAAGCAAATTAAAAACAATCACTAATAAATTAGTTCACACAATTAACACTGTAAAATAACTCTCTTTAAATAAATATTATAGAAAAAAATAATAAAACTTTTATTAAAATTAAATTACTTCCCACCCTACTCCCCTATCAACGCACAACACACTCTTAAAAAAAAGACACAATTAACATAATTATTAATTAATTAATCATTATTAATATCCAAATAATAAATATTTAATAATAAATTAATAACCACATTTAACAATATAAAATATTAAAAACATCAATATTAATTAATAAAAAACATAAATGAATTAATTATAATTAAATTACTTCCCACCCCACTCCCCTATAAACCCACAACCCACTCC
This sequence comes from Calotriton arnoldi, assembly GCA_963921515.1. NCBI lineage: Eukaryota > Metazoa > Chordata > Amphibia > Caudata > Salamandridae > Calotriton > Calotriton arnoldi. Next base: position 1,424,405 of record CAWUFW010002172.1, read on the forward strand.
TAAAAAATGAGACAATTAACATATTTAACAATGAATTAATAATTATTAATAGCCAATTAATAAATCATTAATATTAATTAATAAACATTATTAATTAATTAATAATAATTAAATTACTTCCCACCCTATTCCCCTATAAACCCACATCCCGCTACGGAACTAAGGGGCTCATTATGATGGCGGGCGGACATCAGTCCGCCCGCCATCATAACGGGGATGGGACCGCCCGCCAGACGTGTGGCGGCCCCACCAGCCCAATTAGGATGCGCCCGCCACACTGGCTGCAGCACCATCCGCAATGTGAAAATGCCACATTGGGCATTTCCATGCACAACGTGGCAGGCACCACGCGGTGCCTGCCACCTTGTGCATGGAAATGTAGGGGGGTACCATGGGTATCACCCCAGTGCCCCCCCCACAGAGGGGGCCCGCAACGGGCCCCCAAAGCCAGTCTCCGCCTGTCTTTTTGCGGCGGGATTTCCGCTGCAAAAAGACAGGCGGAAGGGCTCATCATGATCACTACGGTGGTGCCTGCATGGCACCACCGCAATGATGCCCTGGTTTCGGGTCCCCCAAGGCGGGCGGAAAAGGACCGCCTTGCGGGATCATGGTGGACCGACTTTCCGTCCGCCGTGGAACCAATGTGATTCCCACCGCCATCCTAATTTGGCGGTGGGTGAATCACATTATGATGGCGGGAGGATCGCCACCGCCGGCCCGGCGGTGGCGATCCTCCCGCCATCATAATGAGCCCCTTTAAAACAAAATTTTATTAAAAAATAATTAATAACTTCTAAAAATTATTAATAAATGTATTATAATTAAATTACTTCCCACCCTATTCCCATATAAACCCACAACCCACTACAGAACTAAAACGCAAAATGTAATAAAAAATAATTAATAACTTATAAAAATTATTAATACATTTATTATAATTAAATTACTTCCCACCCTATTCCCCTATAAACCCACAACCCGCTACGGAACTAAAACACAAAGGGGCCGATTCCAATCTCAGCCGGTAGGGCTCCGAATCGGATTCGGCTTAACCGGATCCGATTCGGAGCCCTATTTCCTGACCGATTCGTACATGCGTCCGGACGAGCGAGTACGATGCCAAATCGCCGACCGACTCGGTCGGGCGTCCCAACCGCTCCGACCGACTCGTTCCCGGGTCGAACCGCACCGACCGACTCGCTCGGACACGACTCGCACCGCGCAATGGAGACGTTCTCCGGCCGGGTAAGTACGATGCGCGCCGCAAGCAGTCTGACCGACACGCGCCGTCCGGCTCGAAAGAGCAGTCGGAGCCGTACTTCGGGGGTCCGTGTCGGACCCCCTGTACACGTAGCCGCGCGAGTCGCACACAGGGGGGACCCAGGGGTCCCCCCTACCTGTGCGTGTACGGCGCGAGTCGCTTCGCCGTGTACCCGCTGTAGGGGGCGCCCTTGTTCGCCTCGCCCCCATTGAGGCAATGGGAGCCCGCGTACGCGTTGTACGACCTGCTCCCATTGACTTCAATGGGAGTCCGACCGACTCGAGTACGATAGCATACGGACGCATCGTACTCGTTCGGTCGGGCTGCACGGGTCCAATTCGGTCGGAAATCTCTCCGGGTCCGGCTCGGTCGGAGAGATTTCCGGCCCGAATCGGAATCGGCCCCAAAATGTTATTACAAAAAATGAATAACTTATAAAAAATGTAACACATATATTAAAATACAAAAGCAATAGTTACACAAAAATATAGAACACATACATTTAAATTAAATACTAACATACATAACACTAACTAAAAAAACGATATTTTTAACATCGATATTTTAAAAAACGATATTACTTACCTTCAACTCGATATTCTTGTCGACGATATTCTGACTGTCGATATTCTGGCATGATGATATTTCAACATCGATATTCTGGTAGGTCGATAATTGAGACTCGATATTTTGTCTGTTTACCGTGTGATGCATAGAAAGAAGAATACACCTCCCTCACAAAAATGATCCTGCTTATAACACAGGCACCCTTGGACTATGGTGCAAGGGTGCCTGCAATGACGCTAGGCAGCACACAGTGCACTAGTGCAAGGAAAGAGCAGATATGTTCCATGTCTTTGTTAATATGGAGCATTTCTGCCGGGGCTGGCTTAAGGCAGTGCACCAGGTGCTTCCCAGCACTGAGCTTGATGGGTGCTGCATTTTGAAATATCTTACAGGACTAAAAACACTTGATAAAAAGCTTCTTGTCTGCCCAGCAATTTTCAGACAGTACAAAAAATTTCAAGATAGCTCTGGTGATTAATGTACATGCTGGGGAGATCTGAGTGTTATCTAGTGACAGTTTTGACATCATAAAGTAATGCAGACAATTAATGTCCCTGCTGCAAAGCACATCACATGTAACATGCAGTTTCATGTTGATATCTCAGTTGGTATTCCTTTTTCACATAAATCTTTTTATTCCTTGCAGTTTATAAGTTACAATCCTTCTAATATAGCACAGTGAGCTATGAACTGGCATCAAAGAGCTGCATGCAAACTGCCAGGCATACTTTTAGAAACATATTTTTCCTCAGTCTTTCATTGCTAAAAAGGGTTTGGGTAGAAATAAATGTTCATTAGTAAAGTCAAACACAACCACTGTTACGTTTTAATTGCCGAATTTACACTTATTTATACTGCCTACCAATGTGAATGACAGGTGACTCCAACACCTTGTAGTCTTCATTGTCTTATGTAACATTTTCTATACACACTTGTATGATTTATTATATCTGTATAATGTGTATGTGTTTGTGATATAAGGTGCTCTGACACCCATAAAGGAAATTAAATACATGTGAGAGAAAGGCATTGGAGAGATGAGTGGAACCCTTGGAAGGTGGCAATGGGAGAATCCTTGGAGAAGGATTTCACTGGGGCCCCTGCGTAGATTGTCTAACCAGGCACTGTCAGTGCTAAAGCCGGCCCCGATTTCTTCACTTTCACGCAATGCAGCGCATCAAGATTCTTTACTGTGCAGCGTTGCGTGCCCCTAAATCCACAAATAGCATGTTATTAAATAAGAAAAAAGGTAGTGTGCAAAGTGTTCTTTTACAAAAGTAGGAAAACATCCTTTGTCACAATTACTTTGTATATTAATTTTTACTTCCATAACTTAACTTTGAGACCTGAAAAATATGTATTAGAGTTCGTTGTATATACGGCATTATGGGATAGCAAATATTATTTGAAACTAATCATATCTAATTTGAATAAATGCAGTTGTGACTGCAGTGGCTAAGATCGCGCGCTTCCCATTCTATGCATGTGACAGTCACCTTCCTATGGGGTACTCGTGGACTGCCACCCTAAAGATGCTCATGCTCGTTGGCCAACCTTTATTCATTTGTGCCACATTCCTGAAGGCCTCCTTCATGTCCTTGTTCCTCAGGCTGTAGATGAAGGGGTTGAGGCACGGAGTGATGATGCCATAACACAGAGCTGCTGCTTTGTTGCGAATAGGGTCCTTCTCTGAGGGACTAATGTGCATCACACCTACCGTTATGAAAAAAATGAAGACCACTGTAAGGTGGGAGATGACGGTAGAGAAGGCCTTCTGCTTCCCTGTGGTGGAGGGCATCCTGACAATGGCGACTATGACAGATGAGTAAGAGACCATGATGAACACAAAAGAGCTGATTAGCATGGTGCATGCAACAATAGAAAAAATTGTTTTAATGAAAGTCGTATCAGAACATGCGAGTTCAAACAGGGGGGCTGACTCACATAGAAAATGATCAATTTTCTGTGGGCCACAGAAAGGCAAAGTGGCAACCATGATGAGGGGGCATGATGTAAAAAGCATGCCCACCAACCAACAACCCAGCACCAGGTAGATGCAGAACTTGAGAGTCATAATGGATGGATACCGAAGAGGGCAACAAATGGCCAAATACCTATCAATTGACATCACTGCTAAGAAAAAGACGTCAGTGGTTCCAACTGTGGTGAAAATATACAATTGGGCAATACAAGCAGCAAACGGAATAGTATGGTTATCCGATAAGAGCATGTCCAGCAGCTTAGGAACAGCTGTGGATATGTACAACACCTCTAGAAACGAGTAGTTGCCCAGGAAGAAGTACATGGGAGTGTGGAGATGCCGGTTCATCCACACTAACCCAATGATTGTGATATTGGCTGCTATCGATGTCAGGTAGATGAGCAGGAAAAGTGCAAAGAAGAAGATCTGCCTTTCCGGCGGGCCTGGAAACCCCATGATGATGAACTCTCGCACAAACATGAGTTCCTCTTTTTCTCCTTGACTGGCATTTATGATCATTTATCTGAGAACAAAAATCATGAGAACATAAAACGGAGTATTCACAACTGAAAATACGTCAAAATTAACAACGCCCAAAATTGTTGCACCTAAACAGACTGTTGGATGTGCTTCCGATTCTAAGCAAATCAAAGACATTGTAACCTTTCATTTATTTGATCAATGTTTTTTAGGGTGGGTTGAAAAATACACTGTATGTCACATACTCAACTAACAAAGCTATTTGCACACTAATGCCCCCATTAAAAGTTGGCTGCTACATTTCGATATGTGTGGTAACTTCTGTAGTGAGATAAAAATCTCATCCCCAGATACATTTCAGCAGGTCAAACCTGCAGATAAAACACCCTGAAAATACTTAGACATGTGGACTTTGGTGCAGCACACATATTATTCATCATCATTGGGAAAAACAAGAAATTGTGCGGCATTTCTCGCACCCAATAATAGTGATCGTAAATTGATTTATTGACTCAGATGCTTGATGTATATTTTCAAATTCATGTTTGCAAGACATAAACCACACGGGCTTAAACTTAAAATGGATTTCCTCGCAAGCAATATTACACCAAGGGCCGTATTACACAAAAGGCACATTTTCACTGTTTGCACCGGCGGCACCTTTTAAAAGGTGCGCCCAGCGGAAACAGTAAAAATGTGCCGTATTATGATGAATGCGCTACCCCCAGGGCAGCTGCGAGCTTGCGCTGCCCTGGGGCAGCGCATTAACGTGAAAAACCCTGCGGCTGCTTCAAAGCTGCCCTGTGTTTTCACAGTGCAGGCGGCAACCTGCCTACACTTTGAAGGGGGATTAGAGATTCCCTTGCAGGAGGGTGCAGCGAGTGACTGCACTGCCTGCAAGGGGAAGTCTGGGGCATCCATAGAGCCCCCTTTTGCCCCTGCAGAGGGCTGCCATCAGGGGGCGCACTGATAGTGCGCCACCTTTTAGATGGCGCACTGTTAGTGCGCCTCCTGAGAGCTTCTTTGCCTCTGCAACCGTGTCTGTAATACGGAGCAGACACAGAGACAAAGGGATTCCCTCATTTGCATGGGGCATGCCCTCATGCAAATAAGGGAACGCCCTCTGAAGATAGCGCTGACGCTTTATGTGCTCCAGCGCTATTGGTATTACATAAGGGGTCGCACAAACGTCTGCGGCCCCTTCTGTAATACCAAAGTGCCCCGGGGGCATGCAAAGCGTGCACAAACACCCATTGCGCCCCCGGGACACTTCTATAATACAGCCCAAGCCTGGTGTAATATTTCATTGGAAATAAATGTACACACTGTGGTGCTTTCAAAACTAGGAATGCTATGAAAGGTGGATGAGATCTACCAAATTATGAGCATTCACAAACATTTTCATGGTGGATTAACACTCAGAATAGGGTCAGACATTTACTCTTGTCAACGGATGTACATTTGCTACCTTTCTGTGTGCATAAATATCAAAACATGTGAGTGCTCTTGAGAATCAGTGAAAGTCTAAGCTTCTCAAAAGCTCTCCTGGAATTGTTTTTGAGTTCCGAAAATGTCAGACAATTCGACTAAACATAGGGCAATCATTCAGGAATAGTCTGAATAATCATGAGGTTTCATATACCATAGTGTGATGTTTAGTTTAACTTTCTCAACCACAGATATTCTTACTTCATAAACCATTTTGTTGTTACTGAGCATGTTCCCTATAATGCAGACTCAAAACAAGTACAAATCTCTGGGTATGTGGTAGGGGATACACAAAGATAAATTGGTCATAAGTGTACATTTTGAACCATATTTACCTTACATCTGCCACAAATTCACAATGGGACTCCTGGCAGACGGAACTCAATTTATGGGTGTGGAGATCTCCACCATGAATGTGCAATTCTCCACACTTGTAAATCCTACTCAAGTGTTCAGATTCACAAAGGTTTAGCATCAGGTTAGCGTTACTTTTGTAATGCTAACCTGATGCTAAACCTTTTTGGGGATTAACAAACAAACGTTAATGGTATTAGCGCTGGTTTGTATAGAATATTAATACAAAACAGTGCAAAATGCTGCTTTACATTGCTTTGCATCAAGGGGGCATTACATGGGTGTTACATGGGCATTCCCATGCACCCACCCATGCTTTTTGACACTAAACCCTATGTACTAACATTAGAAGACAGGGTTTAGCGCCAAAAATTAACACAGCTGTAAAGCAGAAGTTAAAAGTAGAAATGTTTTCATTTCTCCTTTATTTTCCGGCTTTGCATGCGTGCTGCACTGTGTGCTGCACGGCGCCGCACACATACAAAGTAGGAAAAGCTTTGAAGTGTGTCTAGGCATAGTGTTTTGTACAGGAAGGGTACCCTTCCTGTACAAAACCTATGCTAGACTCAGACATGCACCCTAGCGCTGTGCCCCTAAGCAGGGCTGGACTGGCCATAGCGGGCACCGGGCGTTTCCCCGGTAGGCCGCTAGGGTGGGGGCCGGTTTTGGGCCCCTGGGGGGCCGTTTTTGTTACCGGAGGTCTGCAATATCGGCCCCCGGTAACAAAATCGGCCGAAACCGGCCCTCACAAACTGCTCGGCTGCACTCCCCCTCACCCCAGGGGGGGCCGGCTGAGCAGTTTGCCAGGGCCAGTTTCTGTTCCCAGTCCGGCCCTGCCCCTAAGGTGTGTGCCTGACCCACGACAGCTGAAATCAGAGCTGGTGCTAGGGAGAGGGGAGGAGAGTGTCATATCTCTGTTAATATTTTGCTCTTCTGCTCTCTCCCTGTCATGCAATGCAGTGAAATCCCTTTGCCTCTTCACCCATGCCGTTTTATAGACGTGGGCGCAGAGGAAAAGAAGCTGTCAGGAGGCTCACTGACAGAGCGCCACTTAAAAGGTGGAACCCACTCATTGCACCCCCTGATGGCAGCCCTCTGGAGGGAGGAAACAGGGTTCTATGGACTTCCCAGAGATCCCCTCGCAGGCAGGTGCAATCACTGACTGCACCTGCCTGAAAGGGGATCTCTCGCCCCTCTTCAAAGTGCAGGCAGGTTTCCGCCTAATCAGCGAAACATGGAGCGGTTGCTTCAAAGCCACTCAGTTTTTCACTTGCATGCTCTGCTCCAGGGCAGCACAACTTTGCGGCTCCCTGGGGCAGTGCATTCAATGTAATAGAGTGTACTTTCTCTGTTTGCGCCCAGCGCACCTTAAAACAGGTGCACAAGGCGCAAACAGGGAAAGCGTGCTCTATGTGTAATAGGCCCCCAGCTCTATTCCTGAAATGCTCAAACCATGTTGACCCTAATTGGTACCCAGTGTGATTCTGGTGATGAAAGAGATCCAGCAAGTTTATGTATTTTTTGAGATAAGGTTATAAAACTAGTATAAATAGGGCCAAAAATTAACACCATTAAGTCGCTCAAGAAATCTGACGATTATACCATTCTGCAATTTAGCACCAAGTTTTCGGGCGAGGTATTAAAAAATGTCCAATGGGCATACATAACTTTTAGACAGCAATGGTCAGGTCAGCTCCCATACTTATAAACATTCATTTATTTAAAATCTAGTAGAAGGTACCCACATTTCTTTCTCTCACTTCCGATATCTGTAAAAGTAGAATAGCAGGATGCTCTTAAAAGTTATTTAAACCTATTTACAGCAAAGAAAACAAAAGCTAAGGAGGTAACTTGCTAAGTGATATATCATACATATGTACTGAAAATAGGCCCTCAATTGGTGGAGCAATCACTAGGAGAGTAACTAATAGGGCCAGATACACTAAGCAATTTAATGGTCCCAAACCCTGTGATTCACTAAATCAGAAGGTTTGTGACTAGTAATTGCCTTTTACTATATACTAAACCCATTTAGTGATTCAGTAAATAACTACTGAATTGTAAAATAGGTTTAGAAATGCATTCCAAATCGGAATTTGGAAGGAGTGTGTTCACGGTGGCATTCCTGTTAAATTGTGAATTCCTATGTAATGTAGAAAGGGTTTGCAACGGCATTTTCTGTAGCAAGTAATTAATAAATTACTGATTCCTCAAAGGAGGCAGTAACGTATTCCCAAGGAACCCCTTTGCCTTTGTGAATGTCAAAAAAAGTTTGTTTACGAATATGAAGTGGTTTAAGAAAAGGGAGCTACATTTAAAAAAAAAGAAAAATCTGGATTTAAATGCGATCACAGACATGGTGGTCTGCTCACCCTAGTGGGCCACCATCTCTGTCATGGCACCCACTCAGAATAAGTCTCAATTTGCGACCTACCTTATGGATAGGAATGAAGTAGGTCAAATTGTGACCTTCTCTGAACTGGTAAGTAGGTCAGTTAGCAAAATAATTTAGTAGTCCCAAAAATATTGTGCAAAAGTTGCGGCCAGCAGTTCGTGATTATATCTATGCACAGCTGGTCCATAATGCCTAAAAGCACAATTGAAATAAGAACTGGAATTGTCATAAACAGGAGCTTATGGGCCCGATTGGAAGTAGGTTGGGTCAGTATTTAGAATATATTGGACCTCATAATTATCGCAGATTCCAAGTTTTTGTAGAATAATATGCAGATTTTGGTGCTTACTATAAAAAAAATCAGCATGTTATGGTTAACATTTGTGAGAAGGTGATTGTGACCATGTAATCCACCTGGAGTTTTCCCTTTCTGATTACCTGTTTTCTGACATTTTACTGGGGAGAGCCGCATAAACTGTGACTTACGTAAAATTGACTGAACCAGTGTCCGCCTTTTAGGATAAGACCACTGCAACGCCCTAAGGGTAAGAGGCTCTTGGCTGGTTACACATGTGCACACGTGTGTACATTTGTGAGGGCTGTGTGTGGAAGAATTCTGTTGTGCCGAGTGCAGGCACTGTACACAGGTAGCCTGGCACAGAAGGGACTCTGCAGGGTTGGGTATTGACCTGGGGCAAGCCTTATAATGTTGGTGTACACAGATAGGGAAAGTCAGTGTGCTTTATTGTCTAGTCTGCAGTGAACCTACATTATACTCTATGGAAAAGACTGCCTTAGAGTGCAGCTTATCTCCCCTTGGGTCTACAGACACCAGAGTCATGCCAATGTACGCTGTAACCTGTCTGAAGAGAACAATTCTGTAAAGTCCAAAGTCATAACTGTACAGCTTATGGTTCATCCAGGAATGTCATGTTTCTCTGGCTCAGCACAGGATCAGAGCCAAGGCCTGTTGTCACCCTGCTGGACTGGGTAAAATACTTTTGCCTCAAGAAGCAGGAACAAAGGCCTCCCCCCACTACGGGTGCAATTAACCTTGATTATGGTCAGCTCCTGAAGAGGAAGGGGTGGGTGGGAATGCTCTGCATCAATCAGCCAGCTGTCATCCTGTGGCAGGAAGAGGGCCAGCCGAGGCTCACTGAACAAAGGAAGGGAGCCCAGACTCCCGAGCCAAACCTGCAGGAGGGCTCCTTCGAAGTTTTTCTGAGGCAAGCCCTGGCAGTAAAGTCAGCGAGGAGAGGAGGTGAGACCCTGTTGTATGTTTCCTGCACAACCCATTGTAGTTTTTCCTATGTTAGCCTAGCTGTGTGCGTTGTAGGCCATTTTTATTTTACAAATGTTACTATATAACACTTCACATTGTAGTTTCACACAGATACTGCACATGTTATTATTTTCCTGGTATTTAGTCTGAACACACTAGACAAGGTCAATCAACAATGCCCCTTGTTATTCTCTCAGGTCATATATTAGCACTTAGGCATAACAAGAAAGTGCAGCTGCTGTTTGTGAACACACACGTCTTCACATGTAACAGAGGACAAGGGTTCTAAAAAAACACACACTGTGCAAAGGTCTTGGAGCAAGAGTGCTGCATGAGCTGAGATGTAGAACGTCCACCTCTGTATGCTAAGTATGGGGCCTGCCACTAATCCCAGAGATCTATAATGTATAATCATTTAGTTTTAGTAGAAGAGGGGTGGGTTTAGGCTAATCTGTCTTAGAATATGACAGGGCTTTTTATGGTCTATGGTCTGTTAATCATTTTAATGATATTAGTGGTATGCATTTGCATACTAATTGTGGCGCAAATACTGCATCTTAGAGCACAATAGTTTAAACAAATATTATAAACTTCCTTCATGTCTCTTGTTTATCTTATTGGGTAAATGACGAGTGAGAGAGTGAAAGGGTGTGTCCTGTTACCGCAAACCCTGAGAGGGTCGAGAGTGTTGTGTTCTGGGGTGCCAACTCACTTGTTTTTCTGGAAAGGTTAGGAGGGCAAATGAGACACTATAGCGAGACCGACTCAGGCTTATAGATACTGAGGTGGCATGGTGACTCAGTCCCTACATGCTGATGTTCTATGGTCCCAAGCATAATGTTTTTCCTGAGCAGAATCCCTGCAACCCCTGCAACAACCCCCAGAGCACAAGTGACTCCTGGGGGACACCATATTGAAGTTTCCAGAAGGCTGTACAATGAGGTTAGGACAGGGGCAGAGAGGTGATGTGGCACATCACGATATGCCAGAGGTGCATCTCTGCTACAACCTTGCACCCCCACTTAAAAGGTTGTGAGCAAGGGGGAGAGGGCTGTTGTTGGATGTGCTTTTCTTCTAAACACTGGGACTGGAGTCTGACGTCATGGAAAATTGGAAGGAAGAACTCCCTGATTGCCATGTGGATGCAGGACTATGCCTCTGATTTATTTATTTATTTATTTGTTTTATATAGCGCACGAATCACCCCATAAGGGTATCTCAGCGCATGGACTGCCTAAGAGTGCCAAGGAGAAATAATTAAAACAGCGATGTTTTTAACAGTTTCCTGAAAACCAGGTAATCTGTGCATTGTCGCAGCGATAGGGGGAGTTCGTTCCAATAGAGTGGGGCGATATGGTAAAAGGCCTTACCCCCTTGGCGGGATTTTTTTAAACGGGGGACTTGTATCAGGGCTTTAGCTCCTGAGCGGAGGGGTCTGGAAGGTACATAATTGACAAATTTGTCATTTAGATAGCTGGGGCCTAATTTGTTGACGGCTTTGTAGGCCATACAACATATTTTAAATTTCATTATTTTCCGTATGGGCAGCCAATGTAGTTTCTGAAGTAAGGGGAGGGAGGCAGTTCTAGGGGGAGCATTGGTTACCAATCGAGCCGCCGTATTCTGGACAACCTGTAATCTACTTAAGGCACTTTCGTTGGCTGAAATGAACAGAGCGTTACAGTAATCCAGGCGACTTAGAATTAGTGCCTGGATCAAGGTTTTCGGGAAGATAACGGCAAAAAGGGAAGACTCTTCTGAGCATGCTGAGGTTGTGGAAGCAAGCTCCGATGGTAGAAGAGACGTGGTCTCCCAGCGTAAGTTTATGGTCCAATCGGACTCCTAGGTTTTTTACCACCTGTTTAGGACAAGGTGTGTGGCCCAGTTCCTCTGGCCACTAGCTAGGGGACCATTTCACAGTAGCCTCGCCAAACAACATTATTTCTGATTTAGCCGCATTCAGTTGTAGATAATTAATTTTCATCCATTCCGCTATGGTCTTCATTCCTTCACCAAAGGTGGTTTGAATATTGGGGTTGGATTTATCAAGTGAGAGGAGTAATTGAGTATCATCCGCATAGGATATGGGGATGAATCCCAGTTTCCTCAACAGCCTCGCCAAGGGAGTCACATAGATGTTAAACAAGGTTGGGCTCAAACAAGAACCCTGTGGTACTCCCTTGGTCACCTTGGTGGTTTTAGAATGGTACAGGCCTAAATTAACGGTTTGTGTTCTGTTTGACAGAAAATTAGACAGCCATTTTAGAGCATTTCCTGTGATGCCTATATCACCCAATCTACTGAGTAATATTTGGTGGGAGATGGTGTCGAATGCTGCGGAGAGGTCAAGCAGCACCAAAAGTACCACTTGACCCTCATCCAGCAGCATCCTAATATTGTCTGTAACTGCTACGAGAGTGGATTCCATGCTGTATCTAGGGCGGAATCCCGATTGTGAGGAGTCCAGGATATTATTGACTTCAATGAAATCAGAGAGGTGTGTGTTGATGTGCTTCTCCAAGATTTTTGTATGTAGGGGAAGGAGAGAGATGGGTCGATAATTTGTTATGTCTTCCGATGATATTTTGGAGTTCTTTTTAATCGGGATTATTTGCGCGGCTTTCCAATCTAGAGGAAGGACTCCTTCCCTCAGGGAGCTATTAAGAATATCGCAAATGGGGTTGGCTAATTGTTTGTGTAGAGTGACCCCAGGACCACTAGCCCCCTGCAAAGTCTGTCATCTTTACAGGCCATGAGGCCTCAGGAAAATGATCCAGGTGGCTAGGGCTCGCTACCAAGAGCAAAATGAGAAAAAGATCAGCCAAATTGGACCAATGGGGCTCAAGCTATCGTGTTTGAATCTGTAAAACCATTGACCTTTTCCGAGCTGGCGACGAAGAGCGTGGGGCTCTGCTGTCGCAATTAATTGTGCTTATGGGGTGGACCAGCGATGGAGGCTGCCCCCAAGAACTGGAAAACTATGGGGAATGCTGTTGCGTTTTCTCTGTAAGAAGACGGGAAGGGTCCCAGGACACCATCCCATGGCCCTATGAAGATAATGTATAGAGGGAGTGCCGTCACACTCCCCGGTGAAGACAGAAAGGGGCCCAGGAACCCCTCTCTGTGCCACAAGTAGAAGGATGATGAGGGAGCGCCGTAGTGCTCCAACGTGAAAATGGGGAGGGGCCTAGGCCTCATCCCTGGGCCTGATGCCAATAATGGAGAGGGGGTAGTGCCGCAGCCCTCCCCACTACTCATGCCCATGTCAGGAGGGAGCGGGAGAGCCAGCCCATTACAGGCCTGCCCACAGGAGCAGGTAGGTCAGAGCGCTGGCTGTGTGGGATCCGACCAGGGGCAGCCGGCGGTGGCCTTCCTGAGCTGCCCTCCAACATTTGCCAATGCACACGGGGTGCCCAGGAGGGAACAAGCACCCTGAGAAAAAGTAAAGTGCGGCATGAGGCAGCTTCGAAAACAAAGGAAAAGCACAGGGGAAAATCAAAGTGGCTATCCCCAGTGCAGCGGGAGAGCTGCTGCTAAAAAAATCATAAAGCTCCGACGGAGCACCCCATAATGCCCTGTGTGGCTTGCCCACATTTTTTATGCCAAAAATCACTCGCTTTGGGCTTGCAGTGACCCCATGAGGATGGGGTCACCACCAACTCATTACTAAAGTGCAGAGTGAGCTTCAGGAACAGTGCAGCCTCCCCCCAAAACAAGTACCAGGATCCCCACCCTACGCTGGGTGAGACTCTGCAATGATAACCCCGCAATGGTTGCCTCATATGTACAAGTATTCACCAGGTTGGAGCTTTTGCTCTACAGCTGGGAGTGCTGCTCCTTCTAGGGGGAAAGACTGCAGGTCCTGCAGCCTGAAGTGGTACAATGTGAGTTTCCATGTTGGCAGACACCCTCTAGGGGTGAAAGGTGGTATTTGTACATTTGTGTTTTTACAAAAGTGATGTCCTATAGGGACCATGTTATAAGTGCAGTATTTCTAGGTGTGAAAATCTATAATTGCATAGGATTGTAATCATAAATATTATGCCCTTCAGGGGCTATGTTTGAATCATGTTATTTATGCTGAATACCCAACCCACTCCAACATGCACATACATTATTCTTGCAAACCCTTTATTTAAGTAGTGAGACTGACAACAACTTGTGATCAAAGTTTACATGTTTTATTGCCAGTATTAAGTGCCTTCAGCCATGGTTATATGCAACTATTGCGGTTTTTCATATGATGAAATGCTTGTTGAGATAATGAGATTGACAGCCGCTGGCTTTGGTGCCAGCATTAAGTGCTCTTATTCCAAGTTATGTTCAATCCTTGCATTTAGGGACAAGATAATGTTTTAGCATGTGATTTGGGGATCTAAATCTCCCTTTGGGAGTGACAAGAATGATTATGCAATGTCATCCAAAAGTAGTTCCATCAGCTTGTGTATATTTGTAAATTACTGCATAGTATTGAGTAGTTTGTGTGTATAAAATTTCCTTTTTCCTTTTTCCTGGACAATCATTTATTGAGTGTTACTATTGTATGTCTGTAAATGGTGATTACTAGCCCACACCACCTCCCTTGATTAGGACTTGCACTGCTCAGCAACACTAGCCTATGAGAGTCAAGAGCTACAATAGGGTGCTTGGTTCCCAGTGGAGGACAAATGTAGACCCATTACTTGTGTAGGCCACACAACTATTGATGCATTTTGTAACAATTGTACACTGTTCCACTTTTGAAATCCCTCAGGTTTAACCTGCTAAAATTTAAAGAAGGATAAAGTCTTTATCACACTTGGTAATTACATTAAATACCACATAACTCGTAATTCCAACCCCTGTGCAAACTCCTGTTTGTGAAGGGGTTCAAAAAAATGCAGACCCACTCATAGTCATGGCCTATCTATCATTTAATTACATTGGTAAAATAAACACATGCCATTTGTGTTAATGTCATACATCAAATTTGCTACTGATCAGAAACATCATATCAAAATGCCATTGGTGCTTGGGAACGTTGTAGTATGTTCAAATAATGCACACAGGTAAATGTCCATACATTTTCCTGATTCCCCCACCTCCAACACTGTCAAGAGAACACCATGGAATGTATCAAGAAGTATGAGGCTGAAAGTCCTGCAGCTATAGGTCCATCTGCACTGCATTAGCGCAAGGAATTCAATAGCCTGACTGGTGTTTTACCACAATATCTGAAAAAGAATTGTGTTACGATAATATCATTTCAGTTATATAATGATTACCAAAATATCATTGTTTGAAATATCTATGTATATTGCAGTGGCAGTCACTACTGTATAGTTCTAGTTAGTCGGAGTTTCCATAGGAAAAGCGTTTTTTGTTTTTGGTGCTGTTTGAGGAAACGTCACGTAACTCCCAAAAAAGGTTAATCCGCCTCAGCTCCTTCCTAAAGAGTTTTGGGGTGATCTTTGAAATGGGATCTGAGAAACAGGAGAGTCCCCAAAAAAACCACATTTACCATATATATAATGGAAAGTTTTGTGAAGATTTGTCAAACGGTAGCTGAGAAAAAGGGGGGCCCAAAATGCTTTTTCCCAGTGCAATGTCTATCGGGATTTTGCAGATTCTAGACACGACTACAGATCATTCCGCTGAATGGAATACAATTTTGTAGAAAGGTAGATCCTTGTATAGTAAAAGCCCTTTTTTGTAAATTTGCAAAAATTTGTTAAGTAGTTTAGTTGTTATTGAAGAAAGAAAAATATAGATAACTAGGAACATGGATCCTACTCGGATCCACCCGCGAGTGATCCCCGGATCCGGGGGCAAAAGCAATGCCCTGATTGGCTGGTAGCAACCTGAAAAGAGATTTGAGGCTGCCATTTTGTTGCTTGGCTGGGCCCCGGGGAGACAAGCTGAATAAACAAATCACATAAGGGGTCAGAAAAGATGTATCCCGACTCCATAGGATATACAAAGGGGTGTCTGAGGGACTGTTCGTGGGCAAAAATTGCCAAAATATTATATTTTTTGTCTGATCCATGGAGCTGCGGATCCTTCGCGGGGCTCAAAGGGGCCCCTGGTATAACTCCACAGTGGATCCGTGGCTCTACAGCCCAATAAAAAATAAAACTATCACACACCAAACCACACCATAAACGGCCTTGGGCGGGGTTTTCTGCATTCGGGGGGGTTGGCTGCAAAAAACCAAAGGTTACAGGGACATTATAGTTAGGTTCACATTTCACTCATACAAAACCAGAAAAATTCTGCAGTTATAGTTACCTGAGCTCACTATAACTTATGCCCCCGCAATGCACTGCTTATGACCTCACATACTACATTTCTAATGACACGGTCAGTGACATCACTGATGACATCTCAAATGTCTCCAATTACTCCCACAAAACAAGGCAGTACCTATATGGAACTGCTAAACCACATTGAGCAGTAGACAAACAACTACTATCCCCCAAAAAAGTATTATCGACTTTTAGCATGCTATAATCCAATCCAACACTAAAAATATACCCCCATCTAGCCATACAGGGATGTTACTATAATTTTAATCAAAGTATATGGCGTCACCTACAGAAATCTGCACTTAGGGCCTGATTATGATTGTACCCATGGTGGTGGTCTGACCACCGCAACCATGGCGGCCTGACAGCCATATTACGAGGCAAGGATGATGGGGTGGCTTGCTCAAACATATTTACTGGGACCCTATGTGGGATTGTTTTAAATGCATAACCCAAATAAATCTGTATGATGCCCCCATCCCCAAATCACTGTTACAGCACATGCACATTGTACACAAATGGACATGTGTTTACAACTTATAATAGTGATGTGTGCATTAAATTGTGTCACACAACAGCACCTTCTCATCAATATCACACCTATTAATCTCTGTGACACACCGACATTGCACACATCCCTGGTCCTGTTTTGATGTCAAAGATACATTTGTATGGATGTGTCATTAAAGTCAAACACACCTTCGCTGCAGCAACTCTGTATTGGACTCTCATACATCACCCACATTAAAAGGCAATGTTAGTAAATTGGATTTCAAAGAATTAGTGTAAGAAGCATGCTTAGGGCACAATGGAAACACACTCTGCAGAATAGGTATGCCTCTATCATGGGGAAGCCTGAAAGACTGGGGCTCTAGGATACAGTACATTTTGTGCATAGCTGAAAAGCTCAATGTGCTCAGGACCTGTGAAATGAAGTATATCTGGGACACCCAATAGCATTGCTAAGTGCCTTGCATGTGTAGGTAATGTGTACATGCAAGTCAGAAAAGTAAACACAGCACTAACAACATTTCTCACACATGTAGATAAAGTAGGTGTAAGGTACACACTGTAAAATGAACATATTTCCATACCAAATTCCACAAAGGTATGACAAGTTAACCCCCTCCATATGTGGATAAACAAATATGTAACCTCAACACTTAAAACACATATCCATCTACATCATAAGGAGAAGTGTAACCTAAATGATGTTGACAGTGGCCAGGCCAAGCTGAAATACTTCCCACATAACATGTAAGACAATGCAATGCCTGACACATTGGGTTTTCATCCCACATAGACATCCATCCAACATTTCCCCTTGCCCTGTGTAACTCTAGCACTGGGTCCAAGGTCACATCATACTAACCACATCAACTGGATCAGCAATCAGGGATGAAACAAACACAAGAGTTGGGGCACATCACTAACTATACCATAAGATCAATTCATTAGAAGTAATGGCAGGATCAATGTCTGAAAAACTAGGAAAAGGTTTTATGAATGTAATTTTATGAATAATAATGCCCAACAAAGGCCAATGGCCAATCCATGTAAGAATCATGTGCCACAGCACAATGCTGTGCCAATAAACTGGCCCTTTCTGACACTGTCAGGGATTCTCCTAACAAGGGGGCATCCTTTGGGCATAGCAGGCACCTCGAAGATGGTACTTGGGATGGAGGGGCTGCGGTTTAGTGAGGAGTGGGTTTAGCTTTGGGAGGGATTTTCTTGAATTTTTTGGGTTTTGGGCTGTGTTTGGTGGGGTGGGTATGTGGTTACTCTGGTTTGGCTTGGGATGTGGAAGGGATGGGTTGGCCTTTGGGAGGATTTTCATTTGTGTTTTTGGTTAACCTGGGGTTACTGCGGTGGGGATCTGATTTCTCACGGGTGGAGTGGGGTGTGGAAGTGATGTGGTGGGCTTTGGGAGTTTTTTTTCCATTTTTGGATTGGGCTGTGCTCAGTGGGTCGGGGATCCTCTTTCTCAAGGGTGGAGTGGGATGTGGAAAGGATGGGTTGGACTTTGAGATGGGTCTTTGAGACTATTGGAGGGGTGGGCTCGGGTGTCACAGGGCTAACGACATAGGCATACAAAACATCCTCATAGGGAAAACATGTAGGATGTTCAGGATAGAGGTTGGTTTGGGAGGTAGCGGGAGTGGAAGTGTAAACTGTGTGTACTGTCTGAACTGTGTGTTTCATGGTTGTCTGTTATGTGGATGACTGTGAGCGTTTGTGATTTCTGCCTGTGTGTGCTGTGGACGTGCTGGGTGTTGTGGAGGGGTCTGTGGCTGTTGCTGTGGTGCCTGGGTGTATGGTTGTGGGGTGGAGGGATCTATGTCTGTTGCTGTTGTGCCTGGGGATATGGCTGTGTGTTTGGAGGGCTCTGTGTCTGTTGCTGTGGTGCCTGAGGGTATTGTGTGTGTGGAGGGGTATGTGTTAGTTGATGTGGTACCTGGGTAAATGGTTGTGGATGTTAAGGGGTCTGTGTCTGTTGATGTGGTGCCGGGGGGTATGGTTGTGGGTGTAGATGGGTCAGTCTCTGTTGCTGTGGTGCCTGTGGGTATGGTTGTGGGTGTGGAGGATTCTGTGTCTGTTGCTGTGGTGCCTGGGGGTATAGTTGTGGGGGTAGAGGGTACTGTGTCTGTTGCTGTGGTGCCCTGGTGTATGCTGGGGTGGTGGGGGTGGTGAGGGGGGTGAGTGTCTGCTGAGTACTTGCGTGCTTCTTTTTTTGTATTTTTGTGTTTCTGTGTGGTGCTTTTGTCAGTTGAGTGTGTGCTTGCTTAGGTGTGCATGTTCTTGGGGCATGAATGGGAATAGGGAATTTGGATGGGGAAGGATGGGATGGGTAGAAGGGTGCCGTGAGGGAGGAGGCCAGAGCCTGAAAAGATCTCTTTAGGCCAGACATTGCAGTGTGAATGCCTTCCAGGTAGGCAGCCACCTGTGTCAGCTGGTTGTCTTTCCCCTGGATGCCATTCAGGACTGCAATCTGGCCTACAGAGATGGTCCTTAGAAGATCAATAGCCTCCTCACTCAGGGTAGCGGGCTAACAGGGGCAGGGACTGAGGTGCCTGGAGCAAAGGAGACTGCTCCCCTCTTAGGCGAGTGGGGCTGGCCAACATGTTGGGGGACAACAGAGAGGGTGGTGATGGAACTGGGGGTGGCGGACAAGGATGAAGGTGGTACTGATCCTGTGGAGTTTGTCATTTGAGATGTCATCAGTGATGTCACTGACCATGTCATGAGTGATGTAATAAGTGAGGTCATAAGCAGTGCATTGCGGTGGCACGAGTTATAGTTAGCTGAGCTAACTATAACTGCTGAATTTCTCCCTAACTATAATGTCCCTGTAACCTTTGTTTTTTGAGTGAATTTCTAAGGTTTTGTTTTAATTCGATTTCCTAACTATAACGTCCCTGTAACCTTTGGTCATTTCAGTGAATTTCTAAAGTTTTTTAAATGCTAATTGTTAAGTATAACGTTCCTGTATCCTTTGCTTTTTCAATTTGTAAGGTTTTTTAAATTCTATTTGTTAATTGTAAGGTCCATTTTTTTGTAAGTGAATCTCTAAGATTTTCATACTTTGTTTCTATAATGGGATATTCTGTATTATATTTATATAATACACAACTAATTTTTTGATTTTATGTGTTTATCAGAAAATACATTAATATATGGTTTTATTTTTAACAATTTTGTAAGTCTGCACAACATTGTTGCATTTACAGTGGAGATTCTGTTATCAGTAAATCTATTTCACATACTGAAAAATACACTTAAAGAAATGTTTTAAATAAAGTTTAACCCTAAACATTTAGTAATATATTGTTTTAACTTTTCTTTCTGTGATCAATTTTGGAAAAAGCCAACTTTATAAAAAATGTCTATGTTCGCGACTACTGATGTCATCGCAGTGACGTCGGTACTCGCGAAGAGCACGTGGTTTATACAAAGTGTAAAACATATATATATAGACATATTCTACAGTATATTTAACAGTAGAGCTTTATTAGTGTACTTTTCAAACTCATATTTTTCAGGTGAATTTCCAGAATATCGCCTCCAAACACTTTTATCCCATTTCCGTGAAGATAGCGGAAGTCGCGATGACGTCGGTAATTGCGGAGAGTGTGTTTTTCAACAACTCTGAAACAGATAAGTAGAGGTATTGTGAACTAGTTTGGTATAACTGTTTACTATTATAATATTGAAAGTTCTGCTTTTCTTTCAATTTTTAAACAAAACTACATTAAACTTATATTTTGCATTTCCGCTTCACTGCGGTAACTGCGACTATTTCGGTCACCGCAAATATCACATGACTGGGAAAGGGATTACTGATACAACATCGACTCCTATAACATCAAACTACAAAAATATTGAGTCAACAATATTGTATACAAAAGTATCGACACCCAATACACAAAAAAGAAATAACACAAACATTGATAAAAAATATTGTTAAAAAAGAATTCGATGACAAAAATATCAACAACAAAAATAAATAACACAAAAATATCGATAACATTAAAATGAAATATAGCACAACAAAAACATCGATATAAGTAATATCACAAACATTGATAAAATACATATAAACTATACCGAAAAATAAAGTTTAAACATTAAAAACTAGTTTCAATAATATAATGAAATAACATATTCCAAACATTAGAAACAAACACTAAAAACATTACAAAATTAATAAAATTAAAAAGAAACAAATACACTGTAAAACCAAACACAAATAAATAAACAAACAATACAACATTAAAAAAATCACAACTATCATAAATAAACAAACATAAATATATATCATATATAAAAAAATATATAACATTTATTCACACATACATTTTAATAACAATCATAAACAAAATAAAAACAAACATTAAATAAACATATTTAATATTAAACAAATTAAATAGTAACTGCCAAAAAATGTAAAAAGCTATCTCCACCAATAAATTTAAACTACACAAACCAATCGGAAACTATAACTAATTAAATAAACACTATAAAAGCAATCAATTAATTAACACAAAATTTACTGTGAAACGGACAAACACTGAGGAAGCACAAAACTTTATGAGTCAGAAAACAGAACGAAAAAGAACTACTCAATCAACTATTCAGACCAACTCTCATTAAAGGTAAGAACAAAACCTTGCAACTAACTAAATAAATTAGCTTTAAAAAAAAAACAAATTAACTAAAATTATAAAATGTTTTCCTTTATATGTCACAGATTAAATTTCACTAAAACACCACCTAGAAAATTCAAAACAAAGATTTACTTTCAAAACAACAATAAAATCAACATTAAAAAAAAATATATAACAAAGTAACTATATGACTTAACCAACAAATAAAGTAAACAAATTAAAACTAATAAATTTAGGAGACGCGCGAGCGCGCAAAACAAGATGGCCACCTCCCGGTGAGCTCCTCCACGTTTTCGCCCGTTTTTCGATAAAAACGACGAAATTTTAATCAAATTATTGCTATGAAGAGGTCGCTGAAGTATTAAAGCTGGCACCTGTGCTGAGGGTCGTTTTTGAGTGCCTCTGGACGGCGGAAGTGGTGTTTTCTTGCATCAGGCTCCTGCTCCCAGTCTGCCTTCAGGTACTGCCAGGCTTGTCTGTCAGGGGGGCGGAGTAAGCACCTAAGAAAGGGCCTGGCTTGGGCCTAGCCACTCCCACAGACCATTTTAGCTGCTGCACCAGTTTTTTGAAGGATTTGAGCACCAAGAATATTATACCTTCCTACAAACATTATATTTAATTGCAAATTGGTTCCTTTTTACGTCAAAATGGAAAATAAAAATTCTCTATATAATAAAAGGAGACAGCAGGTTTCACCTCCGCCTATCAAATCAAAAGCGGTAGAGTCATCTGAACCTTCCTTATCTTTAATTTTAGAAGAAATTCAAGCACTTCGTGTTAGTACCGATACCATTGCGTCAGAGATTAAAAATGTACGCAAAGAAATGGCTTGCTTATCAATGAAAATTTCTGACAACTCAATTAAAATACAAGATAATAAGGTTAAAATAGACGCTTTTACCCCACTTATGGCGAAAATATCACCCATGTCTACACTCCTTTTAGATATGGAAAACCGCAATAGACAATATAATCTACGCATTTTCAATCTACCAGAAGATGTTGAAGGGGCCAACTGCAGATTATATCTGGAAACTTTGATTCCTGGCCTGTTGAAAATCAGTTTTCCAGAAAAATTTGAAATTGATAAGGCTCACAGGATTCCTTCTCATCGCAACCCTCAACACACAAAACCTCGACAAATGATCTTTAAAGTTCTCCGTCATCACCATTTGGTTTTGATTAGGAAAGCAGCAAGAGAAATTCCTTCGTTGATGATCAATGGGAATAAAATATTTATCCATCAAGATTTCGCCAAGGAGACTGTTTCTGTTCGCAAAGAATTCACTGCTCTTCGTCCTCAACTAAGAAGTCTTGGTTTCAAGTATGGTCTTTTTGATCCCTCAACAATGCGTATTTGGAAAGATAACTTTTCGAAATCCTTTCAGCGTCCTCAAGAACTGAAACAATTTATGGATCTACAGTCGCAGCATTTAATGGATACTCAGGACTCTACTACTTGATTGTTTCCAGTTATGTACTTTTTGACAAATTACTGAGTTATTCTTCATCGGGCTCCAACGGTATCGGTCATGCTTGTTGAGCATGTGTGCGTTTCACTCCTGATATTAATGTATTCTGTTTGTCGTTTTTTCCATGTTTTATTTTTTCCCTTTCATCTTCCCTGTTCTAGAGCTACTACTTTCTCACAACCTCTTTGTATTTTTCACTTTCCTCCTCTTTATCTTTTCTCTTTCTCTCTTGCATTATGGCTAGCTTACATAATATTAAAGTAGTTTCATTAAATGTTAAAGGTTTGCGCCATCCAGTTAAGCGCACAAAAATTTTAGATTATCTAGGTAGTTGCAAGGCAGATATTTGTTTTATTCAAGAGACTCATATAGATGATAAAATCTTAGATTATATGAAGAAAAAATGGGTTGATACTATTGTTTCATCTCCTGCTAATGGAAAAAAAATGGGGTTGCTATCTTTTTGCAAAAAAATTACACTGCCAAATTCTGAATAAAACTTCAGATGCTGATGGGAGATATATTATAGTTAAAATTAAAATACATGATTCAGTCATCTTTTTACTCAATGTTTACGGTCCTACGGCGGACGACCCTCTTTTTGGTCTAACCTTACTACTGAGGTCCTGAAATTGGGTACAGTTCCGTTAATTGTAGGAGGTGATTTTAATGTCATAGCTGATCCTCTATTAGATAGATTATCCTGTACTAAATTCCACCCTCCTAAGGTTTTTCATGCTTTCAGATTATTTATTCAAACCACTAAATTAGTTGATATATGGCGCCTACATTTTCCTACAGAAAAAAGTTTTACATTTTTTTCAAACCCACATAATTCTCATTCTAGAATTGATTATTTATTGGTCTCTAGACAATTAATTCAATCCGTGAGTTCTCCTAACATTGGCAACATTGATATTTCTGATCATGCTTTAATTTCTTTTGTTTTGAATTTGAATTCATCTTTTACAAATAAATCCAGATGGCGAATGAATACTGATATTGTTCTTAATGAACATAATAAACCAAAACTCTTAATTGCAATTCAAGATTATTTCCTACTTAATCCTGAAGGTACCACTTCTATGGTTAATAGATGGGATGCTTTTAAAGCATACCTTAGAGGTGTAACTATTTCCATTATGGCTTATGAAAATAAATCCTTCAATAATAATATTAAAAATATAGAAAAACAAATTGCGAAATTTGAGAGACTTTTCATTACGTCTAATGATCCTCAATATAGACTTAAACTGCAAAAGCTTCGGTATGAATTTAATTCAATACTTAGCAGAAGAGCTGGCATTCAGATTTCTAACTCTAAAGCCAAATTTCGTTTTAATGCCAACAGATCTGGGAAACTTCTAGCCAATTATTTACGTATAAAAAAGAGCAAATCTCAAATAAACTCTAGTCATGGACCTAGTGGCAAAATTGCTTTATCTCACAATGATATTGTTAATGAATTTTTGGATTTTTACTCTAATCTATATAACAAGCCTGATTTTCAGGATGCCTCTTTAATTGATTCCTTTTTAACTACATGTGGTTTACCCAGCATCTCTCAATCAGATAAAATAGGGTTAGATTCTCCCATTACTACAGATGAAATTTTATTAGCCATAAAATCTCTTAAAAAAATAAGTCTCCTGGTCCAGATGGTATTTCGGCTGAGTTTTATAAAGAATTTCAAGTACAACTTTTGCCCTTTTTATTTCAACTTTTTACCTCTTTTGGTTCTTCAGGAATTACTTCAGGCTCTTTTACTGAGGCTTTAATTGTCGTGCTTCCCAAACCAGATAAAGACCCCACCATTGTGTCAAATTACCGGCCTATATCTCTAATTAATCAAGATTGTAAATTATATGCTAAAATATTGGCATCTAGATTAGCTCCTGTAATGCATTCTATTATACACTCAGATCAATCTGGCTTTATGAAAAATAGGTACTCTGCAAACAATACAAGAGCCTTGCTACATGTTATCGAACAAGCTCCCAATTTAACTTTACCTTCAGGAATACTGGCCTTAGACGCTGAGAAAGCTTTTGATAAAATTCATTGGCAATTCTTATTTAATACCTTATTGTCATTTAATTTTGGTGAGGCATTTATTCGCATGATTTCTGCTCTGTATTATGCCCCTACTGCTCGTTTATTTATCAATGGCCAAATCTCGAATCAATTTTCACTTTTTAGAGGTACAAGACAAGGTTGCCCTCTTTCCCCACTTTTATTCCTTATTCTCAATGCTATACGAAAATGTGATGATATTAAAGGAATTAATATTAAAGATGTTACTATAAAAACTTTAGCTTATGCAGATGATGTACTCCTATTTATTAGTGACCCTATAATCTCATTCCCTTCCCTATTAGAGATTATCAAAAACTATTCTACAGTCTCTGGATATAAATTAAATACTAACAAAACTGAATTTTTCCCCTTAAACATTTACTGTACCCCTGATATGGTACCTATGACTGATATTATTTGGCAAAAGGATAAATTGAAATATCTTGGGATTTTATTCTCATCCTCTATAAAATCCACAATAACATTGAACTGTAACTTTATTTTAAATTATATAAAAGATAAATTGTCTAAATGGTCTTCATTACATCTTTCATGGTGGGGTAGAATGGATTCCATTAAAATGACAATTGCTCCAAAAAATGTCTACACACTCGCCATGATTCCTACTCAATTTTCATTAAAGTTTTACAAAGATGTTGATAGAATTTTATCCAGATTTCTTTGGAACTGTAAACCGCCTCGTATCAGTTATAAAAAATAAAAATGCCTAAATGTAATGCTGGGTTTGGATTACCAGACTTTTTCCTCTACCACAAAGCCTTTATTTTAAAACAAAGTTCCATATGGTTTAATCAGTCCTATTTAAACAATTCTCCTATTTGGCTTGATATTGAGAAATCATTGGTAAATCCATTTCCACTCCCCACTTTGTTAACTATGTCTAATAGGTCATCATTTTTGCATAAATCCGTTATACTAAAGTCCACTAAAATGATTTTTAATGATATAGATTCAATTTTTCTATCTCCTATGTCTATTACTGAAGACATGTCACTATGGTATAGCAATGTTATCAAATTGAATAGGAATGTTAGTTACTGGTATTCATGGATTAATGCTGGTATTTTTTATCTTAAAGATATATATTCAAACAATGCTTTTTTATCATTTGAGATTTTACGAACAAGATTTAATTTACCTCAAGCTGATTTTTCTAAATATGAACATTTATGTAATTCCATTTTAGATTCTTTTCCTCAAGATATTCCTTCTAATGTTAAAGCTGATTTATCAATTTACATTCAAACTGTCTCTACTTCATCACATGGTGTTTCTATTTTATATAAAAAATTATCTAATTCTCTAGGTAGCAACATTAATATGCTTTCAGTATTTTGGAATAATGAACTTTCACTTTCACTATCCATTGATATATGGAAGGATATTTGGCTTAATAGTATTTCTGGTTGGCTGCCTGTTTCGCTTTATCAAACCAACTCATATATTTTATTTAATTGTTTATGGACTCCATTACGTCTCTTCCAAGCTAAACTTCTTCAATCTGCTTCTTGTTGGCACTGTAAATCACACCCTGGTACATTACAGCATATGCTTTTTAAATGCCCTTTAATTTTAAAATTTTGGACTGATGTTTGGGATATTATAAAAAAGATATTAAATATCCATGATGATGTTTCTTACAATATGTTAATTTGCAAATCTGCTCTTCTTTCACATAGTTTAAATGACTTAGAAGGTAAACTTTTTAATTTCCTAATATTAGCTGCTTTAAAATCTATTACATTTTGCTGGAAAGATGTCTCGCTATTATCAGTACATGCTTGGTGGTCATGGGTTATTTTTACAAGAAAAGGAGCTCAATTGTCCTTAACTGGGCTCAATCATAACTCCAATTCTTTTCATGCTTTTTGGATTCCTGTTGATGTATATATATCTTCTTAAACGGTATATGTATAACTAATTTAGCTTTTTATTGATAATATAGTATATTTACTGATTCATATTGTAGCTCTATTTATAGACAATGTAATTCGAATCATTATTGATCCTTTTCCCTCCTTTCCTTTTTATGTTCTCCAAGAATACTTATTTTATCTTACCTAATGTATTTCAATTGATATGCCTGTTAATCTTCTTTACTATAACTAGGTATTTTCGATTTAGAATATTATTTTCTGTATTGTCTGTTACTTGTTTATTATGAAAATTCAATAAAATATTTTGAACTCAAAATACTAATAAATTTAATAAAAAAGCAAAACACAGCTAACAAATACTTTTCTTTTAACAGCTTCTACAGAAGTCAGCAAAACAACATCAACGAAATAAACTTAATCAACTAAAAATAGTAAGTATTTTTTTTACGACTAAATAAAAATAGAGACTTAGGGGGTTATTAGGATGGCGGGAGGACTTTAGTCCGCCCGCCACCCTAGCGGTAATGGGACCGCCCACCTGCCATGTGGCGGTTCCGCCACCCCAATTAGGATGCGACCGCCACCGCGGCGGTCGCATGTGGCATTCTAACATTGCGGCGAGTGTTGCTGGCTGCAGCACCCGCCGCAATGGTAGAATGACATGTTGTGCATTGCCATGCACAACGTGGCAGGCACCGCGCCGTGCCTGCCTCCTTGTGCATGGCAATGTAGGGGGGTACCATAGGTACCCCCCAAGTGCAGTCCCCCACCTCCCCCACCCCCGGAGCCCTGCAACGGGCCCCCAAAGCGAATCTCCGCCAGCCTTTCCATGGCGGCATCGCCGCCATGGAAAGGCCGGAAACACCACACATCATAATATGGATGGTGGTGCCTGCTAGGCACCGCCACCATATATATGCCCCAGCTCCACCTGGCCGGCAATCGTAACGACGTACGCCGCATTACCCACCGCCATTGTAATATGGCGGTGGGTAAATCAGGTTACGATGGCAATGACCCCCTAAATAATTGAAATAATCAAATTAACTAAAACTATAACATGTTTTCCTTTATATTTCACAGATCAAACTCCACTAAAACTCCACCTAAAAACTCAAAACAAAGATTAACTTTGAAAACAGATACAAAATCAACATTAAAGAAAAATATAAAACAAAGTAAGTATATAAATTAATCTACAAATAGAGTAAACTAATAAAAAACAATAGATTAAATAAAAAGCAAAATATAACTAACAAATACTTTTCTCTTAACAGCTTCTACAGACTTCAACAAAATAACATCAACGAAATAAACTTCATCAACTAAAAATAGTAAGTATTTTTTTTACAACTAAATAAAAATAGAAACTAAATAAATGAAATAATCAAATTAAATGTAACACTTTAATAAAACTAACATTTTCTTTTTAAACCAATAGAAAAAAATAAACCAGTGAATAAACCACAACCATCGAAAAAATATCCAACAAGAAAATTAAAGCAAGAGAAATGTAAGTTTATTTTCAAATATAACATGTTTACTGTTCAAGACTTTATATATATACATACATTCACAGATAGACACAAAAATGGCAGAAGGAGCAAAATTCATCACATCACAAAAGGGAAAACTACTTCTGTGCTACATGGGCTATACTTACACGCAAGAAAAAATAACAGGAAACAAAACCCATTGGAAATGTAGTAAATACTACTCCAATTCTTGCTATGGTAGAACCACAACAGTCAAAACAAATGTTGTTAATGTCAGGGAACACAACCATCTCCCCAATGTCACAGAAATCGAGGTCAGAGATGCTTTAGAAACTATCAGAGAAGCAAGCACCAGATTCCAACAGACCAGTACCCAAATATTAAAAAAACGTATTAACTAGGGTTCCTGAACATGTCACAGGACAACTGCCATCCATCCCCACTCTAAAAAGATTAATAGCCAGAACTAAAAGAGCTACTGCTCTAACACCACCCACCCCCCAAACTTTTGCAAAATAGAAACCTTACCGGAATACACTGTCACCCACAAAGATGAGAAATGTATTCTTCATGAAAATAACAGTCATGAAAAACAAATTAATATCTTTGCCACCAACAACAAAAGTTAAAAAACTGTGAAACATGGATGATGGATGGTACATTCAAAGTTTGCCCCAAGCTTTTTTATCAACTCTATACAATTCACGGCGAATATTAAGACACTAACATCCCCTGGTGGAACGTCTACAATAGCACTGTAGCTCAGAAACCTAAAACTAATAACGCGGTGGACGGATGGCATAATGCCTTCCAAGCCACAATAGGAAGAGGACAACCAACTTGACACAAATTAATAGAAGCCATCAAAAAGGAACAGAACTATCAAGAGATAATGATAGAGCAATCCTTAACTAAGGGCCTCATTACAATGGCAGACAGACTTTAGTCCGTCCGCTATCGATACGGATTTGGGCCAAGCCACCTAGGAGGTGGCCTCCCCACAATCCTAATCATGATGGGACCACCACCACGGCGGGCGCATCACCTATATTTTGCATTGTGGCGGGGATGCGGTCAGCAGCCCCCGCCACAATGCAAAATAGAGGGTGTAGACACATCCCTGCACTATGTGGCAGGTGCCCTGTGGTGCCTGCCACATGGGGCAGGGATCCCAGGGTACATGTCCCTGCACCTGGGATTGAGGGAGGCCCGCTACGGGCCCCTAAATCCATTTCCGCCATTCGTTTTGTGGCAGGTTGTCCGCCACAAAACGAACGGAGGAAAGGGATATCACAATCCCTACAGCGGTGCCTGCATGGCACCGCCGCAATGTTCAGCAATGTTTTCGTTCAGACAGGCGGTCAGAAAAGGACCACCTGTCAGAACCATGGCAGGAGGTCTTTACGACCGCCACGCTTAACCAACGATTCACCCGCCATCATAATATGGCGAGGGGAAAAACAGCAGTACGATGGCGGAGGGCCCGCCACTGACCGGCTGGTGGTGGCGGGCCCTCCGCCATCGTAGTGAGACCCTAAAATAGGCCCTAAACTTAGTAAGCAACAAAAACAATGTATGAATACCTACAACACAAAACTAGACTATTTCCAAACACCAAAGGGCTAGAATACCTAGACATGATTGCTAAATCTATACTTTAAACAAAAAACAATGCTAAACATCATAAGCATTTAAAAATCACAAAACATTTAAAAAACATAATTCTACTCTTTTTTAAATTAATAATTATAATAATGTAATTTAAAAATGTAAAACGTACATATAAATATATGACATAATATAATTATTAAAATAAAAAAGAAACACACAAACCAAATGTAACGAAAAACATTTCCCACCGATAATAATAAAAAATAACTTACAGTTATGTCGCAGTAGACGGTGTAGAAAAAAAGCTCCAAACACGCAATCTTCTCAATAACGAAACCCTTAAAGATGTGAAAATACGCTTAAAAAAACATGCTCCAACAAATCCGAAAAATAAAAGAAATGTAAAAAAGTAACTTGCTTCAAAGAAACAAAACACATTTTCCTTTTTAAAAAAAAGAAACGCTTCTTCAGCACCATCCGTTCAACAAACCGGAAACCTGTAAAAAAAAAAACAACAACACCCTCACACAATAACATATATTAAACCCACACACATTAATTTCAACATTAAAACCAACATAACATAATTAAACAACACATACCTAACACTACATAACACTCTACTACTCTTCAACACTACGTCAAACACATAAAACACTAAGGGGCCCATTACGATACCCGGCGTAAATAAATCCGCCAGGCATGGAAGCGGCAAAAATCCGCCCGCACACACCGCCTGAACACCGACCACGCCATTACGATTACACAAACCGAATACCGCCATCGGCGGAAAAAGCACACAAAATACCGCCCGCCAACGTCCGAGTCGGAGTCAAACCGCCCGCCACGGACGGAAACACGCACGACAACACAAAACCGCCCGCCCTCACGGCCGACACACCGCACGTGAAATTACGATCGCACCGACATGAGCGCGGAAAAACCACAAATATACCACCCGCCAGCGCAAACAACGCCGATGAGAATCGACACGGCAGAAGCCATGGCGCCAACGTACCTGCACAGAAACCATCCGCACACAAAACCAATAGCACACAACATGGCCAACAAGTCCACACAGCAAGGCACGCACAAATACACAAGCACAGTACACATCCCGAAAACACCCCCCGGACAAACAAAAAATACAAAGGCCAGAACCCCAGACACAACACACCTGAAAACAACAGACCATGAGGACACACCCACATAGGTGAGTACAAAAGCAGCACTCCCACAGACCACAACCCCTTGCTACATTGCAAACCAGAGAGGAGAGGAGAGGACACAGTGACACAGCAAGGACAGCAGCACACCACAGAAACGCACACATCACAACCACCACCACCACCACCACCACACACCACCACCACCAAACATCACCACCACCACCACCACCACCACCACCACCAAACACCGGCACCACAAACCCCCTGCACATTACACAACACACACCGCACCAGCACCACAAACATCATGGCACCACAAAGAATGCCCAAGTTCACGCCCATGGAGCTGACGGTCATGGTCGACGAGATCATCAAGGTGTACCCACAAATCTATGGGAACATGGTCCAGCACACACCACTAGCCACCAGAAACAGAATGTGGAACCGGATCGTAGACCAGGTCAATGCAGTCGGGACCCTGCCCAGGAACAGAGTCGAGATTAACAAACGTTGGAATGACGTAAAGAGCCTGGTCAAGAAGAAGGAGGGCAAAAACAGAGAGCTGGCTGCCGTCACTGGCGGAGGGAATCCTGCGCTCTTTAAGACCTTCAAAGCGTGGGAGGAGAAGGTGCGAGTCGTAATCCATCCGGAGATCCTCGCCGGATTAGCAGGGGGAGTGGAGGCTGGTAAGTACAAACTAATGTATACCAGCACACCGCTATGTACTCACATGCACTACCACCATGCCACAGCTCCCAGGGACAAACACCCCCATGTCCAGCACACAATACACAACACATCACACACACATGCAACAGACACTACCACACACAGCCCAAACCGAACAACTGTAAGATGCGTGGGGACATGTGTACACTAAGCCAGCCACGTAACCACCAACAGGTCCACAAATATGCCAGAAGCGCCACAACGAGCACCCACCACACCCATGTGTCCGCCACAGCTGCACTAACCGACAAGTAACAGGTAAGTGGCAGGAACACAAAGTGCAGTGGGTGGGAGGGTGGACAGCCCAAGTACAACACACACCAGGCCCCAGTCCCACAGCACAGCAAGGAGGAGCATCCCCCACAGCCACGTGTCAGCCACCGCAGTGCACAATGACAGCCGAAAGGCAGACATCACGGTCCACAGCAATCGGTGTCAGTGGGTGTCCAGCCACCCCACGACCCACAACACCCCCCCACCCCCACAGACCTGCAACATGGAGCACCCCCGCTTAGAGCCATGTGGCATCCAGTACAGTGCACGCACGAACAACTTGCAGGTGGGAAACTGGACAGGGCTGGATTACTGGAGGCATGAGGACCATAACACGACCAACACATGGGACATGTCACGTAGCAGACGAACACGCAGCACCGCCCACCGTCACGAACAAGTGAACAATGTGCACACGGACATGAACAACAGACTCACACCCCACATGACCCATCACAGATATAGCAACACCCAAGGAGCCACGTCTGCATGCACAAGCCACACTGAATATAGTACCACACGGCAGCCACTGTGCAACTCATCACACACAACCGAAACACCATTGAAGTCCTGTCCATGTAGCCCCTACTGCCCGTCAACCACACACCCCACAACTACGCCTATGTAAGACAAACAACACTAGACGCAACAGAGCGGAACAACATAAATGCACACGAACACCACTGAACCCATCAAACACACAGACACACCATGCACAAACAACATACCATCCATCCCATCCGTCAGCCCCAGTCTCATGAAAGGCATGTCATCCGCACAGCTGCCACACATACAGCAGTCACGCTAAGATACATGCCCATGACCAACCATGTGCCAGTAGTCAATGAAGTGCACGACACACTGTGAGCAACAACACACAACATGGGCCACACCCCCCCCCGAGCACTGCAGTGATGCACATGGCACAGGGCAGCACGCACACCAAGGAGATGGGACAACTGCAATACGTTGGCTGGCACACAACCATCACTCACTCATAACGATGCGTCCAATGCCATGTCTAGTAATCACCACAGACATCAAATATGCAGGGCATGTCAAACATGCACACACCTCAAACCATGCACTGTCATGCTTCCACAACACATGTCACGTTCGGCACCCATGGCTCACAGCATGTACCCCAAAAGCATATTCCCTCCCAAATGCGAATCTGGGGCATGGCCCCCATGTTGCCATATGCGTTCCTAAGCGTTCCATTTGAACCCCAAAAGCATATCCCCTCCCAAATGCGAATCTGGGGCATAGCCCCCATGTTGCCATATGCGTTCCTAAGCGTTCCATTTGAACCCCAAAAGCATATCCCCTCCCAAATGCGAATCTGGGGCATAGCACCCATGTTGCCATATGCGTTCCTAAGCGTTCCATTTGAACCCCAAAAGCATATCCCCTCCCAAATGCGAATCTGGGGCATAGCCCCCATGTTGCCATATGCGTTCCTAAGCGTTCCATTTGAACCCCAAAAGCATATCCCCTCCCAAATGCGAATCTGGGGCATAGCCCCCATGTTGCCATATGCGTTCCTAAGCGTTCCATTTGAACCCCAAAAGCAAAGTACAAACCAGACCCAGGATGGGCCAGGAGCCCGCATACACCAGAGTCACAATAAGTAGGGGCACAGCAACACACCCATCGGCATGGCCAATCCGTCCCATGCCACATGTGCACAGCACACAGTCCCATTGCCAAGCACACACAACTACAGATGCTACAGCCACACACACGCCTCCGGGAAACCCATGTACGAGATTGCACGAACTGTCAATGTCAGACGACAAATACATACTTCGCCAGGTGCAACACAATAACAAATCTCATTCTCTCCACAGGTGACGAACTGCTGGATGCTGGGGATGGAGCCAGCAGCCAGCACAGCCAGCCTACAAGCCCCCAACGAGGACACACGGATCTGGAGGATCTGTCCTCCTCTTCGGACACGGACAACCAAGCAGGCCCATCTGGTGTGGCAGGGCCCAGCCGCTCCCCAGGACCCCTCCTACCCACCAACCCATCATCCAGGGCTGCTGAACATTCCCAGCCCCCTGCTGCCACTGTCGTTGCGGCCACACCCACGGTCATTGTGGCCACTACCACTGCCGCAACCGCCACCATCGCCGCACCGACCACCACCACCGCCACGTCTTCGCTGGCACCAGCCCCAGCGCAGGTGGTGGCCCGGACGACTGGATCCACCCTGGGAGCCACAGCGAGGACCGTGGTGAGCAATGTGGCTAGTGGGCAGGCCGGTGGCAGCAGGACTGGTAGGAGGAGCAGGGTCAGGGAAACGCCAGCCTCCCTGGGAGCCATGCCCTGCCTCACATGGCCAGAGTCCTTGGGGCCTATGAAGAGGCCCAAGGACAATGGGTCCGGTCTGCTTCAGACACGCGTGAGGTGCTGGGGGTGCTGAGGTCCATGGACGCCCGTATGGGCCAAATCGTGGACCTCATGGGACAGCTGGTGGTGGCGGTGAGGTCACAGCCAGGGACAGCAGCTCCCCCTCCGCCACCACCTGCCGGGGCGCGGGGTGGAGCAGCAGTGTCCAGTTCCCCTGCGTCCACAGCCAGTGATCACACCTCAACCACCAGCATGTCGCAAGCAGGCACCCCCTCGCAAACGTGGAAGGGGCCGTCCGAAGAGGAAACAGATCTCCCGGGAGGACTTCGCACGCTCCAGACGCAAGTGAGGCAGCCAGCCAGCCTTCCGCCAGCCTTCCTTGACCAGCCACTGCATTGACTTGGACTACGATCCCACTCCACACAGCCATCTGGATGGCATGTGTGTGTTGGACTATGGACATAGAACCAGTGGGTACACCCTGATCATCACGCAGCCATGACCGACAGCTCATTGTCACTGCACGCACCACTTTTGTCATCACCTTACACACAATCACATGTCACAGTTTGTAATAAATGCACCTTTTTCACTAACTGCTGTTTGTGCCCTGTGTCTTATTTGTACGGAATACAACGGCCACCTTGGGCGGAAAGGCACCTGATGCGTGGCATGGCATTTGAATCCGGAGGGCCTGTAGGGACCTAGGGGTGGGAGACAGAACAGGAGCACATTCAATGAGTGTGTCAAACACCCATCACACAGTACATGTCAACAACTACAAGCAATGTACACACATCGCACAGAGCAATAGGGCACAATGCCACAGCCACCAACAGTGGCATACTACCCTGGCCATGGAGCGTTGACACACAGCACGCAGTGAACAAACGGCCACCCTGACACAGCACA
Organism: Calotriton arnoldi; assembly: GCA_963921515.1. Taxonomy (NCBI): domain Eukaryota; kingdom Metazoa; phylum Chordata; class Amphibia; order Caudata; family Salamandridae; genus Calotriton; species Calotriton arnoldi. Next base: position 1,459,656 of record CAWUFW010002172.1, read on the forward strand.
CACACACCTGCACAGATACAGCCACATCAGCCGTCGTACATGGACACTCACCGTCAAGTGAAGTAGCGGGCGATGAGCTGCTGCCGCACATTACCAGCTTCCTCCTCTCCGCTGTCCTCCTCACTCGAGCTGTCCTGGTCTGCGGGCTGGGGCCCTGGTTGATCTCCGTCATCCACGATGAGGGGGATCTGCTTCCGAATGGCCAGATTGTGCAGCATGCAGCACGCCACCACTATCCGTCATACCTTCTGTGGGGAGTACACCAGCGCACTCTCGGTGCGGTCCAGGCACCTGAACCTGGACTTGAGGAGGCCAAAGGTACGCTCGACCACACGTCTGGTCCTCCCATGTGCCTCATTGTAGCGATCGTCTGCTGGGGTGCGAGGATTCCTCAATGGACTGAGCAGCCATGCCCCATTCGGATACGCAGAGTCACCTGGGTGTGAGGGACACAGAGAACCGTTGCTAATCCAACTGGACAGGGGACAGCATCGCACAGCCAGCACGCTACACCACTCCACATACTCACCGACAATACAGGCACGATCCTGTTGCATATTGGACATCAGTCGTGGCAAGATGCTGTTGCGCATTATGTGTGCGTCATGGGCCGAGCCTGGGAACTTTGCACACACGTGGGTGATCACCATGTCCGCAAGGCACACCACTTGCACATTCAGGGAGTGCGTGTGCTTCCTGTTGCGGTACAGGTGCTCAGTGGCCTGTGGTGGAACAAGGCCGACATGTGTGCAGTCAATGGCTCCAACGACGTGTGGGATTCTGCCAAGGGCATAGAATGCACCCTTCACTGCCGCCAATTCACGAGCCCTGGGGAAGCGGATGTACCTGTTCCGGTACAGCATCATGGCTGCCAGTACATCCCTCAGCACCTTGCTGAACATGGGCTGGGACATCCCTCCTCCAATGCCCACTGTGTGCTGGAATGACCCAGTGGCGAAGAAATGCATGGCGGCCATCACCTTAGCCGTGGGGGTGACAGCAGTCGGATACACCCTGCGGGGACGGAGATGGGGTTCTAACATGGCACACAGTCGATGCAGGGTTGGCCTGTCCAGCCGAAACTTCCTAATAACCTCTGTATCGTCCATGTCCGCCAGCAATTGGTATGGGCGGTCAATGTTCGGTCTCCACCTAGGGACAATGGCAGAGGACACATGTCAATGCAACACGACACATAGCAATTTCGCATACACATCACTGACATGACTGAGCAAGCACATGAGCCACAGCCCAGCTGTCAAGCTGGGACGGCACGGCCACAATACACTTACACAGGTCTTCCAACAATGGCAATGGCTAGTGATACAAACCACTGCCATGTGCATGCACATGGGGATCTAGGCCCCAATGACTTGCGGGGCGTGCTGATGGGGACTGACTGCATATCCGTCAAGCGGCAACGCCACGGCAACATGAATGTCTGCTGAGCATGGAACTGCTTCCGCGGCTGGATGAGTATGGCACACGACGACGACGATGTGGGCACAGGCTGAGCGGCCAAAACAAGTGGGACCTGTGGCACGAGGGGATATGAGACAGTAGTAGGTGTCAGCACTGCACCCTATGTACAGCACTGTACGGATCACACCTCCCGAAACATTGACAGGTGTCCACATTGACAGCCCCATGCCAAGACGGCTGTGTGCTTGCAGTCACACGTCACAGGTGAGAGGTTACATTGCACGTGCCAGGTGGCAGACGTACATAGTGGGAGCTGGCATGTGTGTGCATGTGTCTCCTGTTCAGGATCCACCAGATGGGCGCTGACTCTGTACTGACCATTGGACACAGCATGTTCCGTGGAAGGCTTGTGTGTGTGGGATGGTGGCACTGGATGTGCCTCCGTTGGGTGGGGGGCCATGCACAGGGCGGGTACGTCGATGATTGCGCATTGTTGGTCACGGTGGGTGCACCAACTGAAGATGTGTTGCCCTGTGTTCAATTCCTATGTCCGCATGATGATGGACTGTAGATGTGGGCAGACTACACATTGGTCGATGTGCTGTCTATATGCATGTGCCTTCACACCAGGCACAGCTGCCCCTGCACATGTGACCCCTGCTGGACTCGCTGCTGGGTCTGTGGAGCTGATGCACCTTCTGCGCGTGGGGCGGACAGCTCTCCTCACTTCCCTCATTGCGCATGTCATGACTTTGCCGCAGGTGACATGGATCATGGAGGGCCCACATGTACGCGTGGGTAGGCTACACATGATTGTACACTGGTCGCCACCCCCAGTCAGTGTTTCGAATGGGAAGGTTGTCGTGCTGGTGGTATGTTCGATGTGGCGGATGGGCGGGCCTAGGTGCGGGCTTACATTCCGGACATGGGGGGTAGTTGGATTGGCGACTAGTTGCAGTACACACGGGACACGTCTCTTCCTTTCCACATCTGGGTCATCCCTTGTACTTACTGACAGTGATACAGTCATCTTCGCCGCAGCCCTCATGTCCTCCCTCGCTCCCCCAATATGCATGCTCACCTGCGAGGCTAGCGCCTGCACAGGCAGCCCCAAGCTCGCACCAGAGAGGGCAAGGAGTGTATGTGTGGGTCCAGTTGCACGAGTGGGCTGTCTCAGGGTATGATGTGTGGCGGGACGCCGTCCACCTGCGTGGTGCCCCAAATGGAGACCCGGCCTGCATGGACTATGCATCACAGTCTTCGCCTTCCGGATCCGCCACCTGCGACACCCAGTGGCTGTGGCTGCCCTTGCGGCCAGGCCGCGTCCGTCTGTGGCTGATGGCCCACACATTCACTCTTTGGCCTCTCTGGGGAGGGCTCGGGGGTGGTGGCGCACGCGCTTGCACTTAGTCGCAATGGCATGTGGCGTGGTTGGTATGATGGGCAATGGATGGGATGGTGCGAGCCACCTCCCGTGACGTCAGTGCTGCTCGTGCTGTGGTGCGTCCCCACTACACTTCCATTTGACTTGTGCCATGCTAGACGTTGAGGTTCTATTGCCTGCGTGATATGACCAGGAGGAGCGCGAGGAGACCTCTCACACACCATGCTCCACTGCCATCCCGTGCCCTGTATCGCCTGTGCGGATTGACTATGTTGGGGTTACACCTGGTCGACTGGGGCTGTGTGTGCCTTGTCAAGGGGCATGGCGGGCGCACAACAGGATCCAGCTTGTCCACAGAGGGTGGGCTGAGGTGCGCCTGGTACCGCTTTGTACGTGTGCCAGGCTGCTGTGCACACACGTGTTCACTCCCCCCCGACAGGTGTCCTCTCACAATGCCCAGGGAAGCGGTGGTGTACTGTTCATGACCCCTCCCAACACGTCGTGCTCCAACTTGGCATGTGCGCATCTACCCGTCGCACCCACCCACCTGAGCACTGCGTCCATACGACTTCACACGACACATGTGTGTCTTCCACAGTAGTGCTACTCATTTGCGTTGACATCCAATACCAGTGGACTACATGGTCATGTCACGACTGCCGTGTACTTCACATACTCTCATCCTCTCTCATTCGTACTTGTGAAATGAGTCAGCGGAGACAGTTTTGGTTTCAAACATTATATTGAGTCTTCTGTCCTCTGTGATGCAGTATAGTGGACACTACTGGCAGCGGAATACATGTTGAGGATATACTGAGCATGATTGCAAATGGGATAGGGTGTGGGGTTACATGTGATTGGCTGTTGCATGTGGGATGTGGGCTTCAGAGTGACATCTGCTTGGCCAAGGCTGTGCTAATGTACATTTACGTATAGCTGCGGAGCTGCGGACTTTGACACAGACGGTATACATGTAGCCTACCAGCCCGCTTGGCATCATGGGCACAGTCCATCTCAGTTCCATGTGACAGGTTTGCTGCGGTTGTTCCTCATGCACGCGTGCATGTGAGATGACATCAGGGCATGTGCTTGCGTGCATGCAGCGGCGTGCCACTTGTTGTTGCACTGTGGTGGTTACTGGACATGTCACAGTCACTGGGGTCGTGTTGTTGTTGTATGCACTTGTCGTCCATGCAAAGGTCCTGGTATGGGATTCCCGGGGCGGGGGTGGGAGGGGTGCAGCACCCACAGACTCCAGGCGACCTATTCATGTCCACTGAGCGGTGTGTGTGTCCATGGGCGCTGGATCCATGTCGTGTCCTGGTTGTTCGTGCAGTTCCGTCCATGTGGGTGCGATACACAGAGCCCATGCCACTGCCTCCCACGATGCATGCGGTGTTCCTGGATGTGATGGGGAACAGTGTGCATGTCCCGGTCATATCCGATGTCATGGCGATGTCGATGATGGTGTGGTTACAGTTGCCGGTCGTTTGGTATGGCTGTTGTGGTGGTGACTGGCCAGTCCGTGCGGAAGCTAAGCATGGGTGCGGGTTGGACATCATAGGTCACTCGGGGAACCTGCGTTGTGGTCCGACGTATTTACAGGTTGTCAGGTATGCGATGCCGTCCAGCAGGGCTTCCATGTCATTGGTGGTGTACATGTTTGCCAGCCAATGAAGCGGATGGTGGCTGTCAAGGTGTTGTTCGTAAGTTGTCCCTTGGAGGACCATGATGGGGCATGCTGGGTGACATTCGATGTAGCTGTTCTCGATGATCCGTCGTGTGGAGGCACAGTGGTCCCATTTCAGTGCAGGTGCGATGTTGGCCACATACGCCATGCCCCCATAGGCAGAGCAGGCCCTGTCGTGTGCGTCCAGAGGGAGGAGTAGTGGTAGCAGGTCCGCCTTCAGACATGCCGGGTTGGAGAGGCATATCTCGACGGGATGCTGGTAGGGACACCTCCGACAGTAGAAGACGGGCATGACGCAGCTGAACAATGTGATGCGGTAAGTCAGTCGGTAACTTACGTTCAGCAGGGACAGGAGATCGCATCCCAATGTATGGCACAGGTTGGTTTTGTACAGCTTGAGCTGTTCGGCGTAGTTGGGTAGGCGTGTTGCGGTTGCCATTTCGCAGCGGTTCGTTGAGGTGGCGTGCTCCGGCTGTGTGTGCAGTCTGCAATGTGCATGCTCCGGGGTTGCTGTGAGCTCTGTGTAGTCGTAGGGAGACAGGACTTGTGTTCTGTTGGCTTGTTTGGAGGACACGGGCCCTCTTCCCACATGCTTCTCAGACAGTTCAAGGTCAGTGCTGTGTGACTCCTTCCAATTAACTTGCATGTGGCCGACATGGGGGAGTGTTTTCTTCTTTCTTCCCCGTCCGTTGTGTGCTTCTGTGATTTGCGCTATCTGCCCTGTGGTCGGTCTCCTCGGCATGCCTGTGTTGGTCTATTCTTGGACAATGGCTGTATTCACCGGCTTCTGTCGTAGGGCTGTGGTTTCGGAGTTGGAATGGAAGGTCATTCAGTGCTGTCTGCTCTCCCTTGTGTGGGCGGCAGGCTGCCTTTCCGCTCTGCGTTGGGCCTTGTGTGTGAATGTTATTCTTGGGCCACCTGTTGTCGGTCCCCGGGCTCTTTGGTGTTCCGTTTTATATGTCTTGTTCATATGTGCAGGGTGGTATGGGTGTTTCTGTGTGGTACTGGCGTTCCTCTTCCCGAAGGGGCCCTGCTTCTCCTAGTTGGTGTTGCCGCCGCTGTGTGCTACGCCATGTTTGTTACACTGGGGTGTGTCCTGCTGTTGCGTGTCTTCACTGACATGTGTGCGTCGGTTGTGTGGCCTTGGGTGTTGTCCGTGAATTGGGCGTTGAGGACATGTCTGTGGCCGGCCTGTCACGTGTCATGTGCGTTCGGGGTGGGGCTGATGTGTGTGCTGCTTGGTTGTGTCCCTGTGTCTGTGTGCGACGCATGCATGGCGCTGCGGTTGGCCTCTGCGTTGTGCGCATGTGTGGCGGCGTCATCGGCGCTTTGGGGCCGTGACGGGGTGGTTGGTTACTAGTCCCAGGTGGTGTGTACACATGTGTTCTGCGATGTTACGATTTGGCCTGTGTGTCATATGTGGATGCGATGGTGGATGTGTAGTGTACACGCGCTGGTGGGGGGTTGTCCGCTTTTTCCGCCCTTGCTCTGTGTGCGCTGTTTGCGTGCACTTGTTGTGTGTGTGCCTACCTGCGTCTCTGCGGTGCGTATGCCCTTGGTGGTGCACCAGCAGAAGCATGGGGAGTGCCTGCAGTGCTGGATTCATGCTCGGGAGCCGCTCTTCGTTGTCCGTGCTCGGCATCCGTGTTACCGCCTCGGTTTGTCGTACAGTATCTCTTGGCCATGGGAGCCGTTTGTTTGCAGCATCGTAATTTATGCGCCGGGCGGGACGTGTTTCGTCGGACGGTGTGTGTCAGTTGGGCTGCGCCGCTACATGTACGGGCGCACTTTGATGGCGGACGGTGTTGCTGGCTAGCCGGCGGTGTTTGGCCTACTTTTCGCATCGTAATTGGGCGGGCGTGTGGACTGCTGCGTGCCGGCGGTAACTGGTGGTTTTTGCATCCGCCAGCACGGCGGTGGTGCTTCCGCCCGCCATCGTAATGTGCCCCTAAACTACCAAAACAACACCTAACTACACAAAAAACAATCAATTAGCGCCCTAACAAATCTAACTACACTACTACTACCTCGCCCCTACCCTAAACCGACGAAACACAGCTCTCAACCGCGAGGTTCCGTCTTGCAAAATGACCTAAAAACGAAACAGGTAGACAGAAAAGTGAAAAAATGGCCACATAATAAAAATGAAAAAAGACTGAGGGGCTGATTACGATGGCGGGCGGAAGAGCATTCCGACCGCCGTGCTAGCGGGAAACTTCCGCCCGCAGGTACCACGGCAAAACTGCCGGGCAGATTAGGATGCACCGCCAGAACCTCCATACCGCGGCAGTCGGATTCCAGGATTCAGCACCGGAAAAGCTGAAAATCCGTCCGCAGCGGTCGGATTTGCTGGAGGAAAGGACAAAGACCGCCGTTTCCCCAGCGGTCTGGAACACATGGAGCTATCTGCAGTATTGCCACTGCCATCCTCGAATGGCCGGATTCTCCGCGGCGGTGTGGTGGGCTGTATGAGGCATCGTGATTTGAACGGCAGTCCTGACCGCATTCCGCACGGCGGTACCTCTCATGTGGCTCCGTCCGCTACCGGTGCGGACAGAGATTTTCGGCGGAACCCGGAACACCGCAGCGGACGGGAAATGGGCTATCTATGCCCATCATAATACGGCGGATGCAAAGACCGCCGATGGAGTGCGGAAAAGGGCATTTTCCACCACCGCCAGCACAGCGGATGTGAAATGAAATGGAAATGAAATGGAAATGAAATGAAAATAAGTTTGTAAAGCGCTCGAATGCCATGGCGTCTTGGCACTGATAGATGTGAGACAGTGATGCTCTGTAGGTTCATATAGCTTATTTAGGAGGGAACAGCCAGGATTTAAGTAGTTTCCGAAAGTGCTGCAAGTTAGGTTGCAGCCTCATAACAGTTGCCATCTTATTCCACAGAGTGGCTGCACGGTAGGAGAAACTCCTGCCTCCCCATCTAGCTCTGCAAAATTTGGGAATTTGAACAAGACCCACATTAGTTGATCTTAGGTTCCTCATAGGCGAGTACCTTAGGAACAATTTCTGAATATCAGCAGCTCTGCCACCATATAGCGCCTTGTGGACCTGACAGAGGGCCTTAAACTCCACTCGTTGCTGAATAGGGAGCCAATGTAATACTCTTATTCCAGCTGAGATAGAATGGCCTTTGGGGATATTTAAAAGCAGGCGAGCGGCTGCATTTTGTAAAGACTGTAATTTGGACATCTGAGCTTTGTCAATACCCACAAAAAGTGCGTTACAGTAGTCTATTCTAGAGAGAATAAGAGCTACCACCACAGTTCTCCTGAGTTCCTGAGGAATAAAAAGGAAAATCTTACGTAGGATCTTCAGTAAGAAAAAACAGGAGGACGTAAGGTGGTTTATCTGGCCTGATGATTCCTAGATTCCGGACCTTAGATGTTGGACAGGGACACTTACCCGCCTCTGTTGGCCACCAGGTTTGGTTCCACACGGAAGGGCCCTTACCAAACTCCATCACCTCAGTTTTCTCGGTATTAATCTTAAGTAAGTTTTGACTCATCCAGCTCATGATTTCGGTCAGACAGGTATGGAAGCTAACAGCAGTAGCGTCTGGATTTTTTTATACGGCTATATTAAGTTGGGAATCATCCGCATAAGAGACCAAAGCAAAACCGTGCTCTCTAATGATTCTAGCCAGAGGAGTGACATATATGTTGAAGAGGGTGGGTGATAGGGCCGATCCCTGCGGCACCCCGCAAGGAAGATGAAAGGTGTCAGATTGTAAATGGTCCCAGACTATGCTCTGCTCTCTACAGGCTAGGAAGGAGGTGAGGAGGGCCAAGGCCATTCCCCCAATCCCCAGAGCCTTCAGCCGCCGCACTAACACCGTGTGATTCACGGTGTCAAATGCTGCCGATAGGTCTAGACGGATGAGGATGGCCCGGCCCCCCCCTATCAACCTGTCTGTGAATCCCTTCTGTAGCCATTATCAACGCCGACTCTGTAGAGTGGCAGGATCGAAAGCCATGCTGACTGGGATCTAAGAAGTTATTAGATTCAAGGAATTTAGTTAATTCCATATTCATCGATTTTTCCAAAATTTTGGCAGCTATTGGCAAGCAAGAAATCGGTCGGAAGTTTTTAACCTCAGTCGGGTCCAGGGCAGGTTTTTTGAGGATCGGCCTGATACAAGCTTTTTTCCAGGCACAAGGAAAGATCCCTGATTCCACTACTTTATTTAGGAGGTGAGTTAAATAGGTGTTGATTGTATCTGAAACTAGATGTAAAATGGCAGGGGGACAAGGATCTTTGGGTGAACCTGACTTAGTAGTTAGAAGGAGGTGATTCACCTTCTCCTGTGAGAAGCTTAGAAAACTCGTTAGTTGGCTCTGAGAGATATTCTCCTCCACAGGCGACCTACTAAATGTGGTTGCAGTACTTACTGTGAGGAGGAGATCATCATAAATAACTTGCACCTTTGTTTGAAAAAAACTAGCCAACTTATTACAGAAGGCTTGGTCAGGCCTAAACTGATTGGACTGCTGTGGCTTAGATAGAGCTTGGACTGATTTAAAAAGCTCCTTAGAGGAGTTTTTAGCCTCCCCAATTTTAGTCGTAAAGTAGTCCTTTTTGGCCATTATAATAGCCTCCTTGTATTGCTCCAAGGCTAAGTTATAAGCTAGTTTGTGCTCCTTACTATAATTGGATCTCCATATTCGTTCTGCTCTCCTGCAGTTGGATTTGATGCTTTTAAGGCCTGGCCAATACCATGGAGATGTTGCCTGACGTCTTCTAGTTCTAGAGATTTTTTCCGGACCAACCCGATTGACCGCTTGTCTAATCCAGTTCTCAAATTGGGAAACCGCTTCATTGTTATCAATGACCAGTAAGGGCAGGCAGATGTCAAATGCTGTAGCTCATTTCCCCGTATTTTATGCCAGGGTCGGGTTTTCACCATAGAGGTTCTATTTAAGGTGAGGTGATTGGGGTTAATGTGTTTAACTTTAAAATATACAGCCTTATGGTCGGTCCAGGGTAATGGGGAGATTTTGACCAGAGTAATATCGGGATTATTTGTGAAAATGCCATCAAGTGTATGGCCGGCCGAGTGGGTCGATTCCGACACAATTTGTGTAAGGCCATAGGCAGCCAGGTTGTCAAGTAGCCTCATAGTATCACAATTGTTGTTAAGTTCCAGGTGAAAATTAAAATCACCCAAAATGGTGAGAGTGGAGGATTCTAAACAGGATTCAAGAAGAGTCTGTAGAGCCTGGGTAAAGGGCGCTCTAGGTCCGGGTGGACGGTATAACAATAGCCCATGAAAGGTGGAGATATTATTGATTTTAAAAGTAAATAACATAGCTTCCGCCGGAAGCTGTGCAATGGCTTCAACTCGAACCTTCAACTGGGAGCGATGTATTATTGCAATACCTCCACCTCTATTCCCTAGCCTATCCTGACCCATCACTGAATAGCCTGCCGGAAGAGCAATATGCCAGTCCGGATCAGATACCTGATTTGTCCATGTCTCAGTCAGAAATACAATGTCCGGATTTGAGAGCTGCATCATACATTCAAACTGATACTTGTTTTTAACTAGTGAGCGGGTGTTTAGCAGTATACACTGCAAAAACTGTTCCTGAAAAGGTCCGGAGGATAAGCCCGGTTTTCCAAGATTCGCTAGAATAGCGTCCGTATCATCGGGAAGGACCTCGGAAGATCCAAGCTCAAGCTCCGTACCATCTATCCCCGTCACTAAGCTAATCAGTTCAGTGCTGAACCCAAATTCACAACCCCCGCACTTAAACTCCCTAGAGTTCCACAGTTGGCAGCAGACTTCACGAGAGGGACAATCACCTCTCCTGAGCTCCAACAGTTGTTTCTTTGAATACTTGCGGGAGACAAAACGAGCAGGGGTTCTGGCGCTGGGCGCGCTCCAGGCGCCGACGGGTGCAGACGGGCTTGCCTTTGGCACGCCAGCGTGTCTTTTAAGGGCAGGAAATACAAAAAGCTAGAACGCTAACCCCAGAGCACAGCGGGCCCGCTCTTACATATGGGCACCGCAGGGTCAGGTCGAGCAAGTAGGTAGATTCAGATGTGCCTCCGCTCGCCATCGTAATAAGCCCCTGACTCCCCATAGACAAAAATGGAGAAAAAAAAAAAAAAAATGAAATGCATACTTTTATTTTTTGGAACAAAAAATTAAAAATGTTGAAAAAATGTACAATTTAAAAAAAAAATATATTAAATATTATGGGGTTGATTATGATGGCGGCGAACCCGCCACCGACAGGCTGTTGGTGGTGGGTTCATCGCCATTGTGAGGTCGTTTACCGCCCGCCATATTATTATGGCCATATTATTATGGCGGGCGGAACCGTGGCAGTCGGAAACTCTGACCGCCACGCATCCGACAGACTCCTTGAGCCCGCCGGTGCAGCAGAGGGCCTCCCTATGCCTGAAATGGTGGCGGTACCTAACAGGCACCGCCGTAGGGATTACAATGGTCCATCCCCACCAGCCTTTCCATGGAGGTTCACCCGCCATGGAAAGGCTGGCGGCGATGGATTTTGGGGCCCCATAGCGGGCCCTCCTTCCCCCCTGGCACTGTGGTGTTGGGTGTGGGGGCACACATTTCCCTGCACCATGTAGCAGGCACCACGTGGTGCTTGCCACGTAGTGCAGGGAAAATCAAAACCTGCGTTTTTTCCATTGCGGCAGGTACTGCAGCCAGCAGCACCCGCAGCAATGGAAAAAATGCCTTTTGTGGCCGCCGTGGTGGCAGCCACATTGTAATTTGATATGTGGGATCACTGCCTTATAGGGGGGTGGTCCCCATCCCCGGGACGATGGCGGATGGACAGAAGTCCGTCCGCCATCGTATTTAGGCCCATTATTATCAAAAAACTAAAAAATATAAGATTTAATATATATGATGTACTCACCTTCAAAATATAAAATTACAATAAGACTACTGTAAATGTGCAATTAATATAACAATGTTTAATTAAAAAATATATGATACAAAAATATATTTTATTTTTTTTAAAAGTATTTAATAAATTAAATGTTTTTAATAATATTTAATATACTAAATAATAAAAATAAAATGTACAAAATATAACTTTGTAAGATACATATTATATAATTTTACAACTTAAATAAAATTATATAAAATGTATTAAAAAAACATGTACAAACAAATGTACAAAAATTTTAATTTTTTCATAACAAATTATAAATAATTAATATCACAAATTTTATTATGAAAAAACTGAAAATATATTTACTTTACTATTACATGACTATACTGCAGAAAAATGTACAATTTTTCTAAATTGTTTAAAAAATATGTATGTAAAAATATATTCTTCATTGCAAATGAACATGAAAAATATATGTTAAAAATATATTATACTTTATAATAAATTCTGAATAACATCAACATTTCTGACTCATGTTTTTCAATATTTTCAAAAATTGTATAACAAAACCAAATAAAAACAATTTAATTGTGAACAACAAAAATAAATATGTGTTTGCAAATAAAAATGTAAACAATAAAAACTGACATACGTCTCCTTTTTTATTTGAATTTACATGTAACCTCTAAGAAAAAACTACATAATAAATCATAAAAAATTACTATTCCTAACTCCAAAACCAACTAAATTCAGGGAAAGTGCTGGATAATAAACCTTAAAACAATTACTATTCCAACTCCAAAACCAATTAAACTCAGGGAAAGTGCTAGACAATAAGCCAAAAAAAAGAAAATTATTATTCCAACTCCAAAACCAACTAAACTCAGGGAAAGTGCTGGATAATGAGCCATAAAAGATCACTATTCCAACTCCAGAGCCAACTAAACTCAGGGAAAGTGCTGGATAATGAACCATAACAAATTACTATTCTAACTCCAAAACAAACTAAACTCAGGAAAAGAGCAGGATAATAACCTCCTCCCCCCAAAAAATTACTATTCCTAACTCCAAAACAAATAAACTAAAGGAAAATGTTAAATAATTTAAAAATTATAAAAACAAATAAATATAAATCATTTCAAAACTATGAAAATTTTCAAAAAATTCTAAATTAAAATTTTATCACACAAATTTTAAAAATGTGCCCAAAATTTGTAAACAATTAAAATATTTAAAGAACAAATTATAAATTACAATATTAAAAACAATTAATAATAAAAATTTGATATACACCTTCCCACAAAAATAAAAAATATATAAATAATAACTTCTAAATTACAATTACATTATTTTACATTTAAAAATTCTAAAGTATCCAAATAAAAGAAAAAATGTAATAATACTAAACAAAATTAAAAACAAACACAATAAAAAATAATGTAGAAATAAATTTAAAAATAATTATCCTATCATATATTTATTTAAATAGTGTTTTTATTTAATAAAATATTTTATACAATTTACATAAAAATATTTGCACCCAAAAAAACCTTCAAACTTTAAAAAAAAAAAAAATTACATTTTACTTTAGCAAAAATTATTTATATCTTTCAATTTCTTCAGCACTTACAGCTCTTCTTTTTCTCTCTTTTGTGCATAGTATTCTTCATCATAATCATGTCTGTTTGTGCTGTCTGTCCCTTGTGTCCTCTTTCCCTCTTTAACTGCTGCCATGCTTTCCTTCTCTGGTAGATGTAGCCACTGTTGTAATCTGTGTTGGTTTCCAGGACACTAGTCTTGTCCCTAATGAAGCCAGATTACTTCACTGTGAGCTTCATTACTACACAGAATTTTAGATAGATTGGCTATGACAAGGCTATTTTGTTTCCTTCCAGGTTGATTCTTGGGCATCCTTCTTTTTCTTCCATTTTTATGCCGTCTGCTAATGACAGTGCAGATACATTGCTAAAATCCAATCCTGTCTAAGAGGGATATGTTTAATGGCAAGAGAGTTTGGTCTTTTTGTTGTCTTTAAAGCAGGGGTTACTTTTTACATTAACATTTTGTTTTTGAAGTTGAATTCTTTGTCTTATAAAGTGTGAGGGCCAATTGTGTGGATGTTTGATTTAGGTCAAAAGACGCAAGAATATTTATTGAGCTTTTGGGACACTGCCTCCTAAATTAGCTCCTAAAGATGCACCTAAAGAGATGGTTGGGAAGTTTAAAGACCAGACAGGTGGGATTTAACAGTGTCCAACATTCTTTGCACCTCAGCCCTGTTCTTGTTGAACTTAGTTGAATAAAAGTTTGAATACTTCCTTTTTTAAAAGGTTTCATGAATAGCTCATAGCCAGGTTTCAATCCCAAGTTTGAGCCGAGGGCAATCTAGAGTCCAAAAGTCACTGCACTCCCAGTGATCTTCTCCATATTTCACCATGTTAAATGGTCATCAATTGATCCATTGAGCAGTTATTGAACACTGACTAGTCTGTAGCTTGCTGCCAGTTTCTAAAGGTATATCGTATGACTCACAGTGATGTAATAGGAAACATGGGATGTGAACTGATTTGTAAATAAATAGTAGTTTTTTGTAAGTCTAAACACATTTTAAGTGCTATATTAAATAAATGTGCACCTTCACAAAATTAAATGAAGAACAGGCTCTACATGCAAGCCATGTATTTGTTGAATTCAAAGATTAGCAAAAAGGTGCTGTTCCAAACTTGTCCCCTAGTTTCCACATCTCCATAGTTGTGGGACGGAACATGAATGTCACTATTGTATGCTCATGGGTCTTCAGCCGTTCTGTAATAAGAGCTACTTACGTTCAGTGAAAACCACTCAAAGCTACTAACAAATATTATTTCTATATTAGTGACCACACTGAACAAGTTTACATTGGTGACAGCAATAAGCAACATTACTTGAAGTGATCACCTTAGTGCAGCAGACAAGGTTGGTAGCAATGTGAAAAAAAGCTTTATCAGTTTGGAATGTCTGTACAAGTGTCACGGCATACCACGTGTTCTTGCAGTGACCCTGCCCCCAAGGTAATATTAGCAAAAATTACCCCCAGCTACAACTTTAAATATGCTTTTAAAATTCAGATATACTTCTTCAAACAGCTAGAGAGTTACACAAATGCACACATTGCTCTTAAATACATGGTTTTTAGGTAGAGCCTGGGCAGCGCATGCACTTCTGTGCAAGCCATACTGTATTGGAGTATGTACTTGAAGCCCCACCCACTCTCCGCCCATATTTATCATTGACTTGTGCCATTGTCCTTCGTAAATGCTGGCTTCTGATTCGTTATTAGGCTTGTTAGTCCATCCTTAGTACCGCCTTGTCTTAATTTGTAACCTTCCATGAGGACTGGCCCCATTACTTTGGTTGTCACATGGTATGTCTTCTTTAGTCTGTAAGCAATGTTTTCTTTAATGAGTTTCTCTTACTGTAGGAGGGTCTCTCATACGCATTTGTGACCACTGGCTTGTTCAACTCGTAGCAAACGGGGAACTCTTCAGGGGCCATGGGAGACAGAAGGGGGCAACTCAGCAATGCCTTTAGAGAGGTCAAAGGTGCATGATGTAAATTCTGCTAGATCTGGCGTGTTTATTTTCTGAACGAACATCTATGTTAAACATGAATATGCTTTAGGTTTTCTACTCCGCTCACTTGCTAAAAACCATGACTTAAACAAATGGCTCTAACCATCTTTTCTCAATTTGTTCCTTTGTGAAATGGATCCAAAAAAGAAAGAAACTCTTTGGCTGCAAATGTCTCTTTGGACACACTCTCCTGAAACCACGAACCCGACCGGAAGGTATTGGAGCACTTTACTGAGCAGCACTCCAGTTCCAAAGTGCCAGCTTGCTGCGCATTGCTCTTCGGCTCAGAATACCTGTAAAGTGTGTGCTTTCACCCCCAGCTTAACGTTGCTCTCACTCATTTGCTTTTCTCCCCCTGCCCGCCACATTGCTCTGTCAATTGTTTGCTTCCCTATGCCCTCCCTGCCCCTTCCCCACCGCACCATCATTTTTGCTTCCCTACACCCGCACCCTCAGCTTTGCTTCCTCACACACGCCCCTTCTGTGTGCCTTCTGTTTGGAACCCCCCATTGTCCCCCCCAAACACACACTTTTAAACAAGCATTTGGAATGCCATAGGTCTCGCATTTGTGAGAGTTTAAGCTATTGGCATTGTAAATGACAATGCCTTTTATTTATGTTTTAAAAACCAAAACATAAATAAAAGGCATTGCCATTTACAATGCAATTGCTCAAACTCACGTAGATGCGAGACCTATTGCATTGCAGATGCTTGTTTCAATTCCTTCTGTCCCAGTTGCCATTTTTGGTATTATAAAAAAGAACAAAAAAAAATGTAAACTTTATAAAAAAGGTTTCTGTTGGAACCGCCTTTTACAGTTAAAAAAAAGAATGTAAAGTATGTATCTATGTTGGAATGAGAGTATGGCTGGTATATGGCTATTTGAATGAGTGCACAACTGGTGCATGGATGTTACAATGAGTGCAACAGTGGTGCCTGAGTGAATATATGAGTTCATAAGTAGTGCCTGAGTGATTGGATAAGTGCAAACGTAGTGATTGGGTAATTGCATGTGCGCATGGGTAGTGCCTGGGTGAATGGATGAGTGCATTTGTAGTGCCTGACTGAATGGAAGAGTGCAACGGTAGTGCCTGAGTGAATGGATGAGTGCATGGATAATGGCTGGATAAATGAATGAGTGCATGTATAGTGCTTGGAGTGAATGGAGGACTGCATGGGTAGTACCTCAGTGAATGGATGAGTGCATTGGTAGTGGCTGAATGAATGGATGAACACATGCATACAGCCTTAGAGAATGGAAGAGTGCAAGGGTAGTGGCTGGGTGAATGAATGAGTGTGTAAGTAGTGCCTGGGTGAATAGATGAGTGCCTGGGTAGAGGCTGAGTGAATTGAGGAGTACATGGGTAGTGGCTGAGTGAATGGATGAGTGCATGGATAATGTCTGGGTGAATGAATGAGTGTATGGGTAGTGCTTGGGTGATTGAATGAGTAGTGCCTGGGTGACTGGATATGTGTATGGGTAGTACGTGGGTGAATAGATGAGTTAATGGGTAGTGTGTGAGTGAAAGGATCAGTACATGGCTAGTGGCTGAGTGAATGGAGGAGTGCATGGGTAGTGCATGATTTTATGGATGACTGCATGGATAATGGCTGGGTGAATGAATTAGTGTATGGGTAGTGCCTGGGTGATTGGATGAGTACATGGGTAGTGGATGGGTGAATAGATGAGTGCATGGGTAGTGCCTGGATGAATGGATGAGTAGAAGGGTAGTGCCTGGGTGATTTAATATGTGCATGGTTAGTATCTAGGTGAATAGATGAGTCCATGGGTAGTGCATGAGTGAATGGATTAGTTCAAGGGTAGTTCACTTGCTAAAAACCATGACTTAAACAAATGGCTCTAACCATCTTTTCTCAATTTGTTCCTCTGTGAAATGGATCCAGAAAAGAAATAAACTCTTTGGCTGCAAATGTCTCTTTGGACACACTCTCCTGCAACCACGAACCCGACCGGAAGGTATTGGAACGCTTTACTGAGCAGTTCTCCAGTTCCAAAGTGTCAGCTTGCTGCGCATTGCTCTTCGGCTCAGAATACCTGTAAAGTGTGTGCTTTCACCCCCAGCTTAACGTTGCTCTCACTCATTTGCTTTTCTCCCCCTGCCCGCCACATTGCTCTGTCTATCGTTTGCTTCCCTACGCTCTCCGTGCCCCTTCCCCCACCGTGCCATCATTTTTGCTTCCCTACACCCGCACCCTCAGCTTTGCTTCCCCACACCTGCTCCGTCTGTGTGCCTTCTGTTTGGAACCCCACTTTGTCCCCCCAAACACACACTTTTAAACAAGCATTTGGAATGCCATAGGTCTCGCATTTGCTAGAGTTTAAGCTATTGGCATTGTAAATGACAATGCCTTTTATTTATGTTTTAAAAACCAAAACATAAATAAAAGGCATTGCCATTTACAATGCCAATAGCTCAAACTCACATAAATGCGAGACCTATTGCATTGCAGATGCTTGTTTCAATTCCTTCTGTCCCAGTTGCCATTTTTGGTATTATAAAAAAGAACAATTTTTTTTTTAAACTTTACAAAAGCCTTAAAAAAAGGTTTCTATTGGAACCGCCTTTTACAGTTAAAAAAAAGAATGTAAAGTATGTATATATGTTGGAATGAGAGTATGGCTGGTATATGGATAATTGAATGAGTGCACAACTGGTGCATGGATGTTACAATGAGTGCAACAGTGGTGCCTGAGTGAATCTATGAGTAATTAAGTAGTGCCTGAGTGATTGGATGAGTGCAAATGTAGTGATTGGGTAATTGGATGTGCGCATGGGTAGTGCCTGGGTGAATGGATGAGTGCATTTGTAGTGCCTGACTGAATGGAAGAGTGCAACGGTAGTGCCTGAGTGAATGAATGAGTGCATGGATAAATGAATGAGTGCATGTATAGTGCCTGGGTGAATGGAGGAGTGCATGGGTGGAGGCTGACTGAATTGAGGAGTGCATGGGCAGTGGCTGAGTGATTGGACGAGTGCATGGATAATGTCTGGGTGAATGAATGAGTGTATGGGTAGTGCTTGGGTGATTGGATGAGTAGTACCTGGGTGACTGGATATGTGTATGGCTAGTACGTGTGGAAATAGATGCGTTCATGGGTAGTGTGTGAGTGAAAGGATCAATGCATGGCTAGTGGCTGAGTGAATGGTGGAGTGCATGGGTAATGCCTGAGTTTATGGATCAGTGAATGGATAATGGCTAGGTGAATGAATGAGTGTATGGGTAGTGCCTGGGTGATTGGATGAGTAGAAGGGTAGTGCCTGGGTGATTTATTATGTGCATGGTTAGTATCTAGGTGAATAGATGAGTGCATGGGTAGTGCATGAGTGAATGGATTAGTTCAAGGGTAGTACCTGTGTAAATATATGAGTGGACGGGTAACGCCTGAGTGACTGGACGAGTGCAAGGTAGTACCTCCTTAATTGCATGAGTGCAAGGGTAGTGCCTCGGTGATTGGGTAAGAGCATGGATAGTGCCTGGGTGATTGGGTGAATGAATGCATAGTGCCTGCATGATTGGCCGCGTAAATGGATAATGCCTGGGTGATTGTATGAGTGCATGGGTAGTGCCTCAGTGAATGGATGAGTACATGGATAGTGGCTGAGTGAATGGATGAGCACAAGCTTAGTGCCTCAGTGAACGGGTGAGTGCAAGGTTAGGGCCTGGGTGAATGGATGGATGAGTGTATGGGCAGTGCCTGAGTGAATGAAGGAGTGCGTGGGTAGTGCCTCAGTGAATGGATGAGTGCAAGAGTAGTGCCTGACTGAATTGATGAGTGCATGGATAATGGCTGGGTGAATGAATCAGTGCATGGTTAGTGCCTTGGTGAATGGATGCGTGCATGGGTACTGCCTGAGTGATTGGATGAGTGCATGGGTAGTGTCTGGGTGAGTAGATGAGTGCATGGGTAGTGCCTGGGTGAATGGGTGAGTAGAAGTGTAGTGCCTGGGTGAATGCATTAGTGCAACTGTAGTGCCTGGGCGAATGGATGAATGCATGGGTAGTGTGATAGTAAATGGATGAGTGCATGGGTAGTGTGTGAGTGAACTGATGAGTGAGTGCAAGGGTATTGCCTGGATCATTGGATGAGTGCATGGGTAGTACCTGAGTGAATGGATGAGCGCTTGCATAGGGCCTGATTCACAAATGTAAACTTAGACCAAAAGTCTAAGTTTAGACCTGAGTCTTAGTTTAGACCTAAAGTCTAACTTTAATACTAGTAAAATTAAACTTTTGGTCTAAGTTAGACTTTTGGTCCAAATGTAGACCAAAAGTCTAACTTTAGTAGTAGTAAAGTTAGGCTTTTGGTCTAAGTTAGACTTTTGGTCTAAACTTTGACCAAATGTCTAACTTCAGTATTAGTAAAGTTAGACTTTTGGTCTAAACTTAGACTTCAGGTCTAAACTTAGACTTTTGGTCTACGTTTACCTTTGTGAATCAGGCCCATAGTGTCTAAGTGAATGGATGAGTGCAAGGTTAGTGCCTGGGTGATTGTATGAATGCATGGGTAGTGCCTGGGTGAATGGATGAGTGCATGGGTAGTGCCAGAATGAATAGAAAAGTGAATCGGTAGTGCCTGAGCGATTGGATATGTGCATAGTTTGTATCCAGTTCATTGTATAGTGCATGGGTAGTGAATGGATGAGTGCAAGAGTAGTGCCTGGGTGATTGTAATAGCACATAGGTAGTGCTTGAGTGACTTGATATGTGCATGGTGCCTGAGTGAATGGATGAGTGCAAAGGTAGTGCCGGAGTGATTGTCTGAGGGCATGGATAGTGTCTGGGTGATTGGTTGAATGAATGCATAGTGCCTGGGTGAGTAGATGAGTGCATGGGTAGTGCCTCAGTGAATGGATGAGTGCAAAGGTACCGTCTGGGTGATTAGATGAATGCATGGATAGTGCCTAGGTGATTGTGAGAGTGCATAGATCAATCAATCAATCAGGGAAATTGTAAGTGCACTACTCACCTGTGAGGGTCTCAAGGCGCTGGGGGGGGCAGCAGGTCCATTTCATTCAAAAAGCCAGTTCTTCAGAGCCTTCCTGAAGGTGTTCAGGGAGGGGGCACATCTGATGTCGACGGGGAGCTCGTTCCAGGTCTTGGCTGTGATGTAGGAGAAGGATCTTCCTCCTACTTTGGCTCTGCGGATGCGCGGGGTTTTGGCGAGGAGGAGGTTGACAGATCGGAGGTTTCATTTGGGTACGTGGAGGGTGATTCTGTCATTGAGGTATTGGGGTCCGGTGTTGTGTAGGCATTTGTAGGTGTAGGTGAGTATCTTGAAGGTGACTCTTTTCTCGACAGGGAGCCAGTGGAGCTTGCGTAGGTGTTGGTTGATGTGTTCGTGTCGGGGGATCCCAAGGATGAGCCTTGCGGCAGTGTTCTGTATTGTCTGGAGCTTGCGGAGTAGGGACTTGTTGATGCCGGCGTAGAGGGCGTTTCCGTAGTCCAGCCTGCTTGTGATGAGTGCGTGGGTGACTGTCTTCCTTGTTTGGGGGGATCCATTTGAAGGTCTTGCAGAGGATGCAGAGGGTGTTGACCTGTCGATGGTGACGTCGTTGACCTGTCGATTCATGGAGAGGGAGGAGTCGAGTATGGTTCTTGGCGTGGTCTGTATGGGTCGGTGGGCTGACGAGGGCAGTGGGCCAACAGGTGGTGTCCCACGCCGAGGGGGTGGTTCAGAGGACGAGGACTTCTGTCTTGTCCGAGTTGAGTTTTAGGCAGCTTTTGCTCATCCATGCTGCAACGTCCTTCATTCCTTCCTGGAAGTTGAGTCTGGTGGTGGTGGGGTCCTTGGTGAGGGAGAGAATGAGCTGAGTGTCATCTGCGTAGGAGATTATACTGAGGCCGTGCTGTCGGACGATGGCGGCGAGGGGGGTCATGTAGATGTTGAACAGGGTTGGGCTTAGGGATGGACCCTGTGGGACTCTGCAGTAGATTTCCATGGGCTCGGAGAGGAAGGGTGGCAGTCTGATCCTTTGGCTCCTGCCGGTGAGGAAAGATCTGATCCTGTCGAGGGCGGTGCCTTGTATGCCAGCATCGTGTAGTCTGGCTGCGACTGTGTGGTGGGAGACGGTGTCAAAGGCTGCTGACAGGTCGAGTAGAATCAGGGCTGCGGTGTGACCTTGGTCGAGGAGGGAGCGGATGTCATCGGTGGCTGCGAGTAGGGTGGTCTCGGTGCTGTGGTTGCTTCTGAAGCCGGATTGGGAGGGGTCGAGGATGGCGTTGTCTTCGATGAATCTCGTCAGTTCTGCGTTGACTGTCTTGAGTGAATGGATGAGTGCATGGGTACTGCTAGGGTAATTGGATTAGTGCATGGGTAGTCTCTGGTTGATTGTATGAGTGCATGAGTAGCACATAGGTGACTGGATGAGTGCAAAAGTAGCGCCTGAGAGATTGGATGAATGCATGGGTAGTGCATGAGTGAATGGATGAGTGCAAGGGTAGTGCCTGGGTGATTGTGCGAGTACATGGATAGTGCCTGTGTGATTGGAAGAAGGTATGAGTAGTGCCTAGGTGATTGGATGAGTGCATGTGTACTGCCTGGGTGATTGGATGATGGGTTGTGTACTGCCTGGGTGATTGGATGAGTGCATGTGTACTGCCTGGGTGATTGGATGAGTGCATGAGTAGTGTAGTGCCTAGGTGAGAGGCTGAGTGCATGGCTAGTGCCTCACTGATCAGATGAGTGCCACGGTAGTGGCTGGGTGATTAGATGAGTACATGGATAATGCCTGAGTGAATGGATGAGTGCATGGGTACTGCTTGGGAAATTGGATTAGTGCATGGGTAGTGCCTGGTTGAATGTTTGAGTGCATAAGTAGCACATAGGTGACTGGATGAGTGCAAGAGTAGTACCTGGGTGATTGGATGAGTGCAAGGGTAAAGCCTGGGTCATTGGATGAGTGCAATGGTAGTGGCTTGGTGTTCGGGTGAGTGCACGGAGAGGGCCTTGGTGATTGGGTGAATGTAAGGACACTGCCTGCATGATTGGGTGAGTGCATGGATAGTGCCTGGATGATTGGATGAGTGTGTGGGTACTGCCCGGGTGAATGGATGAGTGCAAGGGTAGTCTCTGGGTGATTGTGTGAGTACATGGATAGTGCCTGTGTGATTGGAAGAAGGTACGAGTAGTGCCTAGGTGATTGGATGAGTGCATGTGTAGTGCCTGGGTGATTGAATGAGTCCATGAGTAGTGCTGGGTGAGTGGATGAGTGCATGGATAGTGCATCTGTGAATATATGAGTGCATTCATAATGGCTGGGTGCTTGCATAGTGCATGGGTAGCACTTGGGTGATTGGATTAGTGCCTGAGTAGTGGCTGGAAGATTAGATGCATTTAAGTGCAGTACCTGAGTGACTGGATGACTGCTTAGGCAACTGTTCTGCCTGGGAGGTATGATGAGTGCATGACTAGTAACTCAATGAATCCATCACTAGATTAGTGATTTGACACACATAATATATCTCGACCTCCAACCACTGTGAAAAAATAGAAACAGACAAAAATGTATTAGCATTTCATTTCGATCACTAGGCAACCAAAGAAACATACAATATTTGTTAAGCAAAACTTTATTTCAACATAGACAAAGGTTTTACAGTTTTTTCCTGTTTTCAGATTTCATACTTGTTCACTTCAACAGTGCTTTGTATGAATATTCATCATGAAGCAGTAGGAAAAAATGCTCTATGGATTGTAAAAAAAAAACAGTGCACAGTAGATCATTCTAAAAGTTCACTGCACTCACTAGAAGTTTTTTAATACTGGGTTGCTGATTGGATACTACTTTAATGAAAGCAACTATAAGGTAAAACTGTTTCTGATATTCTTATATCTGGTACAAAATGTCCAACAATTATGAAGCAGTCTTTTTTGCATATCCTTTTGTAAACATCATCCCTCCTAGGCCAAATAATGTCTAAAATGTTCTTAGTCCATGTATGAAAAACATAACTCATAGTACTACGTAGAAGTTGCTGTAGCAGAAGCAAAAGGGGACTTCTTTTATGGTAAAGAGACTTTTCACATGCAACTTAAGGCTACTGGTATTATAGCACCTCCATTTACATTTTATCTGTAGTAACACAATGTAGTCCTCAAATATTTATAAATTCCTTTCCCGCAGTTAAAAAGATTCATTCATTTCTAACAGCTTGCTGTAGGCAATACCCCTAATAGGACGAATAATGTCTCAGAAACACATAATCCATATATATGTCAACACAGTACCACTTGTTTTTATCCTAGATTTTCCTTAGAACTTTGGTTCTAGAAATAGCAGATATGAGTTAAGTAACTTTTTGGACAGTCTTGAATTGAATGTCACTTGTATGGCATACCAGTCTGTCCATCCTGTTTGACATCTTAAATATATTGTGTAGTGTCCAGAGGTTATGTTAACTCCTTCATGAAATATGATTGCTATAGTTGTGAAAGTGCTTTTTGAGATGGAAATTTGTGCAGCTTTAAAGTTTGTAATTTCAGTTCTTAATTTAGTACCATCCACTCTGCATCGTTGTAGCATGACTATGATATATTTTCCATAGCTCTGTAGAAAGAATGTTGACCTAAGTTCTGATCTGCAGTTTGGACAGGTCATATATTGATGGGCGTTTGTAGTTAAATCCTCAAACGGCACAGCTTCACAATCTGGTAATGTCAAGTAGAGGAATCGTTCTGAATTGATTTCAGTGCTAGACGTAAATTCACATTCTTCACAGTTATGAATCCATTTATAAGTTTAACCAAATAATTAATTGATATTCACATCTTCTTCATCTAATAGTCCTAGCATTAACATTAGAAATTCTTGAGCATCCTGCTGAAGATTTTGAAAGAACACTAGTGATCCAGTACAGTCATCGGTGAGTGTTTTTATTCCAGTTGCAGAATGTATAATACTTCTATCACTTCTTAATTCTTCAAGTAAACTACAAAGTTGTGAAGACATTCTTTTATCTACCTGTTCTTAAATAGAATTTGTAAAATGAGGCAAATGATATAGTCCATTTAAGACTACATTTGCATATCAGTTAACGCCAGGTTTATTATCAAAGTGATAGTTCCTCATTGTGCTCTAGTTTTCTTTTCTTTCCTCCTTGTTGATTTTCTTTTTGTTCATCTTTCTGTTCAATTCTGATAGACTGTTTGGATAGTTTCCGCTTTGGACACACTATTGCTTTTTGAACCACAGGATACTAGCCTAAATGAGGTGCATATTGAGCTCTTAACCGACTATACTCCGTTACACAGCTCACATCAGCACTTACTTTCTTCTCATCAAAGTCAATCAGAAATCAACCAGACAATTTTTAATTCACAACAAAGCAACATATGATATTCCTTCTTTGAATACACTACTACTAATATCAACAAGACCTATATCTACACTTAAACCATGCGACTTATGAATAGTTACTGCATATGCTAAAGACATTACTTGAAAACAAATTTTTGATGAGACATGTTTGTAATATTGTCTTTCCCAATTTGGTGAGGACTCCCACTCTTATATCCTTTAGTATATCGTCATAATGCATATCTGATGGTTGGCGCATATTTTGGATTAACTCTTTGTATTTAAAGTATTCCCACATTTTTACATTTCCAATACTTCCTAGTGAATTCCTTGTGTCATTATGTAGTAGTTTCTTGAATACAGTTTGTCCTTTCACAGGAGTAGGTTGTAGCAGGTCTCGAAAGGCTATTAAGGGGCCGATTCCGATCTCGGCCGGTAGTGCTCCGAATCGGATTCGGATTTACCGGATCCGTTTCGGAGCCCTGTTTCCCGACCGAATCGTACGCGGGTCCTGCCGAGCGAGTACAATGCGAGCGCACGCGAAATCTCCGACCAACTCGTTCGCAGGACCCGACGGTTCCGACCGACTCGCACGGGGACGACTCGTACCGCGCAATGGAGACGTTCCCCGGCCGGGTAAGTACGATGCGCATCGCGACCGCTCCGACCGACTCGCGCAGTCCGGCTCCAAGGAGCTGTCGGAGCCGCACTTTGGGGGTCCGTGTCGGACCCCCCTGGAAGCGTAGGCACGCGAGTCGCACACAGGGGGGACACATGGGTCCCCCCTACACGTGCATGTACGGCGCGACCCGCACCGACGCGAACACGCTGTAGGGGGCGCCCTTGTTCGCGTCGTGCCCATTGAGTCAATGGGAGCCCGTGTACGCGTCGTACGACTGGCTCCCATTGACTTCAATGGGAGTCCGACCGAATCGAGTCCGATGGCATACGTGCGCATCGTACTCGTTCGGTCGGACTGCCAGAGTCCGATTCGGTCGAAAATCTCTCCGGGTCCGGCTCGGTCGGAGAGATTTCCGGCCCGAATCGGAATCGGCCCCTAAGTGTTTTCCTCCAAAAAGTACATTGTAGTTCATTTTTAACATTTTGTGCACTCTTAAATGTATAAAAGCTGGCATTAGGTTAGACACCATACTGACTTCATCAATAATTTGTAGCTTTAATTTTTTCAATACTCTTGCCACTTCATGACAAGTATCACCAGATAATTTGTTGTATTGTAATTTGTTGTCATGTTCAACAGGCAGCATTAATAAACGATGAACGGTAACTCATTTAACATTATGAGCACCTAAGCCTGTTGGTGCAGTGACTACACACAACAAATTGGAACCTGTTGTTTTCTTTGGTAACTTGTCAGTACGTTCATCAATAAGCTTTTTCCAGTTCCAGCTTGATCACTTATGTACAATAGAACTGGTTTATATATAGAACATGCACACTTTTTATTCTCATGAGAAATCCATGTTCTACTTTACCTTTAACCTCTTCAAATATGTCTTTCTGGTCTGCATTCACTTGCTGTATTAGTAGTTCTAGATCAACAGTTTCCTGTCTTACTTGCTGCATTGCATTCTCCGCCTCATTCATAGCTATTGCAGCTTCATTTTCAACAATTGGCTGTCCAAGAGGATCTTGTCTTCCAGGTGCTGAACTTTGACTGCTCTGAGAACTCTCTCTTGCTATCTCAGCAGCAATTGTTTCTTCTTGTTCAATCTCATCTCTCAGCATTTGAAGATAAACTGGAAACACAGAGCACTCAATGCTGTCTTTCACAGCGTTGGATGAGTCTTCATAATAGACAAATTCTCCAAGAAGCACACTTTCAGTTCGCCATAGCTTAAACAACTGTAACAAGGCTAAATAGAAAAACTCTCTTTTGCTTGGTGTTTGGCAACTTAGCTTTTGATGGCTGATTACATTCCCTTTGTTATGTCTCACCAAACATCTTTCACATCCAGCCACAGCAAATTTACCTTCATATATGTTTTCACTGACATTACTTCTGAAAGTATAATGTTGAAGCATTTTATAAAGACACGTCCTTTCCAGATGACGACTTCTTCTTGGATAGTATGTATGCAGCATGTTACTCTTCAGGATATCTGTACTGTGTGGCTCAAATTCTACAAGATATTGAATTTCAGGAAAATACACCAGTACTCTGTTACGAGTATTAACAAGCCCTAAACTCACCCATAGAACTCCTCTAGATTTAGAAAACAAACTTGCTGAGCTTCACCTGTCTACACATTCATAGGAGCCTATCTCTCTGTGAGAAAGCATTTTCAAACTAAAACTGTACAATTTCTTCGTAGGACTATTTTCCGCTGAAATCTCCTCTCACATTTCTTTCATCTCAGTTTTCTCTGACTTTGTTATATAAGATGTAACGTACTGAGAAACAGCAATTGAGCTGACTTCAACAAACTGCACATCCATGTTTGCATTCCACATCTTCAGAATCACAGAGTTGTAATCATTAATGTACTTGCAGGCCTCTGTTCTTCTTAAGTTGTATGTATTTTTCAGTGATTTCCTTGTAAGTGTATGTCTGACTGCAGACAAAAAGCTGTTGACTCTTCCTTGTGAGATGACAGGTCATGGGAATCCAAAACAACATCCTGTATAAAATTTCCCTTTTGCTCTGTATTTTCGCTGACAATATTTTCCTCATCTATGATTTTGGAATCGTAGAACTTGTTCTCTTAATATTTTGTCACTACTCTCCTTTCGGTTACATACTGCTCAATAAAAGACAACACAGACTCATCACTGTCTTCCAAACTTTGGGGCATTTTTTACCCACAACAGCATATGAACATGGGGAGCACCTCTGACTTTGTACTCTTTACGCCAAAATAAATCAATCACTTCACCAAGAGGAGGTTTTGTTTTGATCAAGATGAAAGCCATCATTGCTTGAAATCTGTGATTAAAATATCTGCAAACATTTGCAGGGTCTAGTGAGCACAGTTCTCCTGACATCTTCAGGTGAAAGTATTTTATATTTGAATTTGCCTCCTGAAAGAATTCTGGCAGGTCATCCCATGCATATTCAGCATAACTTAGCATCAGCAACCAAGTAGGTACTCCAAGGTTCCTCAACATGCACTTGAGTTCACAATGACGCTGATACCAATATTCCTTAGTCCCACGCTGACATACCATTAGGTTTCTTAAATATTCCAGGTGCTCATCTTTTCCTGATATATCCTGCAAATTAACTCTTGTTTTTAGAATATGCTTCACTGCATATGAGAGGAATAACAAGTCACTCTCAAGTAATAGGTGAAATATATATGTAATACACTGACGACATATAGGATCTTCTGAATAAAGTCGACTACATCTATAATCAACTGCAGGTATTTGCACATACCGCTAGTCATACCTGCCACCTACTCCAGTAGTAAAAAGATGTGGGAAACACCAAGCTTCTAAACTTTTCCCCCACACATTTAATGGAGCTCCTTTGCTTCCTTTATTTTAAACAGGTTAATGGCATCACCAATAACCTCTTTAAACTGCAAAGGATAGATGCTATATTGTTCATAAATTTCTTCTGTCCTGGACCGATCCACCTTCTCAATCTGACCTGTTGATGGAAATGTCTGATCCTCCATATGTGTGATATCTTGCAGGCTTTCCACATTTCTAGAGTAAACGCTGTTTTGTACCAGATATAGAGTTGTTTTTTTAACTTTAGTAATATCTACTAACTCCTGCCATATCTTCTTGTCCTTGGTAGGCACACCATTTACAAGAATTACTAGTCCTTCCTTTAAATCTCTATCTACCACTACTGTTTCAATGTTTTTCTTGACATCTAATGGCAAATACACTACTCTACCTTTTTGCAGCTCTGCTGGGGGCAACTTGCCTGTCTTTGGCTCCATACGTACTATAGGCTGAAATGGATGTATAGTTTGGATAAGAATGAACTCATGAATATTTAAACCTTGAAGTGTTTCTGGATTGGGAACCAGTTCTAACTTGTTTTGCACAGTTCTAGCAGGCATTTTATTATCCTCTAATTTATTGTCGCCGAACTTATATATAACTTGTTGTGTGGACAAGTCAAATCTTTCTTCTACAATTAAGTAGAGTGCAAACTTTTGCCAGTTATCATTATTCTCTATTTCACTTTATATATATAAGTCAACAGTCTGTGTTTGATTCTTGTAGTGAGTGTGTCGACAGCAAATACAAACATACTTTGGTTTTTCAGCAAATACTGTCTTAAATTTTGTAATCTCTCCTTGAAAACTATCAACTGTAGTACCTGTGTCCTGTTACCATATCTTCAATTTCCCTACAGTCCTGTACTGGAACAAAGAAACAAAACTGCACATCATCACAAACCTTTTTCTACCTCTGCCAGAGTACCATGCAAAAGTGCCCTATTCATTTCTCCTAAACAGCCTCCTAACTAAAGTTTGCATTGTTGAGTGCAGTACAGCTAACATTCCAAAATGATGAAAGGTGCTTTGGCACACTTTCTTTGATAAACAAGCTAGTGAGTGTCCCTGCAAATTTGTATGTTTTGTCAGCTGGCAAGGATCCAAACCTTGTAAAGTACCTATTTTGTGTTTTAAACTTTGCTTTGGAAATATATACGTAGAAATGCCCACAATATATCAATGGATTGCTGTCTAATACTAAAAACACTACTACAATTCCATTTGTATACAGGGGCCTTACTACGACTCCCTTGTACCTCTTCTGCAGTAACTTCCTCTACATTTCAAGGTACCATCACCTCTTTTTGCTATAGGACTGCCAGACTTCATTTCATAACATCGTCCACTTTCATCATTAGCATGAACTAATCTGTTATCCTGCAGATAGCTTTCTTCAGTAAAGAAAGGGTCTGCCTTGAAGTTGGCATTCATTCTCCACTAAAAACTGTACAAAAGTTACTTCTTGTCACTAATCTTTTCTTCTGATTTTGTCTCTTCATGCGCAACACT
This sequence comes from Calotriton arnoldi, assembly GCA_963921515.1. Lineage (NCBI taxonomy): Eukaryota > Metazoa > Chordata > Amphibia > Caudata > Salamandridae > Calotriton > Calotriton arnoldi. Next base: position 1,488,965 of record CAWUFW010002172.1, read on the forward strand.
ATTTTGTCAAGAGTCTTCATTCTATTTAGAATCAAAATGAAAAGCTTCCTCTTCAAAGCAAAGGCCTTATCAACTACTCTCTCAACTTGTTCTTTCTGTTTCAGTTCCTCTTTCCTTCTTCTATACTTCTTCATAGTTCTCTGTAGATTTATAACCACTGTACTATGAAATATTCTGGCTCTGTTTTCACTAAACTGCTTCTGAATCCTGGTTAAGGTGCATCCTTGTCTTTTACAATCTTTTCTGTTCCCGCAATGTACACTTTGTCTACTCTATTGTTTCTCATTTTCTTTATTTTCTAATCTATGCAAATGTGCACATATAGTTTTAAGAAATGACGTCCTCTTACCAGTAGCTCTTTTTTCTTTCACCACTTTTCCTGCCTTTTGCCCCTTTTATTAACTCATATCTGCAAACATACTGTAGTTGCTTCTGTTGCTTTTTCTTCCGATCTTTTGTAGGCATTGTAACTGTGTGTAGTCATATAGAGATTGTTCTATAAAAAGGAATAAGTATATTTTAATTTTTACCCTAGCCAATCTACCAACTACTTTACTACTAACTTACACATAATACAAAAACAGTTTTCATGTTATGTTGCAGTTTTAAATCTACAGATGAACCTAGATATATTACTACATGCACTTACTTCAATATAACAAAACCCAGAGCAAAACACATAACTTTATTTATTAGTTACCTTTTAACATTTTAGCACCATCTTGTACAACACAGCTACAGCATATCTCATGTCTCACTTATACATGGTGAAAGAACAGTTTATCCCTTCTGAAGTAAATTTTCAAACGAACATCAAGGCATGGAGCAATATTTACAAGCCCCATGCACTTTCTGGAGCATCACTTTTTTTGACACACCGGCGCCGTAATGTGGTGCTCCATATTTCCAAAGCCACATAAAGCCACTCTGCATAGCTTTTCATGGCCTTATAAATACTTGCCATGGGTGCTGCTGTGGGTGTTACAATGCAACACTCATGGATTCTGCCACATACCCAAATATACAACAATTTGTAAACCTGTCAATGTGTCAGAATCCTACACCCTCCCAGGTGAGGTGTAGGGAGATGCAACAAGGAGAAATACTTTTCATTCTCCACATTTGTTCCTGTTTCTACGTGAGCTGCATTCTGAAGCACACATACAAAGAAGAAAATACCTCTTGTGATTGTTTTTTGTACAGGAAGGTGTCCCTTCCTGCACAAAAACAATCATCCCCACTACACAGGCACCCTTGCACCATGGTGTAAGGGTACCTCCATTGGTGCATGGCAGCCAGTTGTGCACCAGCACAGTGGAGGGTGCACAGACAGAATATCAAGTTTTTAATTTCGACCTACCATAATATCGAGTTTTAAATATCGTAGGTCAAGAATATCGACTGCAAGAATATCGTGGTACAGAATATCGACAGTAAGGTAAGAAATATCGGTTTTTAAAATAACGAAGACAATAATATCGTTTGTAAAAATATCGTTGTTAATAATATCGATGTTTATATTAGTGTTCTGTATTTTAGTATGTGTGTTAAAAGTATGTGATGTCATTTTTTGGTATAAGAGTAGTTTTTTTTTTTAATGAATGTGTTAAATTTTGATCCGTAAATACTTTTATGGAAATTAATTTTTGCGTATTTTAGTTCTGTAGCGGGTAGTGGGTTTATAGGGGAATAGGGTGGGAAGTAATTTAATTATAATAAAGTAATTATTATTTATTTATTAGTATTTATAATTAATTTATTATTAATTATTAATTGGTTATTAATTAATATTAATTAATTAATAGATTGTATTAATTGTGTTATTTTTTTAGGAGCGGGTTGTGGGTTTATAGGGGAATAGGGTGGAAGTAATTTAATTATAATAAAGTAATTATTAATATGTATTTATTAGTATTTATAATTAATTTATTATCAATGAATTATTAATTGTTTATTTAATTTTAATAATTATTTATTTGATAAGTATGTTAATTTTAACCGTCTGCTATCCAACACTTTCCCTACTGTTGCACTCTCTGGAGTGGGAATAGTAATTTTTACCCCTACGCTATCCAACACTTTCCCTACTGTTGCACTCACTGGAGTGGGAATAGTCATTTTTACCCCTACGCTATCCAACACTTTTCCTACTGTTGCACTCACTGGAGTGGGAATAGTAATTTTTACCCCTACGCTATCCAACACTTTCCCTACTGTTGCACTCACTGGAGTGGGAATAGTAATTTTTACCCCTTTGCTATCCAACACTTTCCCTACTGTTGCACTCACTGGAGTGGGCATAGTCATTTTTACCCCTACGCTATCCAACACTTTCCCTACTGTTGCATTCTGTGGAGTGGGAATAGTAATTTTTACCCCTACGCTATCCAACTCTTTCCCTACTCTTGCACTCACTGGAGTGGGAATAGTAATTTTTACCCCTTCGCTATCCAACACTTTCCTAACTGTTGCACTCTCTTCAGTGGGAATAGTAATTTTTACCCCTACTCTATCCAACACTTTCCCTACAGTTGAACTCTCTGGAGTGGGAATAGTAATTTTTACCCTTAGGCTATCCAACACTTTCCCTACTGTTGCACTCTCTGGAGTGGGAATAGTAATTTTATCCCCTCCGCTATCCAATATTTTCTCTACTGTTTTAGTTAATGTAGTGTAAAATGTATTTTAAAAAGATTTAAAATATTGTAATATTTTAATTTGTTATATATTTTTTTACTTTTTATTTATATTATTGGTGTATGTGTATATATATGTATTTATCATTTTTAATGTTTTTTTAACAATTTATAAGTTATTAAAATAATTATTTATAAATATTAATAAGTAAGTATATATATTATAATTTATACATATATATGTTTAATTGATTTTTACATTATATGTATTACTTATAATTTTAAACATTTTTTTAATAATTTTAACTATGTTTTTTTTAATTATATGTATTATTTACTTTATTTTACATTATTTTTTATACATTAAAAAAAAATGATATTTTTAACAACGATATTTTTAACAACAATATTTTTTTATCGAAATTTTTGTACTTACCATTATGTAGATAGGACTTCGATATTCTGGACATCGATATTCTTGCGTCGATATTTTTGTAGCTCGATATTCTGACCGTCGATATTCTGTCAGTGATCCCAGTGGAGAGCATAGGGACCTATCATATTGTTGTAAATATGGCACATCCCCGTTCTTTGAAAGTAATGCAGCATGGCGCAGCCAAAAGGGTTGCAGCTCCACACTGCATTACTTTCTTCTAAATTTAGCCCCAAGTGTACAAGTACATTTTGGGGCCGATTCCGATCTCGGCCGGTAGGGCTCCGAATCGGATTCGGCTTAACCGGATCCGATTTGGAGCCCTATTTCCCGACCAATCCGTACACGCGTCCGGACGAGCGAGTACGATGCGAAATCGCTGACCGACTCGTTCGGGCGTCCCAACCGCTCCGACCGACTCGTCCCCGGGTCGAACCGTACCGACCGACTCGCTCGGACACGACTCGCACCGCGCAATGGAGACGTTCCCCGGCCGGGTAAGTACGATGCGCGCCGCGAGCAGTCCGACCGACACGCGCTGTCCGGCTCGAAAGAGCAGTCGGAGCCATACTTCGGGACCCCCCTGTACGCGTAGCCGCGCGAGTCGCACACAGGGGGGACCCATGGGTCCCCCCTACCTGTGCGTGTACGGCGCGAGTCGCTTCGCCGTGTACCCGCTGTAGGGGGCGCCCTTGTTCACCTCGCACCCATTGAGGCAATGGGAGCCCACGTATGCGTTGTACGACCGGCTCCCATTGACTTCAATGGGAGTCCAACCGACTCGAGTACGATAGCATACGGACGCATCGTACTCGTTCGGTCGGGCTGCACGGGTCCGATTCGGTCGGATATCTCTCCGGGTCCGGCTCAGTCGGAGAGATTTCGGGCCCGAATCGGAATCGGCCCCACAGTGTCTGAACACTATAAATACAAAAACACAACATAAGCCTCTCTACCACTGTGTTAGTGGTCTATTTACTATCTCAGTACTGTTCTACTTAAATGTATAAGATTAAATTTTTGGTAAACGGTGCATATAGCAATCTACATGTTAATGTCTATCAAAGCATATACCTCGCTAATTCTTCCAACTACATGCACAGAGTATATCACAGCTTGCATATATAACTCACCAGATGGTTCTAAAAGACTACATATTCCTCATTAAAACTTGTAAAAACATGTGTTTGTGGCTTAATACATGAATACTCCCTGGATGATTGAATTGGCGAATACATAGTACCTAGTTGATTCTGTGAGGATACAGGTAGTGCCTAGATGATTCCCTGAGTATATCAGAGCTTCATAGGTCGTTCCATATCTGCATAGTTACTGCCTGCATGTTTACATGAGAATATCACTACTCTCTGGGTGTTTGGATGAGTACATGCGTAGTGCCTGAATAATTAGATAAGTGCATGACTAATGGCTCAATAATTCAATACTGGCTGGATGATTAAATGAGTGCACCTTTAGTGTCTGGATGATTGCAGGAGTGCACAGATAGTATATACATGATTTATAGAGTGCATGGTTAGTGCATACATGATTGTGTAAGTACATGCATAACATCTAGCAAATTGGATGAGTGCATGAATAGTGTTTCAGTGATTGCATGACTACTTGGCTGCTGTCCATGTGTTTTTGGTTAAGTGAACAGGTATTATCTGTGTGTTTAGATAACTTCATGGGTAGAGCCTGGATAATTCAATGAGTGCATCAGTAATGCCTGGCTGATTACATGGGTGCATGACTAGTGTCTGAAGGATCCCATGACTCAATTGTTAAACCTTGAGAGATTGGATGAAAGTAAGTGTACTGCTCGGTGATTGTATTAGTGCAAAAGTATTCCATCAGTAATTAAATGATTACAGAGCTACTGGATGAATAACAGGTTTACTACAATAATACTCTATGTAATTAGATGACTGCATGATTGCATGTTTGCATGATTTCATGTGTGTACCTCAGTATTTCAATGACTGCATGGGTTTTAAGTGTGCGCTTAGATGACTGCATAGCTTCTGCGCAAGTGTTACAATGACTGCATAGTTACAGCCTTGTTAATTGCATAAGTAAATTGTTACTGTCTGGGTTATTAGATGAATGTATAAGTAGTGCCTCCATAGTTCAATGACTACATAATTTCTGCATGCCTGATTCGAAGAGTACATGTGTAGTGTCTATATAATTGAAAAACTCCATGGATACTGAATCAATGATTTGATGACTGCCTCACTAGTGGTTGGATGATTGCATGAGTACCTGACTACTGCTTGACTGACTATGAAAGTATATTCATTACTGTTAGATACATAACAGTTGTGACTATATATGTGACTCATTGGTTATCTCCTTCTGTCAGTTTCAAACTACCTGTTTTACTGTATATATGCTTTTCTACTGAGCTATGTGTGACTGAAGTCTAGCCATGTATAATTGCATACATGGCTGTCTAGGAGCATACATTGCTTTCTTACTGAGCATCCACATGCATCAGTACATTTCTAAAATGGAAAACAACATTTTTATATTTGTCAAAGCACAAAGCCTTTTGTGAATGGTAAAGCTACATCATTTCTCAAATACTTCTTCTGCTTTTAAAACATATATTCAGCATTTTCCAAACAAAAGTTACACTCCAAAGGAAGCTAGCACAAGAACTATCAAGACATTCTGCACTAATAATCCTTCTCAATTTTAAACAAACTATGTTTAAAGAGAAAACACCACCCTAACTTTATACATGAAATTTTCATCAGCCTCACTGAACATAAATCACCACGTAAATAGATATGTAATTTCTTAATAGATGGAGAACTTCAAACCATCTTTCCAAAAATGTATACCTCTCTGCATCGTTAACTAAAGTCAAAAGTCTCACCGGGTATATAGCTATCTGCAATCACAAGAACCATATCTCACCATCCAAGCATATGCTAAGCGATCGTATAAGTTAAAAACCACATTGACAAACACTTCCCAATATATACCTAACAAGTATTACTACTTTCTAATTTATATACAGGCAGACAACATGTTCTCATATTTTATTTGTGACTACACCACTCCTGTTTAATAATGTTACTAAAAGTACTACAACTTCCAGAATGTAAATGACAGATGCATCTCTTCTACACATGATATTTAGACATTTAAAACATTCTTAGTTCCTCATTGCAACTTTCCACAATACTATGCTATTAGTTTTCAATAAAGTACACAATGTAATAAAGAGGCACTAATTCATTTTTCTCTTATTTCCCAAAACATTCACCACTAAGCTCTTAAACTCATACCCTCTAATACATACAGTTCGTCTGATATATTTTTTTATATCACAGTGATACTCTTTTTTTATCAAACTCCCATATACAGCTTCATTTCTAATGTAATTTTTATAAAGGATTAAAAAGTTATGCACATACCAGTGAAAACAGTTTGTAGATTATATTGTGCTTTTTGCTCTTTCTGTATATTTTTCACACTGGATTTGTAAAAACTAAGCACAAGAATGGTACACCACTCTCATACAAAGCAACCATGAAATGGCAACCTCTTCAACTTTGCACTCTGTGATCATGAGAAACGTAGCAAATGAAATCATGTCTCTCATTTTAGACTGCATAATCTCCACTTGTGAATGTTTAGTTTCTATTAACCCTTTCCCACTCTTTCTATCGATGTGTGCTCACAATGTATTTGTGATTATTGTGGAGAAATCGCGAAAACAACCTATATGCAGCTTCATTTAAAAAAATGTAAATACTATACAACAGTTAATTACATAGTCCTGAGTTGGAAAATAAAGCTAGCCATTACTTAAATTGTGTCGTCACTCCTCAACTTAAAAAAACATGTTCTGTCTCTTTAAAACCCTTCCCCCAATACACTCTTAACTCAGTGAACCTAACAACCAAGTGGAACAAATAGGTCCCAAGTTCACAGAACATTCTAGAAGGAACATGCTACTTCTAAATGAGATACAGCAGGTGAGGTTTACTCCACGGATTAAAAAGTATATCAATGTCTGTATTACATTTCTTTTTTAAACAACAGCCAATAATAAGACTTCTTCCTGAGTCCAACACACTACCTAATTTTATTCACTTTCACTCGGACAGTATCCAATGAAATAAATATATAATATTTTTTTCTAAAACACTTCCATGTTAACTGCTTTTTCTTTGGAAATCTAACTCATTCAGCTCCAGCCTTCTCGTGACTACTATTGCTCCTTCACTTCAAAATGCTTACGCTATGGAATATGGACCACAGCTATCTCTGTTGGGCTAAAGAGGCTGCAAAAAAGAGAGGTATTGACAGGGACTTGGGTTTGCCAAATGTGCAGATTACTTAGGGGGTCATTATGATAGCGGGCGGATCGCCACCGCCCGTATGGTGGTGGTGATCCGCCCGCTATTTTCCACTGCCCGCCTAACATTTCCTCCCCGCCATATTACGATGGCGGTGGGGACCCAGGCGGACGGAAAGACCGTCCGCCAGTTTTCCGCCGGTAGGCAATCCGCCCGATTGCCTACCGAGCGGAAAAGGCCTGCAATATGGTGGTGGTGCCTTGCAGGCACCGCCATCCATATTACGATGATGGCGGCCTCATGCCTTTCCATGGCGGAGACTCCGCCATGGAAAGGCATGCGGAGAATGCCTTTGGGGGCCTGTTGCGGGCCCCCAGGTGGTTAGGGGGGTGGGTGGCTGCACTTGGGGGGTACCCATGGTACCCCCCGACATTTGCAAGCACAAAGTGGCAGGCACTGCATGGTGCCTGTCACGTTGTGCATGCAAATGCACAACATGCTTTATTTACATTGCGGCGGGTGCTGTTCACAGCACCGCCCGCCGCAATGTAAACAATACGGGATGCCACCGCCACCATGGTGGTGGCATCCTAATACACATGGCGGGACCGCCACACCTATTGCAGGCGGTCCCGTTTGCTGTTGCGGTGGTGGGCGGACTTTGTCCGCCCGCCATCGTAATGACCCTCTTAGTTTGGCCAGAGAGGGTTAAAGTTTCATCAGTTGCTGGCTTTGGTTAAGTCCATTGTGGATTCCCAAGCTCCTCACCTCATGATTGTGCACCATGGTGGCAACGACCTAGGTCCATTGACTGGAGTAGGGCTGGAAATCCTAATGAGAGAAACCTTTGCAGAAATGATGTCACTTTTCCCTCACATGGTCTTGGCATACTCTAATATATGCCAAAGACAAAAATAGAAGGTGTCAAATCAATTCTGTCCACAGATTGACGATAAAGCCAGGAAACCAGTTAATAAAACTGTTTCTGCATTCCTCAGAGACCATTGCATGGGTTGTATCTATAACAACAATCTATGTTTTGACATGCATGGAATTTATAGAAATGATGGAGTGCACTTTACAGAGGAAGGCAACAGGGTGTTTCTAGGTAACCTGAAACTCTGCATCCCATCTTATGTATAGCAGCCATATACACACAACAACGTTTTTTTCTAAAGGGTTTTTTTCTTTTGTTTTTGGGGATCTTCGTGATGATGTTGCAATCCCCGCGGACATGTCATGAAAATGGAAAACAAAAGCAGACATTCAATGACCACCAACATAGCCAAAAATAATATGTAAAAATCCATTCTAAACATTGCCTTACACATATTACTATAATCATACTTCTTTGAAAGAATGTTTAAACTCATATTTTTGTACTAAGTTTCTTTATAAACCATCTTTCAGACCTATTTTTCGTGGATATTGAGAATGTCGTGATGAGGTTGTTAACCGCGGCGATTGTGCCTTTTCATAAAGTGAAAACACATGTATGCACACACACTACAGTATTTTACACACGAGGGGTTTATTACTGTACACTTCAAACTCATGTTTTTCTAGTGCATTTCTAGAACAACCATCTTTAAAACCTATTTTTTGTTTTCACAATGAGGCTGTCAGTAATCGTGATCCCAGCGCAACCATATAAAAAAATTATAACTATAGAATTAATTCTAACCATCACAGTAGATAACTCACTATATAAATAACTCTATTAATCAATATCTCAATATCTCTACAAGAATGTATTAATTATTCATTGATATATTTTTTTTATATTTCCACCAATATTCGCGAGGACATTGATAGTCGCGATGTCCCCGTGGTGGTACACGGGAGGCCAGAGTAAATCATCAGTGATGTTATTAGTGATGTCACTGACCATGTCATGAGTGATGTAATATGTGATGTCATCAGCAGTGCATTGTGGGGGCGCGAGATATAGTTAGCTCAGCTAACTATAACGGCTGAATTTCTCTGGTTTTGTATGAGTGAAATGTCAGCCTAACTATAACGTCCCTGAAACATGTGTTTTTTCCAGTGAATATCTAAGGTTTTTTAAATGCTAATTCCTAACTATAACATCCCTGAAACCTGTGGTTTTTTCAGTGAATTTCTAAGGTTTTTAAATTAAAATTTCTAACTGTGCCTACATAGGTAGGGCATGTACAGAAAGAGGAAGAAAGGCACAGAAAGAAGCAAGAGAAGTCCAGATGCAAGAAAGGTGCAGAAAGAGGAAGAACGGTGCATAAAGAAGCAAGAAAAATGCAGAAAGAGGCACCAAGTTTGTGAAGGTATGCATGCGTGTGTCTCTGCTTTTACCTAGTGACATGTTACATAAAAATAAACATACAAATACTTGAATACCTGTGTTTCAAACAGCATACTCTGTAAATTTGTGTACAAAAAGGTGTATGTATTTCTTTCTTCTTACAATACAGGGCACATGGGTATTCAATAGTATATTTGAGGGGCTCTATAACACCTATATACATAAGACATGTCTGCCTGTACAACCAAATGACAGAGCAGAACTGAGAAGATTTGACCACCTATAGGAGAAGCTACTTGCTTTTTAAGCTATCATCTTCAGATGCATAACACATGTGAGAATACATGTACAAGTAGACATATACATCAATCATGAGAGCACGCAAACTTTTAAACTTGATGGTTTGAACTTCGCATTTGAGTACAGAAAGAGGTGAGAGAAGTACAGAAAGAAGCAAGAGAAGTGCAGAAAATGACAAGAGAGGTGCAGAAAGAGTAACAAATGTGCAGAAAGAGGCAAAAGAAGTGCAGAAAGAGGCAAGAGAATTGCAGAAAGAGGCAATAGAGGAACAGAAAGAGGCAAGACAGTTGCAGAAACAGGGAAGAGAGGTGCAGAAAGAGGGAACAGGGATACAGAAAGAGGCACAAGAGGTGCAGAAAGAGGGAAGAGGGATGCAGAAAGAGGCAAGAGAAGTTCTGAAAGAAATAACAGATGTGTAGAAAGAGGCAAGAGAAGTGCAGGACGAAGGAACAGATATGCAGAGAGAAGCAAGAGAAGTGAAGAAATAAGCAACAGAAATGCAGAAAGAGGCAAGAGAAGTGCATATAGAAGCAAAAGAGGTGCAGAAAGAGGCAACAGAAGTGCAGAAAGAGGAAAAATAGTTACTGTAAGAGACAACAGAGGTGCACAAAGAAACAACAGAGGTGCAGAATGAGGGAAGCCGAGTGCAGAAAGAAGCAAGAGAAGTACAGAGAGAAGCAATAGAGGTACAGAAAGAGGCAAGAGGGTTGCAGAAAGAGGCAGGAGAAGTGTAGAAAGAAGCAACAGAAATGCAGAAAGAGGAAAGAGAAGTGCAGAAAGAAGCAACAGAGGTGCAGAAAGATGCAAGAGAAGTGCAGAAAGATGCAAGCGAGGTGCAGTAACAGGCAAGAGGGGTGCAGAATGAGGGAATGGGAGCAGAAAGAGGCAAGACATGTATAGAAAGAGGGAAGTGAAGTGCAGAAAGAGGTAAGAGAGGTGCAGAAAGAAGTAACAGATGTGCAGAAAGAGCAAGAGAACTACAGAAAAAGGCAAGAGAGTTGCAGAAACAAGCAAGAAAGGTGCAGACAGAGGCAAGAGAGGTGCAGAAAGAGGGAAGAGGGGTGCAGAAAGAGGCAAGAGAGGTGCAGAAAGAGGGAAGAGGGGTGCAGAAAGAGATAAGAAGGTTGCAGAAATTTGCAAGAGAGGTGCAGAAAGAAGCAAGAGAAGTGCAGAAAGACACAACAGAGGTGCAGAAAGAGGCAAGAGAGGTGCAGAAAGAGGCAAGAGAAGTGCAGAAAGTAGCAAGAGAGGTGCAGAAAGAGGCAAGAGTACTGCAGAAGGAGGCAAGAGAGGTACAGAAAGAGGCAAGAGAGGTGCAGAAAGAAGAGGGAAGAGGGTGCAGAAAGAGGCAAGAGGGGTGCAGACAGAAGCAAGAAATGTGCAGAACGAAGCAATAGAAGTGAAAAAGAAGCAACAGAGGTGCAGAAAGAGGCAAGAGAGGTGCAGAAAGAGGCAAGAGAGGTGCAGAAACAGGCAAGATAGGTGCATAAAGAGAGAACAGGGGTGCAGAAAGTGGCAAGAGTGGTGCAGACAGAGGGAAGAGGGTGCAGAAAGAGGGAAGAGGGGTACAGAATGATGCAAGAGAGGTACAGAAAGAAGCAAGAGAAGTGCAGATAGAACCAACAGAGGTGCAGAAGGAGGCAAGAAAGTTGCAGAAACAGGCAAATGAGGTACATAAAGATGGGACAGGGGTGCAGAAAGAGGCAATAGGGGTGCAGAAAGAGGCACAAGAAGTGCAGAAAGAAGCAATAGAGGTACATAAAGAGGGAAGAGAAGTGCAGAAAGAGGCAAGAGAAGTGCAGAAAGAGGCACAAGAGGATCAAAAAGAGGCAAGAAAGGTTTAAAAAGAGGGAAAAGGGGTGCAGAAATAGGCAAAAGGGATGCAGAAAGAAGCAAGAGAAGTGCAGAAAGAAGCAAGAGAAGTTCAGAAAGAAGCAAAAGAGAAGCAGAAAGAGGCAAGATGGTTGCAGAAAGAAGCAAAAGAGATGCAGAGAAAAAGCAAGTGAAGTACAGAAAGAAGCAACAGATATGCAGAAAGAGGCAAGAGAACTGCAGAAAGAGGAAAGAGAGGTGCAGAAAGAGAGAAGAGGGGTGCAGAAAGAAGCAAGAGAGGTGCAGAAAGAGGCAAGGGAGGTGCAGAAAGAGGGAAAAGGGCTGCACAGAAAGAGGCAAGAGGGGTGCAGAAAGAAGCAAGAAAGGTGCAGAAAGAAGCAAGACAAGTGCCGAATGAAAGAGCAGTGGTGCAGAAAGAGGCAAGAGAGGTACAGAAAGAGGGAAGAGGGGTGCAGAAATAGGCAAGAGAGGTGCAGAAAAAAGCCAGAGAAGTGCAGAAAGAGGCAAGGGAGGTGCAAAAAGAGGAAAGAGAGGTGTAGAAAGAGGCAAGAGAGGTGCAAAAAGAGGCAAGTGATATGTAGAAAGAGGCATGCGAACTGCAGAAAGAGGCAAGAGAGTTGCATAAACAGGCAAGGGAGGTGCAGAAAGAGGGAACAGAGGTGCAGAAAGAGGCAAGAGAGGTGCAGAAAGAGGTAAGAGGGGTGCAGAAATTTGCAAGAGATATGCAGAAAGAAGCAAGAGAAGTGCAGAAAGAACCAACAGAGGTGCAGAAAGAGGCAAAAAGGGTGCAGAAAGAGGCAAGAGAAGTGCAGAAAGAGGGAAGAATGTGCAGAAAGAGCCAAGAGAAGTGCAGAAAGAAGCAAGAGAGGTGCAGAAAGTGGCAAGAGAGGTGCAGAAGAAAGAAGCAAGAGAGGTGCAGAAAGCGGAATAGATGTGCAGAAAGAGGCAAGAGAAGTGCAGAAAAAGGAAGAAAGGTACAGAAAGAAGCAAGAGAAATGCAGAAAGAGGCAAGAGATGTACAGAAAGAAGCACAAGTGGTTTGCACACCCTTAGTACCAATTTAACACCCACATTTAGCAATAAGTAACAGGTGACCATTCCAGCTTTGCAAAGGGCCTTTCACCAAGCTGTAACACTTGTCACTGCATTTTTGGTAACTTTGAGCCATTGAGCTAGAAACAAGGTTTTTATTGTTCAAATCTGCAGATTATGCAGTAGATGTTTGATTATCTGACAAATGCGGAAAATGTATAAGTATGCGAAAATTGGTGCAGCCGAACAGTCGCATAATTCCACTGGCCCTGCTCATACCTCTGAAAAGGTCCATAAGTGCTCCTCAGTGGTTCCTTTTTTTTCTCATTGAGTTTATAGTTTAGATTCTATGGAAACGAGGAAGACTAAACCAGAGGTTACCACTCAACAACACATACTACCATACCACATAATTACTCTCCATAAAACATAATCCCACTCTACATAATTCCTATACACTAAATACCACATACTTTCCATCCACATAATTTCACTGCACAACATACCACATAATTCCACTACACACAACGTACATCCACATCACTCCAAAAAACATTAGTAAAAAACGTTTACATTTACAACGCCAATAGCTTTAACTCTCGCAAATGCGAGACCTATTAATTTGCAAATGCTTATTTAACTAGTAGTCGCGTTTGCATAGTGGTGGAGAAAGGAGGCTGGGCCTCAGACCAGAACTCAGGAATTCCGCTGCGTAGGACTTACAGAAGGTACCAGGAGGGCTTCTTGGCCCCCAAAATCCCTCAGGAGTAAAGTGGACTTCATCCCCAACCAGTAGTGTGCCAGGAGGCGTGTTTGCAGAGTGGTGGAGAAAGGGGGGGCGTGTCCTCTGAAGACCTCTTAGCAATCCTACTGTGTGGGACTTACTAGAGGTAACAGGAGGGGTAGTGGGCCCCCAAAGACATGTTTAGGGGCCAACTCCTCCTCCTATTACCTCCAGTAAGTCCCACACAGCAGGATTGCTAAGTTCTCATAGCAGGCCACACCCCCTTTGCCCAACACTCTGCAAACATGCTCCTTGGTGCGCTCTTCAATGGGGATTGAAGTCCCCTTCGCTGCTGGGCATCCTTAGGGACCAACAAGCCTACCTGTTACCTCCAGTAAGCCCCACACAGTGGGATTGCTGAGAGGTGGACACAGGCCATGCCCCCTTTCTCCACCACTCTGCAAATGCACCTCCTGGCATGCTCTTGGTTGGGGGATGAAGTCCCCTTGCCTCATGAGGGTCCTTGGGGGTCAACTACCCTACCTGTTACCTCTAGTAAGCCCCACACAGCTGGATTGCTTAGAGTGGTCAGAGGCCACGCCCCCTTTCTACACCACTCTGCAAACACGCCTCTTGGCGCACTGCTGCTTGGGGTATGAAGTCCACTACAGTCCTGAGGTCCTCAGGACACAAAGGGACCCCCTCACCCCACCACCAGTGTTCCAAGACGGGTGTTTGGAGTGTTGTAAAAAGGGGCGTGGCCGAGTACTTCCAGCAATTCCACTGTGTGGGGCTTACTAAAGTTACCTGGTGGGCTAGTTGGCCCCCAGGGACCCTCAGTAGCGATGGGGACTTCTTCCCCCAACCCAGAGCGCGCCAGGAGGCGCATTTGCAGAGAGGTGCAGGGAGGGGGCAGGGCCTCCAGCGAGATGCTCGTTTCTTTTTTTCAATTTTATCTTAGGATGGGGGCTGTGTGGCCCCCCTCCCCTTGACTCTTCTGGGCCCCAGGGACCCCAACCCCGGAGCCTGAGCCATTTAAAAAAAAAATGAAAAGGGAGGAGGGCACGAGCCCCCCGTCCTGAGGCCGATTACGGCCCTGGGAACCCCTTCCCAGGGCTAGCTTTTGTTTTTGTTGTTTTGTAAAGGGGAGGGGGGCTGTGCGGCCCCCCTCCTGAGGCCATTTTTGGCCCGGGGACCCCATCACCTGGGGCTTGGCCATTTTTTATTACTTTCTATTCTAAAGGAGGGGGTCACATGGCCCCCCTCCCCAGGCCAATTTCAGCCCCGGGGCCCCAGCCATTCCATTTTTTTTTAAATAAAGGGAGGGGTGCAAGTGCCCCCCCTCCCTGACCATTTTTGGCCCCGGTGACCCCATCCCCGGGGCATGGCCATAATGTTGAGGACCACAGGGAGAGCCCCAAAGCCCCCGCAATCCCTGCCAGCTCCCCACCTCCTGTGGGAGCAAGCATTGCTTTTGGACAAAGGGAGCACCCTTTGCCCAAAAGCAAATCTGCTTCGCTTCATGGAAGCAAGAGCAGTTTTCCTGCTCTCGCTTCCATGAAGCGAAGCAAAAGTTTGCTATGGCAGGGCGGGAGCTGTGCTCCCGCCCTTCCATAGCTAACTGCAATGTCCTGGGGATGGGCACCCCGAGACATTGCTGGAGTTGGCCCTGGGGGCGGCGGTCCCCAGGGTCATAAAGGGCTCCACGAGAGGGGCTGCACTATCAAATTTAAAGCCCCGGGGAGGTGGTGGTCCCTGGGGCAGTGTGGGGGGGGGCAGGAGCCCACCCCACACCTTTTACTAAAAAAAAGCCCCGGGGAGGTGGTGGTCCCCGGGGCTGCAGGGGGGCACGAGGCCCCCTGCATTTAAAGATTAAAGCCCCGGGGAGGTGGCAGTCCCTGGGGCAGCGTGGGGGCAGGCAGGAACCCCCATGCCTTTTTTAAAATAAAAAGCACTGGGGAGGTGGCAGGAGACCGCGCTTCAATAAAAAAAAAAAATTGGCTGGATTCGCGGTCCCTATGCGAATCCTGCCAATTTTTTTTTTTATGCTTTTTTTGGCCTAGGGGCTCAGTGTGTTTGTACCCTGCCCCCCTTCCTTGTTTTTTTTACCTTTTTTATTGGTTTGAAGTGTTGGCAGCCAATCAGAGTCAAGCTCGAGATCGGGAGGGTTCGAAAATCCATTGGGGTCCCCAGATATTAATATTTCTAAATGTATGAATTTATCAGGAACTACTGAACGGGTTTATACCATTTAACAAGAAGGTTGCTTTCTGAACCAAGAGTTATTTTTTTGCCAAATTTGGTGTAATTCCGTTCAGCAGTTTGGGCTGTAGCCTTGTCTAAAGTTTCCTATGGAAATTAACATGGAGAAAACGCGTTTTGGGACCCCCTTTTTTCTCGGCCCCTGCTTGACGAGTAACCCTGAAACTTGCAAGACAGGAGCTGACCGGAGCGCCCCATTAGTTTTAAAATTTTTGCAAAGATTCGTCAAACGGCACCAAAGATATTGGCACTTCAAAAAACCCTTTTCTAGGTCCTAGCTATAACTACTGACTGGCGCCCTCGAGTAGGTATATATATATACTGAAAAACTAAAGGTTACAGAGATGTTTTTGTTAGGAAATACAATTAAAAAAACTTTAGAAATTTACTGAAAAAGACAAAAGTCACTGGGACATTTTAGCTAGGCTCACATTTCACACATACAAAACCACAGAAATTCAGCAGTTATAGTTACCTGAACTGGGGGGCGTGGCTTACGCATCCGACGAGATGGCGGCATCCTGCTGAGCTCCGCCCGTCCACAGAGCGAAGAATTTAAATTTCGCCCACATTGAGACCATGCCCAGCGCACTCAAAGCTGGTCTCCAACGTCTCTTCATTGTGGCAGTCTTTTGAGTGAGCGGGGCTGAAATTATACCCGCTTTTTATCGCATTTCAACATACTGCCCAACTCTCCTTGAGGTACGGAGCAGCCGCCATTTCATGCATTCCGGCGCTCGCGCTGCATTTCTTTTACCTGAAATATTTCTCATTTTGTAGTGCATATGCTGGGCATCCCGAACCGTTTACAAACCCAATTACAGACTGCATGGAGCTTTTATTTCCATGATAAAATGCAGTTTCACAAAAGTGCAGGGCAAGGAAAACAAGTTGTGTTGTCCTTTGAAATCAAAGACAATGAACTTCTGTGTTAAATGCGAAAGGTCCCAAAAATGGTCTTTGTCTGCTCTCTAGTGGAATTATAAAGCACTGCGGTTCTACAATCATTTAACAAGTGGCATTTCCAACAAACCTCAGACTTTTCTTCAACAGCACGATTATTCCTGGATCTATTTGTTACAGAAAGTAAGATTCCATTTCCGTTTTGGTTCACTTTTTGTTTGCGACTGTCAGGACTGGGATTTTATCGTGAAAATGCGCACCCTGGGCTCTTTGAAGTACCGAGCGGCTGCCATTTTATGCATTCCGGCGCTCGCGCTGCATTTCCTCCACAGAGTCCACATGTGACTTTGGCTTTTTAGCTCTCTTCAGGTCTGCAACTTTCCTTCATCCTACGGATCTCACATTAATGCCACATTATAATGCTCTAGTTTATTGTATTAAGCACCTGTCAATGGAATTTGTGTCCTTTTGGTGCTTAATGCGCAAATTACTTCAGAACTAGTTTTTTAGTGACTGCATTTACTGCTACATGCTCTTCATATTTCTCAGTAACATAAATTGTAATGTGATTATTTATACCTCTAATTTCTTCTGTGTATGTTTTTGAGGTATTAGTGTCTATACATTTGCAGTGTGCTGTTCTCTTACGATTCCTTCATTACACCCTCTTTTATGGGCAGAATTTCTCCTACTAAAAAGCCTCTTCAACGTCAGACACGCATTTTTAAAATGTCTACTGAATCACTTAGCCTCTCTAAGACTTCCTCCTCTGGCACCAAACCTAAAAGAGTCAACAATGACCCGCCTTCTCCGATTCAGTCATCCTCAAATCCGGTCCTGGATACAATTCTGGACGAATTACGTGCACTTAAACCCTTCATGAGTACTACCAACGAGAAAGTGCAGTTGATTGAAGATAGATGGATCAGCATGGAAGGTAAAATCACCGAAATGGAACAACGTGTGGGCCACATTCAGGACTTGACAACCAAGATTACTATGTTGGAACAAGAAATTCAAAAGCTTAAGCTTCATACCGAGGACCTTGAAAATCGCAACAGAAGGAACAATTTACGTATTTATGATCTGCAGGAAAATATTGAGGGCCCTGACCTCCTTAAGAAATGTTTACCTGAACTCTTGAATCTTCAGTCTTCTGCACCTTTAACCCCTTCCATGCTCATGACGGAATGGTTCCGTCATGAGCATAAGAGCAAGTGTGCTCATGACGGAACCATTCCGTCATGAGCACACTTGTAAAAAATCCCTCTGCTGTAAACAGCAGAGGGATTTCCCATTTTGTTTTAGCCTTGGGAGGTGGGGAACTTCCCCAACCTCACAAAGCATGGTTTTGGTTTTCCTTGTAATGACAATCGCACGCATGGCGCGCTGTCGTCATTACAATGAAACCGAAACTGAAACTTAGTTTCAGTTTCACAGTTTCGGTGCTTGTGGGGCTATCTCAGCCCCCCAAGCACTTAAACACATGGGAGGGGTATCGTTGGAAAGGGGAGAATCTCCTCTTTCCAATGGTACCCTTCCCTAGTGGATCCCTGCTTGGGGATCGCCCCATGAGGGCGAGCCCCAAGCAGGGATCCACCCACTAGCACCAGGGAGGGGGGAGCGGCCCCTTGGGCAAGGGCCTTTGCTCCCCCATACATTTTTGCCACAGACAGTCTTTCTGCCCCCCCTGGGGGCAGATGGGAGCAGTAGCCCCCAATCTGCCCCCCAGGGGGGCAGAAAGCACCCAATGCAGAATCAGCTAAAAGCTTATTTTTTTTAAATGCATCACTTAGAATTCGTGGTGCTATACCCTTAATCTCTATGTTTTTGGCCCTTCCCAGTCACAGGCCTTTGGCCCACCCACACAAGTGAGGTATCATTTTACACGAGAGAAGAAGGGGAACGCCGGGTGGTAGGACATTTGTGCCGGCATGGTGATCCCACACAAAAATGTGTAGAAAAAGTGACTTTTTAAGCTAAATTTGAGGTTTGCAGGGGATTCTGGGTAGGGAAACATTGGGGGATCCACACAAGCCATACCTCACTGGACTCCCCAGGGTGTCTAGTTTTCAGAAATGTGTGGGTTTGGTAAATTTCCCTGGATGGCCCCCAAGCCTGGGACCAAAAACTCATGTGACCCCCCTTGCAAAACGAGATCGTTTTGTGATAGGCAGGGTCGGATTGGTAACGCAGGCACTCGGGCAATGCCCAAGGGGCTGGTATCCGAATTCCAGCTGTAGGCTGCTTTTTTGAGCAGCCTGGGGGGCCGATTTGGATGGTTTCTGCGTTGTTCAGATGCCACCAGTGTCTCAGTGGTTGCCTGAGTGGCCTTTCTGGAGGCAGATGGGCGTCCATTACCTCCCTTTTATTAACGGGCAGAGGTGTCACTCCCTTTCTCTCGCTGGGCCGGCCCATTATTATATGCATATTGAGCGGGGGCAGGGGGCCTGAGAAAAAGTGGCCTCATTTGTTTTCAGGTGTGTTTTACAAGTGTAAACTAATCCGTGCATTTTTTTTACCCCCCCTATTTTTTATAAAGATCTACACAAATGACCCCTTGCTGAATTCAGAATGGTATCTACTTTTCAGAAATGTATAGCTTTACAGGATCCATTATTGCTTTCATACCCATTTCTACCATTAACTGGAAGAAGGTTGGAAGCACAATAAATAGCAAAAATAGGCTATGTCCAAGTAAAATGCCAAAACAGTGTAAAAAAAATTTGGTTTTCTGACAAACGTCTGCCAGTCCCTGAAAGCTGGGAAGATGGTGATTTCAGAACCACAAACCCTTTGTTGATACCATTTGCAGGGAAAAAAACAGACGCTTTCATCTGCAGCACCTTTTTCCCATTTTTCCCCCAAAAACTCAATTTAGTTGTATTTTGGCTAGTTTCTGGGTCCCCTCCAGGGGAATCAACAAACCCTGGGTACCTTTAAAATCCCCATGATGTTGGAAGAAAAGGACGCAAATTTGTCGTGTGTATCCTATGTGGTCAAAAGGTTACAGGGGCCTGAGCGCAAACTATCCCAAATAGCCAAAAAAAGGCTTAGCACTGGGGGGGGGGGGGGGCGTAGCAGCGAAGGGGTTAAACATTCAAAGAGCACATCGGCTAGGTCGCCTTCAACCTCATTCCACCAGACCATGTGGTATCATATTGCTCTTCCTAGAATTTACTGACCTAATGCGAGTACTGAAATGTGCTAAAGAGAAACGCCGACTTGTCTGGTCTGGTCATAACATCTTTATTTCCCAAGATCTTTCTAATGCGACCAATGCTCGACGTAAGGAATTTCTGGCACTACGTCCTCAAATGAGATCTCTGAATATTTGCTATGGTATACTACATCCCTGCCTCTGCAAAGTTACTCACGAGGGTGTTTCCCGCTCTTTTGAAGATCCGACCAAATTAAAATTATTCCTGCAATCGATCACCAGGTCATCTATGGACACTAATGTCTAATATACACTGTTCTCATGTTATTTCAATGCGATTACTACTCTTTAGGTTTCTAATTTGGTTCTCTAGTTATGTTCTCTAATTTTTGATTACGTGGTTCGAAATGTTCTTAATATATTACCTTCTATTTCTCTCTGATGTTGCTTCTTGTTTTTGGATGCTTACATGCCTGTTTCTCTTCTTACTCTTTTTTTCTCTCAGAACTGGCTTATGGTTCTTGATCTGTCTCTTCTTTTTCTTATCTCTCTTATTTTCTTCTCATTCTTTCTTGCTATTTCCTACCCTTCCTATTCCTGTTTTTCCCTTTTTATTTCCTTTTTTCCCTTTCTATGTTTTTCGCAACCCTTCTACATTACTTCATTTCTCACGAATGAGGGTTTTACGTTTTCATTTATGTTTTTACAGTGTGCCCTTGTCTTTAGTCTACACCATGTTTAATCTCGTATCGTGGAATGTTCTTGGTCTAGGTCATCCTGTTAAACGTCAAAAGGTACTGTCTCATTTATCGAAACTTAAATGTCAAGTTGCTTTTTTACAAGAAACTCATTGTACTGACATTGAATCCCTCAAACTTAAACGCCAATGGGTGGGACAAGCTGTTTTTTCCCCTGCTCTTAATCGTAAGGGAGGTGTTGCCATTCTCTGTCATAAATCCTTAAAGCTTCAATTTTTATCTACTGAGTGTGATACAAGTGGACGATGGGTAATACTTAATGCCAAGGTATATAACAGACAAGTCACCTTCTTTAACATATATGGACCGGTCAAATCTGATCCGGATTTTTGGCAAATGATTAAGCTAAAGTTGTCCTCTATTACTAATCCTAACATCATTGTCGCTGGAGATTTTAACAATTGGCTAGACCCTTTTTCTGACAGGAAATCAAATTGTATATTTAAACCTGATAAATCCCATAAGGCATTTCAATCTGCCATTGCCTCTCATCCACTCTATGATGTATGGAAGACAAGTAATCCTGATAAATATGAGTTTACATTTTTCTCCAATGTACATCACACCATGTCATGCATTGATTACATTTTGGTTTCAAAATCCATACTCCCCTCTATCCAATTTTCTGAGATTGGCTCTATTTTTATCTCTGACCATGCTCCTGTCTCTGCCTCACTTGATTTGTCCTTCACTACTTCCAAACATGCTCGAGGGAGATTTAATAATTCCCTATTATCTGACCAAAACTTTATCCCTGAGGCTTGCTCCTTTATTAATGAATTTTTTAAGTTCAATAGCCTGATGACACTTCTGGCCATAATAACTGGGATGCTTTTAAAGCCTCCTTCCGTGTCTTTACTATTGCCTACACTGCCAGGAAGAAAAAATCACTAAACTCCCAATACTTATCTAGTCTCCAACATATCAAAACGCTTTAACATGCCTACTTTACATCCAACTGCCCTACTCACCTTCGGGACCTTATTAAGGCGAAATCAGATTTAAACAAACTAGCTACTAACGATGCATGTAATATTTTACTTAAAATAAAGTCCAAGTATCATGGTTCGGTCGTTCGGCTTGTGTTCCATACGCGTCGGTCGGGTTTTGCACGCTTCTCATCGTACTTTGCGGGTCGGGCTGCACCGGTACGTGTCGGTCGGAATTAATTCCGGCTCCGAGTCGGTCGGTACGTTTTCCGGCCTGAATCGGAATCGGCCCCTAAGTGTGTAAGTGGCTGAATGGGTGAGTGAGTGGCTGTTTGAGTGGGTGTATTGATAAGTGAATGGGTGTGTGAGTGGCTGCATTGAACAGTAAGAGCATCATTGCAGTGCCAGTCGGTTGGACTGCCGACCGCCATTGCAGTGGTCAGGAGTCCTCCTAAAGCATGCGGGTGGTCCGACTGACGTATTGTGATGTGACTGCTGGGCTAGCGGTCGGAAGGTCAGTGGTACTATGGCGGGGGCATGCTATGGCCATGGACAAGGGATGCAGCACATGCCTGTGCTGTACAGCACCTCCTGCACGTCTGTGCACTGTGTGCTATGCAACATGTCATGCATGATGCATGGAAGTCAGTGGGGGCACTCCATGTGCCCCCAGGTACACTTTCCCTAGGCCTATAGCAGCTGGTGGCCCTGCTTGGAGCCCCCATCCCTTTTGGACCACATTTTTCTGTCAGTGTTCCTGCCATGAAAAGGCTTTTGGAAAGGGATATTCTGATACCGCTGCCATTCTAGGACGCTGCTTCACTCACTTCCCTGTCAGGATCTCTAATCCTGGTGAAGGCGGCGGTCGGGAAACGTCCATTACAACACAGGCAATACATCGTAATACCTTTACAAGGCAACTTTTCGAATGCAGGTGACATTACATCGCATGCCATTACAACGCATTTGCCATTACAATGCATGCCATTACAACGCATTGTAAGGTAAGTAATGGAGGTAAGTGAGGTAAGTTTTTTTTGGGATTATTTTTTATATTTTGGTATTTTAGGTGAGTAATGGCGGTAAGTGAGGTATGTTTTTATTTTTGATTATTTTTTATATTTTTGTTTCTTATTTTTGGGGGGAGTTTTTTATTATTTTGTTATTATTTTTTTTAAATAAAATTATTATACATCAAACAATTGAATAAAAATGGCATGGCAAACATCCCCACGTTTTAAATAAAAATGTTGAGAATTAATTCATATTTAGTTTACAAGTTTGTATTTTTTTTATTAAAAAAGATATATATCATAAAAGTTAATTAAAAAGGATAGGTTTTGGGTTCGGTAGTGCATTAATACTCAGGAGTTATTTTTAATACTTGCGTATTATTAATAAATAGATGAGTTGTTATTATTTAAAAAAAAATATATATATATATATAATATTATATATTTATTTAAAATATATTAAATGTGCTTTGCACTTATTCCCTGGGACTGGACGTATGGGAAACAGGGTTTTGGGTGGGGAGTGTATTAATACTCAGGTATTAATTTTAATACTTGATAATTAATTGTTATTTAGTTATAGTGATAGAACATTTTTAAAATGATTTATTTTTTAAATTACTAAAAAGGCTTAGGCACCTATCCTCTGGGACGGGATGCATGGGAAACAGAGGTTTTGGGTGGGGGAGTGTACTAATACTGAGGTATTAATTTTAACACTTGAGAATTAATTGATATTGATTTATAATGATAGAAAATTTTAATAATAATTATTTTTAAATGATAAAAATGGTTAGCCACCTATCCTCTGGGACGGGATGCATGGGAAACAGTGGTTTTGGGTAGGGGAGTGTATTAATGCTCAGGTATTAATTTTAATACTTGAGAATTCATAGAAATTTAGTTTTACTGTTAGATAATTTATAAATAGTTAATATTTAAATTAAAAAAGGCTTTGGCACCTATCTTCTGGGAAGGGATGCATGGGAAACAGGGGTTTTGTGTGTGGGAGTGTATGAATACTCAGGTATTAATTTAAATACTTGAGAATTAATTGATATATTGATTTACTGATAGATAATTATTAAAAAAAATTCACTGAAATTATTTAAAAGGTTTTTTGCACCTATCCTCTGGGACGGGATACATGGGAAACATGGGTTTGGAGTGGGGGAAGTGTATTAATACTCAGGTATTATTTTTAATGCTCGAGTATTATTTATTACTTATTTTATAAGTTAATCTATTGTAAAAGTGTTACATTCATTTTAATTATTAACATTTATAAAAATGAAATGCAGATAAACTGTGTTTTTGGGTAGGGTGTGATTTGATATCAAGGTATAATTATAACCTATCATTAATAAATTAATACAAATTTAAATTTAATTATAAAATTAATAATCTTTTAAAAATATATTAATATATTTTAAAAATTAAAAAAAGCATGTATGTACAACATGAGTTTGCATAAATAGACATATAAAATGTTTGAAAACATAAATGTAAGCAATAAAAAATGTAATAGTTAACAAAACAATCAATTGAAACATTAATAGTATTGTAGGTAATTTTATTACATTTAAAAAAATATAATAAAGTTAAAACAAATCAATTTTTTTTAAAAAAAACGTTGTTAGTTTTTCCCACGGTTTCCCATTGAAGTGAATGAGAGAAATTGTAATTTTTCCTTTTACAGAAAGAGATGACGTTGCAGCTTGTATGTAAGTTTTGTCATTGGGAGGATCTTCGCGGTCTGGATCAGAAGCAAGGAAGAGCTGAGTCCAGGTAAGGCATATTTAAATTCTTATAAATAGATTAAGGGTGGTATAGTTTATTGTAAGGAGAGAGGAGGGAGGTAGTAAGAACTAGGGAAGTTGTATTTTGATATTTTTGTATGTTTTAACTTAAAAATATTTTCCTAAACAGGTAGCAGTTGTAGGCCCACGATGGGTTGATTGCTTTCCTAACACTTTTTGTTTAATAGAATTATATTAAAAGAATGATTACTTTTTCTACTAAACAATAGTGTTATGAAAGCAATATTTTTTTTAATTATTTTGATGCAACGGGTTTTTAGAAATTAAGGGGCCGATTCCGATTCGGGCCGGAAATCTCTCAGACCGAGCCGGACTCGGAGAGATTTCCGACCGAATCGGACACTGGCAGCCCGACCGAACGAGTACGATGCGCACGTATGCCATCGGACTCGAGTCGGTCGGACTCCCATTGAAGTCAATGGGAGCCTGTCGTAAAACGCGTACGAGGGCTCCCATTGACTCAATGGGTGCGAGGCGGACAAGGGCGCCCCCTACAGCGTGTACGCGGTGAAGCGACTCGCGCCGTACACGCACAGGTAGGGGGGACCCATGGGTCCCCCCTGTGTGCGACTCGCGCGGCTACGCGTACAGGGGGGTCCGACACGGACCCCCAAAGTACGGCTCCGACAGCTCTTTTGAGCCGGAGTGAGCGGCTCGGTCGGACTGCTCGCGGCGCACATCGTACTTACCCGGCCGGGGAACGTCTCCATTGCGTGCTGCGAATCGAGTCCGAGTGAGTCGGTCGGTGCGGTTCGACCCGGGAACGAGTCGGTCGGAGTGGTCGGGACGCCCGGACGAGTCGGTCGGTGATTTCGCATCGTACTCGCTCGCCCGGACGCGCGTACGGATCGGTCGGGAAATAGGGCTCCGAATCGGATCCGGTTCAGCCGAATCCGATTCGGAGCCCTACCGGCCGAGATCGGAATCGGCCCCTAAGTTATTGCATCGTCGCTGTTTTCGGGATAGGACGAAGGAACATGGACAAAGACTTCATGGATTGCAGAAATACTTTTTGGGACATTTTTAAAACATGGATACATGGTTTTTGGGACTTATGCTGGATTTCGGTCGAGAGAGGATTCCAACAATTGGTTTTTTTGTTGCTATTTTCTCATAACTTTTTTACTTTTTCGAGGTTCTTTTAACTTGAATTCGATCGAGAGAAGATTGCAATGATGGATTTCTTGTTGCGTTTTCTGCCAAACAAGTATTCTTTTTTGGGATTTTTTTTGGGCTACTTTTTTTGTAGGTGAGCACAGTACATTTTTCAGCACAATGTTTGCTGTAAAAAAAATGGCTTTGCCAAACTGTGTCCATTTTGGTTAATTTAACTCGGGTCATGGTTTACATCACAGATTATGGAATATTTCCTATGGATTAAAGGACTGCTCAAGACTCTTGGTGAAATGTGGGATTGTACGCAAGTCCAAGAGTTGAAAAAAGAAGACAACTGAAGGTAAGAAACCCGACTTTTAATTGATAAATTAATTTATTTTAGAAAAATGCCAATTGTATTAGGGAAATGTATTGTCAAAGCAGGCAAGTAAGGTGGTTTAGGAGTTAGTGTAGATTAGAAATGTAGGATGTGTGCAATATTATCTAGGTAGTCTGAAGCCACCATCAACGAAAATTGTTATATTGCACCCAATAGTCGCTCTGACATTTCTTTTGTTCTTTTAGAAATTCGTGGGCTCAGACTACCAGTTAATGATTGCGCAATTCTCATTTCTTGGGAACTTTGTTTCTTCTTCAAAATTTCCAAAAAATGATAGAAGTTAGGATGTGGTTTACCTATAGATTTGTTGAAGGAGTTTTGTCATCTTTCTATGGCTTATTTGTTTTCGCTCCTTTCTCTAAGCAGGTCAAGTAGCAGTTCCACCACTTCACATGGAAACGTGGCTTCCTCCTGCGACCTGACCTGCTTTGATGTCCAATCCATGTGTCTTCCAAGTAATTTAGAAAGGGTGCCAATGTGTCCTCATTTGCAGTAAAATAGTCAGATTCAGTAATAGATGTGTAGTTTCATCTACACTGTCAGGTGGAACAAAGCAAAGTGCTGTTAGTTTCTTCAATTCAAATTGCAGTTTACTGTCTGATAGGTAATCGTCAACTAAGGATGTTTTTTTAATTTTTCGCCAATAAGCCTGTGAAAAGTGAAAATAACATTCTTGAATTGGGTATCAGTGTACATTTTGGTAATTGTGTTAACCATAGGCAATTCAAAGTCAATTAACACTTTTCTAGGACTTTTGTTCATGGTTTTAGCTTTTATCACTGACACAAATTCAGTGTATGTTGAGGTTTGTTTTTCAGGGAGTAAACTGTACACTAAGGGCACTACTGTATGATTAATGTAGGTGTGAATAGTGTATATTTGCAAGTGAAAAGTTAGTGTACATTAATTATTTTTCACCTTTTTTAACAACATTTTACCAGGTTTTAATTGCTTTGGCTTGATAATGTTGGTTAGGAATTGTTGGCTGCTTTGATACCTTTGATTGAAAAAAAGGTTAATTTTGGATAGACTTGATCGTTACATTTTTTAGGTTTTTCTGTTGTGTGGTTGCAAAGTTCTTGTGTAGATGCTGTTTTTTTAAAATGTTTCTATCAGTTGTTCTTTATGTTGTGTTTGGAGCTTTTGATTCTTTGGTTCTGAAAAAAGTGAAGAAATGTTATAAGTTTTTTGCTTGGAAAAGTTTTAGTTTTGCAAATAGCCTGCAAAGAAATAGATTAGTGCTTATGTACTTGAAAAAAAGTAATTTTGCTTTTGTTTGTGAGGCTCATTTTTTTAATGCAATGATACATTTAAAAAAATGCTTCTTTACATGAAACCTGTAAAAAAAAGAAATAATAATTGTGGTTTTGTATCATTTTTACCTTGTATAATTTGGCTTCTTCAGTGTTGAAGGGCTTGTTTGGATTATTGTGGTTGTGGATGTGTTCCTCTACCCTTGTTGGTTTATATGATTTTATCTGTTGAGAATTGTAAAGAAAAAAACTGTTTGATTGCATGCTTGACAAAGAACAGAAATGAAAATGTGAAATTTACAGTTTTAATTTTTAATATTTAATTTAAGAACAATCAATTTGCCCACACGTCCATCCAGCACTTTCCCTGAGGCATGCACCTGTTGGAGTAGGAATAGTAAATTTGCCCCACCACCATCCAGCACTTTCCCTGTGGCAAGCACCTGTCGGAGTAGGAATAGTAAATTTGCCCCTCCACCATCCAACACTTTCCCTGAGGTAAGCACCTTTCGGAGTAGGAATAATAAATTTGCCTCCAGCACTTTCCTTGAGGCATGTACCTGTTGGAGTAGGAATAGTAAATTTGCCCCACCACCATACAACACTTTCCCTGAGGCAAGCACCTGTCGGAGTAGAAATTGTAAATTGGCCCAATCACTATCCAGCACTTTCCCTGAGGTAAGCAAATGTCGAAGTAGGAATAGTACATTTGCCCCCACCACCATCCAGCACTTTCCCTGAGGTAAGCACAGGTCGGAGTAGGAAAAGTAAATTTGCCCCCACCACCATTAAACACTTTCCCTGAGGCAAGCTCCTGTCAGAGTAGGAATAGTAAATTTGCCCCCACCACTATCCAGAACATTCCTTGAGGTAAGCACTGGTCAGAGTAGGAATAGTAAATTTGCCCCACCACCATCCAACACTTTCCCTGAGGCAAGCTCCTGTCAGAGTAGGAATAGTAAATGTGCCCCACCACCATCCAGCACGTTCCCTGAGGCAAGCACCTGTCGGAGTAGGAATAGTAAATTTGCCCCCACCACCATCCAACACTTTCCCCGAGGCAAGCACCTGTTGGAGTAGGAATAGTAAATTTGCCCCCACCACCAACCAGCACTTTCCCTGAGGCATGCACCTGTCGGAGTAGGAATAGTAGATTTGCCCCACCACCATACAACACATGCACCTGTCGGAGTAGGAATAGTAAATTTGCCCCACCACCATACAACACTTTCCCTGAGTCATGCACCTGTCGGAGTAGGAATAGTAAATTTGCCCCACCACCATACAACACATGCACCTGTTGGAGTAGGAATAGTACATTTGCCCCACCACCATACAACACTTTCCCTGAGGCAAGCACCTGTCGGAGTAGAAATAGTAAATTGGCCCAACCACTATCCAGCAATTTCCCTGAAGTAAGCAAATGTCGGAGTAGGACTAGTAAATTTGTCCCCACCACCATCCAGAACTTTTCCTGATGCAAGCACAGGTCAGAGTAGGAATAGTAAACTTGCCCCCACCACCATCCAACCCTTTCCCTGAGGCAAGCACCTTTCGGAGTAGGAATAGTAAATTTGCCCCCCCACCATCCAATACTTTACATGAGTAGTATTTTTAAAACGTATCACTTATCAGTGCCTGCTAATATATTATTTCTGCCATTAATACAGTTTTTTTTGTTCAGATAATTTTTTCCTGTTCACTTACATTTGATTCTGTGAAGGTTTGTTTGTTCTTAGTAGGTATTTGGTGTTGCTGTATGTCCAATCTCTGTTAATATCAAAAGGAAAATTTGAATATTCTTTTTTTTTGTTTATGAATTTTTTTAATTCGAAAAACATTTTGTGCTTTTATTCACTTACTTTTCAACGAAAAGATAATTTTAAGAATATCTGCTGTTTATTTGGGGCTGCTTTTCAAATTCAGTAAATGCTGTAAATAATAAAAAAATATATTATAAGTCCTTGAGAATAAGGTGTAATTATTTGGAAGCTGTTTATTTTTAAACGTACTCTTACTTCGGTCTGTAGATGGCAGTGTCAACTGGTAAATTTGCAAAATTCTCCTGCTACTCCTGCTGTGTGTGGTCACCATGGAAGTCAGTTTACCACTATACGTTTTTTGGGGGTAAACGAGAATTTAAAAGAAAATAAGTTTCGCGTGATTCATACCATGACTGAATGTATACTTATTTTGTCTTGTGTAAAAATGTTCGTTTAGACGTTTCATCTCGGAATGTCAGCCATTTTGAGTAGATGCTGGCTCTGGGTCTGTAATGAAAATAGTTGAAGGACTGTCGTTTTATGTGCTACCAATTGATTGTATGTATAATCTCTTTTTGTCTCTGACATTAGTGTGATTTTTTTTTAAATGCTGTAATAATATCTGTCATTTTCGCTGTTTTTTCAAACATATTTTTAGATGTTATTGTTAATACCCAGGAATTTTAATGGATAGGTACTATAAAAATACCCCAGTATTAAAATTAATACCTGGGTATTAATAATCTCCCCCACCCAAAACCCCTATTTCCCTTGCATCCCATGCCAGGGGTTGATGCAAAAATATTAAGTTACTGAAATGTTAGTAAAAAACAATGAAATGTTAGTTTTAATATATTTTAATGAACATGCGTTGTAATGATATGCGTTGTAAAAATATGCAATGCAATGGTAATTGTGTTGTAAAAACTGCGATGTAAAAGTATGCGTTGTAATGGTATGTGTTGTAACGTCATATATTTGCGGTGGTCTTGCATCCGACAGCTGTGGATCTGACTGCCGGCATCATAATGTGGCAGTCTGATCGAAGGGCTGTTGGCAGTCAGACTGCCACCAATGGCCTTTCAGTGGTCTGACCACCACTGTCGTAATCAGTCCCTAAGTTTCTGTGTGAGCGGCTGTGTGGGTGAGTGAGTGGGAGTGGATGTATGGATATGTGAATGGGTATGTAGGTGGTTGTGTGGGTGAGTGGGTGTGTGAGTGTTTGTATGGGTGAGTGAGTAGCTCTGTGAGAGGCTGTATGTTTGAGTGAGTGGGTGAGTGAGTGGCTGTGTGGGTGAATATGTGGGTGTGTGAGTAGCTGTATGGGTGAGTGAATGTCTATGTGAGTGACTGTTTGGGTGAGTGAGGGGCTCTATGGGTGAGTGAGTAGGTGTGTGACTGGCTCTATTGATGAGTGAGTGGATGTGTGAGTGGTTGTATGGGTCAGTGAATCGGTATGTGAGTGGTTGTGTGGGTGTGTGAGTGGGTGTATGAGATGATGTATGGAAGTGGAGAGGGTGTGTGAGTGGTTCTGTGGATGATGTCTTCAGTGATGTAATTAGTGAGGTCATTTCAGATGTCATCAGTGATGTCATCATTGATGTCACCGACCATGTCATGAGTAATGCAATATGAGAGGTCATAAGCAGTGCATTGCGGGGGCATACGTTTTCTGAGGTTTTTTTTAAATTCAGTTTGTTAACTATAACATGCTTGTAAGCTTTGGATTTTCAGTGAATTTCCATGTTTTTTTATTTGAAATTTCCTAATTATCAAAAAGATGGAGTCCATTTCACAGAAGAAGACAGCAGGGTGTTCTTCATCAAATTGAAAGACTTCATCCTGTACCATGTGTAGTTATCATCCACACACCATAAACACAAAGGCTCTTTTCAGAGCCAACCCATACACTGTTTTTATATAATTCTTTTTTTCCATTTTGTTTAGTATCCATCGCAGATCCACAAACCAAAAGCATACACTCATTGCACAACAAAAACAACACTTATAGTTGTTTGAGTGGGTGTGTGATTACCTGTGTGGGTTTCTAAATGTGTCTGTAAGCACCTGTGGAAGTCTGAAATTGGGTGTGTGAGTGGATGCATGGGTCTGTAAGTGCCTGTGTTGGTCTGTCAGTGGGTCTGTCACTGCCTGTATGGTTTTGTGAGTGAGTGTGAGAGTGCCTGTGTAGATCTTAGAGTGGGTGTGTGAGTGATTGTATGAGTCTGAGAGTGGGTGTGTGTGTGCCTCTGCAGGACTGCAAGTGGGTCTGTGAGTGCTTGTTTGAGTCTGTGAATGGGTGTGTGAGTGCCTGTAAAGGTCTGGGAGTGGGTCCGTCAGTGCCTGCATGGGCATGTGAGGGGGTGTTAGAGTGCCTGTGTGGCTCTAAAAGTAGGTTTGTGAGTGGCTGTGTGGGTATGTGAGTGGGTGTGAGAGTGCCTGTGTGGGCCTGTGAGTGGGTGTGTGACTGCCTGTGAGGGTGTGTTAATGGTTTGTGAGTGGCTGTGTGGGTCTGTGAGTGGGTGTGGGAATGGGAATGGGTCTGTGTGCATGTATGTGTGTGCCTGAGTAGGTCTGCGAATGGGTGTGTGAGTGCCTGCATGGGTCTGTGAGTGCCTGCATGGGTCTGTGAGTGGGTCTGTCAGTGCCTGGGTGGGTATATGAGTGGGTTTGTGAGTAGCTGTGCAGTGGTGTGAGTGGGTGTGTGAGTAGCTGTGTGGGTCTGTGAATGGTTGTGTGTAGAAAACTGGCTCTCTGTATAGTGTACTAAAACAAAGTACACTGTGTAGAGAGTACAGTGGATCCCCAATTGGTATATAGAGGTAAAAGCAGAAAATACCAATGCTCTTTTTTTGTGGTAGTGTGGGTGAGCAGTTAGGCTTATCATAGGGTAGTGCTAAGCATTTGTTGTATTCACAGAGGAAATAAATGAGACACTGACTCAAGAATAAATCTGAGACCAATTTATAAGAATAGCATCAGTTTTTATGTAATTTCTAAGACCAAGAACACAGTTCTAAGGTAAGTACTTTCAGAGTTACAATTTTTCAAAGTTCGCAAAAGATATCACTTGTGTGCACAATTATGTACCATTGAAAAAAACGGGGAAAAAGCCGAAAAATGCCTATATAGAATCAGGCAATGCTTTCATAAAGTTCAACTTCTCATTTTAGGTTAATGTCAGGACCAGGTCCAAAGTTCCAGCAGGAGAAGTTTGGGAGTGTCCTGGTTTGGATAGGAGCAGAGTGCTGATGGTCTTGGAAGCTGGTGTGCAAAGACTAATGGGGTCAATTGAAAACACACTGCACAAGAGGACTTATAGGTAAGTCCGGTGGGTCTCCTTGAAGGGAGAAGGTCGCAAGGGACTGTGGACCATGAGAGCACAGCTGGTTCATCATTACCAGGGCCAGTGGGGACAGGTGCAGAGTAGATAGGTCAGCCGGGCATTGTGCATCTTGAGGTCCTCGCAGTCAGGAGCAAGCAACTTGGAGAGGCGATTTTGGAACAGCTGGGCCACTCAGGAAGTGGGTCTCAAGGGTCTCGATGTCCTTCAACTGTGGCTTGCTTCTGGAGTCATTGTATTCCGGAGTTGAGTCTTCTTCTCAGTGCTTGTCATTGGGGGTCTGGTACCACGGGTATTAGTATGCTGCAGCTCTGGTAGGTCTTGGTGTCTCCAAAGTTGGTTAAGAGACAGATCTGACTGTCTAGAGCTGTTGTACCCTTTACTGCTTTGGTGCTGCGCTGAGGTCATCGGGGACTAGCAGGTCGATAAACCAGACTTCATGGGTATGGTGCCAGTGGTGTGCACAGGAGTGATACCTTCACTCCAAGGGAGCTTCTTGGCAATTTCTTGAAGGCTGGAGGTGCTCCCGGGTTCTTAGAATCCTTTCAGGTTCAGGACGACACAGCAGGCAGCGATTGTCGAGTTCTTGAAACATCAGGCAGGGTTAGGAGTCTTTTTCTTCTGCAGCAGGGCTTTAGTTCTCATGCAACGGGTTTTCTTTGTCCTTTTTCTTCTTTTGTCCATTCAATCTGATGTTCAGGTCTCAGGGTGCTACCTAAATACAGAATTTAGGGGTGTTGCAAGGGGAGACAGGTAGTAGCCAATGAGCTACCTACCTTTAGGGTGTCTACACCCTCTCATGACTACTTCATGTGGGAAGGGACACCACCCTCACCCTGATAGATTGCTTCTCCACCATCCCAATATGGTGGAATTTCAGGAGATGGGTTCACCTCGCCTGCCCTAGAGGAGGTGTAGGCTAAGTGAGGACCCTCGTACTAATCTATCTAATTTTCAAGGCTTTCTTCCCACCAAAAGGAGAGCAAGAAAGGGGGCTTGGCCTCCCCCACTATCTGGAAGTGCCTGGGTTTAATTTCAAAGGCAGCGTTGCCCAGGAAGGGCATCCTGTCCTGGAGGAGGTGTGAAGCATCTCTGCCCAGAGCAGGTTTTGTCTCTGTCCTCTGAGAGCACTGGCTATCATCCCATGAGGTCAGAAACATGTTTCATGGCTGGTAAAAAACAAGTCAGAGACCACACTAGCGCTTGGTATGTTTTCAGGGGAACCTCTAAAAGAGTCTTCTGTGTGAATTTATAAATAAATCCATCACTGGCATCAGTGAGGATTTATTAATACAAGATGTTTGGTACCAAACATCCTATAAATCAGTGAAGCCATCATGGAACTAGGAAACTCGGCCTGACAAGTATCCAGCCCATGTACTCTTTATGGCTTCCCTGTGAACTTACAACATCTCAGACTAGACTGGACATTGTAGGGGCACATCCGCTCATGCGGATCTGCCCACACATAGAATATATTTCACAATGCATTAGGGCTAAAGTCCTTCAGTAGGGGTGACTTAACTATTCCTTATGCAGTGTATGGGGGGGCATGGCTTACAGAGCTGTGTGCCATGTCAACTCTTCAATTTTCTCTGGACCAAGATACATAGCCTGCAATGGCAGTATGCATAGTCTTCGTGAGTGGTCCCTGGGTTGGCACAACCAGTGTTGCAGCCCCAGAGGACTCTCCTCAGTACCCATGCCCAACGTACCAGGGGTACCACTTACTAGAGACTTACAGGGGTAACTGAAGTTGTGCCAATCATGGTGCAGTGTGTGGGAAAGAGATCTAGCACTGGGAACCTAGTTAGAAGGGACCCAGGGCATTTATAGGTTGAAAGCACATCGAGCAAAAAGTAGGGGCTAACCATGTCAAAAGAAGCACTCTCCTACATGATCCCTCCAAACGAAAGAGGATGAGACTAACCTTCTACTAGAGTGACTTCATCGTCTAAGTGGAAGAACCTGCAAAAGCCATCTACATTGGCATGGGCAGTCCTAGGTCTGAGTTCCACTTCAAAGTCCATTCCCTGTAGGGATATGGATCGCCTTAGCAGTTTGGAATTTTCACCTTTCATTACCATTAACCATCTGAGAGATCTGTGGTCGGTTTGAGCAAGGTAGTGAGAGCCAAACAGGTATGGTCTCAGCTTCTTCAGGGACCAGACCACAGGAAAGGCTTCTCTCTCAATGGCACTCCAACACTGTTCCCTGGGGAGTAGCCTTCCACTGATGAAAGCTACTGGCTGATCTTGACCTTGGCCATTCATTTGGGATAGGACCGCTCCTATCCCATGTTCGTAGGCATCTGTCTGCACATTGCATTGCTTGGCACATTCCTTCCTTCAGAGCGTCAAAAGCCTTTTGACAGCTCACTATTCAGTTCAGCTTTTTGGGCATTCCTTGGGAGGTCAGTTCTGTGAGAGGTGTCACAATGGTTTCAAAATTCTTGACAGACCTCCTGCAGTATCCAGTCAAGCCAAGGAAGGTCCTGACTTGAGTCTGGGTTATTGGAGCCACCCAGTCCAGAATGGTCTGGATCTTGGGCTGTAAGGGTTGAACCTGGCCTCCACCAACAACGTGGCCCAAGTATACAACCTTTCCCTGCCTTATCCAGCACGTGCTTGCCTTGATAGTGAGGCGTGCAGTTCTTAGAGCCTCGAGTTCTTTCACAAGGTGGATCAGGTGATCCTGCCAGGAGGAGTTAAAGACATCAATGTCATCTAGATAAGATGCACCATATGATTTCACTCAAGCAAGGACTTTGTTCACCAACCTTCGAAAAGTGGCAGGTGCATTTTCAGACCAAATGGCATCACAGGAATCTGATCATGCCCATCTGAGGTTAAAATTGCAGATTTTCTTTTGCTACTGGAATCAGACCTGTCTGCCAGTACCCCAGATGTGAGATCAATAGTATTCAGATAATTGGCAGCTTCCAACCTGTCGATCAGTTCACCTGCCCTAGGAATTGGGTGTGCATCGGTTTTGGTCACAGCATCGAGGCCCCTACAGTCCACACAGAACCTCATCTCTTTTTTACTACCCTGGGTATGACGATTAGGGACTATCACAACTGGGCTGGGCCAGGGGCTTCCAGCTGGCTCTATGACTCCCAATTCCAGCAACTTGTTTACTTGAACTTTATTGCTCTCTTTCACATTATCAGCCTATATTTTATTTTTGACAAGTAGGCTTTCACCGGTGTACACATCTTGGGTACACCAGCTAGTCTGACCAGGGGTTAAAGAGAAGAGCTCAACAAACTGGCTTAGAACTTGACTGCAGTCAGTCTGCTGTTGGGCAGTGAGGGTGTCTGACAAGACCACGTCTTCCACTGACCCATCTTTTGGTGGCTCCGCAGAGGGTCTGCGTTCCTAGATATACAATTTTGTCTGCAACCACTGAATGGATCTACACCAAATCACAAAAGGGATCTTTCTGGATCAAGAGCTACCTCACTGGCAAATTTGGCATAATTGCGTCCAGTGGTTCGGGCTGTAGTCGTATCTATGGGAAATTGCATGGGAAAAACACGTTTTGGGGCCACCCTTTTTCTCGACCCCCACTTGACAAATCACCCCGAAAATGTCAACACACCAGACAAACTCAAGTGCCTACTAGTCTAGAAACTTTCATGAAGATTCGTCAAACGGCGTCAAAGGTATTTTCAAAACAGAAAATGCTTATCCTATGGAAACTAGGGCAAAAATATAACTACCTGCTTTTGACCACCAGTAGGCAAAAAGCAAAAACACACATATATACATTGAAATATTTAACATATACTACTTTAAAATCTATTTATATTAAAAAAACATATTTTTGGATGATATTAGTGTCAACAATATCTTTTTACCGATATTTCGGTATTTACCAAAGTATAGGAACACAATATTGTGGTAAACAAATTTTTTGAGACAATATTATTGTCAACAATTTTTTTACCACGGTATTGTGTCAGCAATCCAGCATATTCCATCTGCACATAGTCCTTGGTATAACACCTGAAGTGCACACAGTTCTTAATATCACACGCACCTGTACCCAGTCCATGTTATCAAACATTATCCATTCTATTGCACCTGTGCTGCAAAAGATTTAACACTACTCAGTGTCAGATATGTGGTCACTCCACTCCTGAAGTGTGGATCGCCCCCTTTCCTGAAGTACTAGGGTGTGGCTTGAGCTACTCAGGATAAGGTTTTCATGGCCTGGCATGACCTGTGTGTGGCTCTGGATTATACTTTTGTGCTTCCTTTGAAGTGCAGGCACATTCTGTTACACTAAACTTAATTTGAAGCACTTCAACTCACTCCCAGTATGTGTTTCCTTTAGAGTGCAAACACTTGCAGCCATTTTATAAGTACCCTAGTCTTGTGCCAATGCAAGATTTAGAGGACAACTACTCATGTTCATGCTGTGTTTAATTTGAAAGGGTAGTACTTGCTGTCAGTGTGTGCCTACATCGAATAACAGGTACTCCTGTGTAGGCATGAGCTTCTGTATACGTTTTGGTACCCGGTGTGAGCATTTTTGGCTGTGTCACAGAAGTGCCATTGAAGAGATCAGATAAATACTGAGAAGAGGTGTTTACCAGCTGACGCATGAAAGTTTATTTACTGAGATTCCGAGAACCTTATATACAATACGACCAAGCAGGCCCAGAGTGGTTACTGCGCAGCTTTTCGTAAAAGAAGTTCCACCCAGTCCCATTTTTACAAATTGCTTGAACGCTGCAAAGAGTCCATGTGCTTGGCAATTGATTTCCTCCTTGCATGTTTACTGTTAAGGAGATTTCTTACATTTTACAATCATTTTCAGTTCTGCTATTAAAGCATGCCTCTGTATTTACAATTGTACATGACTGGCTATGAGGGAAATATTTCACTTCTAGCCATCATCCTCCCACCTCCGGGTCATCGTCCTAAAAGTCAAGCAAGCCATTTTGGCTTTATCGACTTCCTGCTCAACCTCAGACACTTTCTCAATCTCCCGAATATCCAGTAAAGATCCATAATTATCTCCTGTTGGTTGTTTTGAAACCACGGGACCTTTCTCAACTTTTTAGCATATTTATTCAGACTTTCAGTTCCACTAACATTGTAATACTTTTGCACCTTCTAGCATTGACACACTATTTTTTCAGTGACATGAGTGGAATTCTCTTTTGCTACCAAACCCCTCTCATGGAACATATTTTTTTTGCTATTGACACCATGTCATTTTTTACTGTGCTCCTGTATTTGCACTACTTTCCAACTAAACAAACGAGAGACTTTCCTCTCCACAGCATATTCCACAGGACTTATTCCAATAATGATATGCGGTGGCGCCCAGTACATTAAAATTCTGTTCCTTGAATTCCCTAATATGGCATGCCATAAGTCAGAGAAATCTGCACACTTTGGAACTTATTTATTAACAATTTGCTCTGCATTTGCATTACAAAAGGGATGCAAATTGTTGCAAACTGTAGGACTGAGATTTACATTGTAGCTGTTTTGTGCTGGAAAGTAGCCCGAGAGTTAAGTAAAGTAGCACTATGTGCTAATTTATGCGACTTTGCATCAAAGGAGCATAGAGCAGATGGTACATGAACGTTTCCCTGCAACCACCCATGGATTCTGATTTAAAGCCCTATGTGCTGAAAAAGGTAGACATATATTTGTAACTCCTCAAGGCTGGTGTAATGTTGGAGAACTGCCTAACTGTAGTATTTTGAATGGGGAGGTTACGCTTCCAGTACAGAACCTGTGCTAAAACTCACACACAAACTCTTACACTATCATGCAAGGGTGTGTGGTTGCTACAAGGTTACCTAAACTACACCTGCACCGTAGGAGAAAAAGGGCCATACCTTAATAGAAGTGGAGTTGTTCTGCTCTCCCCTCGACATACCTCAATGCAACCAGCAACTTTGTGCCAAATGTAATAATTCTTTGTTTGAGAAAATGACTGAATCTCCCCACCTTGCCTTTGTATAGAATATCACACTGTTTACAAAACTTAAAACGGAAATCTGTTTTCTGCTCTGAGGTTAGTTGCCCTTCGTAATCTATTATTTGAACTTTGGAAACCCCTCTCTGAAACTCCATATAACACTGGATGAAAATATATAATCCATATGATTCTGCCACTTGCTATGATAATCAACAATCACTTGAATAAAATCAAGTCTCACAGGTCAAGGTAATTTGCCCAACAATATCAAAGCTACCTTGCCAGGCCACTTGACCATTGAGGCAACATGAATTCTCCACATTAACTTACTTCCACAAGACATCTCACAGTATCTTAGCAATATTTCCCTCTTCAAAGTTAACTTTCGCAGCCAACAATATTCACAAAGCAACCTCTTTGATGGAGACACCCTTTGGATGGAGTGTCCTTTGACACTTTTTGCCCTTGATACTTTTTAAGAGAAAAACATTTTCTGTATTTAAGTAACAACTCCCCATCAATTCCCAATCCACTTAAACACTTGCACATTTTGATGCACATCAGCCAACATTCTTCGCCATTACTCTATTAAAGGTTTATGTTGCACAGAAAGGCTCCAAAACCTTCAACTTTATTCTTAGACACATCTATCCCAGATAAGAGAGATCTGGTCAAGAAATCCGCAGTCCCATGTGTATGACTTCGGAACAATTCCATCTTTAAAATTATTTAACTCTTGGAATTTTGAGTTCTGTTTGGCAATGTTTACAGTAGACTTGCTGCCACTTCTTGCCAAAATTGTAAAAGATGTTCCTCTGGATCAAGCTTTCAAAGATCCATGGCTCATAAACCGGCAAGCAACTCTCATCTAGGGGCATATTATCAAGAACGGCGTTAAAATTATCGCCGGTTTAGCGGCAGAAAACTGCCGCTAAAGCGGCGATAATGGGCTTGATAATATGCCCTGGAGAATTCCAATAGAAGCCCATGTTCTGGTGTGAACATGGGCTTCTATTGGAAT
This sequence comes from Calotriton arnoldi, assembly GCA_963921515.1. NCBI lineage: Eukaryota > Metazoa > Chordata > Amphibia > Caudata > Salamandridae > Calotriton > Calotriton arnoldi. The sequence continues at coordinate 1,528,183 of CAWUFW010002172.1, forward strand.
TCTCCAGGGCATTTTATCAAGCCCATTATCGCCGCTTTAGCGGCAGTTTTCTGCCGCTAAACCGGCGATAATTTTAACGCCGTTCTTGATAATATGCCCCTTAGTCTTGAAAGGCACATGGCAAATACGTGATGTAGTACAATCCCCAAACCATTACCAATCGCATCAGTGGTAACAATGCTCCTTCTACACAGAGCAAACATTCTTAATGTGGGTGCCTTTCACATTTACTCTTCCAATTCATTAAGCACTCTCTTCTGCTCCATTCTCCACTCATAATATCCCCGTAAGAAAGTGGGCTATTAATTTGCAAGGAGGATCCCAATACTGAGTTAATAACGTCCACTCTGGTTACGTTTCATTGCAAGTGTCAGAGAAGCTCTACTCAGCCTCTAGTAGCTACAGCACAACCAACAGGTAATTCCCAGAGAAATTGCTGTTAAGTTTAATCAGAACCAACAATTAAAAAAAAAAAAAAAAAGTTAAGAGCACAACACCGTATAATTCTCAAACTTAATTCACAAACTAATTTAGCAAAAAAGAGAACAATGCGATGATTAGTGAGCAGTAAGAGAGCAAGATCATCAAAATTGAATCCAGGGTACCGGAGGAATAAAGGGGCATATTATCTAAAAAGTGCGCTAAACATCGCAAAGCGTGTTTAGCGAGCACTTTTATCGCCGGCTATCTTCGGAATAATTTGCCATGCTAACGCTGTATTAGCGACATTCAGCGCTATGGCGATAATTATTCCAGCCATAGCGGTGTTTTCCATGAAACATCGCTGGTTTTCCAGCGATGTTTCATGGAAAGCAGCGATAACCTTGCTGATACGACCCTGTGGTCGTATCACCATAATCCACCCCCATGTTAGATATTGCTAACACCTGCTAATTGCAGGTGTTAAATAAATAGCGATGACCCCGGTTAGCGCGACTTTTCACGTCGCTAACTGGGGCCATGGCCACCTTGCTAATAGGCGATAGGCCTGTTAGCGGGTGTTTCCCAGGTTTGTTCGTCGGAACGCCCACTTTGCATGTCATTAGCGATAAATATCGCTGACATGCAAAGCGGTAAAAACACGGGAGCTAATGCCCGAAAACTGTCTCTAACTGCTGTTAGAGACAGTTTGCTGATAGGGCGATAAGAATATCGCCGCTTTAGCGGCAAAAAGTGCAGCTAAAGCGGCGATAGTGCCCTTGCTTATATGCCCCAAATTTTTAAAGTTTTAGGGCAAAAAACTCCTAAAAAAAGTAAAGCATCATTGAGAGCAACAGTTTATATTTGACTTGGATCTAGGCACGATTTTAGGCTGACCGTGATGGCGCAGCGGATTTCGAAGATGAAGAGGTAGCTTCATTGCTGGGATGGATTTACAGCCTTGCACAGGTGAAAGGTTTGACTTTTGGGCGTAGTCATTTTTTTGGTTCAAATAATCCTTCATTGGTACAAAGCTAGAGGTTGTAGCAAGGAATGGCTTCACAAGGGTATATACCTTTACTGCTCAGGGGAACCTGTTTTCAGTGCCACAATAACAAAATAGGACATTCTCTTTAAATAGCATAAGAGACTGCAGTAGCAATCTTAACAAAAATATTTAAAAATGCCCGTAGGCAATTTTGTACCATTCAATTGATAACTTATAATGATTAATCATGAAGAGGGACCCTTTCGAAAGATTTCTTTTAATTTATTAAAATAATATAAAAACCTTTATCTCTATACAACCTTATTTGAAGACACTGCTCTTCAACCATCCAACATAAATTATTCAGAAAGACAACCAACAAATATATCAATATAAAAGAGAAACAAAAAAAAGAGGCTTAAGCATCAAGAGCACATAAATGGAGGCTATTTCCTCATAGTTCATCAAGGTAAAAGAAGCCCCAGGAAATAATTACCAGAAAAAGTAATCCTCTTCTATATCATAATAGGTCTACGTTTTGGTCACTTTCTGAATTTGCATGGGACTATCCTGAGTACTGAGAGAGGGTCGAAATTTGTTCTCAGAGAAGGTATGTCAAACCATACATTCACTGAAAGCAAATTCCAGATGTTGTTTTAACAGAAGACACAATTTTTCCATAAAATAATTTACTCCGGGCAGATGTAGGGAAAAAACAACCGTTCTCCATGCATTTTAAAGGGTGAAGAATCAACCCAATGTCATGCTCCTTCCTTGATTATGAAGGAACATTTCTTCTTTATTAGTAACAATGTAGGCATTTTTCAGAAACAAATGACCAGTCCTCTGATCATCTGGGCCTATTTGGAGTTAGGAGTTCTTCTGTTTTGTATGTCCCTTCCGGAGCAGGTAACTAGGAGGTCAACCACCAGACACTCAGAGAGTAGCTCAAGTCTCCACGTCCATGAGTTCTCTTCATTAGTCAAGAGTTTAATTTCTACCAGCATGGTCCAGGATTGCTTTGAGGAGGTTGTGGTGAGGTGCCAGTCTTATCTTATGCACTAGCCATTGATTGGTGAACTTTCCCTACATAATGCTGTCTACTTTCTCTCCATGTGTCCACCTTTGTGTTTTAGAGCTCTAGGCCTGTACTTAGCCATGCCCATATTTTTCAGAGCTCTTCCCTCCTCTGTCAGGATTAGAACTAATTCTTCCTCGTGCAGAAGTTGCAGTCAAAGAGTCTTAGAGGACTATGATAATGACTAGGAACAGATAAATTCCCCATTTGAGATCAGCAAGTTAAAAGAATGGGATACAGCTTTCCTTTGTTCTGTAAGCATTCCTGTACCATTCCCAGATGGCTGTTCCCAGCTAACTGAGCAGTTTCCAATGCTACTGATTTCCTATTGCTCAGAAGCTAGTCTTGTTTCATCTGACAGGTAGAGTCATCAACTCCAGCCTGGGATGCATATTGATCTCTGGAGTGTCATAAGTGGCATAACAGGTTTCAAGCTAGCTTCGGCTAAAGCACTTTTTCACTCAAGTTATCAAAAATATGATTTCACCATTAAATCAGATTTTTAAAACTAAAGACAAAATACTTTAAGGACTTCTCTCACATTTTCCTGAGCAAAGATTTAACATAACAAATTCAATCACACCATGCATGTCTTATGAAAAATGTAGCTGACACAGTGCAAATTTCTTTTAGGTCTCAGTCACTGTTGGGTCACCTATTGCGAATTTACAGAATGCAACTTTTTATATATGAGGTACCCAGCATCGTGGGTTTACAAAGTACACTTTAGGGGCAACATCAATATATAAAATAGGTTACTTTACAGGGAAAATTCCTTGTCATGTGTCACATCAGCACCTTTAAACTGAAGTTCATTAAGAGCACAGTGGTGCTCCTTGCAGCCATATATATTTGTCATATACGTGGGTTGGGTAAATCGCCACTGCAGTGCATATATGACATTTAACTTCCATGCCAATGCATTTTCTGTGCCATCTACCATTTCCTTACAGGAAAGTTAAATAGACCAATTTGGTGAACCTAATTGTTCCAATATAATTTTAGGGCCAAAGCACAGGCATTGAGGTACTGCAAAGCAGTGTCACAGTGTACAAAGCCCTAATAACAGCCACACATAGCAAAGCCAACAGGTCCCAGTAGCAGTAGGCACAAAAGCAATAGTATATGAACTTTGCCATCCTACTGTAAACTGTTCAAACCAAATGAATACAGAATAACACTCACAATAGATATACAGCAGGTGGATACACAAGATCTCTTCTGACTTCAGGTATTTCCCAGCTTGGAGAATTTGATGCGACTGCACAAATTATCTGGCTTTAGCTTCAGAGAATAAAAGACTATTGGAGAATCTTGTAATCTAAGGAATGTCTTCTTTGAAATGAAATAACCATTTTGTATAAGGAATAATTTGCACTTTACCATTTAATGTAGCATGTGGTAGAGCATAGTACTTTAGCTTTTTCTTTCTAGAAGAAGAAATATTTGCTTCCTTTCAGGAATCCCTTTTATATTCTTGCCATACATCTGGTGCCAATGAATTACTGGTCTCTTTGAAACCATACTGTGGGGATTTGGTTATTGCAAAGTCTCAATGGATTGAAGTACTTCATTAGCTAGAGTGCAAATTGTGACAACATGAATATAATGTTTTAAATGTTGGACAAAACATGGAAACATGGGAAGTTAATATGGAGACAACAAACAGCAGTGGAGTCATGCAATGATCAAAAGAGCCATTTTTAGTCATGTGTATGTAGTGGAATTTATAAGTATAAATACCATTACAAATCTTTGCGTATGTCTTAGACAGCAATAGGGTAAGAAGACCAATTTTAGCAAGGGGGCAATTTAGGATCATGTTTAAAACTAACTGATGTGTCCAAAGTATGCCCTACTTTCTTTATTTTAAATTCCCTAAGGCAAGCTGCTCTAAGTCCAGTTTTGGTTTTTCCTTTATGATCTACATCGATGACATGCACATCATCCTAGCACTAACATCACACCTATCTCCCTGCTCTGTCTAATCCAATTCAGCCACTGCATGATCAAGTTGGATGAACAAAAATTATTTTAAACTAAATCCATCTAAAAAAAGATTTCCTAGTGTGTGGCAGTTTGTTCCTTCTCGACTTACAAGGGAAATATTCTGTATTGGAGGCTCTGTCCCCACCGTCATCCATTATAACGGTAAACATACTTGAATGTTAGTAAAGCACTAGATGGTTAGTAAGAAGTGATGTTTCCTGGCAGAGATAGTTCAAGCATTTAAATATCCTAGAATTAGGTTTAACACAGCGTGATGTTGGGCAGATCAGTCCGATAAAGAAGACTTGAGAAATGCCTAGTAAGGAGGGATGGTGCTGCATTTTTGTAAACAATGGGGAGGTAGAGTCATTAACCCAGTTTAGAATTCTGTAGTGTCCAAGTTCATACATTGTCCTTGTATGAAGCAAACATGTGGGATGTTATTACATGTAAATTATTGTTACAAAAAGAGAGATGCTTTTAAAACATCTGTTATCACTACTACATAGTACCCCCTTCTCAACCAGTAATGTTCGAATTGGGCATTAGGTAATTGACCATGAGCTGGCACTAAAATCCATGATTTTCTGTGTACCAGTATGGACAAATGAATGTCATGCACCATATAGATAAACTCTCAAGGATGTTATGGGCTACTGGCTGCAAGTGCTATTCCATTGATTAAAAACAATAAAAGTTTCTGGAACAACCTGGAATTGGAAAACTATTGGAGAAACATAGGGCATTGTCACACAATGTAAATCTGGCAATGAAATATAAATACTGGGATAATTTAAACTAGATGGATCAGGATCTGTAGACTGAACTGCACAGAGGAAGGGAGCCGTGCTCTGATATAATTAGGCCTTTCTGCTTTTTGGAAACTGGAGCTATAGTCCATAGAGGTGTTTGTGTGTAATTGTGGGACTAGTACAAGAACCTGCTAGGACAGTAAGGCATTGACAGAGGTTTTTCTATTCTTATCCCCCCTGTCCCAGCTAACATGGAAAGCCTGTTTGAATGTGAAACCTATCCATAAGACAGTGCAAGTTGGATCATGGGATTGTAGTGGGGCAGTAATACTGCCAGTCTCTAAGTTTATTGGCATATGACTAATTTGTTTAGCTGGTGGTGACAGACAGTAAAAAAAGCTGTATGATCACCCACTCTAAATTGGGTAGATAGGTTGGATGGCTAACCTCTGATGACCTGTACTCTGTCGAGCATTCAGAGGAGTATGTTTTCAATGGAGCTAGAGTAGGCTCCGTCGTTGAGATACTGTTGGTCTGCCCACCTTTAAATTGGGTGGATGAACTGTGAGTGTGCCAGAGAGGGTACTCCATTGCAAGCAATGGAATACCCTCTCCCAAACTCTATCTCTAAATTAGGCCCTAGGTAAAGTTAAGCAACCTTATTTCCTGTTATCCTATTGCTTATTACCTTTGCTTTTGAGGGTCTGAGATATCAGATTATCAAAAGGTGTCAGTGGTTGTGGAGTCAAGGATTTGTTTGTCAAAAATTAGCCTTCCTAGTATAAAACAAGGTGGTGAAGATGGGAGTCTATAATGTTAGGCTGTGGCATCTGCACTTGCATCAATTGTGCCAAACCTTACCTGATCACCATTAGGGTGGGTTCCGCCCATATCACAAACTTGAGTCTGTGTTGGTGCACTTCAAGAATATGCTTTTGTGGATTGGATGAGGGGAATATGTTGATGGTTTAAGAAGATAGATCGTGTGTACAGTGTGACTGGGTGTGGCTGTCCTGTCTAAAATGTGGAATATCTTGTTAGTGATAGTCAGGGTGACCCTGCTAGTTTTTTATTTACTCCACCTCACCGGAAGTGAAATGGAGAGTCCCTAAAGGTATCAGACACCTCTCCCCCATGTTTAACATTGACATATAGTCATAATCTAGGTTACCAAAAAGTGATTGATGGATTTCCAGTTTAACACATATGAAACTAAGCTGGTGATACGCATGGAAAACAGAAATATTGCATAGTTTCTGATTGCCTTGTGAAATACTAGGGGCAGCAGAAACAGAGAATGCTGGAAAATTGGGAGGCAATAACAAACAATTTAATTGTACATCCTGTGGGAAAACAATTTTCTATGAGTATTTCTCCTCAACCCTTGGGCTCTGCAACTGAAAATTGCTAACTGTGAGAGTTTGGATACATGGTTCGAATATCCACTTTGGTCTCAGCAGGTCAGTTATAACAGAACTTAAAATTATCAATAGGGGAGGGAGAAGTTAGTGAACATTTCACTCAAGTTCCCGAGGAATATCAGTAAAAATCAACAAGAGTGGAAGAGCAAAATGTTTCTTTGAGGATCTCCAACTGAAATTGTCGCAGGACGCTCAATAGTTTAGTTCTGTCAGTGGCATGTCTCCCGCTGACATACTGCTCACTGATAGCTACATCATCGGATCTGTCCTCCACCAGGAAGAAATGTCTCTTGTGCCTGACACTACTTGGGGTCCATGGTATAAAGAATGTACAGAAAAGTAACTTCTACCTCCACGAATCCTATAACTTTACTGTTTTGAAAAAAAATATTTTGAGGGTAATGGTAAGGTTAAAAGAATGAGAATGTGAATTGGGAGAAATCTTGTATCCCACACTTCTATGGTACCATGAAGGCAGAGCACTTTCCAGGATCAGTGAAGCCTGTACTATTATACAAAAAGCACGCTGGCAACATGAGTCCTTCACAGTTCCTACAGGTCTTCTCAAACTGTGTGCACCTTCTATGTTAAACTGTACATGTAAAATGAATATACATATCATGAGCGAACAATTGGGTCTAGTAGTCATCAGAAAATCATGGGATATTTCATGGTAATTTTAATGAATATATACAACTTTTGCCCTTCTTTTTGTATTTTTAGGTAAGGACACAGTGTTCTCAATTCCTCCTTGAAGAAAAAATCGACTATAACCAGGTGAAAGTGTCCAGACTGGTTCTCAGAAGGGATCCAAAAAACTACATATGGTCCTGAAGAAAGCCACCAAGCCATAAGGGCACAGGTAGGCTGAAACATGTTGACTAAAAAATATTTTTATGCATCGATGTGTGGGATACCAAAATAATACCAATTCACATCCTCTTTTTTTTAACCTTACCACTAACCCCAAATGATTTCTTTTAAAAACAATAAAGTTATAGGATTCATGGAGATAGGGGGTCATTTTAAGTACATTGTTTATACCATGGATCCCAAGTAGTCTCTGGCACAAGAGACATTTCCTCTTGGTGGAGGACAAACCTGATGATGTAACTATCAGTTAACAGTATGTCAGCGGGAGACATGCCACTGAAACTTACCACTACCCCCAAATTATTTCTTTTAAAAACAATAAAGTTATAGGATTTATGGCGGTAGGAGGTCATTTTAAGTACATTGTTTATACCATGGATCCCAAGTAGTCTCTGGCACAAGAGACATTTCCTCTTGGTGGAGGACAAACCCGATGATGTAACTATCAGTTACCAGTATGTCAGCGAGAGACATGCCACTGAAAGAATACAACTCTTGAGGTTCCTTCTACAATTTCAATTGTAGATCCTTAATGAAACGTCTGTTCTACCACTCTTGTTTATTTTTACGACTACCATTCTTAACAGAAGCCACATTTCAATCAAGGTTTGGCCATTAGAATGCTGTGAATTTACGATGCTGAAAACAGATGTGACATGCACATAGTCTGTACTGAATCATACAATACTGGTACCTCTTGGAGATCAACATAGGATGTGCCAGTAGAATTACAGTTACATTGCGATCTTGGGAACTATGGTAATGCAGCAGAGAGAGGAAAGAGAATAGATTGTTTCATTTGCATTGAGTGCTGTAAGTGATGGTACTCAGTTATTCTATTGTGGAGAAAGAGGTACCTGCGAGGACACCAGTTTTGGTACATTTTCTCACAACAAAGGGGTCAGAAGAACAATAGCTAGGATTTTTAAGTGGCAATATATGCAGAAGGATTATGCAGCTTTGACTGCCTGTTAAGACCCATCATTATATCTATGATAATCATGCATTTGTAGACAATTGTTTTGTGGCAAGTGTTGGAAATGTCTTGAGAGACTATGTTTTTAAAGTTGAAATGACTCAAAGTATTATGAAGGAGGCTGAGTTTGTAAGATGCAATATATTAATTCAGGATAGCTGAATGCAAGTAGTTTAGATAAAAAGACAGTTTCATAGCATTTTAGCATAGGATTTATCAAGATAAGTTCTAGAGTCAGGGTTATAAAGATACTAATAAAAATGGATATCTGGAAATGAATAGAATAATAAAATCGAATGAAATTTGTTGAAGGTGGTGTGGACTGCAGATTGTGGACCCAATTTAAATATCGGCAGTAAGCATACTGTACTGCAATGCCGATGGAGTGTGCTTACTGCCAACATAATGGTGCACCTGCCGAATTTAAAAGCAAGCAGACCATAGTCTGACTATGGAAGACTACTCCATGCCCACTGTGGCCAAATGTCTCTGACAGCCTAACGGATTAAGGGCCATCTGAGAATTGGCTATTTGTCTGCCAGCCCAATTATGATGGGCGGATATATAGCTGTTTTTTTTACTGTCCGTCATTGCCAGGCAAACCCTGGAGGACCTCCGACCCTCGGTCTAGGTCTACTCTCTACCCACTGCTCCGCTGTGCCGTCTCTTGCCTCCAGACCCCGACCTCCTCCTTGGGAGGTTCGAGGCTGCTGCCCGCTCCAACTGGGACCAGACTGCCTCCAACCACCGTAACCTTCTCAGCCGCTTTTTTTTTTTTCTTAATTTTTTCCCTGTTGTGCCACTGTTATTGTGCCCATCTGTGTTTTGCTCTAATTCCACCACTGTTTTTATTTTCTCGTGCCTGCCTGTTCCTTTTGCCTTTCGCCGCTGCTGCCACTGCGGCCCCTCCCCCCCGGAATTCCCCCCCGGAATTTCCCCTCTGGAATTTCGCCCCGGAATTCCCCCCAGGAATTCCCCTGCTCCCGCCGCCCAGCCTCTCCTCCCTCCCACCTCCCCTACTTAATGGCCAAAGGCAAGCCCGTCTGTGCCCGTCTGCGACCCGACCGCGGCCAGCGCCAGGAACCCTGGACCTCCCACTACCCATCGCTACGACACCACCACCCTCCTCGCACTTAACCCTGGAAGACTTTAGAGAATGCCAACAGGCCTCGCCCAACACGACCCACGGCCAGTTCTCCTGCCTCCACTGCCGCCAGACCCTCACCGCCACCCCGGCCTCCAACACCGCCGATGCCAGCAACAGCAACACCCTAAAATGCATCCTCCTCAACGTACGCTCCGTACACAAACACGCCATGGAAATCTGGAACCTACTCGACTCTCTTTCGCCCGACATCGCCTTCTTCACAGAGACCTGGACCAACGCATCCTCCGCCCCTGACATCAGCACCGCCATCCCAGACGGATAAAAGATCCAGAGGAAAGACTGCCCCAACCACCCAGGAGGGGGCCTCGCCATCGCCCACAAGAGCATCCTCCGCCTCACCACCTCCAGCGAAACCTTCCCCTCCGCCGAACACCTGCACTTCAAGATCCAGACCACCCCCAAAGCCACACTCCGAGGAACCCTCGTCTACAGACCCCCCGGCCCCCGAACACCCTTTGCCACCACCATCACCGACTTCATTGCACCCCACGCGATCGCCTCAACAAACTACATACTCATTGGAGACCTGAACTTCCACCTCGACAACCCCAGTGACACCAACTCCACTATCCTTTGTGATAACCTCGCCAGCATCGGACTTAAACAACTGGTCAACACACCGACCCGCAGAGCAGGACACACCCTCGACCCCATCTTCGCGGCAGGAAACAGCGTCCATTTCAGCCACACAACGCAGCCGCCATGGACCGACCACCACTGCGTACACTTCGCCATCAACAAACCCAAGGCACCCAAACCAGCCCCACGCCCACCACGAAGGAACTGGAGCCAGGTTACCGATGAGCAACTTAACTCCACCCTCAGCCGAGACAACCACACCTGGGCACCCGACGCAAACAGCGCAAACGACGCAGCCAGAGAACTCCACACCTGGATCTCCAACTGCGCAGATGAGCTTGCTCCTCTACGCAACCCCGACAGACAACGCCCCAGGAAAGCCGCCTGGTTCACAACCGCTCTCCAAGAAGCCAGGCGCACCTGCAGACGCCTGGAGAAGAACTGGAGAAACACCAAGACAACCGAAAACCACACCACCTACAAGGACGCCATGACGGACTACCACAACCAGATCAGAGCCACCAAAAGGAACTTCATCCACAACAAAATCCTGGCCAACTCCACCAACTCCAAGGAACTTTTCAGTGTCATTCAAGAATTCACCAACCCATGCAGCGAAGCCACAGACATCACCCCATCCCAAGACCTCTGCGACAAGCTTTGAACCTATTTCCACCTCAAGATCAAAAACCTCTACGACAACTTCATCGACCATCCACCAGGCGCCACAGATGGCCCCCCGCCCCCAAGAAACACCAGCCAGCCCACCGTGTCCAACTGGACACCGATCACGGCCGAAGACACCGCCTCGACCATGAAAAGCATCCACTCGGGGGCCCCCACCGACCCCTGCCCCCATCACATCTACCACAGAGCCGTGGCCGACATCGCACCCAAACTACAACGCACCATCAACACCACCTTCAAAACAGGCACCTTCCCAGACGACTGGAAGTGCGCAGAAGTCAGACCCCTGCTCAAGAAGCCCACAGCTGACCCCACCGACCTCAAGAACTATCGGGCCATCTCGCTCCTCCCCTTTGCAGCCAAAGTTGCAGAGAAAACAGTCAACAGGAAACTGACACGATTCATTGAAGAGAACGCCGTCCTCGACCCGTCCCAATCCGGATTCTGAAGCAACCACAGCACAGAGACCGCCCTACTCACCGCCACAGATGACATCCGCACCCTCCTGGACCAAGGCCACTCCGCAGCCCTCATCCTATTCGACCTATCAGCGGCCTTCGACACCGTCTCCCATCGCACACTAGTCATCAGACTACACGACGAAGGCATACAAAGAACAGCCCTGGACTGGATCCGATCATTCCTCACCGGAAGAAGCCAAAGGATCAGACTCCCACCCTTCCTCTCCGACCCCACGAAAATCACCTGCGGAGTCCCACAGGGTTCATCACCCTCTTCAACATTTACATGGCCCCCCTTGCAGCCATCGTCCGACAACACGGCCTCAACATCGTATCCTACGCCAACGACACCCAGCTCATCCTCTCCCTCACCAAAGACCCCACCACTGCCAAACTCAACTTCCAGAAAGGAATGCAAGACGTCGCAGTCTGGATGACCAACAGCTGCCTGAAGCTCAATGGCGAGAAGACAGAAGTCCTCGTCCTCGGTACCCCCCCTTCTGCATGGGACAGCACCTGGTGGCCGACCGCCCTTGGAAGCCCACCTAACCCCTCAGACCACGCCAAGAACCTCGGCATCGTACTCCACTCATCACTCTCCATGAACCGACAGGTCAACTCCGTCACCTCCAGCTGCTTCAACACCCTCCGCATCCTCCGCAAGACCTTCAAGTGGATCCCCCCTGAGTCAAGGAAGACAGTCACCCACGCACTCATCACCAGCAGACTGGACTATGGAAACGCACTCTACGCCGGCATCAACAAGTCCCTACTCCGCAAACTCCAGACAGTACAGAACACCGCCGCCAGACTCGTCCTCGGCATCCCCCGACACGAACACATCAGCCAACACCTACGAAGTCTCCACTGGCTCCCCGTGGAGAAAAGAGTCACTTTCAAAATCCTCAATCACGCCTACAAATGCCTACACAACAACGGACCCAAATACCTCAACGACAGAATCAACTTCCACGTACCCAAAAGAAACCTCCGATCTTCCAACCTCGCACTGGCAGAAACCCCGCGCATCCACAGAGCCAGAGCAGGCGGAAGATCCTTCTCTCACATTGCATCCAAGACCTGGAACGAGCTACCGGCAGACATCAGACGCGCCCCCTCCCTGAACACCTTCAGGAAGACCCTCAAGACCTGGCTCTTCGGCTAAACAGATCTGCGGACCCCCCCCCTCAGCGCCTTGAGACCCTCACGGGTGAGTAGCGCGCTTACAATTCCCTGATTGAGGTAAGGGGGAGTAAAAACAAAAAATGCTTCCCTAACCATGAGAGATGACTCCCAATGATGAGGGGGGATTTGTTTTTTTACTTTCAAATGCAAAAACCCACTTTGGGTTTTTGTATTTGAAAATAAATTAACTTTTGCCGTAAGGCTCCATCATGTTTGATGGAGACATAGGGCAAACTTTCAGTGCATTCACAGGAATCACCTTGACAGCGGTTCCTGTAAATGTCATAAATGTCCATCTACCGAATGGACATTTCTAAATTTTGCAATCATGACCTCTGCCAGGGTAATGGAGTATTTTACTCTGTTGCTCTGGCAAAAAGCGACCCAAATGCCAAGAATTAAATTGAGTCTATTGTTTTGCAACATGAAAAAACAGAAGCAATGGTTAGAAAGCTGCATGAGACTGAACAGTGTAGTGATGAAGCAATATAAAGAAGAGAAGATTCCTCTCACAGTTCAGATTAGGGTGTTTGGAATTTTGGTGGTGTGTGAGAGTGTTTGAATTTGTGAATGTGGTGAGTGTGTGGAACTGCATTTGTGGTATTGGTGGTGTTGGGAAAACAATGGAATAGGTATTGTTGTCTCTTGCTGTGTCACAGTGAAGGATGTAATTCTTGTTGTATAACGTTGGCTATGTTATGGAAATATAATAAATGTCAGAAGATTCTCCTGTACTTTGCCTAACATTTTTTAGATTCCAGGGCAGTCCTCTCCTGCTTTTTGTCAATAAAACTTTGATTTTTTACAAATTACACGTCCAACACCTAGATGATATGACATATTTATAGATGTGAGAAACCCAGCTTGTTTAATTATAACATTTTGAAGCTATCTCTGTATTTTATATATTCTATTTCTAGCACATCTTGCCTCCAAGAATTGGTATCAAGCATATATTTTCAAACGATAGAACTGTGACATTTCCTTTTAAGATAAATACAAATGCTTACATGCAGTCATCACTGTTTTATTTGGGAACAATCCTAAAGGAAATCCTCAGGGTATTATGTTATTATGTTGATTAAAGTCTGAGATACTTTGGTAGGCTCATTAAATTTTACCAGTGTACCCATTTTGTGGTTATGCTTTAAAAACACACATATTATCATACACTCCCAGCAATAGATTAACATTTTTACTGTTCCATTAATGAAGCTGTTTTAGTAACCTATAACCACTAAATAAATGTAATGCTGCAATAAAATTATAACCGCATTTAATGTTGCAGAGGCACATATTATGCATGTTGAAGCAAAGCATAACAAAAATAAATTCATGAATGGCTGTGAGAAGTTGGCCTGGTATATGCTGTCCACTAGTTAAAGTGGGCACCTTGTACCAGTCCAAACAACCCTTATGGTGATTAGGTCAAAGATAACCTTTATTGAAAGCTATCCTAGTGGTAGCTATGGAGAGCAGCCTTCAGGCTAAGTCTTGGAGGAATGTTAAGCACCTTGTTTTACCAGAATGCAACCTTAAAGTATTGGTTAAATTAAAGGGAAACCACACAGTAGTTATAAAAATATGTATTTATTATATATAACACTCTCTAGTATCCTCTACCCGAGGATAGAACACAAATCAAATAACACAGTTGCAAAGAGTCTAACGTAAGTAGCACAATACACAGTGGGCTCCCGGGGGAGACCAAACCATATACTAAATAAGTGGTATAAGAACCACGACTTGGGACTAGACCTAGTCTAGAAGGTGTAGAATCACTGGCACCCCAAGGAACCACCCCAGGTGAGTGAGTAGGGACCCCACGGAGGACGGGTGCAGAGTGAGAACACGACTGCGTGCTCTGTACAATTCAATGGGAAAGTCGTGGTTGGAAAATCAGAGATTAAGGACCCTTCCCAGCAGATTACGAAAACAACCCTTGGAACTTTAGAGTTTGGAGAGCCACCCCACCCATGGATACCTTTGTACCAGAGTTACCTATCCTAGAGGAGCCGGCTGCATAGGTGCGAAGTGGCGTCGGTAAACCCTCGTCGTTCTCTATGGATGTCGACAAAGAAATGCTGCTGCTGGAAGAAAGAAAAGTGTCCAGTGGAATCCAAACATGGATTCTAGATGAGAAGGACCTGAAAGCAGAGGGGACAGAGTCTGGGTCACTTTGGAGTGACCAGGGGCTCGGTAGACGAATTCCCACCGATGTCGGGTGCCTCAGGTGTGATGACGGTGATCTTGACTCTTCAGCTGCGAGGACCCGGAGACGTCTAGGATGACCAGGAGCCGGAGGCGAGCTGCCCCACAATGGATCTCGAGTGCTGAGGGGTCGGTGTCTGGCGGGAGCACCAACAAGCCTTGGCAGCGGCAAAAAATGCAGATAGTCAAATTCAGTGTCAATCTGGCCCAGCAAGGACCAGGAGACTCACCACAGCAAGGGGAGTCAGGGAAGGCCTGGAGCAACCAGGGGAGTCCAAATAAAGCAAAGTTGACCCTCAAGTGGAACCACAGGCCGAAGGCACAGGAGTCGCGAGGGGACCTCAGGCGGTTTCATGGGATACCAGCTAGCAGGGCACAAAGTGCAAGGATGCCGGAGTCCTTCTCAGAAAAGATGCGCTGGGGTTAGGGCTACAAATGGCAATACACGGAATTGTTGCATGACAACAAGCATGTGCAGCTTCAAATAAACGCGGTGCACAGGGGTACGGGTATACAGTCCCCACGAGGGATATCAGCCTCAAACTTGGTAAGAGGGCAGCTCAACCTCGGAGATCTTCAGAAACCTACCTCCTGTGTTGCTGGAGCCTTCGGAGTCCGCAGGAGCTCAGGATCAGCAAACTGGTCAGATGCGTTACAGTGCCTGCGTTTGCAGGGGAGTGACTCCTTCACCCCAAGGGAGATTCTTCTGTTGTCTTGGAGGTCCACAGGGTCCTGCACGGAGCCTGTATTGATCACGGACAGTGGCAAGACTGGGGACGGCAAGGGAAGATGAAGTCGAGCCCAAGGGAGGTCCAGCGAAGTCCAGCGTGTCCAGACGGTCGAATTGTAGTGGTATCTTCTTGCAGGATCTTGTCCACGTAAAATCTAATGTCCTGTAGCCAGGTAACCCATTTTATACCCACAGAAAGGGGTTGGACAGATTCTAGGGACCCTCCTAGGGGAGGAACAGGACAGAGGGGTGGCTACACCCATGTCCTTTGTCCAGTTTCGTGCCAGAGCAGGAGCAAATAGCTCCTAGAACTGGTTTGAACTGGACTATGCACAGGGACACCAAGTGTGCCCCTCATGCAGACTTTCTGGCACTGTAGCAGTGCACCCACCAAGCCCCAATACACTAAATCCTGTCTGGGAGGTGGTCACACCTCCCTGTGACAGGATGCCTATTGTGCTGCCTTCCCCTGCTCGAGCTTGGCTCAGCAGCAGGAGGACAGACTCGTGTCTGTGGCTGGCAGCATCCATTTTGTGCTGCAAGGCTCGAGAAAGTTGGTACCGGTAGACTTAGGTAGCCCCAGAACCTCGGTTCTGAGGAGAGGAATCATACCTCCCACACCAGTTACTGGTGTGGAGGTATGATTCCAAGGTGTTTGACACCAAACACGACATACTTTGTTGCAGTCGTTTTCGAGATAGCATTTACCGCGAGGTTATAATGCACCTCTACCTATATGTCTGGAAGTATCACGTACAGCCCGGGAGAATGGTCCCCGAAGACTGCAAAGGGGCCTGCTCATGCAGGAGCACCCTCTCATGTAAAACCCAGGACCCTGCCTTCAGGATTGTTAAGGCCTGCTATAGGGGTGACATAAGGTTTTAAGTGTAGTGATATATATATAGATATAGTGAACCTATATGTATGTATGTATGTAGAGAATTTATAGAGCGCAGGAATCACCCCCGAAGGGGTATCTCCGCGCTAAACATAGAAACAGGTCAGTCAGGCACAGATTCCCATAGCTCAAGCCTTGAATAATTCCGTCTTCAGGAGTTTTCTGAAACGGGGAAGACTAGGACATTTGCGTAAATCCTCTGGCAGAGAATTCCAGTATATTGGCGCCAGATAGGCCACAGTTTTGCCTCCGGATCGTTTTTTCTTAAAACGAGGGACCACCAATAACTTTTTGCCTTCCGATCTGAGACACCGATTCGGGCAGTACACTTTGAACTTATCCGCCATATAACTCGGGCTAGTGTCATAAAGAGCTCTATGAGCAAAGCAACAGAGCTTAAACTTTACTCTCTGGTGAATTGGGAGCCAATGGAGAGTTTTCAATAATAGCCCGGGGGAGGTGCGGGGTGGTTTGTTAAGAGTTAGCCGTGCAGCCACATTCTGGACGATCTGCAGTCTGCTAAGAGAAGACTTGTTCGCCGATGCCAATAAAGCATTACAATAGTCCAGGCGACCTATAATCGAAGCCTGAATTAAGGTTCTGCGTACAGTTAGGGGTAGCTACCTTTACACTCTGCGCAGCAGGCTCAAGGTATGATAACAGGTCCCGGCAGTGGTCATAACTTGATCCTTCATCGATAGATGTGCATCCAACCTGACCCCTAGATGTTTTGCCTTACGATATCCCTCGTAAGCTTACACAGGCTGCAGTAGCATACCTGAGGTTCCATTTTGCATGGCCTCCCAGGGGTGGCATAATACATGCTTCAGCCCATGGGAGGCCTCTGGGGTACCTATGCCCTGGGTACATGTGTACCATATACTAGGGACTGATAAGGGTACCCCAGTATCCAATCTGGAGTTGTACCAAAGTACATACATGTCAATTTAAGGGAGAAAGCAGAAGGCTGGGGTCCTGGATAGCAGGATCCCAGCCAGACTAGTCAAACCATGGGTGCAAAAAGCAAAAAGTGGGGGTAACCATAAGAAGCAGATCCTACTTTCCTACACAACCCCCCCAAACGAAAGGAGATGAGACTAACCTTGCCCAGTTGAGTCTTCATGTTCTAAGTGGAAATATCTGGAGAGTCCATCTGCATTGGCATGGTTACTCCCAGGTCTATGTTCCACTGTATAGTCCATCCCCTGTAGGGAAATGGAACACCTCAAAAGTTTGGGGTTTTCAACCTTCATCTGTTTTAGCCACAAGAGGGGCTTGTGGTCAATCTGAACAATGAAGTGAGTTCCAAACAAGTATGGCCTCAACTTCTTCAGAGCCCAAACCACAGCAAAGGCTTCCCTCTCAATAGCTGACCAATGTTTCTCTCTGGGGGTCAGCCTTCTGCTAATAAAAGCTACTGGCTGATCATGACCCTCTGCATTCAATTGTGATAACACAGCCCCTACCCCCAACTCAGATGCATCAGTTTGAACAATGAATTGTTTGGAATAGTCAGGACTTTGCAGAATGGGAGCAGTGCACATGGCCTGCTTGAGGTCATCAAATGCCATTTGACAGCTAACTGTCCACTGAACTTTCTTGGGCATTCTCTTTGATGTAAGATCTTTCAAGGGAGTCACTATAGACCCATAATCCTTTACAAATCTTCTGTAGAACCCAGTCAGGCCCAAGAAAGCTCTGACCTGATTCTGGGTAGTTAGAGCAACCCATTCCATGATGGTCTGGATTTTGCTCTGTAATTGTTGAACCTGGCCTCCACCCACAAGGTGGCCCAGGTACACAACCTTCGCTGCTATTCTCGCCTTTTTTGCACAGATACTAATCACTTTCTTAGAGATGTTTTTATGACTTTGCTCTTTTTTTAACTGATTGTTGTACCGGAATTTGTAATTGTTGGGCACTTGGTTGTTTTATCCTGTGGAGGGAGGGGGAATCGAACCCTGACTCTAGCAGGCGCCTGGACCGACACCACCATTTTTCCTTTACGGCGCGGTCTAGTTGCTCAAACCCTGGGGCCTTCAAAACGGGACCCTGCGCGAGCGCGCCAGACCCCGTAACATTGTATCCATGTTGTAACTGACCAGAAACGATCTTCTGCTTCGCTGCTATTCTTGCTTTTTTTGCACAAATACTAATCCCTTTCTTAGAGATGTTTTTATGAAATTGCTCTTTTTTTAACTGATTGTTGTACCGGAATTTGTAATTGTTGGGCACTTGGTTGTTTTATCCTGTGGAGGGAGGGGGAATCGAACCCTGACTCTAGCAGGCGCCTGGGCCGACACCGCCATTTTTCCTTTACGGCGCAGTCTAGTTGCTCAAACCCTGGGGCCTTCAAAACGGGATGCTGCGCGAGTGCGCAGTGGGCGCGCGCAGCGGGTGCGCCGCTGGCACGCCGAAGCAAGCCCGTCTGCGCCCGTCAGCGTCCCGGTGGCGGCCGGTGCCGGAAACTCCGCCGGTTTACCATCAGGCTACAGCAATTTTATTAAGTACGGCAGAGATACGCTTTTGGACATAGGTAAGAGGGTTAGCTGCAGCCCACACTTCTCTCCTCAGACGCTGGGGGACTGTCGTGTGTGCAAGTATTGTAACTGGGTCCCTTCTCCTAACTGGGGGGTGATGGAAGAAAGCCATATCAACGGGGCCCACGTAGGTCAGTCATACGAGGAGGGAAAGTACTTGATGGCTTATTTACTTAACACTCGGTCAGTAAAAAAACACAAGCTCCAGCTTCGTGACCTGTTAGTAGATTTATCTCCTGACGTGATGTTTCTAACGGAGACTTGGTTAACGGAAGCCTCCAACCTCACCATTGCTGGTGCGATCCCCATTGGTTATCAGATTATAAGAAAGGATCGACCTGAGGGAAGGGGCGGGGGTGTAGCCTTAATCTTTAAGAGCTCCTACACATGTCTGTTGCTCCCTACTGTGGAGCTAGAGGGGGCTGAGAGCCTCAGCTTTCTCTTAAAAGTCTCCGCCCATCAAACTATTGCAGGGGCTGTAATTTACCGACCGCCGGGGTCGGCGGGTAAGTTCCTGGAGTGTATTAGGCAGGCTATTTCCCCTATTGCCGCCAAATATAATCATTGTTTGGTCCTTAGGGACTTTAATATTCATATGGACAACCCCACTGAACCAGAGTCTGTAGGGCTGCGTGAATCTTTGGACATACTCAATTTGTCCCCGTATGTCGACCTCCCCACCCATGAAAAGGGCCACACGCTGGACCAGATCTTTTCATCTAAGCAGATTGAAATGGATGTACCCCTCCCCATAGTCTGGTCAGACCATGTTTTGCTAGGTTTCAGAGTCCACAGGGAATTAGCGAGTTCCCTATCATATAGTAATCCCCGGACCAGCAGCTTCAGGCCTTTTTATCAGTTTACTCCAGAAGCTTTGCTCAGAGCTCTCAGCTCATATCCTATTCCTCAGTGTGGAAACCTTGAGAGCGATGTCCTCTCTCTCGAGAATTGGCTGCATCTACGTTCTTTGGAGCTTGCCCCTCCTATTGTTCGGGTAGCCAAATCCAATAGAGCCTCGGCCCCTTGGTTCTCCGAGGCCCTTAGAAAGAGCAAAAGTGCATGCAAACGCCTTGAAAGAGATTGGCGGATTCATTATGACCCTTCAAAAAAAACTATTTTCAAACAGGCCCTGAAAGATCACTATAAAAAAGGTCCGTGAAGAGAAGAAACTCTTCTTCACTACCAAAATTGAACAAGCGGGCAACAAGAGCAGAGAACTTTTTAACATTGTAAAAGACTTTGTATCTCCTAAGGCAATCAGTAGTCCTTTTATCCCTATCAGTGACTGGATTAATGATCTGGCCTGTTTCTTCCATGATAAGATTAAAACTATCCAAGACTCTTTTGATACCCAGCCATCTGTATTGGAAGTAATCAGGGACCTGCCTCTCTTTGATAGCTCCAGCACTGGCTCCACCCATATGCAGTTCCTTGTCTTACCGCTAGAAAAATCTCTTGAATTGATGAAGGCTCTTAAGTCTGGGTCTCCCTCGGATGCATGTCAAGCGAAAATACTGGCATCCGTTGCAGAAGTGATCAACCTGGCTGTCAATCGGATTTTGAACACCTCCCTGGAGGTGGGGCAGATGCCTCAAAGCTGGAAACATGCTAAGATCCTCCCGCTCTTGAAGAAACCGATGGCCGACCCACAGGTAGCGGGTAATTATAGGCCTATATCGCTCCTGCCTTTCTTTTCCAAGGTCTTGGAAAAATATGTCAATAGGGTTATTACAGAATTTGTGGAAGCCAACCATCTTTTGCATCCAAGTCAGTCCGGTTTCAGAGCAAACTTCAGTACGGAAACTGCCATCTTAGAAGTCTCTGAAACCATTAAAACCACCCTTGATAAAGGAGGCAATGCGGCACTGGTGCTTCTGGACCTCTCCGCGGCCTTCGATACCGTGCCCCATGATAGACTCTTGCGTAGACTTCAAGAGGGAGGTATCGGAGGCTCGGTACTTAGATGGTTCAATTCTTTTTTAAGTGACCGCATGCAAACCATTTGGTCCCCTACTTTTTCGGACCCCATTCCTCCTATGATTGTGGGAGTCCCCCAGGGATCAATTTTGAGCCCGACTTTGTTTAATTTATATATGGCCCCTCTTGCGCTTCTCGCGGAGAAACACAGTGCTAAAATAGTGTCATATGCAGACGACACACAACTGCTGTTTTCCTGTGTGAAGGGGGTGGCCTTTGACAGTAGTATGATCAACACTTGCCTATCAGAAGTGTTTCAATGGCTTAGACAAAATCAACTGAAATGTAATCCTGAGAAGTCTGAGATTATTTTCTTCGTCTCCCACCCATGGACTGATTGGCATCAATGGTGGCCACAAGATATGTCCCCCCCCCCCGCCTCCTCAGTCAGTATCGTGAAAAATCTTGGGGTTAAGATGGATGCTGACCTGTCGATGAGGGCTCAGATCCAATCTGTGGCAGGAACCTGTTTCGGATTACTGAAAATGTTAAGAAACTTTCTTCCACTTCTTCCGGTCTCACACAGGAGGACGGTAGTCCAGGCCCTGGTGGTATCTAGACTGGACTATGCGAATGCCCTGTATTTAGGCTTACCTGACTATTTACTTGGCCACTTACAAGTGGTCCAGAATGCGGCAGCCAGAGCAATTTTTTTAGTCGGCGCCAGGACACGAACAACTCCTCTCTTGGCCTCATTGCACTGGCTTCCGGTTTACAAAAGGATTCAGTTTAAAGCATTAGTCTTGGTTTTTAAGGCCTTCTACAAGATAGGGGCACCGTATCTGGGAGTGAGGGTCCAGCATTATGTCCCGCATCAGACCTTGAGGTCCTCTGCACAGTTGTTGACGTCTACTCCTAAGTTTCTGCTCTCCCGGGTGGGTGGCAGATCTTTTCAAGTGGTGGCTTCGCGGCTTTCTTTGAGACAAGTTCAGGAGCTCCTCCCTTTTAGAAAGAAACTAAAAACATGGCTTTTTCAACCTTAGCCTGACATGTCTTAGCTCTGATGTCTTTTTCTGGTCTGTGTTACAGGGTCTTTTTCCAGCGCCGGGACACTCCACGGAGTAGCTGCGCGCTTTACAAATACCCAGTTAACATAACATAACATAACAACCTGACTCTGCCCTATCTGGCACTTAGTAGCCTTGATAGTGAGGCCTGCCTTTTGCAAGGCCTCCAAAACATTTCTCAGGTGGACCAGGTGATCCTCCCAGGTGGAACTAAAGACAGCAATATCATCTAGATAAGCTGCACTATAGTCTTCCAGGCTTGTGAGAACTTTGTTCACCAACCTTTGAAATGTGGCAAGTGCATTCTTCAAGCCAAAGGGCATCACCACAAATTGGTAATGCCCACTAGGGGTTGAAAATGCTGTTTTTGGCTTGGCATCCTCAGCTAGTCTGATTTGCCAGTAGCCAGCAGTAAGGTCAAAAGTACTCAGAAACTTGGCTGAGGCCAAAGTATCTATGAGTTCATCTGCCCTTGGAATAGGATGAGTATCAGTCCTAGTGACTGCATTGAGTCCTCTGTAGTCAACACAAAACCTCATCTCTCTCTTACCATCTTTGGAGTGAGGTTTAGGTACCAAGACCACTGGACTAGCCCAAGGACTAGTTGAGGGCTCAATGACTCCCAATTCCAGCATCTTCTGGACCTCAGTCCTGATGCAGTCCCTGACATGGTCAGGTTGCCTGTACATTTTGTTCTTCACAGGTAGGTTCTCACCTGTGTCCACTTCATGGGTACACCAGGTGGTCTGACTTGGAGTCAGTGAGAACATGTGCCTAAACTGATTGAGGACCTTCCTGCAATCAGACTGTTGCTGCTCAGTGAGGCTGCTTGTCAAAGCTACACCATCTACTGAGCCATCATCAGGGTTCTGTGAGAGGAGGTCAGGGAGTGGGTCACTCTCTTCCTCCTGTCCCTCATCAGTAGCCATGAGCAAGCCCATGTCTGCCCTGTCAACATAAGGCTTGAGCCTGTTCACATGGAGCACCTGTGGGGGCTCCTGGGAGTTCCAAGGTCCACCAAGTAAGTGACCACTCCCTTTTGCTCAAGTATGGTGTGGGGTCCACTCCATCTGTCTTGGAGAGCTGCTGGGGCCACAGGCTCCAACACCCACAACTTCTGTCCTGGCTGGTAAACAGTCAAGACAGCCTTTTGGTCATGCCAGGCCTTTTGCAATTCCTGACTAGCCTCAAGGTTTTTGGATGCCTTCTTCATATACTCAGCCATCCCGGAGCGGAGACCAAGTACATAGTCCACAATATCCTGTTTAGGAGGTTTGAGAGGTAACTCCCATCCCTCCTTCACCAAACACAGTGGACCCTTAACTGGGTGACCAAACAAAAGTTCAAAAGGGCTGTAGCCAACCCCCTTCTGTGGCGCCTCTCTGTAGGCAAAGAGAAGGCAGGGCAACAGAACATCCCATTTTCGCCTGAGCTTTTCTGGGAGCCCCATTATCATGCCCTTTAGGGTTGTGTTGAACCTTTCAACCAACACATTGCATTGAGGATGATAGGGTGTGGTAAACATATAGTTTACACCACACTCTTTCCACATTGCAGTTATGTAACTAGTCATAAAGTTTGTACCTCTGTCTGTTAAGACCTCCTTAGGAAAACCCACCCTGGAGAAAATCCCCAGGAGGGCTCTTGCCACCACAGGTGCTGTGGTGGTCCTAAGGGGAATAGCTTCTGGATACCTGGTAGCATGGTCCACCACCACCAGGATGTAAGAATGTCCAGATGCTGTTGGAGGGTTCATGAGACCAATTATGTCAATCGCAACCCTCTCAAAGGGAACCCCCACCACAGGTAGTGGTATCAGGGGGGCCTTTGTAGTACCACTTGCCTTACCACTGGCTTGGCAAGTGATACAGGAGCGACAAAACTCCTTTGTGTCCTCTGACATATGAGGCCAGTGAAAGTGAGGGACAAGCCTGTCCCAAGTCTTGCTTTGGCCTAAGTGTCCTGCTAGGGGAATGTCATGTGCTAGGGTGAGTAGGAAGCCCCTAAACTTCAGAGGTATAACCAACCTCCTGGTGGCACCTGGCTTGGGATCTCTACCCTATGAAAATAGAAGTCCCTCACCCCAATAGATCCTGTGGGACCCACTGACATTCCCTGCAGCCTCAGCAGCAGCTTGCTGTCTGAGGGTTCAAGAGAGGGGCATGTTTGATGCTCCTGGCTCAGATCTGCCCTATAAGGTCCCCCTGTCACCAAAAACTCAACCTGATCAAGTTCAAGTTCATCTGAGACAGTTCCTTCCATAGGACTGGAGTCATCTTCCTCAAAAGACTGACCCTCACTCTGGGCCTGGGGGGAAGACTCAGTCTTACCCCTCCTGCTCCTCTTCTTGGAAGGCACCTGGTCCATCTTTTCAGGATCCAGGACCTGTTCAGTGGCTCTCTGTTTGGCCTGTGACCTAGTCACAGCAAACACATCTGCAGTGATGCCCAACATTGCTGCATGAGTCCTGAGTTCCACTTCAGCCCAGGCTGACGTCTCCAAATCATTGCCCAACAAGCATTCCACAGGGAGCTCTGAACTTACCACAACCTTCTTAGGGCCAGTTACCCCTCCCCAGGTGAAATTAACAACTGCCAAGGAATGGTCTGTCCTGACATTGCTAGCATTGGTCACTTGGTACATCTCACCAACTATGATCTGGTCAGGGTCCACAAGATCTTTTGTCACCATTGTGACACTTGCACCTGTGTCCCTGTATGCCATGGCCTCCTTACCATTTATTAAAGGCTGTTGTCTGTACTTGCCCAGGTTACTGGGACTAACAAATAAGGAGGCAATATCCATGCCTCCATCACAGACTAGAACAGCCTGAGCTGGAGTTCTGACTAGGCCAGAACCCACCTCAGAGCCCAAGGTTAACCCTACTATTCCCTTGTTCTGTGTACCACCATTTGAAACTGTGCTAGGGAGAGCAGTTACCTTGGGGGCAGTGGTGGTAGGAGTAGAATCCTTGGCCCTTAGACAATTGGCATCTTTTGTACAATGAGTTTTCTCATTTACAGATGTGACACCAAGGTTTCCTTTTGCCTTTTCCCTTGTTGGATTGTGACTCCCCCAGATGCAGGTTTTTGGGGCCCTGATGAAGACTTTTGATCTTTATTTTTGTCCCCACCCTTATCTGAGTTCTTAGAGTCTGGTTTCTTCTGGTCACCACCATTGGTCTGAGTTTTCTGCTTCCCCTGGTTCTGACCCACTTATCTGCCTTCTTTTCCAGTTCTTGGGGAGAAGTCAGATCAGAGTCAAGCAGGTATTGATGCAACAACTGGTTTTGGCAATTATTAAGGATCTGCTCCCTCATAATCAAGTTGTACAATCCTTTAAAATCATTCACCTTGCTACCAAGTAACCAGCCTTCCAGAGCCTTAATGGTACAATCAACAAAGTCTACCCAGTCCTGAGTCTGTGTCTTCTGGGTGTCTCTGAACCTAATCCTGTACTGTTCAGTGGTTAAGCCAAACCCTTCAATGAGAGCACTCTTCAGGACTGAATAATTATCAGCATCCTCTTCTCTAACAGTGAGGAGCTTATCTCTACCTTTTTCAGCAAAGGAGAGCCACAAGATAGCTGCCCACTGCTCTTGAGGGACCTTCTGAACTTTACAGGCGCTCTCCAAAGCAGTTATCCATTTCTGGATGTCATCCCCTACATGGAAGGGAGGGACAATCTTGCTCAGATTACTATGATCAATGGTGTGTTCCCTTACCCTAGGGACACTATAGCTGCCACCATGGGACTCTAGTCCCAATTTCTTTCTAGCCTTCTGGACTTCTAGGGACTCTTTATCCAGGGCCAATTGCTGTTGCCTGAGCCTAAACTTAGCTTTCTCAAGCTCTAGTAATTGGCACTCCCTGTCATAAGAGTTGTCCCTCTTGCTAGAAACAGAGGTCCCTATAGAATGTCTAGAATGATCTGACTCAGCAGAGGGAGACCTAGATCTCCTTGGTAAACTCTGCACTCTCCCTGGAGGAATAAAGTGATGGTCCTCTTTACCCTCTTCTTCTTCTTCCTGGGGATCTGAGTTGTTCAGGGGTGGATCATTTTGATCCTCCTGTCCAGGGTTTGACTCTAGGTCATTGAAGGTGTCCCCTCCTGACCTATCTTCTTCCCCTGTACCACCCACTCTATCCTGCTCATCTGACCCAGGAGTATTCCTAATGTCATCTAGCAGTAATGCATCAATGAGACGTTGAGTGTTGGCATTTCTCCCTGTCTTCATTTTTTTTTATTTTTATTTTATTGAAATTTTTTCCAGCTATATAAACCCCCCTCCCCTACCCCCCCCCTCCTCAGACAAGTAAAGGCAAAAAAAACACACACCAAAAAAAAAAAAAAAACATAAACAGTTTATACAGGGTACATTAATTCCCAAAGAGAAAAAAGAATAAAGAGTAGCCAGAACTTATTGAATCACTTATAGCTTGAACACCCCTGAATTTTACAACATCATTATTTGGTTAAAACTATAACTTCAATTCTAGGTGAGATAGACCAACTAAAAAATCATGGTAACAGAAAGATAGAGGGCGTGGAAGTCTAGCCACTCCCGCTGTGATTTCGTAACCACTCCAACAAGGGGTCCCAAATTTTTAGCCCCTTTTTACGTTTACAATAGCCTTTTCTTTTGTATATGGCAGTTTCCAGACTACATGTCGCCAATAATCGAGCACGCCATTGTTGAAATACTGGTGGATTTGGGTCCAACCAGGCTGATGTGATACATATCCTTAGAACTGCCATGGCCACAAAGATCAATCCTTGTGCATTCCTGGATCGGCTTCCTTCAGATATACCTAGGATTATATCTATTGCTGAGATTTCTATTCTGATTTTTAATATCTCTGATAAAAAATCTGATATCTCGCTAATTAGTTCTTGTAATGCTTTACATGACGCGAAGATATGTACTATATCAGCCTCATACAGTGCACATCATGGGCATACGTTGAGTGTTGGCATTTCTCCCTGTCTTCAGCTTCCTAGATACACACATAGCTTTTAATTCAGTGAATGCAAAGCTATCATATTTAGTAGGCAGGATGCCACCAGTGGCATTCCCATTAGAAGACATACTAAGTGAAGGGTGGTGTAGGCACCTACCTAACCTAGTGGGAACTAAACTCTCTTAGGTTGGAGAAAGGGTGTGCTAGACCCTTGACTTACCCAACCCCAAGTTCAGTAGAACTTACTATCTTAAGCTAGTATTATATGTTCCTAGATACTAGTGGTTTTTCAGTTCATCAATACAAATGATTTATCTGGTAAAACAATGCAGGCTTGAATCTCAACCGCTGCACACCAATGTGAGAAGTTGGCCTGGTATATGCTGTCCACTAGTTAAAGTGGGCACCTTGTACCAGTCCAAACAACCCTTATGGTGATTAGGTCAAAGATAACCTTTATTGAAAGCTATCCTAGTGGTAGCAATGGAGAGCAGCCTTCAGGCTAAGTCTTGAATGAATGTTAAGCACCTTGTTTTACCAGAATGCAACCTTAAAGTATTGGTTAAATGAAAGGGAAACCACACAGTAGTTATAAAAGTATGTATTTATTATATATAACACTCTCTAGTATTCTCTACCCGAGGATAGAACACAAATCAAATAACACAGTTACAAAGAGTCAAACGTAAGTAGCACAATACACAGTGGGCTCCCGGGGAGACCAAACAATATACTAAATAAGTGGTATAAGAACCACGACTTGGGACTAGACCTAGTCTAGAAGGTGAAGAATCGCTGGGACCCCAAGGAACCACCCCAGGTTAGTGAGTAGGGACCCCACGGAGGGCGAGTGCAGAGTGAGAACACGACCGCGTGCTCCGTACAATTCAATGGGAAAGTCACGGTTGGAAATTCAGAGATTAAGGACCCTTCCCAGCAGATTACGAAGACAACCCTTGGAACTTAAGAGTTTGGAGAGCCACCCCACCTGTGGATACCTTTGTACCCCTTTGGTTTTGCTATGTTCGCCCTAAGTTTGCAGGGTATGCCCAGACGTGGGTCCCTTGCTCACTTTGCCACTGGATTCAAGATAGCCTGGCTGATGTCGGCTGTAAGCCAGAAACCGGTCCCAGGATGCTTGTTTCCGGTCCAGGGAAGACATGGCTTGGCAGTTTGGGCTGGACTGTTCCCATGAGGCACAGGGTCAGACTGATTTGCATATGGCCATGTCTGAACTGGGGTGGCGGAGTGAGCTAAAGAATGATGATGGATTAAACCCAGATCAGTTGACTGGGGGTGAGTGCTTGCAATGTTCAACACTCCGTCCATCATCCCCTTTGGTTTTGCTATGTTCGCCCTAAGTTGGCGGGGGTATGCCCAGACGTGGGTCCCTTGCTCACTTTGCCACTGGATTCAAGCAAGCCTGGCTGATGACGGCTGGAATGCCAGAAACCGGTCCTAGGATGCTTGTTTCCGGTCCAGGGAAGACATGGCTTGGCAGTTCGGGCTGGACTGTTCCCATGAGGCACAGGGTCAAGCCTGGTTTGCATATGGCCATGTCTGAACTGGGGTGGTGGAGTGAGCTAAAGAATGATGATGGATTAAACCCAGATCAGTTGACTGGGGGTGAGTGTTTGATTGGCTCAAGCGTTCCGTCCATCATCCCCTTTTGTATCGCTTTGGTCGCCCTAAGTTGGCGGGGTATGCCCAGACGATGGGTCCCTTGCTCACTTTGCCACTGGATTCAAGCAAGCCTGGCTGATGACGGCTGAAATGCCAGAAACCGGTCCTAGGATGCTTGTTTCCGGTCCAGGGAAGACATGGCTTGGCAGTTCGGGCTGGACTGTTCCCATGAGGCACAGGGTCAGACTGATTTGCATATGGCCATGTCTGAACTGGGGTGGTGGAGTGAGCTAAAGAATGATGATGGATTAAACCCAGATCAGTTGACTGGGGGTGAGTGTTTGATTGGCTCAAATGTTCCGTCCATCATCCCCTTTTGTATCGCTTTGGTCGCCCTAAGTTGGCGGGGGTATGCCCAGACGTGGGTCCCTTGCTCACTTTGCCACTGGATTCAAGCAAGCCTGGAAGATGACGGCTGAAATGCCAGAAACCGGTCCTAGGATGCTTGATTCCGGTCCAGGGAAGACATGGCTTGGCAGTTCGGGCTGGACTGTTCCCATGAGGCACAGGGTCAGACTGATTTGCATATGGCCATGTCTGAACTGGGGTGGTGGAGTGAGCTAAAGAATGATGATGGATTAAACCCAGATCAGTTGACTGGGGGTGAGTGTTTGATTGGCTCAAACGTTCCGTCCATCATCCCCTTTTGTATCGCTTTGGTCGCCCTAAGTTGGCGGGGGTATGCCCAGACTTGGGTCCCTTGCTCACTTTGCCACTGGATTCAAGCAAGCCTGGCTGATGACGGCTGAAATGCCAGAAACCGGTCCTAGGATGCTTGTTTCCGGTCCAGGGAAGACATGGCTTGGCAGTTCGGGCTGGACTGTTCCCATGAGGCACAGGGTCAGACTGATTTGCATATGGCCATGTCTGAACTGGGGTGGTGGAGTGAGCTAAAGAATGATGATGGATTAAACCCAGATCAGTTGACTGGGGGTGAGTGTTTGATTGGCTCAAGCGTTCCGTCCATCATCCCCTTTTGTATCGCGTCACATGCGTGACGCAACGGCGGCGCGAAAGTGGCACAAGGGGCTTGTAAATATGCCCCACAGTGTTTCAGACTAAAAGATGATGGAAGTAAAGAAAATAAATTTGAAAATGTATGCAGTTGTAAACCTCCCACCCTCTTCCACTGTTAGGAATATGAAGGAACAATAGGTAATAAGAACACTGGATGTAATACATTCAGGGCCAGATGTACGACCATTTCATTTTGCGAGTCACAAATTGCAATGTTTTGTGACTCGCAATTTGCGACTCGCACAATGGAATGTACAACAGTGTGTGAGACACTTTGCTATTCCCAATGGGGTCGCAAATGACCTGCCTCATCAATATTCATGAGGCAGGTCACAATTTGCGACCATTGGGAAAGGCCAGCACTCACAGGGATGGTGGCCTGCTGGGGTCAGCAGACCACCATGTCTGTGACTGCATTTACATAAAGCAGTTTTTTAGGGGCTTGTACATACCATACACCTTTTAGCGGTAGCAAACAGGCCGATTTCCCATTGCAACCACTAAAAAGGGTCATACATCTGGTCCTCAGTCCAGTATCCTTGGTTTAGACCTTTATATGACATCAGATGTCAGGCATGGTTAACGTAAGAGGCGAAAATATAGAAACTACATAAGAGAAAGTGTGGTTATACTTCCAGGTTAGTGGTAGAACATCTGGATCATGCAGGGAAAGTTAATTTAAAAAACCTTTGCAAAGTCATCATAATATTGTGGGTACTGTTATATAGAAGTTTTAAATATCAATGGTAATCAGATTGTTTTTCTTTTGCAACAATAATATGGACGTTTTACTCAGTTATTACTTTAATACTATGGCTTTTAATATTGTTTTAGGAATTTTGCATGTGTTTAGGTTTCATTTATTTGATCAATGTTCTTTACTTTTTAGATTTTTCTTTTTAGTTTTTTCAAGTTTACCTTATTTAAATACATTTTTTAATTGTATTTTTGTGGGTGGTTGGGTTTGAGAGGCTAGTGTTTTAAAATTAATGTTTTAATTTTGAATGCATTAGAAATGTTTTATTCTTTTTTTATAATTTATTTACATTTTAAAAAAATATACATTTTTAAAGTTTAAAATGAAGATTCTGGGTTTATAACGGTTGTCAGTGGAAAGTGTTTTAAAATAATGGTTGTATTATTTTAAGTAAATTACATTTTTTAAATTACTTTTACATTTTGAATTACTAAATGAACCCCTTCCATGCAGGTGTCAGCCAATGGCCTAGTCCCACACATCCTCCCCTGTGTGTCTTTTGGCCGTTAGTCAAACACTAGGAAAGGTAGAAAGGAAACTTTAGTTGCTTGCACCAAAGGTTACCTTTTTTAAAACAAAGGGTGGGGCAAAGTGAAATTGCTTACACTTGAACTCTCGACACCCCCACCCACCCATCTGTGACATTAGTGCATTGTGATGTGTCTCAGTGGATGACTGTTGCCCAGGCCCCAACTCGAGTAATGGAAAACAGCTCTGCGGCATGATCAGTAACTAAGCCAACATCTGAAGGAGAAGAAAATAGAATCTGGAAGCAATTTTTCAATTGTTGGAGTTCCATCCGATGGCTCGCCTTCCAGTAATTCCGAGGAATATGGTCACAGAAGTCATGATGTCACTTTGTAAGTACTATCTGTGCAGTAGAGAGACAGTATCAGGGTAGACCAGGCCAGAGAGCAGGCACATGCAGGGGCAAGCACAGGCTCATTGCTATCTTTGTAGCCCCCAATTAAGTGCAATCCCAAATTCCACCATTGACTGCAGATGTTGGATGTAAAGTCGATACAGCAAAGTTTTTGTCTATTGACTACATCCATCTCTTTTTGAATGTTGACTTCCTTGAGGAAATTGTGCACAATTTTGCAAGCACATTTGCGTGCTGAACAGATTCAAAGGGAGAATGGCACTTCTAGGCCTCATTTTAAGGTAGATTAGGAAAACAGTGGTTCATTTAAGGCCAATAGATCATGATAGCGATATATTTTCTTAAAAAAACAGAGAGGACAGTGAGTTCTATATCCAATAGCTTAAGGCAGTTTTTTATAGGCAAGTATGGAACGGGACACATGCAAACATTGTTAAGCAATTCATTTATTCATTGCACAATATTCATATCGGTATTCTACAAGGATTATAGATCCAGTGCTCACCAGCAATAAGTGAAAAAAGTGTGCTGTGTGAGTGAGAAAAACTTTAAAAACATACATCGAATTGACAACAAGAAGAAACTACTTATATACACTTTTTTAGATAATAAACAAGGAGTTTGGTTGTAATGCAGTCGCTGGCGTTTCGATCTCAAGAAATAGAGATCTTCATCAGTACAGGTATGCGAGCACCTAATATGTTTAAAGTAAAGACAAAAGAAGGTTCAGACAGTGTCCCAGTAAACTGCATGCTAGCGGTGTAATTTACTATACACTTAGGTTCTAATTAATAACTGGACAGTGGGGGCTAGCCATGTAGGAAAGAATGAGTCACGAGAATAAACACAAGGAGAGAATAAAACTCCTAGCAATGTTATGTGAAGAATGAGTAACAAGAATAAACAAAAGGAGAGAATAAAACTCCTGGCAATGTTAACAGTGCCTAAGGATTGAATAGGTCACTGGGGTGAAGCTGCAAGTGAAGTGTACAAAGCTTCGGTGGAGCGTGCTTTGCATAATCGTGGGGGTTGTACAAGGAAGGGCTGCCAGAGATGTGAATAAGGCAATAATGGCAGAGCACGCACATCGGGATGGAGAACGACTTACTTAATTATCCCAAGAATTGGAGTGAGGCAAGTGGTGCGCGGCATCGGTGGGCTGAAAGGCACCCTATAGGAACACATCCTTAGAAGTGGACTGCTGCAATATTTTGGTTCCTACGATCTAATTTAGAAATTAGAAGTTAGACCATATCGAAGGAGGACGTAGTGCTGGAGGTTGAACAAGGGGAAAAAACGTACTTACTGGTTGATTACTGGACACAGGAGTACTTGTATGGCCAATTCAGGCACCGGAGGAACCGGAAGCCTATGCAATTAGTAGGGGTACCGGAACGTCTGATCTGAAAGAGAACCAAGAGGGTCACCATGTGTAGTGGTGCCCAGGGCTGCAAATATTGTGTGAGAGAGTGCGGCAAAGATACTTACTTGGAATGAATCCACTGTGTTCTCAGGAGACAGCGGCCGGGTGGGAGCTCCGTGGACCTCGGGTGCTGAATGCACTGTGAGCGAGGGTCATTGGCAGAATAAGTACCGGAAGTGGTGAGCGTGAGCAACCACTAGAGAGCTGACCCGAGAAGGAAGCGAGCATGCACACGCTGTTTCATGGTCGCTCGCTGTGCATAATGACCCGACCAGTCTATACCCGCATGGGTAGACGCAGTAATACCAAGAATGGATCTTAATAAAAGAGCCCAGAAGGGTAGAATTCTGTAGCTCACCATTTTAAATAATTTGAGATCGAGGCATGGAGAAACTACATAGACTCATGGTTGCACTAATGCGAGGAATGACTACGTAAGAAGCAAGCTACTCATGTCAATCTAATTGTCAATGTAATTTATACCTAGTTTCAGCAATGTGAATATGAATCACAGCTGGACGAATTAGTGTCCATAATTGTGAAGAAGGCAGAAAGCAGTTACACATTGCTATCAGGCAGCTCTCAAGAATTTCCATAGGGCTTTCCAGTCTGAACGGGCAGCTTATTTTGCGGCTGAGATCAGGCGCAGTAGCAAGGGCACTTTACAAGGGACGCCGGGTGAGGAGCTCTGGCCGGGAGCTCCTCCGACTGGGAACTGACTCTGGCACTTGCCCCGGGTCCCTCTCCCTCTCCTACCTCCTAATCCATGGTGGATCTTGTGCCTGCACTCCGGTGCCTTCCTTTCCCCCTGGAGTTCTCCGGCTAGCCTGCTACACAACCTCCGAGTGTCCCGAGGGAGCGCCCACGGAGCCTTTACCATCATGGCCGCTGGCTCGGCGGTGAAGCCTCTCTGCTGTGGAGTTTGAGCAGGCGGCTCTCCCCCCTCTGATTGCCACCCTCCTCCAAGATTTGTCCTCTTGTTCCATGCACTCTAGATGCCATCGAGTTTGACAAGCCGATGGGGAATGCAGAAATAATAACGCCGATAACTTCCCTGGTTGCGAGATCCGACGACCTAATATGGCAGAATGGGTCGTTCTGAAAACGGAGGGATCTAATGGCTTATCGGAGCCTCTGATTATTTCGCCGAGCATTGGATTTAGCGAATTTATAGCCGTTCACACACTCGGCAGAAATACTTGCATCTTTTTCTCGTCTTTTTAAAGGCTTTTACGGTGCGTGTTTGGGGAGTGCTGCCTGATTGTAAAATGGCGGCCACACGCATAACGCGGAGCTTCTCTTACCGGCTTCGCTCTTCGATAGTATGCCAGCGAAATAGTGACCAAGCATAAAAATGTGGGTTGCGGTTGAGGAAGAGTGATGTCAACGGGGTTTGCAGTGGACTCGTGACGACCCCCAACGGAGCTGTGCCTGACTCTAAAATGGCGGCCAATTTAGACAAAGCGATCGGCTTTATTCACTCGATCTGCCTTAGCGTCTTTGTAAGAGCGCGAGTATTGATGGGAGCAACGCCTGCATTTCCTGAAGTGCGCTCATTGTGTATACTGCATAGCTGATTTGGCTCCCACATTTTTTTTTTGTCCTCACGCTGAGCTCATAAGGGGCCAGTTCAAGGGCCTCCCCCCCAAGACTCGGCCTCTCGTTCTGCTCTCTACAGCCCTGCCCAGAATGACCCGCGACACACTCCAGATTTGCAGCCAGATTTGCATCTCCAGGAACCCAGAGGTGACTTTTTTTCCCTGAGCTGAACTTTTCCTTACATAACCCTACCAGGACTGTGCCAGACCTCAAGATGGCATCTGGATTTCATTCCGACCATGGTTTCTCACCCCCGCGCTAATCTGAAAATCTCTGAGTACACCTGATCACTATCCTGACAGCGGAGCCCGAGCATTATGTTCGACGCCTGGTGGAGCTGCTCTGTTCAGCTATTGAGGAGATCAGCCTTGGTTCATCCCCTTGACCGTCCCCTACCCAGCCGGACTTTGGGCACAGTTTCTCCCCATCTCCCAGTCTCGCCCATCCCCCCCCCATTATATTTCTGTAACTCTGCTTTTTCCTTGTCTCCTATCTATCTATCTGACCGATGCCCGATGGAGCCACCTTAAGAGCTATAGGGGAGTCTGGCTGTGGATTCCCTCCTCGGCCGTCACCTACCCAGTCGGTCATTGGGCAGACTTTCCCTTCGTCTCTCATACCGTCTACCCCCTCTTCCTCTCCCTTCTCACTCCCCCTCTCCCCCTTTCTGCTCTATCTGTCTCTCCTTCTCGCTCTTTAATGTGTTGCATATATTTGTTGTAACGTGTAATTGTTTTCATTGTTGTAACATTGTTGAACCTTATGTAAAGCGCTCTGATACCTACGGGTCTAGTCAGCGCTATATAAAACTCATTAAATAAAATAAAATAATAAAAACCCCTCCAAAAGCATCTTTTCCATACTTAAGGATCTTAAACGGGTGGGGTCATCTACAACACCTTTGATGTCATCGGATGAGCAATGTGAGGCTCTTGCCTCCTTCTTTGTTGAGAAGGTGGAGAAAATCTATAATTCCTTTCCCCAAGCTGCTCTGTGCCCTGACCCCGTTCTTAGTTCCGTCACTACGCATACTCTCGCTGCTTTTCGCCAATCTCACAGGACGAGTTGCGCATGCTATGCAGTAGGTCAAATCGGGCTGGCCTGCAGACCCCCTTAAACCAGAGCAATTTGTGAAATCTCTTCCTGTGCTCCTCTCTCCGATGGGACAGGTGATTAACTTATCTCTATCTAAAACAGTTGTCCCTAGGACTTGGAAGCAAGCTAGGGTGGTCCCCCTATTAAAAAACCCTCCCTTGATTCAGCTAAACCGGAGAATTTTCGCCCCATTTCTCTCCGCCTTGGGTTTCCAAGATTTCAGAGACCTATGTCAATTCCATCTTGACAGGTTTTTTGGAAGATAACAACATTCTGGACCCTTCGCAGAATGGCTTCCGCTCAGGTCACAGCACAGAATATGCCCTCCTAGTGGTGACTGAACATCTGAGGGCCACACTAGATGTGGGACGTACGTCGGCACTGATTTTAGTAGATCTCAGTGCCGCGTTCGATACGGTCTCCCACCAGATCCTGCTGCAACGGTTGGTGGAGGTGGGCATTGTAGGCACTGCCCTGGATTGGTTCGCCTCTTTCCTCTCTGAGAGAACCTTCCAGGTGACGGTCCCCCCTTTTTCCTCCTTGATCCACACCTTGAAACAAGGGGTGCCACAGGGCTCGGCATTGAGCCCTACACTGTTTAATCTTTATGTCCAACCGCTAGCAGCTGTGGCCAGAAGCAGAGGGCTGACAGTGGTATCGTATGCTGACGATACACAGCTGGTAGTGGCACTCTCAGACGACTCCGTGCGGGATGCCTCTAAGTTTCAGAGTGATCTTACAACTATCGCTGTGTGGTTGTCGGCCAACTGTCTGCAGCTCAATGCTGGTAAGTCTGAGATCCTGCTGGTTGGGAGGAACCCAGAGATGTGGAGCGAGCGCTGGTGGCCTACTACCCTGGGCTGTGCACCCACCCCCAAACAGGTGGTAAAAAATCTGGGTGTCTGGGTGGACCTCGGCCCTCAGCTTCCAAGTTCAAACTAAGAAGGTGGCAGGGACCTGCTTTGGAATACTGCGAGGGCTCAAACCACTGCTAGGGGTTTTTCGATCCGCCCACTCGGCAGGTTATCATCCAGGCCTCCATTCTGTCTAGATTGGACTATGCTAGCTCACTATACTTGGAATCCAAATAAGACTGAGGATTCTGAGACTTCAGAGGGTTCAGAATGCGGCGGCCAGAACTCTGCTCAGCCTCCCTAGAACTTGCTCCACCTCATGTGCTTTCCGACGACTACATTGGCTGCCGGTGGCCAGCTGTGTGGAGTTTAAGTCCCTCTGTATCGCTTTTAAAATTCTGAAATTTTCCTCCCCTGGTATTTTGGCCAACCTGCTCCTACCTTACACACCCACCTGCCAACTCCGGTCTATTGGGTCAACATCTGGCGGCTGTCCCTAGGGTGAGGAGGGTGCGTGCCGGTGGGCGCTCCTTCTCCGTACACTGGCAGCCAAGCTCTGGAATTCTCTCCACTGCGCATCCGCAGTCTGAATAAGTATTTAGCTTTCCGTAAGGCACTTAAAACCCATCTATTCCCCCCGCCCTAGGCCCTGTGGTTCTCTTCTTATTGTCTCCCTATCTGCTGCTGCTAGTGCTGGGACACCCCTTTGCTGGGGCAGCTGTGCACTCTACAAAACTACTTAACCTAACCTAACATTGAAGGAACACATATAAACATAAAAGGAATAAAATATAAGTTATAGATATTAAAATATTAAAAACAAAAATTTCCAACAAACAACAATTACAAACAGACAACAATTTCATGGGAGTCAGTTTCCAGACCCCACATGTGTTATGACAAAGTACATTCCATAGTGTGATGACCTGTCAATTATACAATGCAGAAAAAAGAGGAAAGATGGCAGAAGAGGGTTCAAAGAATTACTTTCCACTCCTCCTGTGTGTTCAGTCCTTAGGCAATCGATTGGCATTTGAATATCCATTTGCATTCCACCCTGTTCAAAATCATCTGGTTGTTGCCACCTCTTGGTTGTGGTCTCAAAATGTCAATTATTTGCCAAGTGAAGTCATTTTCAGAGTGTGCTTTTCCCAGAAAATGTTCAACCAGAAGGGCTGTGACGAATTTGCAATGAATTCTGCTTTTATGCTGTGAGATTCTTGCCTTGGTTTTCTGTGTTGTTTGGCCTATGTATAACAGGTTATAAGGGCAATAAATACAGTAAATTACATTGCATGAGTTGCAGTTGGAAAAGAAGCCAGGCGTATGTTTTATGTTGCCATGCTCAAAGGTTCTAGTATTTGTCGTAGAAGTGCAAGCCATACAATTTCTGCATTTATAGTGACCGAGGACAGGGGGAGTCCTAGGGACAAGTTGATAGTAGTGTCAGTTTGTTTGGGCTGTGTGCTCTCACTAGATGATCTCTAATCTTGTGGCCCCATTTGAATGAAAAAAGGGGGGCTTTGCAAGTGATATTAGCAGTGGTAAGAACTTTCCAGTGTTTTTTTATGCTTTTGTCAGTTTCTTACTGATAGAGCAAAATGTGGTCACACATGTGATTCTCGACAGAGGCGTTCTCTGCTTAGGCTGTAGAAGGATATCTCTATGAGAATACCATGCTCGTTTGAGTGAGCATTTTATCAGGCGTCTTGGGTATCCCCTGTCTAGGAGTTTCTTGGAAAGTACTTCAGATTCTCTAAAGAAATCCTCCCTGAATTTAGAATTGCGTTGAATGCTCAAATCTGGCCATAGGGGAGGCCATCCCTAAGGGCTCTTGGGTGTGAGCTGGAGTACTGGAGTAGAGTGTTGCGTCCCGTATGGAAAAATGTAGTGTATAATTCACCATCTATTGTTTTAACCATGATATCCAGGTAGTCAATTTGCTCATTGCTAAATTGATATGCAAACTTCAAATCTGGTTGGCAGGTGTTAAGCCAGTTGCAAAATGTTAGGAGGTCAGTGTTGTTTCCTGACCAAATCATGAAAACATCGTCGAGGTATCTCCACCAGAGACGGATCTTGTTAAAGTAAGAGTTTTGGGTGTGGAGGATGTGTGTGATTTCTGTGTCATCGACAAACAAAATGGCAAAGTTAGGAGCGAAAACAGCCCCCATTGAAGTGCCTATGCACTGTCTGTAAAATGTATCATCGACTAGAAAGTTGTTTTTTGGAAGTTCCAATTGTAGTAGGGAAATAATAACATCCGTGGGGACTTGATGGGGGAAAGGTCTCGAGTTGAGGTGTCTTCTTATTACCTTGATTCCCTTATCCTGTGGTATGTTGGTGTACAGTGATTCTATATTCAACATAACAAGAAGTTCACAATCAGGGTCAAACTTTTCCAACTCGACAAGATTGATAAAGTGAGTGGTGTCTTCGACTTAGGTAACAGTGGTATGGACAAGGTCACGGATGAAAAAATCAATGTACATACCTAGAGGTTCCAAGATTTAACCACAACCCAAGAGCATGGGTCTGCCAGGGGGTGCTTCAGAGGTTTTGTGAATTTTGGGCAGGGTATATAAGACCCGGGTAAGTGGGTTCTTATTGTTAAGAAAAAGGTATTTGTTATGGCTAATGAATCCTATTTCTTCTGCCTCTTTGGTAATGGTCTGGATCAAGTTCTTTATTTCATGTAAAGGGTTATGAACAATGGGTTCATAGTGTAGTACATTGCCCAACTGGCAGAAGATTTCATTGCTAAAACTAGTCTGTTCTTGAATCACTATTCCCCCTCTGTTGTCACAAGGTTTAATAACTAAATCATCCTTAGATTTAAGATCCCACAGGCTCTTTTTTTCTTCCAGACTGATGTTGTATGGTGAGAAACTGTACCTGTCTTTTAGGTTTTCTAGGTCTCTCAACACCAGATGTTCGAAAGTCAAGATTTCAGGAGGCATTGAGCCAGTGGGGGGTTGGAAGGTTCATTTAGGATGTAGTCCTGTAACATCCCTTTTGGGTGGTTCATCTTTGACTAGAAAGAAAGATTTTGATCTGAATTTTCTAAAGAAATTGAATATTTCTGTCTGTAGTGTAAACCAATATGGTTTCTCAGTGATGACAAACGAGAGAGAGACCTCTGCTCAGTAGAGCAATTTCCACTGAGGATAGCATATGTTTTGATAGAA
Organism: Calotriton arnoldi; assembly: GCA_963921515.1. Lineage (NCBI taxonomy): Eukaryota > Metazoa > Chordata > Amphibia > Caudata > Salamandridae > Calotriton > Calotriton arnoldi. The sequence continues at coordinate 1,567,583 of CAWUFW010002172.1, forward strand.
TAAAGATAGGTATTTCTTGGGTTGTGATCAACTGGTCCATGGCGGGTAGGTCTAGCACTGGTACCCCCATTGGTAGAATTTCCGTCTCGTTTGTCGTTCCCCTGGTGGGAAATTGTTCCTGTTCTTGGCTCTGCCCCTGCCTCTGACCCCAAAGGACTGTTGGCCTCTCCCTAAAAAATTCTGTGCATGGGATGATGTGCTTGGCTCTGCACCTGGATCAGAGTTGTCTGATTCAGCTGAGGAATCTGAAAAAGTAACAGGTTGTTTGTCCTTAAATCTGCCCCAAGCACCAGTGTAGTTGTTTTGGGTGCCCTGCGGGGTGGACGTGAAAAAGCCGTCCAGTAGGTATTGTTAAGTTCTTTCTTTATGGTAATTCTTTGTATCCTTAGATACTTTTGTGGATTTCTTGTGGTGTTCAGATTTTGGAAGTCTAGTATTGTTCTCTCAAGTTTATCTAGGACCTCTTTGGCGTCTACAAGTGTATCTAATTCTAGTATCGCTTTTTCTAGCGCTTGTATTTCTTTCAGTTCATTTTTTGCTATGCTCTAGGGCAGTATCTATCCCTAAGACCATCCAATGGCGTGAACACGTGGTGCCAATATGAGCGAATCTGTGTTTGAATTTCTTATCTTGGATAAATATGGCCGGGATATTGCGGACTTGTAGGCCTATTGGGATTATGTCTCCTCTTAAGTATTCTGGAAGTATACATGCATGTAGTTCAGAACATGTGTCTCTTTTTTAGTTTCTCAAGGGTGGCAACTTTATCTGGTGTGGTATTCGTAGCGGCCCGACTGGATTAGATGTATGGAACAAGGAAGGGCAGCTTATGATTTTAGCAATATTTTCTTCAGTGTAAGTTGGAATGTCAGAGTTGGACATGTTATGGCTTAGTTCAAAGGACAATACAAAGCAAAGTCTATAATAGTAAATTAGAAAAGTAAAAAAAAGTAAATTACCAAAACAGTATGAAACTAAACTAAATGTATAAACAGTACAGAACAAAAATGTCTAAGAATGAGACTGACAAAAAGATTACAGAAAATTACAGAAAAAACACTAATTAGTGGTAACTCTTGCAGTTCAGCAACTGCACATGATATGTATTGCATAACAAGGGGACCCCAATTTTTTGAACTTGGGTAATAGATAGATTAGGAAAACAGTGGTTCATTTAAGGCCAATAGATCATGATAGCGATATATTTCTTAAAAAAACAAAGTGGACAGTGAGCCTATATCCTACTGCTTAGCAGTTTTTTATAGGCAAGTATGGGGCGGGACACATGCAAACATTGTTAAGCAATTAATGTATTCATTGCACAATATTCGTATCGGTATTCTACGAGGATTATAGATCCAGTGCTCACAAATATATGAAAAAAAGCGTGCTGTGGTGAGTGAGAAAAACTTTAAAAACATACATCGAAGTGACAACAAGAAGAAACTCCTTATAGAAACTTTTTATATAATAAACAAAGAGTTTGGTTGTAATGGGGTCGACAGCGTTTCGATCTCAAGAAATAGAGATCTTCATCAGGACAGGTGTGTGAGCACCTAATATCTATAAAGTAAAGACAAAAGAAGGTTCAAACAGTATCCCGGAAAACTGCATGCAAGTGGCATAATTTGCTATACACTTTAGGTTCTAATTAATACTGAACAGTTGGGGCTAGCCATGTAGGAAAGAATGAGTCACGAGAATAAACACAAGGAGAGAATAAAACACTTGGGAAAGTTGAAGACGTTTCTGGGCCGTAGGCCAAAAATGGGGATAGTGCACAAACCAAGCATAGAGTCCTACTGGTATACCTGCATGGTTTTGATAAAACCAAGCTTCGCACAGGTCATGAGCAGAGATTGGTTTTCAATATCGCAGCATATGCTGCATTTCAATGATAATTCTGCTGCATTTTCCTGCGACCATCTAGATCATGACCGGTTGTTCAAAATTCAGCCTGTCGTGGAACATTTGTCTGCCAGATTGCCAGAGGTTTATACTCCTGAAAAGAATATAGCCATTAATGAGTCCTTGATCATGTACAAATGGCGGCTTTTCTTCAGGCAGTACATACTGAGAAAAAGAGTTTGTTATAGCATCAAAATGTACATGCTATATGAGACCGGCACTGGTTATGTATACAGAGTGTATACAGGGAAGTACTCCTCTGTGAATCCTGTAGGTTGCTTCTCCACACTAGGAGTCACTGCAAAGATTGTATAGGAGTTTGTCCACTCACTCCTTCATAAAGGTTATAGCCTGTATGTGGACAACTTCTACACAGGACCAAGCTGTACATACCTGACCCTTTGGTAGTGCAGTCCAATGCAACCACAGTGCATTCCTGCAGGAGCTTGTTTGAAAGAAGATCCACAAATCCCAAAGCACTCCATTACATTTCAATGAACTGCAGTTAAATGCTTCAATATGCGGGATGTGTATGTGTTCACAACAGTCTATGATGAGAGCTCTTTCCAGTCATGGTTTGGCGTCAGTTGGCAGTTCATAAGCCCTTCTGTCTACTTGATTACAATAAGTGCTTGGCGGAGTGCATACGAATGACCATACAACGCAAGTTGTAAACTATCATATGGTATACAAATATGATTATCCACGTGATTAAGTTAGCAATATACAATGCATATGCTGTTTACTATCAGACTACCACACGAAGACCAATATCTTTCCTTGAGTTTCAGTTGGCCTTCGTTGAAAGTCTCACTGCTGAAGAAGCAGTAGCCTCCACCTTCATCTGCTGTAGAGGATGTGGCAAGGCTGCAGGATCGGCACTTTTCTAACCGCAGTCATGCAGTAGCAAGAAAGACTCAGTCTAGTCTAAGCAAGGAAAGAGGCAGGAGACTCACAGTTATTGTCCACAGTGCCCATCTCAGCCAGGCCTATGTTTTCCAACTCGCTTTACGTTGGACCAAATTAAAGTGAAGTACTGGGAAATTGACTGAGACGATGCTGAAGATTTATAAAGCGATGTGCCTCAGCATAGGATTATATGGGGCAGATATATGGGGATATAAGAAATGTGAAGGTGTGCAAGTTATGGAAAATGATTTTTTTAGATACCTCCTAGCGATCCCCAAAAGTGCGTCAGTATATGTATCCCATACTGAACTTGGCGCTCCCTTTGTTGAAGATATGATTAAGTTAGAACCAATACTGTTGTGGCACAAAATCTGGGGGCATATTAGCAAGGGCACTATCGCCGCTTTAGCGGCACCATTGCCGCTAAAGCGGCGATATTTATATCGCCCTATCAGCAAACTGTCTCTAACAGCAGTTAGCGACAGTTTGCGGGCATTAGCGCCCGTTTTCACCGCTTTGCATGTCCAGCGATATTTATCGCTAATGACATGCAAAGTGGAGCGTTCCAACGAACAAACCTGGGAAACACTCGCTAACAGGCCTATCGCCTATTAGCAAGGTGGCCATGGCCCCAGTTAGCGACGTGAAAAGTCGCGCTAACCGGGGTCATCGCCATTTATTTAACACCTGCAGTTAGCAGGTGTTAGCCATACCTAACATGGGGGTGGATTATGCTGATACGACCACAGGGTCGTATCAGCAAGGTGTTCTCCCTTCTCCATGCAACATCGCTGGTTTTTCAGCGATGTTGGCTCCATTTCCCCGCTATCGCTGGAATATTCATCGCCATAGCGCTAATCGTTGCTAATACAGCGTTAGCGTGGCGATATATTCCAGCGATAGCCGGCGATAAAAAAAATCACGCTAAGCAGGGTTAGCGATGATTATCGCCTCTTCTTGCTAATATGCCCCCTGGTCTTTTGATCACACAGAACTCAACAAAGCAATAATTGGTGACTGTTTAAAATCATCATTTTATTCACGCATTCCATGGCTGGCGTACGTTGAACGATTTCTTAGTGACATGGCCCACCCCCAGTACTTTGAGAAACCCGAAACACTGGGTACTATCAGCAGAAAATTGCTACAAAAGGAAGCTATGGTGCACCTGGAAACAATTAAATTGGCTACTGATCTTTCTAAACCCAGTGTTTTAAAAAATCAACTGATTTTAACTACTTTTACTATCCAGCCATATCTTAAATACGTTTTAAATGTTCGCCATAGGTTTGTTCTTACGCGTTTAAGATTATATATACTCCACAGATTAACCACTTTCCACACTATGAACGATTGGTCCTCAAATCTTACAAACTGCCCTTGTAACGATAACATGCTCCAGAACACAATGCATGTGGTACTCTTTTGTAAATTTTATACTGTATATAGAAAGAGGTATGTTCTTCCGCTTATTAAACACATGTCTTTTACTCAATGCTGTCCTGCATACCTATATATACAATCATTGCCAACACTAGAGATGTGCTGCAGAATGGCGTCTTTTCTATGGGCAGTTTTTTACGCTAGAAAAAAACTACGTGCTGTTACCATCTATGTCATGATAAATAGAGTAAAATCAATCACGTCATTTTTAAAATGTATAGTGAAATGCAGAAAAACAATTTTTATTTGAATCCTGCACTTTATCCATTTTAACAGAAATGAAATTACTGTGACCATATCTAACTGTATCCCTTTTTTATTGTGTAAAATACTCTGCAAATTTTATCTCATGTAAGCTTTTTAACATATGTGATAATGAAATGTTTTTTTAATTGTATGCTTTTACGATTTTACGACAAAAATCGAATAAAGCTTGTTCTGACTCTGACTGAGATGGAGCTGGCTTAGTGTATACCTTTTAATGGCTTTGCAAGGATACATGCCTTCCATGGGCAACTTCTTCACTAGGCAAGCAGCCGTTCAAATTGTTTCTTGTAGCTGAGAAAAGCTTTGAACTTAGTAAAGTATTCCTCAACATGTTTGCATTAGTTTCAAAGGTAGAGATGCTCACTCAGTTCTAGGCCTCAAGGCATTCTTGGACACCCCCCAACTCGCATCCACAAACTGGAAGGAGCTAGATTTAGCACAGCAAGTTCACTACAGGAGCATGAACGACATGTCTTCTTCCACTTTGTCAGGTAGCTGCCATGTAAGAGATTAGTAAAGTTTCACTTGGCAAGTATATGGGATTAGTAAGGTCTTTGAAGCACCGGAAACACAAACAGGTAGGAAAAATGTAGGCTTTCACAGGACTATTGCATAGGTAGAAGGAATGCTGTCACTTGATCGTCACCAAAGAACTCAATCACATCAGCGCTGCACTGACTCTGATACTTAATTACTCCCTCACTCAACTAGCCAGATGACGCCAAACCATACAGAACACAGCAGTCAGGCTCAGACTCAACCTCCCACCATGTACACAGCCTGCACCTCAAAAAACGTTACTGGCCCCCTTCCACATGCAAGCTCTCTTCAGACTTTCAGGTTTCAGAAACCTTCCAAACACCTATACTCAGCTGAACTCCTATTCGCACACTTTTCATGAATATGCAGAACCAGAACAGGCAGTAGTGCCGTCTCATACCTTACTTCAAAAGCCTGGAATAATGAGTCCTTCACATCTGCACTGCCTCTAAAATTCTTAAATTACCTGTTATGCTAAACACCTGGCTCTTCAACTAGGCGAGTCTATGGATCATCCCAGACTGTGCCTATGTTGGTGGCAGGATACCATCCTGGGTGATAGCTAAGGGTGGGCGTAGTTCGCGTAGTCGTGCTACGCGAAGCTACGCGAAGCTACGCGAAGACGTCGGGGCGCTACACGAGCTATACGAGCGTGCGTAGCTGCTTGTCGCGCCCGTTCGCGATGCGTTTTTCTTCTTCGGGAACGCGTTGTGCGTGTTCGGGACGCTGTTTGCGTGCTCGGGGGCGCGAACTTACCCATGCGGTCCCCTATGGGTGCGGCCATTTTGTTTTTCACTTGTCCCGCCCGTTCGTGATCCCTTATTTCCTGTTCCGGGTCGCGTATAGCGTGCTCGCGATGCGCATTCCATGTTCGGGAACGCGTTGCACGTGTTCGCGACGTTTTGGCATGCTCGGGGAGAAATATCGCGCGAACTTACCCACGCGGTCGCGATGGCGCGGCCATCTTGTTTTTCACTCTATGCTATGGTTCTGGGCCTGCTTTTCTATCCTCCCTCAATCTTTGGAATCCTTAGTTTTTTACACTATTTTTCAATTTTTCTTTATTTCTTATCTATCTGTCTCGCTGCCTAAGTCTATATTTTGCATCTTTTTCTACTTTTTACTGTGTTTTTTACTTTTCGACTGTTTTATATAACTTTCTTCTTTAAGCTCCTACTTCTTCCCCTAACTTTATTTTTCCCTTCTAACTTTTCTTTTCCGCCTCGTCCTCCCACCCCAGAACCATGGCGAAGGGTAGCAGTGCCAGTAACGGCTCGAAGGGCAAGGCGCGTGCGCCCAATCGCCGCCTGCCTTGCGGTAGACTGCGCCCTGCAGGGGTGCAAGCCCGCCAGCTTTTTACTGAGGCGGAGGTGGCCGCCCTTGTTTTTTTTTTAGTTCAGCGCCACCTCCCCTTGACCTTGGCAGCAGGCGGCAGGCCAGGCTCCGGGTACCCGACCCAGGAGCGTCACCGCCCGGTGGGCGAAGGTGCGCCGGGCAGTGTTTCGCTGCTCAGGGGTCCGGCGCACCCATAACCAGCTGGCCCACCGGTGGTCAGACATCCTCGACCGGGAGCAGGACCTGTTGGACCTGCTAGGTGTCGAGGTCGTGGGGCTTGGTGAGTAGCTAATATATATAGTAGTATAAGTATTGTGATTTGTGTATAAAGGTTTTACAAATAAGAATACTGCTGCTTACATATTACATTGCAGGTAAATTACGTTTCAAATCAAAATCTTCTGTGATTGTAGGACACAGGTGCTGGGCGCTACTCTTACTTGTTTGCAACTTTGCGCTCGCTTGTCCTTATTATTATGTAAGAGTTTACTTTAGAGAACTTCAATTAGGTAATGCTATTGCTAGAGAGACTCTAGTCCTTCCTTTGTCCTCGTGTCAAATAGTGGTTGATGGATTGATAGTTTGATACTAGGTTTAGTTACTATTAGTTGATAATTTTTGAGCGGTCTGCGTGACGCATCCTCTGTCACTGAGTGCTGCTTACCCCATTCCTTAGTAGAACCTTTTGTAGTTTGTTTAGTTAGTGGTAAGCTTAGCAGTGTCAGTCATCTGCAGAACATCAGACTTAACCAACCAACAATTTGGTGTATGCATTATGCACCAATTTATGCATGTGTCCTCCTTGTCATCTATGCATTTTTGAGGGCTAAAAAAATTGGAAATGCAGACTTAATGAACAATTGGCCCGCCTGGAATAGGTGGGCTAGGTCAGGTGGTACTTAGGCTTAGTTAGTGTTCTGGATTTTATTTGAATCAATCAGAATGGAACACTGAATTAGTGTTCCCAAATAAGTAGATTGTCCGTGAATCCACGCAAGCCAGTAGTTGATCGGATTACATTGGTCAATTGTATTGTAATTTTTGTTTCCTAAAACATTTTTTGGAGCGTTTTTTTACATAATTTATTTGTTTCACAGCAATCATTAATGTTTGTGTCTTTCTTTATTATCTCTTACATGATCACTGATCTGCAGCACCCAGGGGCAAGAATACGGGGTCCGATTCGGCGGGACAACCACCAGAGGACCGCTCCTCTACCGAGGCCCTGCTGCTGGTCCCAGTAAGTCCTCCAGTGGTTAATATTAACATTTTTATTGCCCTAACTTTTACTGCACCTTATTTTTTCAGAACTATTAATTATGGTTCACCACTCCCTAATTCTATTTTTTACAAAAGATTCTTTGATCTTGACTTGACTATCTGTTTCTAAATTCTGTTTATCCCTGCCTGTAAGTTCTAACTGCCTCTGCTATGAATGTCTGTACTACTAATATTAGTCTGTCGCTAAGCTTGCCCAGTTTGCATTGCCACTCTTTATTGTACGGTTTTGAATAAAACTCAGATTGACCAATAGCTGAGTCCAGTCCTTTCGGTTGTCCTCTTCTAGGCTTCTTAATCTGGAGGCTTTGACAATTACCACAAACCAAATGCCCAACCAGATATTTGACTATTTTTGATAGGATATAGTACATACTACTACTGATGTGGGGAATGGGATTCTGCACAGCCCCATGCAGAACTATGCACAAGAAAATAGGATGTTGGTGATGGAGTTTGGAACTTGGACCTTCCTCACACCTCAGTAAGAAGTGAACCCCCAATCCCCTGAACGACTAGCTATAGTGTCTCATTAGGTCCCCGAACCCCCACCCGAAGATATCCAATGATTACACAACCCAGAACAGATAACACCCTTTAGCTCACTCACTCGTGTAAGTCCACCACCACCACCACACCAAATACCACAGAGTCTAAGTGTAAGTTCAAAAGGTTTATTTTCAACTAACAAGCTCTGTATGTTGTTCTATCAAATTCCGTGTACTCCAGCCAGCTCCAACAGCAAAATGCATAAGATTAAAACAATAAACATTGTTACAACAAGTGCATGATGATATAAGAAAAAAGATCTGTGCGAATTCTGGAGACTCCTCACCGTAGAACGTAGAATTACTGGTTACATGCATCATTCATAAGCTCTGGAAATCTCTGGTTCGTAGAAGGGAATCCTCTGCCTGAGAAAAATGGTGCGTGTTATATAGTATAATGCAAGCATTTCTCAGTCCTGCAAAAAAAGTGTAACATGTTACCTATGGCTAAGCAATACGGACTAACCGAACTCCATAACAAAGTGGCTTGTTTTTCGACCTCTTGTACGCAACGCTCAGACAGTAGCTGTATGTGCTCATGTGGGAACAAAAAGGCGTCTTACTATTACTGCACAACAAGCTGCGAGGTAACATGCGCAAAAGACATGAAGCGAAAAATGGTTGCATGGCTCAGGCTAACTTTGCAAAGAGTAGAGTATAGTATAATAATGACCCTAGGGACCATAACACTACTAGTGTCTACTGACTGTACTCTAGTACCCGTTTTGGACTATTGAATGTGATTTATAATAATATGTATGTATTAACTTTTTTTTCAATCTTGCTAATGAAAAAGAATAAATAGGGGGAGGTGTACAGGCATCTAAAAATGTGTCATGTTTTTATCTAGGCGTACTAGCGACCACCAGTGGCGGCGGGGCCACCGGCGATTCTAGCATTCCGGAGGGGGCAGGAGAAGATGCGGCACCTGCAGGAGCTACTGGGGGAGCCAGCAGCAGTGGCGGGCGGTGGTAAGTTATTATTCATGACTTATTGACATTGCACTAGCTGGAAGGGTGTGTGGACTTCACTCACTGTACTGTTGTTGAGACTTATTAGGTATGAAGTTGTAGTGAACATTATACAACGGTTAAAGAAGATACCCTTTACTTAGCATGAGCAATGCAGTAGCAATAGCATTACCAGCGTGACTTGATTAACCAATGGCCTCTTATATGTGACTCCAACTCAGCTGTGAAAGTTTTATGGATGAGACTAAGTCTAAAAGTCAGATCAGATGACCTTGATGGATGTGTTGAACAAAAGGGAAAAAAGGGTGGAAGGAGGAAGGGCGGGCGAGATTTAATATGATGACTGGCAGAGAAGGATACGTTGGAAGCATGGATAGTTGTCTGATAGGAATCAGATGAATGTGTTGTTGAAGGATGGGTGGAAGGTGAAAGAAGAATGGATGCCTGCCTGGGTGGGCGACACAGTATGGGTGGATTCTGTGGATAGCAAGAATCATCAGCGGTGTTTGGGTGAAACTCAAAGCCAAGGCAAGCAACGGAGTGAGTGGACGCATGCGTTGTTGTTGGTGAAACAAAGTAAGGTTTGTGGAGAGATTAAGAAGAATGATTGACATTTACTTAGAATGGATGGATGCCTGTATGTATTCATCATAGACAGCATAGGTGGAGACTGTCACGGGATGCACAGTTTTAGTTTTAAGGGAATGTAAAGAAACGCGCCAGAGTAGCAAAGCCGATGTGGGGAGGGCAGGGTGGGGGTAGTAGTAAACAATGTATTACGCGGCCAAATACAGGTAACTTTACTGTAAACATACAAATAAATAAAGCGAATTTCATTGTGCGCACTGCACCGCCAAATGCGATGCAGTGCGCGCAACAAAATTAGTTTTATTTATTTATATGTTTACTTACCTGTAATTGGCCGTAATCCATAGTTTACAACCCCCCACCCTGCCCCTCCCCACGTCACCGCCCGGCAGAACTCCCCGAGTCCCACCACCGACCGCTACTGACCGTATGTCGTTGTCCCATATAAAAGCAATGATCATTGGATCAGATATATAATCTGCCTTTTGTAGTAGACAGGGCACTGTGAAATTGAGCAATTGCCCTCCATGTAACAGAGAAGTATGGCCAGTGCCACCCGTAATAGAAAAATACGAGCTTCCCCACCTGCAGACAGTAGTAAATCAAACTAACGTGAGTCTGCGTCATGACTCGTATGTTTGTCTTGGGTGCAAGCATAGATGACCGAGCTGGCAATGCCGGCTACAACCAGGTTATGTCATTTTCGCTAAACTAGAGATAAGAAGAAGACTGGTGTACTGTGTACTGGTTGGAGTCCATAGTGCTAGTATAATGCCTGAAACTCCCACAAATGTTATAGGCCGAGGAAGTGGGAGGATAGATAGATTATTACCACAAATGTTATGTACTGTGCTTCTTGCTAGTGCTACTGTGCCATTATGTGTTGAATTAATTTTGTGTTACTGTTTTGCTAAGAGTACTGGTTAAAATTTTTTTATTTTTTTTTCTTGATTTTTTGATATAGATAGTACTCCTTCCCAAGCCAAACCATCACGGAAGGAGTTGGCAGCCAGGGCCCGGCGCCGGAAACTGGAGGCCATATGTTCGGAGTACCGGCGGCTGGTGGCTCAGGCGGAGGAGGAGGAGGAGGCGACAGCAGCTGCAGCCTCGTCCGATGCCCCGGGCCCCAGCCAGGCCCCAACTCGAGTGGTACGGCGCCGCGGTCTGGTAGCCGGCGCCGCCCGCAGCCGCAATTCGCTAGCAGCCAGCACTGCTGTCCCCCATCCTGGATGCCACTGCAGGGCATTTCACAGGAAGATTCTCCTCCGGATGTCACGGCTAGAGGAGCAACTGGAGGAGCGGGTAAAAATACTGATGGACAAACACCTCAAAGCCCGCCGAATATAACATCTAGGACCCTGTTGCATTGCCCCTTTTTATTCCTTTTTTGGTGGGTGGGAATTGGGCGTTGGGGTTTCGGGACATTCTTTGGACTTTTTCGTTTTGGACATTGGTTGGGGTTAGGGAGAGGGTGGGTCAGGTGTGGGATAGTTTATTTTTGTTAGGGTAATAAATTATATTTATACTTAAACATACAATGTTAATGTTTTGTGGGGGGTTACTGTTTTACGAATTAACGTCACATTGGTTTCCTTGCTGCTGCAGGGCCGCAGCCAGTGTTTGATTTAAATAATCTGCCGATGATGTAACACAAGCAGATAGATGCGGTACCCCTCACTGAGTTATTTGTCCTACTAGTACTGTCAGTCTCTCCTCCTAGTCCATTAGACCTCCCACCAAACTTATCTTACCTGTGATTGATGATGATTACGTTCGGCACAGCGATGGCTGCATGGTTTCCAGAGAGAATGTAGAAGATGCCATGGTTGTGGTGGTAGTAGTAGAGTAGACACTGGCAGTAGCATTTGCAAAAAAATAAAAAGAGACAGTCACTTGCCTGAGAGCGACTATGGGAGGAGTAGTAGAACGGAGTAAAATACAGTACAGAAGAAGACTGCCAATTGCCAAACAAACAATATTGCAGTTGCAACTGCTAAAGTCAAATTAAACATAATGGTGGCGGGGACAGCCTAGTACAAGAAGTTACAAACTGTAGTTGTGTCGAGTGAGTCACTTAACTTAACACAATCGTAATTCGTAACCTTTACTGCTGTGTGGTAGGAGTTTGATGATTAATCCAATCAATGCCGGCAATTAATTATGATGTACTACTATTAGCCGGTGACGGCTTGCACATAGACTGAGCATGGGTGGGCAAGCAGAAGAAGCTCCTCGCCCTGCCTTGCAATTGAATTAGTGTTGCTTTCACCACATCTGCCCCAGCAAGCGTGTGATCAATTGGTGTACATTTTATGTAGTCACATCACACCTCAATATAAATCACAGCCCGGGGGAAGAGGGTTAGGGTTTGATGAATGGATGGGAAGGGGGTTTGGGGAAAGGTTTGAGAATGAAAAACAGTACGCATGGACAACAAAAGCAAAGCGCAATCTTGGCAGACGACCATGATCTTATCCCAAAAATCTATAAAGGGAGAAAAGGGAAATGCATGCATGATGATGAAGATAACTTGATGGTTAATGAGTAGTACTTAATAACTCCTACTAGACAATTAGACAGTACAGGGCAGCAGTATATTCTATGCAATTTGCCTTGCCTGTAATATGCCCTCAGAGACCCAAATTCCATGTTGTACTGCGCTTACTTGTAAAGATAGCAAAGACAATTAAAAAACAGTTGTAGGGATCAATTAGCAAACAAACAACAACACACAACACACAGTCCTAATGATTGAAGAGAAAAAAGGATTCAAATTAATTAAAAGATGAATGATGAATGATACTAAAGTTACTGTATTAGCATAGTCAAATTGTGGAGTTGAATCTCGTCCTTCCTCTTGGTCCTATCTTCCATGGACGCTCCGCACATCAATCTTGGTGGCCTTCCTGATGCCGATTGGTAAGGTAAATGTGAGTTGTGTCTCCCAGTATAGCAATTAGCACAGAGTAAAGGCCGGCCTGTGACGTCTAGATGGAAAAACAAAAGGGGTATTGAAAAATCAATGAATTAAAAAAAACATCAATTACGGTGGAGTCCAAGAAGAGAAGAGAGAACACTTTCAGACTGAGGTGGCTTGGATATATCGTGTAGATTCTGTTTACAGCATTAAGCTACAACAACAACAGGACAGAACAGTCCCACCACAGCACCCGCCCGTGACCCAATCTCCATTTACCTTAATTTTTGACAGAGCCAGACAAAAGGCATACACAGCAACTTAGCATTTTCCTAATTAAGTGACAAAATCAATGCGCCGCTGTCAGTCATCATGACTACACTCGACTACACCACTACATGGACATGTAGGTCTGCTGTGTTTACTTTCTTGTTGAATTGTTGTGTTTATGTTTACCTTATGCCATTTCATGAAATGCAGTTATTCCTTGAATCATCTCCGATCCAAGTGACTGACTGCGTGCAAAGATAGTATGGTCATCATCATGGTGTGGTACGTGTTGTCCAACTGCAACTCAGTCTGTAGTGACTCCGATTAAGTCCATATTCCATATTAAAAAATTGCAACAGATATTGGCCTGCACCTGCAGTAGTAGGAGTACAATTTGGTTATTAAACAACAAGAAGGAAACATTGACTGTCACTGACTTGAGTCACTTTGTAGATTAACTAGTAGAGTAGAGTTTGACTTCATGCACAACATCAACAACAAACAACAGCAATCGCTCAGAGTCTGCAAGCATCCAATGCATTCCATCATTACCTGTCTTGCTCTTCTCTTTGGCTGTCAGATCATCAGATGCCTAGTTCTTCTGACAGGTGTGTTTTTGGTTTTTTTACGGGGCAGTGGCCTCATCATTACTCCAGTCCACATTCATTTTGAGTGTTAGTCGCTGTTTCGGTTTTCGTCTTATTCATCTGTGGCACTTTGTCACAGTTTAAGTTGCTTCACATGGTCAGCACTGTGATGATGGGCCGCGGCCTGGGTAGCGCTCATTGCTGGTCATTTGAGTTTGCAGTCACAAATGTCAGCAAGTTTCTTCAAAGAGTCTCTTGTCTTTCTCTGCCAAGTACCTTCTGTCCTGACAGTGAGGACCTTTGGATGCCAGCTGAGGCTGTAGCCTTCGGACAGTGATGAGTTCACTTTTGGATGCCTGCCCAAGTTCTGACAGTGAAGAGTTGTGGACGCCTGCAGAGGCGGTAGCCTTCGGACACTGATGAGTTTCGGCTCGAAAACAAAACGGAGGATAGCTATAGTCACGTTTCACTTCTTATGGAGGGACTGGTAAAGGCAACATTTCTTGTACTAATGTCTGGCTTGATGGAAATGTACTAGGGCGAGACAGGAAGATGAAGCAGGACTCTGAAGAGTGTACAGTTAAATGCACAGACGTGCAACTCCAATAGGGAAATAAAAAGAGAAGACGGTGGTGATGGATTTGTTGTGATTTGATTTGAACCAGAATGACAGATACACAGACACATAAAGGAAGGAAGAAAGTAACAATTTGAAAGCCTAGTTGTCAGGGAAGAGGAGCTCGTCCTCAAACTCTGGTGGTTCGCACAGAAGTAGGTCCTGTAACGCACTATTTACATCATCCAAGTCGCTCTCCTCTACCTGCTGTGATTCAAGTATTTTGTAATCCGGTGGTATATAGTGCTGATTCATTTTGATCATGGTTAACCTCTCCACGATTTTGGCCGAGAGACTGGTCCTTTTCGAAGTTACAATGGCACCAGCACCACTGAAAACACGCTCAGAAGAGACACTTGCGACAGGGGAAGCCAGATACTTTATCGCCAGCCTGCTGAGCACTGTCCATTGGCTTCTTTTCCCATACCAATACACCAATGAGTTTCGATCCATGAAGACCTCTGTTGGGTCATCCAGATAGGCCTGGACCGTCCGCTCAATGTTCAGGGGTGCTCTGATGTGCTCGGCCTCTTTTGCCTTTGCATCAACACTGGACTTACCATACCCCTGCCGTAGAAACCAATCAGTTGCACATTGTGCTGTGGATGATCCTGTTCTTGCTGTTGTTGATGTTATTGTTGGTGTAGGTGACTGCTGGGAGGCAAAGCACTGCCCTCAGGCTCCGAAGTAGAACTTGACACTGGATGCCCTGTAGTACTGGTTATGGCCTGGGGTGGGGGGCCTGTAATTAACAGCCGTTCGTTTTCGAAAATAGTGGCTTCCTTAGCTATCAAAGTTTTGTAGTTGGCAACATCCACTTCCGAAAAAGGAATTACTGCCTTGCTGTTCAGAAATACTTTGTACTGTGGATCCAAAATTGTGGCACTAATGTAATGTGGTTGTGACAAAATTTTATTTTTAGTCCTTGTATTTTCCAATAAGCGAGCGGCTAAGGTCTCCGCCCAATGATATGCGTCTTGT
This sequence comes from Calotriton arnoldi, assembly GCA_963921515.1. NCBI lineage: Eukaryota > Metazoa > Chordata > Amphibia > Caudata > Salamandridae > Calotriton > Calotriton arnoldi. The sequence continues at coordinate 1,582,741 of CAWUFW010002172.1, forward strand.
TTGTCATCCACACCTGCGTACGTTTCAGACACCTCCTTCAGCTGTTGCTCTAGCATGTGCAACAATGGGATAGCTTGGCCCATAGTACAGTCCTCCTTGCTGACTTCACGTGTGAAGATCTCAAAAGGAAGTAGCATCTCAGTCAGGCATTTAATGAGGTCCCATTGACCCATCTCAACGGTCATGCCTCTCACAGTAGGTTCCCCTAATCTTTGCATAACATAAGCATTGAGTGGTATGTACAGTTCAAACAGACGATCAAGCATGTAATAAGTTGAGTTCCAACGTGTTGGCACCTCCTGGATGAGCGCTTTGACAGGCATTTTATGCTCACGTTGAATGACCCTCAGCTGTTTCCGGGCTTTAAAAGAATGGCTGAAATGTGTGCATATTCTTCTGCAGGTGACCAGTAAGTTGCTGACTTTGGATTCATTTTTCAAAAAGTCTTGAACAACAATGTTAATGCAGTGTGCCAAACACGGGACCCTGAAATAGCCACCATTGCGCATGGCCAAAACTACATCACTGCCGTTGTCGGTGGCAACAAAACCAATCGTAAGCCCTCTTGGGCACAGCCACTCAAAGACCTTGGTGTTAAACTCTTCCAAAATGTTTGCAGCGGTATGAGATTTCTCCATGGCAAACATGGCTACAGTTGCATGTTTGCGAGTGGCATGAAAAATCTCTGCAGTATCAACACCAGCAGATATCTGTTCTCTAACCCCCGCAAAACCGATCCAGTGTGCAGTGATGCACATGTAATCTGTGGCTTGGCAACTGGTCCACATATCTGTTGTCAGGTGGATACTGTGAACAGCACTCTGCTTGAAAGGCCTTTCCTAGCAATTCCAGCACGTCGTGATGTAGTGCTGGAACTGCAACTCTGGCAAAATAGTAGCGGCTGGGAACATGCCATTTTGGGCAGATGGTTGACACAAATTCCAGAAAATCCACCCCTTCAACAAAAGAAAAAGGGAGAAGGTCCAGTGCTAACATTTTAGCCAGCTTCGCATTGTACAAACGTGCTATTGGGTTGTTGCGTTCGTACTGTCCCTCACCCCCAAACATGCTGATAATGGTAGGCTGCATGGTTTTCCTTTCTCTTAGGCTCAACAACACACTTTTTGGTACTGCGGACCTGGTACTTCTTGGTGTCTCCCGCTGACTCTTACTCTTGTGCCACTGAGATGTTGCTGAAGATGTGTGCGACGTTAAGACTGCACTGCTGGGGTCAGGGACACCTTGTGTACCACTACCAGAGAGAATGTCTCCCTGTCCTTCCTCTTCCACCGTGATCGGATCTTCTACTCCTTTATCCCCACCAACACCAATGGTTGCAGTTTTTTTTCTGCTGCGAAGGTGGTCCTCCCAGCTGATCAAGTGGTGTTTTTTCAGATGGGTCATTTGGCCTCTGGTACCATAGTTTGTACCAAGCTTACCACGACTAACAGAGCTATTAATTACAAATGGAGCATATAGCAATGTTCTCCTCCTTTTCGCTAACCGTAAAGAAGTCCCAAACTGGGGAGCTTAACTTTGGCCTCCTGCTGGAGGTGCCACTTCCAATGCCGGGTGAACTGGAGGGTGTGTGTTGAATTTGACTCTGTGCTGCTGTACCACTACCTACTCCTACTGAGGTGGTGGTTGTGCTGGATGTAGGTCGCTGCCGGGCCTTTGCTAATGCAAATATGGAAGCTGTAGGTCGTGTTGGTGTTACCTGTGGAGGTATGCGTGCTACATCCCTCGCAGCCATTTTGGATAGGGTAATAATGTTGGTCTCCATCTCCTCGGGGCCAGGAGTGATGTTCGTGATGACTGGCTCATCATCATCATCCTGCTGTTCTACATCGACCTCCATAAGTGTAAGGCTTTCTGGAACCTTCCTTTTCACTAGCTTGGTCTTGGAACGTGGCTCCCTCTCAGACTCAGTTTGTGGCTTCCAAGTGGCATCTAGATCATCAGAAGGGGGCTTGGCGAAGAACTTGGACTACCCCTCCTTTTCCTTGCTGGAGATTTGGAAGACAATGGATCTTCTGAATGAGTGGCTTCTTCTTCTACCTCTGCATGAGGCTCAATTTCCTGAACTGCCCCTACTTCAGGAGGAACAACAACTACTATTGCGGGCGGTGGTTGCGGCTGTTGTTCTTGACCACTTATCTGCTGTGTTTCCTCCTGCGTTGATTGGGTACTACTTTGAGATAGCGATAAGTTTATCTCTGGCTCAGCATCACTGCTTTCCACCATTAGGCTGGCTACCTCTTCCACACTCATGTGCTTGGCCCTGGGTTGGTGGGTTTGGCCCACTGATACGGAGGTGCTGCCCCCAGCTTGCCCCCGGACACCGCTGCTGCAGGCGTAATTTTTTTTACCAAAAAAGGTATTGGTCGGCACACCAGACTTAAGTGTCACTTCCTTCTTCTGTTCCTTCTTCTCAATAGCAACTTTCTTTGTACTGGAGGACCTGGTACCTGCTTTCTTTGGGCCCATCTTCTTCAGATGTCAGCAGCACTCAGTTGCAGAGATGTCTGGTCAGGTCACACGTCACGTTGTGTGTACAGCAGCAGGATGTCTGTCTGGCAGTGCAACGTGCAATGATGACACACCTCCTCCTCAGTCTTTGTGCACCTAAAAGCAAAAAAGCCAGAACATCAGTCAAACATAGCACAAATCAAACAAATATAATATAGAACTTAGTGTGTGGTGGCCGCAATTATTAAATTTCAGAAACTCTGTGAACAACAACACACAGTGTAGCCATTTATGAGACGTTGACAACAAGGCCAGGGCTTTCCTGGCTACTGTGTAGTGCTAGTGTACACTCTGGAAGAATAAGAATAGTAAAGAACAAAAACTAAAATGTAGTGGAGCATGTTTGGCCTAAATTTGTGCATCACGTGGGATGTATTATATAGCAGCATCAGGGAGCTGCAGCTGGCAATGGGGATGGATTTGGAAGCAGTAAGACAAGAGGAACAATGGAAAGACATGCAGGCCTATGTGGCAAAAACAGCACACTACTAACTACCACAACAAAATGGCCCCCAGCAACATGGTGACTCACAGGCACAAGGCACAGCAAACAATGAACTCAAGCAGGCCTATATATGGGCAGACAAAGGATGCCTTATAAAACACACACAGCTTTAATGCAAAAACTGAAATCCACATGGCTAAAAACACTTTTGAAAGTTGGACAACCACTACAACAACACAATTATAATTACACAGTACAAACGCAAAAAAGACATTTATTTAACACACCCAAAAAGTAAAATAGTCAGACCCTCCAAAAAAAAACACATTTCGCAATTCAATTCAATGCCATCCATGGCCTAAATGATGTCAAAATTCCACAGACTACACAGAAACAGTTGTTATGCACCCATGGTGACTACCTCTGGGCCTACTGGCAGACTAGGCCGCAAGCTTGGAGGCCTATGGCAAAAGCACAGTGGCTGGTCCCACAAAATGTCTGCCACCACATGGCCAGGCCACCCACAACAACAAGAAAAGGAACACAAGACAGACAATGCAGGCCTATGGCAAAAGCACAATGCCTGGCTTTACAAAATGGCCGCCACCCACATGGCCAGGCCACCCAAAATAACAAAAAAGTGAAGACAAAGTACAGGACCAGGCAGTTGGAGACTCTGGGCAACTTCCATCCTCTTGAAAAAAATTGTAAAAAAAAAAAACTGACTCCTTTCTCACCAACCTACATCTACATGACAACCTGAGGAGTTTTTGTGCAAAATGGACTAAATCAACATTTTCAGAAGGTTTTATGATGCTCGAGAGATATTCTTCGCCAGATTGTAAATTCTGCGTGTTCGGCATCGCAATCGTCACAAAAAGTCGGTATCGCGCGCGGAAACGTATATTGAGCGCGCGAAGAAGATAAAAAGTGTAAGTCCGCGTTGTCGCGCAGTGCGGAGTTGCCCAAAGTCCGCGAGCTGAATGCCCAGGGTTACCTACTGGCTGAAAAGGCCTATTTATTTAACAAACACCCAAAAACTGAAATACCACCCCAAAACCCACATTTTGCAAATCAATCCAATGCCATCCATGCATGCCCTACATGATGTTTAAATTCAACAGACACCACAGAAACATGCACCCATGGGTACCTCTGGCTCTAGTCTGGGCCTACTGGCTGAAATTCCAATTAAAGAAAAACAACTAGGCCCCTGCCAAAACTACAGGCCACAACAATAAATTTAAAAAAAGATGGAAATCCCCAAAAAAATGTAGGTACAAACAAGCCCCAATCAAACAAACAAGTACACCAATTCTCCAACTTACTTGTAAAATCTCAAATCCAAGAGTCCTCAAATCCAATCCAATGATATGATGCAGCAGACAGACACAAAAAGTGATCCTTCCAGCTCCAAATCCAAATGAAAGTGAACAGCACATGGACAAAGCACTGGGAGGAGCCTGCTGGACAGGAACAGGAAGTTTGAGATTCAGGGGCACTTCCTTCCTCTTGGAAAAAAAAGTAAAAAAAGAAAAAGGACTCCTTGCACAAAAAACTACAGCCAAACCACAATCTGAGGAGTTTTTTGGAGCAAAATCATCCTTTTCGAGAATGTTTTATGATGCTCGAGAGATATTCTTCGCCAGATTGTAGTTTCTTCGTGTTCGGGATCGCGATCTTACCAACACTGCCGCCGGAAGTCAGATCGCGGGTCCGAATGACGTGTTCGCGTTCGCACACTCTCGCGGGATCGTGCGGCCGGATTCCAAATCTCGTGGCGCCCGCGAACGGATAGGAAGTCGCGTCGGCGAACGCAGAATCACGGTAGGTCGTTACCGCGCGCGCGAGAACGTATATTCAGCACGCGAAGAAGAAAAACAGCTACGCTACGCCGCAAATTGCGTAGTGTACGGTAACTTCGTGTTCTACGCGAATCGCAAAGTTACCGGGACTACGCAAGCTCCGCGAGCGTAGCGTAGTTCACCACCCAGGCTTAGTGATAGCGTGCTTTACCAATACGCATAACATTACATTGAATTCTGCACCCCACACTACACACGTGGGTCATATTTGAGGCCTGCGTGCCATGTTCATCCTCTGTCAGAATGTGGTAGATGTTCAGTTTGCAATTAAAATCACTGCACTGCACATGACAGTGTATGAGGCATACCCCCACATTGTCACTGAATCTTCTATTTACCAACAAATGAAATCCTTAGTAGTTTAGAAAACTTAGGATGGTCTTCACTAAACATATTTACCTTAGTTCCAAATGTAGATATAATGGGGCAGATTTACAACGACTGGCGCATCCCTGCAAATCAGCAGGGATGCGCCAGAAGAGATGCGACACGCAAGTCTACCCTTGCGCCACCACGGATGCATCGCATTTACAATGCGGCGCACCGTGGCGCAGGGATAGGCAGATGTGTGTCGCATCTGATGGCGTAAGGGCGGCGCATTGCTGGAATCGTGTCGCAAGCGCGACGCAACTCCAGCAATGCTCAGGGGCCGCCCATACCTATTGTGGTGCGCCACTCCTTATGCCTGCTTCAAGCAGGCGTAAGGATTTGTCGCAGCGGCGCGGTAAAACTGACTCAGTGAAATCTTGCAGATTTCACTTCGTCACTTTTACGAGGCTTTCCTGCGACAAAACGCCCACCCTGCGACGGAACGCCCACATGAGACCTGATGCAGGTTTCATGTGGCGCAGGGCTTTACAACGTGACGCATCTCCCTAGATGCGTCACGTTGTAAATAAGGCGCAATGTGGCGCATGGTTTATGCCGCTGCTGCGTCACAGAAGTGATGCAACGGCAGCGCAAAAGTGGCGCAAGGGCCTTGTAAATCTGCCCCAATTAATGTTGCGCTCAATAAATACAAATACAAATATGTTCACTCAGTTTGAGGAATCCAGGGGCCTTATTATGTCTATGGTGGTCCATCGGACCGCTGTAGCCACGGTGGCAGTTCGCCTGCCCCATTGCAACTTGGTACCAGAGCAACAGATGTTGTGGCAGTCTGGAGTCCGCAGTATGCTCAACAGGGCTGATGTTGCCCGCCAAGCATATTATGAGTTTCCTCACCACCGGTGCGACTGCCATGAAAAGTGTGGTGGTGAGGAAACTTGTGCCTCTGCGCCATAGGGTGCATGCAGTGGGGCACATGTTGTGCTCTCCGGTCTGCATGCACCCCCAGTTCCTGCAGGACATGGACTTGACAGTCAATGCCCTGCAGGAATTGCCTTTGACTCTCCCATTGCCATGCCTTTTTCAAAGGCAATGCCAAAAAACTGCCTGCCAGAGACTTTAAACGTCGTAGTCTGACAGGTGTTTTTTTATGGCTTTGGTGAGAGCGCAGTTGGTGGAGTACCACTACGCGGAATTCTGCATAATTGAACAAAAACTCCGTCAACTCCTTTCCGTCTCATCCCAATTAATAAAACAGAAACCTCACATACCCTTGATCAAACAACAAGTAATTCTATCTTTACATGCAATAATGCATATAGTCATCTCACAAAAGTGAAAATGAAAATACAGCAAGCAGTGAGAGAGGTGATGATTTTGGTGTCCTCCCTAACCTAAGGAGAGAACCAAGCAGATGCCTTGAACACAAAGAGCGCATCATGCTGAACGATTTGGAGGTGGTCCCATCCTCCTAGGACCACCCCAAGCACAGTTATGGGCAAAAATACAATCCCAACCAAAGGCCCTGCAAAGCATTATGGGACGAGATTCTAGAGTGCAGTGAATATTATAGTATCCAATATCAAAACATTCCTCAAGGGGCAGGCTCTCTGGTCTCAGCTGAGAGCTAATACCATAATATTCACTGCACTCTGGAATCTCGCCCCATAATGCTTTGCTGGGCCTTTGGATGGCATTGTATTTTTGCCCATAACTTTGCTTGGGGTGGTCCTAGGAGGATGGGACCACCACAATCGTTGAGCATGATATGCTCTTTGTGTTCAAGGCATCTGCTTAGTCCTACCCCTAGATTAGGGGAGACCCCAAAATGTAATGCTTACTAATAAAATAGAAATTTCACATACCTTCAGTAAAACAACAAATAACTATCTTCACATGCTAAAATACATATATTCATCTCACAAAAGTGAAATTGAAAATATAACAAGCAGTACCTTAAGTCTAACAATAAATAATTCGACCTTTACATGCTAAAATGCATACAATTATCTCACGAAAATGAAAATATAGCAAGCAGTGAGAGAGGTGATAATTTTAGGTCCTCCCTAACCTAGGGAGAGAACCAAGCAGATGCCTTGAACACACAGAGCACATCATGCTGAACGATTCGGTGGTGGTCCCATCCTCCTAGGACCACCCCAAGCACAGTTATGGGCAAAAATACAATCCCAACCAAAGGCCCTGCAAAGCATTATGGGACGATATTCTAGAGTGCAGTGAATATTATAGTATCCCATATCAAAACATTCCTCAAGGGGCAGGCTCTCTGGCTCAGCTGAGAGCTAATACTATAATATTCACTGCACTCTAGAATCTCGCCCCATAATGCTTTGCTAGGCCTTTGGTTGGCATTGTATTTTTGCCCATAACTTTGCTTGGGGTGGTCCTAGGAGGATGGGACCACTACCGAATCGTTCAGCATGATATGCTCTTTGTGTTCAAGCCATCAGCTTGCCCTCCCCCTAGGTTAAGGGTGACCCCAAAATCATCACCTCTCTCATTGCCTGGTATTTTTCAAAGTTCACTTTTGTGAACTGGTTACATGCTTTTTAGCATGTAAAGTTAAAGTTGTTTTATTAAAGGGTTGTGGGTACAGTAGCTAACTCGGCGAAGTGGTGGAGTTGGAATTATTGCATGAATTCCGTGTTTTCAATTTAATGCGTAGTTAACAAACCTCTGCTTACAGAGCGGAGTTCATTGCCCACAGTTAGAGGTGGCACTTCTCTGAGATGCCAAAGTCAAAATAAGGCCCTAGGCCTTTAGGCATTCTCAGACACAAAGTGGAAGAAGTGGGCTTAAGACAGGCCTTCCTGAGCCTAATGTGGCTCTCGGGGAAGCAGTTAGTAAAGGTTCAATAGGCACACGTTCAGTAATGTTCAGAACATCAAGGGAGCCAGATACTTAACAAATAGTAAAAATTTGTCAAACTATTTTCCATTTGTGAAAGTTGTTGAGACACCAAATGTCAACATGTTGGGCAATATGTGTGAAGAGGTTTGGTGATGGTGTGCTTGTATGCAAGTTGGTTGATGAAACAAGAGAGGATGTAGCCTTACGGCTAGATCTGTTGACCTCGAAACTGGGGAACCGGGTTTGAGTCTCGGGAACGACGCTCAACATCCTGTGATTCTGGGCAAATCACTTAATCTCCCCGTGCCTAACAAAAATGAATGTGTCCTTCTGTAACAAAACTGGTGCTCATGTAAAGCACTCTGATACCCGATGTCTCGGGTCTAGTTTGCGCTATGTAAAACTCTTTAAAAAAATATATATATTGGGTGAGAGCTTGTTTGATTACTGTGAGAAATTGGGTTGTTGGTTAGGGTGGGGGGTGAGCCCTTCTAAAGCAACAGCTAAAATCCTTGTCTGTGTGACTCACCAAAAGGCACCAAACTAACTTGTGCTTAACCCTTTGGTAGCATGGCACAAAGGCAGTCAGACTTAACTTGGAGGCAATGCATAAAGTATTTATGCAACACTTAAACAGTAATAATGAGAAAACACAACACAAGAAAAAAGCCCCATCGAGTTAGGAAAATAGAGTTACATTTATTACATGAAATGAGACCAAAACAACAAAACGCCAATAAGTAGAACCGGTGTTAGGCAGTTTCAAAGATCTTAGGGAAAATAAGCCTTAAAAGCAAATAGCGAAATTTAGGGTGCTGACCATGACAAAATCACAAGTTCAGACCAACTGTGAGGAAGTGCAGGCCGGGCACAGGATTAATTTTGGCCTGCTGAGAACGTGGCTTTTTGGAATCAAGATGCAAAGTTTGCATCGGTCTGCGCTATGCTGCGTCGAGGAGCCACCAAGCAGGATTTGCAATGCATGGTCCTGTGTTGAGATGCATCCCGCTAGGTCAATGCTGTTGCAGCCGTTGATAAGGAGCTCCAATGCTGGCATCGAGATGCGTCATGCAGCACCGAAAAGATGAAGCCACCAGTCTGGGGGGGTGTTGCGGAGACTTGTGTCAATATGCATCACACTGGGTCGGTGCTGGGGAAGACGCTAATCAAGAGCTGCAATACGAGGTCTGGCATAGAGGTGTGGCTCTCTGGATTGGTTCCAATGAAGCCACCAGTTGGGAGCTGGCGATGCAAGGACTTGCATCAAGATACATTGTGTCTCATCGGTTCCGATGTAGTTGCCAGTCAGGAGCTTGCTGTGACCCTTTGATACAATCTGGTAGTCCTGGGTTCAAGTTGCAAGGCACGCCTCAGGTACCAGGGCAGTCCTCAGGCAGCAGGGCAGTCCTCAAGCAGCTGGGCAGTCCTTCTTCTTGCAGAGTCTGCTGGTCCAGGAATGCTCTGAAGAACTGGTTTCATCTATATCTGGTACCAGCTTTAAAGTGGGAGAAACTTCTAGACTTCCTCCCACATCTTGGTCTGGAATTTCCTTCCTTCTCGTGTCCAGGCCTGAAGATATCTGGGGTAACAAAAGGCTAGTGTGAAGTTCTTTGTGAGTGCAGGAGGCAGCCCCTATTAAATAACAAGTGTGGTTGGTGTTGTAGTATGGGTGAATACAATATCAATGTATATTATGATATATGCAGGCCCGACAACGGCAATACCAATAAATGCAATGGCAATGTATGCCATAAACTATGCCTGCATAACAATGTCAATACCAATTAAAGCAATGTGAATGTATACCAAAAACTATGCCCGCATAACAATGTTGATACCAGTAGAAACAATGTCAATGTATGCCATGATCTAGGCACGCATAACAATGTCAGTAAAGACAATATCGATGTATGCGCAATACTGAGGATGTCAGTAAAAATTATATCAATGACCGCCACATTTATTTGTAGAAGTTCTAACAAACTCATATCATTGCTGTTGGATTCACCCAAGGTGACCTCCCCATCAACGCCAAGCCAGAGATATTTGGTCAGACAGGCTCTGTGACCTCAACCCATGCCTATCGAGTGACAGGTCACAGGTGGGGTCTCACTTATCCTTACCCTTGACCTTGCCAGGTAGGTCGCTCCCCCGCCACACAGCTCCGCCTGTGCTGTCCTGCCTGCTGCTGCTGATTTGCCTTCTGTTTCCCCTCGTGCCCCCATCTACTGTGCCCGATTTTGCTTTCTGTTTCCCCCCGTGCCCCCTTCTCCTGTGCCCGATTTTGCCTTCTGTTTCCCCTCGTGCCCCCATTCTGTGTGCCCGATTTTGCCTTCTGTTTCCCCCCGTGCCCCCATCTACTGTGACCGATTCTGCTTTCTGTTTCCCCTCGTGCCCCCATTCTGTGTGCCCGATTTTGCTTTCTGTTTCCCCCCGTGCCCCCATCTACTGTGCCCGATTTTGCTTTCTGTTTCCCCCGTGCCCCCATCTACTGTGCCCGATTTTGCCTTCTGTTTCCCCTCGTGCCCCCATTCTGTGTGCCCGATTTTGCCTTCTGTTTCCCCCCGTGCCCCATCTACTGTGCCCGATTTTGCTTTCTGTTTCCCCCCGTGCCCCCATTCTGTGTGCCCGATTCTGCTTTCTGTTTCCCCTCGTGCCCCCATTTTTTGTGCCCGATTTTTGCCTTCTGTACCCCCGTTGCCTCTCTCCACTCCCGCCGCTGCGTCCCCTGCGTCCCCACCCCCCTGACTGCACATTCGCTGCCCCTGCCTCCCACCTCCCAGCTGCTCCTCCCTCCCACCTCCCCCATATATGGCGCCTGCTGCGTGCATGCGCTGCGCGGTAGCGCAGCGGGCGCGCCGAAGGCGCGCCTAAGGCAAGCCCGTCTGCGCCCGTCCGCGCCTGGACCACGCCCAGTGCCAGAACCCCTGGGCCGCGCGCCCCCCCGCACCAGCCTCGAGGACCGATGCCGCTACAATGCCACCACACTCCACACTCTCAACCCGGGACGGACACACAACTGCTTCAAGGCCGCCCCGAAACGCACTCATGGCCCCTTCACCTGCCGGAACTGCAGCTACACCAGCCTCAGCGCCACCGAAGTGCCCGCCAAGAAGGACCTCAACCACCTCCGATGCATCCTACTGAACACCCGCTCCGCACGCAAACACGCCGTCGAGCTCTGGGACCTGCTCGACACATCATCACCGGACGTAGCCTTCCTGACAGAGACCTGGATGAACGACTCCTCCGCACCCGACATCGCCATAGCCATCTCAGACGGCTATAAGATCACCCGCAGAGACCGCGTCAACGGAGTAGGAGGAGGAATCGCCATCGTCCACAAGAACTCCATCAGGGTCTCGCCCAGCACCGATGACCTTCTCCGCACCGCCGAACACATGCACTTCCAGATCCACACGGACCCCAACACCACCCTTAGAGGCACCCTTGTCTACAGACCCCCTGGGCCCCAACCCCAGTTCAGCGACTCCATCGCCGACTTCATCAGCACGCACGCCCTGACCTCTACCGACTACATCCTCCTCGGAGACCTGAACTTTCACCTGGAGAACAACAACGACAGCAACTCCTCCACCCTGATCGACAACCTCGCCAACCTCGGACTGAGACAGCTCGTCACAACACCGACTCATTCCGCCGGCCACACGCTCGACCCCGTCTTCTCCTCAAGCTCCCACGTCTCCTTCAGCCACACCACGGAACTCCTCTGGACCGACCACCGCTGCATCCACTTCACCTTCCAGAAACCCACCACACACCACCGCACCCAACAGATCCCACGCCGCTGCTGGAGCAAAGTCACCGAAGACCAAGTACGGGCAAACCTCGCTCTCAGCCCCCCCCTCCGACCCATCCAACACCGACGACGCTGCCTGCAACCTCAGACGATGGATAGACGACTGTGCCAACACCCTCGCCCCGCTGAAAAAACTCACCTACAGCGACACCACCAAAAGAGCCAGCTGGTTCACCCCGGAACTACTAGCTTCCAAGCGTACCTGCCGGAAACTAGAGAAGAAATGGCACAGTGATAAGACACCGGACAACCACGCAGCCCACAAAGACGCCATCCGTAACCACCACCACCTCATCAGGTCCGCTAAGAGAATCTCCTTCAAAGACCGCCTCGACAACAACGCACACAACAGCAAGGAGCTCTTCAACATCGTGAAGGAACTCTCCAACCCCAGCTCCAACACCAACGACATCCCGCCGTCGCAAACCCTGTGCGATTCCCTCGCCACCTTCTACCACCGCAAGATCGCCGACATCCACAACAGCTTCAACACCCAGACAGCCCCTACTAAGATAGATACACCAGACCCGCCGCACACCATCGACCATGACCCCTTGCCAGCCTGGGCCAGCGTGAACATCGACGACACCATCAAGACCATGAGCACAATACACTCCGGCTCCCCGTCAGACCCTTTCCCGCACCACATCTTCAACAAAGCCAGCAGCTCCATCGCACCCCACCTGTGCAACGTTATCAATCTCTCCTTCGAGACCGCGACCTTCCCAGAGAGCTGGAAATACGCAGAGATCAACGCCCTACTCAAAAACCCAAGGCGGACCCGAGAGACCTCAAGAACTTCCGGCCCATCTCCTCCTCCGTTCCCAGCCAAGGTCATCGAGAAGATCGTCAACAAACAGCTAACCCGATACCTCGAAGAAAACAGCATCCTGGACCCATCCCAATCAGGGTTCCGCAGCAACCACAGCACTGAGACTGCCCTCATCGCCGCCACCGACGACATCAGGACCCTGCTGGACAACGGTGAGACCGCAGCCCTCATCCTGCTGGACCTCTCCGCCGCCTTGACACTGTCTGCCACCGCACTCTACGCGCACGCCTCCACGACGCAGGGATCCGAGACAAGGCCCTGGAATGGACCACCTCCTTCCTCGACGGCAGAACCCAGAGAGTCCGCCTCCCACCTTTCCGATCCGAAGCCTCCGAGATCATCTGCGGCGTACCCCAGGGATCTTCCCTCAGCCCAATGCTGTTCAACATCTACATGGCCCCGCTCGCACGCATCGCCAGACAGCACGACCTCAACATTATCTCCTATGCCGACGACACTCAACTGATCCTCTCCTCACCAAGGACCCCCTCGCCGCCAAATCCAATCTCCATGAAGGAATGAAGGCCGTCGCCGATTGGATGAAGATCAGCCAACTAAAGCTGAACACGGACAAGACAGAGGTCCTCATCCTCGGCTCCAACCCCTCAGCCTGGGACGACTCCTGGTGGCCAGCGACGCTGGGAGCAGCCCCGAACACCCACCGACCACGCACGCAACCTGGGAGTCATCCTCGACTCAACGCTCTCCATGACCAAGCAAGTCAACGCAGTCTCCTCCTCCTGCTTCAACACCCTCCGCATGCTTCGCAAGATCTACAGGTGGATCCCGACAGATACAAGAAGAACAGTCACCCAGGCCCTCGTCAGTAGCAGACTCGACTATGGGAACGCCCTCTACGCGGGAGCCCCGGCCAAGCTCATCAAGCGACTGCAACGCATACAAAACGCCTCCGCACGCCTGATCCTCGACGTACCACGCCACAGCCACATCACCCCCACCTGAGGAACCTGCACTGGCTCCCCGTCAACAGGAGAATCTCCTTCAAACTCCTCATCCACGCACACAAGGCACTCCACAAGACTGGCCCAGCCTACCTCAACAGACGACTCTTCTTCTACGTCCCCAACCGCCAGCTCCGCTCTGCCGACCTCTCCCTCGCCACCGTCCCTCGCATTCGGAGAACAACCACCGGCGGCAGATCCTTCTCACACCTAGCCGCCAAGACCTGGAACACCCTTCCACTAAGCCTACGACAGACCCAAGACCTGCTGACCTTCAGGAGGCTACTCAAGACCTGGCTGTTCGACCAGTAGCAGCACCCCCCCTTTCTCTCCCCAGCACCTTGAGACCCTCGCGGGTAAGTAGTGCGCTCTACAAATTCTGTGATTGATTGATTGATTGATTGATTGATTGACTTATCCCAAAGACAAACACGCACCCAGGGAAAACCCTGATTGAGCCAACAGGTAGACAGTTGCATCACAAACAGGTCTGAGGAAATTGGCCCCAATAAAACACGTTTGGCAAGAGGTGCGCATTCCCCATAATACCACAAAGCTAGATGCCACATGTAGTTAGAAACAGTCAGTCGATCAGGAAACAACATGCACAGCACACATAGTAATCACGCATTCCCCATACCAGACATCTGGACACATACACACTGGCCTGCATTAGCTCTCCTCGAGAGCCACTTTTGTCCCCTTATCAGATGACTGTACGAATATGACTCATTACTACGCGAGTCATTACATCGCATGGCATTACAACGCGGTCGTTACAACGACCGCGTTACCACGTCAATGCCATTACTACGCATAGCCATTACATCGACTTGCAGTAGATGGCGCGCTGACATTAGAAATGTATAATTTACTATTCCAACTCCAGCCTACGCAACAGTAGGGAAGGTGTTGGAATAGTAAACTATACTATTCCTAATGTTAGCGCGCCATCTACTGCAAGTCGATGTAATGACTTGCGCAGTAATGGCATTGCGTGGTAACAACGCGGTCGTTGTAACGACCGCGTTGTAATGGCATCGCAGTGTAATGACCACGATGTAAAGGTCGTTTCCCGATTGTACTTGTTATTTATGACTAATATGATTTTCCAAGACTGCAGAATTGGTTTATTGTCCCTCACGAGATATATATATTGTTGACCGAAACACTGTACAGCGAGAGACTTTCTTCAGATGCAAGTCAGTCGATACTCTTCCGGCCGCTGTGTTTAATTAAATTGCCAAACGCCTCTTGTGTTTTCATTTCTTTAAGGTAAATTCATATCCGAGCAACAGGTGACAGATCCTCCTTCACCCCTCCTGTCAGGATGGCCCATCCTGCCAACACCTGGTCCTCCTTTGGGACACTGTCTGAGGAGAATACACAAAGGCTAACTACACCTAGTCATGTGATCCAGGATACAGACTGCAATCCCAAATATTTAGGACAAGAAAATGCAATTTTTCTAAAAGTGTCATTTTCGAAATTGTGACTTAAAATCCAACTTCAAAGAGGATTTTAAATTACAATTCTTTAGAGAACAAACATGACATTTCTACCTGATTCTAAGCAACGGTTATCACGTATTATTTGTAATAAGGTATCCCAATAGCATCCTGTGGGAGAGGTAGGTCGCACAGTAGTGAAAAATTATTTTGTGAGCTTTCACTACCAGGACATGTAAAAAGTACTAGTCTTACTTTGTTAATACAATGCACCCTGCCCTATTGGCTGCTTACGGTGCACCCTAGGGGTAAATTATATTTATTAATATAGGAGTTTTAGGCTTAGCAAAAGGTTTATTTTGCCAAGTTGAATTGGCAGTTTAAAACTGCACATATGCTGCAATGGTAGGCCACAGGCATGTTTTAAAGAGATGCTTAAGTGGGTGACACAGTAAGTGCCACAGTGCCACTAGTAATATTTAATTAACCAGCCCTGGGTATATGGTATACTACTTTACTAGGGACTTATAAGTAAATTAAATATGCCAATCAAGTGTAATTCAATATCACCATGTTTTAGGGAGTGAGCACTAGCACTTTAGCACATGTTAGCAGTAGTAAAGTACACAGAGTCCTAAAGCCAAAAAACAAATTAAGCAAAGCAGGAGGGAAGAAAGCAAACTTTCTGGGAAAATGCCACCCCAAGGCTGACAGGTCTAACAATTGGGCATTCCGTCCTACGATGTATGAATGTTATTGGCCCTTGATTGGTGGCGGTATGCTGATGTGAGTGCACTGCTGTGTGGGATTCGGTCTGTCAGTGATGATATGAAAGTGTTGATGGTGTTGCATAAATGAGGGGTGTATGCCCTTCAATTTGCTTGTCGCCTTATAATTGCTTTATGGCTTATCTCTAGGTAACTATTGACCCTGGCTTGATCCGTTCCTGCTGTGCGCACTAGTCCCAGCCACATACGTAGGGTGGCATCTTTATCAGGAAAAGTGAGGTAGCAATAGAAATTTGTGGAATCCAGAACTTTCCATCACATAAATGTAGGAAAAAGGTGTCATGTTAGGCAGAGTTTGAGGTTTTCAGGGCATTGTGAGTAAGAAAACCTTGTGGGATCCACAGAAGACATCCCACTCTGGAATCCCCTGGGTATCTAGTTATCAAAAATCACTTTGGTAGGTAAGTTTCCATGGGTGGCAGCCGAGTACAGCTCTAAATACTGCAGCACCCCATCAGTGATCTCTCCACGTAGAGCTTTAGGACTTTTTCTTATCGGGAGAGGTGTGAGAACTCTGGGTGGTAGAAAATTTGTAGATCCCCTGAGATTCTAGAACTTTCCCAGACAGGTATGTCAGGAAAATGTGCTCTTGTAGTCAAAGTCAGAGGTCTGCAAGGACTTCTGGATGAGAAAACCTGAGGAGAGCCACACAAGTAGCTTCCCTCAGTGGTAGCTAAGCTAGGGCCCAAAATGAATAGCTGCCCAATTTCCAAAAAGGGTCAGTTTTCAGTGGATAAAGGTATAGTGTCCCTGTTGTGTTTTGGGCACTTTCCTGGTGCGGGGGCTAGGCCCACCCACACAAGGAGATTTGGGGGAATACTGGTAGGAAATGTGTGGGTCTCTGAAGATTCCAGAACATGCTGTGACAGAAAAATTAGGAAATGTGTGTTTTCAAGCCAGTATTTAAGGATTGCAAGGCCTACTAGGTAAAATTACCTCGAAGAGCCACACACAAGTGGCAACATCCTGAACTCTCCTGTGTGTCTAGTTTTCTGAAATGTGCAGGTTTGATAGATTTCAGTAGGTGCCGACTGAGCTAGGGCCCACAAACCAGAGCTATCCAAATTGACATGTCCATGTTGCGTTTTGGACCTTTTCCTGTTGCGGGGCGAGGTCCACCCACACAATTGAGGTTCCATTTTTATTGGGAGACTAGGGAGATCACTGGGTGGTAGGAAATGTGTAGCTTACCACAATTTCAGAACTTTCTGTCATAACAATGTGGGGAAAATGTGTTTTTAGCCAAAGAATAAGGTTTGCAAGGGCTTCTGGGTAAAATTACCTGGTCAGAGCCACATAAGTGATGCCACCCTGGACTCTCCTGGGTATCCAGTTTTCAGAAATTTACAGGTTTGATAGGCTTCCCTAGGTGCTGATAGAGCTAGGGTCCAAAATTCATAGCTACCCAAATTGCTAAAAAAAAAGGGTCAGTTATCAGTGAAAAAAGGTGAGGTGTCCATGTTGCGTTTTGGGCCCCTTCCTGTCATGGAGGGCTAGGTTCATCCACACAAATGAAGTACCATTTCTGGGGGGAAACTTGGGAGCATGCTGGGTAGTTGGAAATTTGTGGATCCCTACAGTCAAATTTCGAGGTTTGCAAGCGTTTCTGTGTAAAATTACCTGGTGAGAGCCACACAAGTCATCAGAAATGTGCAGGTTGGTAGGTGTCGGCTTTGCTAGAGCCCAAAATCCACAGCAAAATGTGTTGGTTTTTAGTAAAAAAAGGTGAAGTCCCCATGTTGCATTTTGGGCCGTTTACTGCCACAGGGGTTGGGCCTACCCAGGGCCCACCCTCATAAGTGAGGTACTATTTTTATTAGGAGACTTGGGGGAATGCTGGGTTGTAGGACATTTGTGATTCTCCACAGATATGAGACTTTCCATCACAGACATGTGAAGGCAATGTCTGTTTTTAGAATAAGTTTGAGGTTTGCAAGGGCTTCTGGGTAAAATTACTTGGAAATACCCATATAGGTCATGCCACTTGGGACTCTCTTGCCCATCTAGTTTTCAGAAATGTGCAAATTTGGTAGGTTTTCCTGGGTAGAGTCTGATCTAAAGCCCAAAATCTGCAACTAACCACACTACAAAAAGCATGGATTCTGCTTGGTAAAATAAAATCCTAGTCGCATTTTAGGGTGTATTGTGTTGAGGTGCTATGCCCAGTCACACAATTGGGGTACCATTTTTATTGGAAGGCATGTGGCACTACAGAATAGTAGAATATTCCAAATAAAAGCTTTTCAAATAAAAGCCAATGTATAAGAAAGCAGATATTTTGGAAAATCTCTGCTGAATCACATGCTAGTAGGGGTACCCACAAATTCAGAGATGTGCAAATAACCACTGCTTCTCAACTCAGCATCTGGTGTACATTTAATATTTTACCATATGAATTGCTCTACATTCAGTACACAATAAAAAACTATTGTAAAGCGCAGCTCAGTAGTTGACTGTGGGTGCCTCTGGTTCTTGGAGGACCTACAAGCCTTATATATCCCAATGACTAGAAGAGTCTCGTAGATGTGCCAGTGTATTTTTTGTAAATCGGCCATCGTGACAAGAAGTTACATATGCAAACGTTGCTACAAATTACTGTTTTTTCCTACCCATTATTCATATTGTTTTTATTTCAGCAGTTACTTTCTTTGGGTAAACTTTGAGGTATTTACACAACTGACACCTTAATGAATTTAAGTATGTATCCACTTTTCAGAAAAGTATAGCTTATTGACTGCACCTATTGTTTTTTTACACCTGTTTCCAGCACAAACTGGAAAAAGGTTGAAATACAAAAAGTCAGAAAATGAGCTGCCGTTTAGAAAAATGCCAAAACTGTTGTAAAATTTTTCTTCCATACAGCTCTGCATGTTACTGAAACCCTGGATTTTATCAGACCAGACCTTTCGTTGATGCCATTTTTAGGAAACAAACAAGACACTTATTTTGTGGGGCACTTCTTCACATTTGTATCAAGAAACCCAAAATGTAGCCATATTTTGGCCATTATTTGTTCCCTTTAAGAAGGTTCACAAACCTTGGGTACCTTTGGAATCTCCAAGATGTTAGAAAAAAAGGCGCATATTTGGTTTGGATACCTTATGTGGAAAAAACATTATGAAGGCCTATGTGCAAAGTACACCAATTAGCCAAAAAAGGGCTCAACACTAGGGTAGGAAACCCTCACCAGTTAAGGGGTTAAAAATACACTTTTTACATTGTTTGTGTTTTGGGTTGTTGGGTTTTATATGAGTTTTGGGTGGTCAAGTTTGAAAATATATACATTTTAATTTTTTGAATTAACTTTTTGCATTTTTTTATTCAAAATTTTGAAATGTGTTTCTTACTATTTATTTTTTAAATTATTTTTATGTTTCAAATTGCTTTTTTAATCAATATCCATAAATTAAAGTTTTGGGAATTAAAGTGTGTTAATGTAAATTTATATGGCAGATATTATTACAATTTGTAATTAATCATATTTGTATAATTTTGAAAGGTTTCAGTTTTTATCTAATTTTACTTTGATAACGCTTTGAATTTAGTAAGTAATATATCACTGATATTATATTATTGTTCATTTTACATTTATTTAAATGAATGTTTTCATTTTTTCTTTAATGTTAATTAGTTTGTGAATAGTAAATGTATCCCCTGCAGCGAAAAATGTTTCCTACAATGTTGTTTTTTATGGTTGGGTATACTTCATTTTCCCCCACTGGTGTCACTTGGAGTTGGAATAGTAAATCACACCTCTTATAAGCAGTTTCCCCAATGTTATTTGCTTTGGATTTAGAATAGCAAATTTAACCACACCAAGGGGCTTATTTGTGAGAGCTCTGCATCACTTTTGCACCACGTAAAGTGGTACATGTGTGACGCAGGACTTACAAAAAGATTTATGAAGCCATGCAAAGCCACCCTGCATGGCTTTGAGTGGCCTCAAAAATCATGAGTAAGGCGATGCATCGCAAATCGATGAGTCGCCTTATTCTGCCCCATGGAGGCGTTCCATGGGCATTGCGGTGGATTTTCCCTTGCAACACCCATGGATTTTGACGCTGTCCCAGATTTACTTAATCATGTAAACCTTTGGCAGCGCCAAAACCATCCGCATCTGCAGAGCAGGCATAACAAGGTGAAATATTTTTATTTCTTCTCGTTTTTATGTTTTTCCATGTGTACTGCATTCTGCAGCACAAATAGAAAGAGGACAACACTTCTCGGGATTGTTTTGCAAGAAGGTGCTCCTTCCCTCACAAAAACAATCCTGCATGCAACGTAACCACCCTTGTACCTTGGTGCAAGGGTGCCTGTATTGGCGCTAGGTAGCAAATTGTGTGCCAGCGCAAGGGCAAAGGACAGGAATGCACCGTATTTTATAAATACAGTGCATTCCTACCCTTTCACATTGGCGTAGTGCAGAGCAGCAAGAAGACTTGCGGCACTGCCCTGCGCCAGTTCCCCATAAATGAGGCCCCAAGTATATGCATTTACTCCAAAGGTAGATGGATTGGTGATCGAATGGTAAATGGAACCCCCACTGAATAGATGTACTTCCAAGTTTCAGTTGGAATGGGGTTAGAAAAGTATATTTGCCTCACAAAATAAGTGTTAACTCATTAAAAACGTAATATTTATTTACATTAAATAAGATTTAAACTAATCTACGTTATGGATATTAAATATAATGTAAAATATTATATTATTTTTGACTATTTATAATTTTCAAATTCTTATCATGTAAAATGTATTCAAATTAAAAATATTTAATAATTTTAAAATATATTATAGATATTTTGACTGTATTTTTTTTTATTTATAGGTAAATAGATCATGATATTTAGTTTGTCAATATATTTATCTCAATATTTTGGTAGGCTGATATTTGTGTTCTCGATATTAAGAGCTACAATCATCACAAGGAGTTCTAATAGTCTTGTCCTGTATTTTTTTTTGTCAAGATTACTGAGCGGTGTTTCTGTGATGATCAGAAACTGCTGTTAGTGCGATTTCTGAAACAGCATCTTTGGTGTCTTCACTTATAACTCATTTTCCCTTTGCTGTTACTTAAAATGCTATTTTTAGGCCTGGGTAAAAATATAATTCCACTCATGGAGTTGGCAGAATTTGGTAACTTCACGCTACAGGTGTAGTGCGGAGTTCCTGCTAAATTTCACTATCCAGCACGTGATGGAATTATTTTTCCACTGGCATTTGCAAGACTTGTATTGGCATGTGCTGGTGAGCGAGATGAGATTTGCTGACTGTTCGTGAGGATACGCAAGATTTTCTGCCCACTAGCAAAGCTTCTGGTCACTACAGAGCTATTTTCGTGATGCTGGCAAGTGCGAGCTGCGGGGCTGCATCTCGAGGAGATTCTCTACTCGAGAAGCAACTAAATCTACTCAAAAAAGACGTTTTCGAGTTAGTATTCTAATCCAACGGACTGTTCAGGTTGATTTTTAGTTCCTCTTTCTGTCCAGCAGGCTTTTCTCAGTGCTTTGTCCATCTCCTGGTCACTTTTGATTTGGATTTCGAGGTGGAAGGATCGCTCTTTGACTGCTGCATATATACCAATGAATTTAAGGAATTTGGGGGTCATTATGGTTCATCCGTCCGCCATCGTCCCGGTGATGGGGACCGCCCGCCTATAAGGCGGCGGTCCCACTTACCAAATTACAATGCAACCACCACCACGCTGGCCACAAAGGGCATTTTTTCCCTTGCGGCGGGTGCTGCTGGCTGCAGGACCTGCAGCAACTGAAAAAAGGCAGGTTTTGCATTTCCCTGCATGGTGCCTTCCACAGGTGCAGGGAAATGTAGGGGGCCACCATGGCTGCACCCCAAGTGCAAAACAAAAGTGCCCCAGCACAGGGGGGCCCGAAATCTATCCCTGCCATCCTTTCCATGGTGGAGGAACCACCATGGAAAGGCTGGCGGGGATCCAGCACCCAAATCTGGTGGGCGGTGCCTGCTAGGCACCGCCACGATTCTGTGGATGTGGGCGGGTCTGACAGGCAATTGTGATGATTGCCTCTGTCGGACCAGTGGCGGACGGGCTTTCTGTCTGCCAGGCACACTGCCCGCCATCCTGATCTGGTGGGCGGAAAAAAGGCCCTGCGATGATGGTGAACCCGCCACCGGCAGCCTGCAGGTGGTGGGTTCACCGCCATCGTAATCAGGCCCTTTGTTTTTGTGCTATCACAAGTAAGTGGAAAAACCTTTGTATAAGGGTGTTGTTTGTTTGATAGAGGGCATGCACCAGTATTATTTGTACTTTTATTCAATTTTTAAATTTGATTGCCGTGGGTGGCCTGAAGTTTCAATAGGGGCATAGTTATTTTATTGCATTTAATTTTTTATCTTTTTTAGGGGGGAAAAGGTTACATAGTTCAGTACATTTTCTCCATGTTTGGTAGATTTGCACTAATCATTTTGTTTACTATGTGGCCTAGTCTGTCACGGGCCAGCCAGCTAGTAGGCACATGAAATAACTGTTTTTTTGTTGTATTTGTTGTTTTAAAACATAGTTTAGGATTAAATTTAAAAAGTGTATTTTTTGTATTTCATGTTTTTTTCTATAACAAGAGTATTTTGGTGGGTTTGATGCCTTCACAGGGTGTTTATTATAAACTTTTTATAACTACCTTAATTTTTAACGTTGGGCATTCATTTATTAATGATAGTTTTTCTTCAGTATTGCCATCCCTGCCTTGTCTGACAAGTGTGTGTGTGTGTTTGCCACACAAAAGGCATTTCTGCTGCCACTGTACTGTGACTGTCAAGGTCTGGAATCTACATCTTAACCCCAAGCAGGACCTCGTAGGGAGTCTGACCACCAAAGGTTCTTCTAGGCAGATTGCTTAAGGCTTTCTGTGCCCCAAACAGGTGATGGTCTTCGTTCTCCATGCCATGTGGCAGGGGCCATTTTGTGTAGTCAGTGTCCATAGTCCTGCATGTGTTCTTTGTTGTCCATGCCTCCTTGCTTGTTGTTTGACCATGTTGCTGGCAACCATTTTGTGTAGCCAGCCAGTGTGCTTTTCCCGTAGGCCTGCATGTGTTCTTTGTTGTGGCCACTCCTCCTTGTTTGTTGTTATTGTTGACCATGTGACCGGTGGCAATTTTATGTAGCCAGCCGGTGTGCTTTTGCCATAGGCCTGCTTGTGTACTTTGTTGTGGCCATGCCTCCTTAATTGTTGTTGTTGTTTGACCATGTGGCCAGTGGCTATTTTGTGCAGCCAGCCAGTGTTCCTTTGCCATAGACCTGCATGTGTATTTTGTTGTGTCCATGTCTCCTTGCTTGTTGTATTTGTTTGACTATATGGCTGGTGGCCATTTTGAATAGCCAGCCAGTGTACTTTTTTGTAGGCCTTTCATGTGTACTTTGTTGTGCCCATGCCTCCTTTGGTGCTGTTGTTGATTTACCATGTGGCGGGTGGCAATTTTGTGTAACCTAGCCAGTGTGCTTTTGCCATAGGCTTGCAAGTGTTCTTTGTTGTGGCCACGCCTCCTTGATTGTTGTTGTTCTTTGACCATGTGGCTAGTGGCCATTTTGTGTAGCCAGCCAGTTTTGTTTTGCCGTAGACCTGCATGTGTTTTTTGTTGTGTCCATGTCTCCTTGCTTGTTGTTGTTTGACCATGTGGCTGGTGGCCATTTTGTGTAGCCAGCCAGTGTGCTTTTGCCATAGGCGTGCATGTGTTATTTATTGTGACCATGCCTTCTTGCTTGTTGTTGATGTTTGATGATATGACCGGTGGCCATTTGATGTAGCCAGCCAGTGTGTTTTTCAAATAGGCCTTCATGTGTTCTTTGTTGTCCATGCCTCCCTGCTTGTTGTTGTTACTTGACCATGTGGCTGTGGCCATTTTGTGCAACCAGTCACAGTGTAAATCTTTTTCCAGTTTTTAAGGCCATTTTCTAGGGAGATTGATAAGAGAGGGCTAAGTCTTTTTGTTAATTTCTTTTTACTTTTTCCAGATATAATTTTTATATTCTTAAGAATCATTGCAGTATATGTATTGTATATATGAATGGAATTTAATATTAAATGCATTTTTTCCATTTTTCCCCTGCACCTCCTTTCCTCCCAATGGGTTTCCGACAGTCTCCTAGTACATGGGCAATTATCATTATTATTATTTTTATGAATTATTGTTTTATTTGAAATTGAGACAAACATTCACACATCGGCATCAGGGAACCGAGTACATGACAAATCCATGCACGAGATAAGAACAAAGTTTTGAGCAGAAATACAGTCTAATGGAAACAGCTGGAAGGGTCATTAGCAAGCTGTAAGAAGAAAAATGAATAATACGTTATTCAGTGTAGAGATGAGCAGTGAGGTGAGGAACAGAATTAACAGACTAACCTAGGGTCCCCTGACTAGCAAGTGCATCCAGCATCCAAAGTCATATTGGATCCCATAAATGCCTCAGCCTCGATCGCCATGGTGCATGCTCTACCATATCATCCCAAAGTGCTGATATTAAAAAATTCCCACCACCAATTCTATGGATCAGGGGTCAAACTAGAGAGCCAGGAGAGTGCTGGAACAAGTCTGGCCAGAGAGATTGCAAAAAAGTATAGACCCGTAAGATGAAGAGGGATAGCCAGCAAGTGTCCCAGGATGATCAGTTCTAGATCCATTACCATACGGAGATTTGAGATACTATACATCTTACCGAAGACGAAGTCACAATATGAACACAGAGAGTGGACAAGAGGCAAAAATATGAGTGAAGCAGTGACCGTGAAGTCACACCAGAAGCAGCGATCATCCACCCAAAGCTTCATGATGAAGAGGCGGTGTGGAGTATAATAGAAGTCTCTGATACATATGAAATGATGCACCTTAACACGTGACACATTAAGAACCGATTGCACTAGGATATTACTATGCCTCAGGTCACCAGATGTGACCTCTGTGTCAAGAGATTGGCTCCATTTGTCTGCCCTGCCCTGAAACAGGTCCTTCATATGGTCCCGAGAGTGCTGATATGCAAGGCCAATATTTCTCTTTGCTGCAGCCTTGACTACCAGCTCTAGTAAATAATTATCCAAACACTGAATCTCAACTTCATTGAGACTAGATATGAAATGTCAGACCTGGAGATACCTGTACTCCACCCTCAAATAGTTGATCCAGGGTGAAGAGTCTTACCTTCTCCCAGTTTAAATTTTTTTTCCCGTAGACCATCATTCAATTTATAAGGATTGTCATTACTCATTTTCCCGTGGACCCCCTGCCTGCCATAGGTGTACAGCCACACCACAGAATTCATTTTTTAAGGATTATTCCATTCTCCTCTGGACCCCCTGCCTACCATAGATGCACACCAGCATTCATTTTTAAAGGATTATTCCATTTTCCCCTGCACCTCTCTGATTGCCACATGTGTCTCCCCTTAGATGCACATAAAGCAAACAGTTAAATCTGCATGTTGTTATCCTGATTGAAAATGAAATATTATGTTATAGTTGTGTGGTTTGACTTTGGAATGGATACACTTGTTGTCAATTGTTTAGGATAAGAAGTGATCACACTAAATTATATTGTCTGTAGTATGAATAATTCAAACTGCAAAAATGTCACGTTTCACTAAATATTTTTCTTGCGTGATTGCCTCTAGGTGAACAAGATATGTGACCACAACATGTGACATGAGTCCTCCTGTCTCTTCTGCTTGTGCAGCTAAGTGCCACTGCCAACTGACAGAGCTTCAAGATGGCCCCAAAGAAAGGTTCTGCCAAGAAAGTGGCCAGTGAGGAGGAGAAGAAGAAGCAGATTTCCACCACTGGCACTCCACCCCAATCCTTTTTTTAGGAGACGTATGCCTGCCCCACCGTCCTCTGGGAAGAAAGCTGGGATCAGCACTCCTGCTTAAACTGCACCTCCCCAACCTGAGCCCATGGCCATGTCTCTCAGCGAGGCAGCCACTGCAATCTTGGAGATGAGCAGTGAGTCTGAATAGGATTTTTCTCAGCTGCAGTCTAGTACTCAATCATCACAGGAAACTGAGCAAAGTGGACAACAGGAGCAGCTTCCAATAAAAGCAGATCTCCTTGAAGTAGAAGCAGGACAGGAAGGTGAGTTTCAAGCTGAGCAAGATGTATCTCTTCTTGAAACATTGGCTTCCAGATCTCCAGCAGGAAAAAGGAAAGGTACTCCAACATCTTCTGCAAGCCTCACTGCTGATGATCTGGACATGGATTGGACCCCTGCTGTGTGCAACCTCAGAATATGACAACCCTGACTCCCCAAGGAAATCGTAGAAACAAATTTCACCCTTTCATTAGTAACTCATGCATGCCCAATTGGAGACACAAGAAATACTCAAATTGGCATTTCAAACATTTATTGAAGAAACAAGATTCTTGTGTAAAATACCTGTGCTGCAATGATTAATAGAAGTAAACAGAACAAAGTATTCTACATTATGAGAATGGTAAAGAAAATAAACAAGTCATCCGTTGTGCTGTTACATTGATTACATGCATGCATATATAATCATGTCTATATTCTTACCTAGCACTTCTTAACCTAGTGGGCTTAGGGTGTGTGAATCTGCCAGAATACCTTAGGGAGATCTAAGTCCCCACTTACCTGTGGGCATGTTTCATCGACAAGCCCGTTCTTGTGTAGAGCAGGCCATCGTCCTTCTCAGGAAGGTAAACAGGATTCAGCTGGGCTGGAATCCCAGCATGGGCCACCCTCGACAGTGACAGCAAAATGCTCCTCACCCTAAACAAAGGATTTATGTCATTTATATGAAAAACTTCACTCATTAACATGCCTGAGCTATAGTAAAGCCATCATTATTGATTCTACCCTTACAGAGCTATTGCTGAGTGGACAAAAGCAAACATCAACATTTTGTGCAGTGAACTTAACCCCTTCGCTGCTAGGCCTTTTCCCCCCCTGTGCTAAGCCTTTTTTTGGCTATTTGGGGTAGTTCGCGCTTAGGCCCCTGTAACTTTTTGACCACATAAGGTATCCGCGCCAAATTTGCGTCCTTTTCTTCCAACATCCTGGGGATTCTAAAGGTACCCAGGGTTTGTGGATTCCCCTGGAGGGGACCCAGAAATTAGTCAAAATACAGCAAAAGTTTGGGTTTTTGGGAAAAATGGGAAAAAGTGCTGCAAATGAAAGCATCTGGGTTTTTCCCTGCAAATGATATCAAAAAGGGTTTGTGGGGCTGAAATAACCATTTTCCCAGCTTTTAGGGAATGCCAGACTTTTGTCAGAAAACCAAAAAACTTTACACAGTTTTGGCATTTTTCTGGGACATAGCCTATTTTTGCTATTTTTTGTGCTTTCAACCTCCTTCCAGTTAATGGTAGAAATGGGTATAAAATCAATAATGGATCCTGGAAAGCTATACATTTTAGTAAAGTAGACAAAATTCTGAATTCAGCAAGGGGTCATTTGTGTAGATTCTTCAATGTTTCTTTATAGAAACTGACAGTTAGATATAGGAAAAATTAAAAATTAGTTGGAAAAAACAGCCTTTTGTGTCAACGTTTTCACCTGTAACTTCTTCTAATTATGACAGCTCTTTGAAAGCAATATACCGTTACATCCATGGGACCTTACTGGTTGTGGGGATATATAGGACTTGTAGGTTCACCAAGAACCCGACGAACCCAGAGCCAATAACTGAGCAGCGACTTGCAATGGTTTTTATTATGTACCGGGTATATAGCAATTATTTTGGAAAAATGTATACATGGAAAAATTGTTATGAAAGACACCTATGTATTTCTGAAATGGGAACAAAATGTAGATTTTAGAAACAGTAGATATTTGCACATTTCCGAAATTGGGAGTACCCATACTAGCATGAGAAATATAGGTCATTTTTCAAAATGACTTATTTTTTACACATTGTCTTTCATTTGGAAGGCAGAAATGCATCGAAAGTCAATAGGTAATAACAGTTGCTCTACAATTCTGTGTTACCCTAAGTCTCCCGATAAAAATGGTACCTCACTTGTGTGGGTAGGCCTTGTGCCCACAACAGGAAATGGCTCAAAATACAACGTGGACGTACCACATTTTCACAATGAAAAATTACCCTTTTTTGCAAAGTGCCTAGCTGTAGTTTTTGAACCCTAGCTCTGCGGGCACTTAGGAAACCTAGCAAACCTATACATTTTTGAAAACTAGACACCCAGGGGAATTTAGGATGGGGTGACTTGACTGGCTCTCACCAGGTTCTGTTACCCAGAATCCCTTGCAAACCTAAAAAATTGGCAAAAAAAACACATTTTCCTCACTTTTCTGTGGTGGAAAGTTCTGGAATCTGCATGGATGCACAAAATTCCACCCGCCCCGCGTTCCACAAGGTCTTCCAAAAAGAATGGTACCTCACTTGTGTGGGTAGGCCTAGTGCCCGCGACAGGAAGCAGCGCAAAACGCAACATGGACGCACCACATATTCACAGTGAAAAATGACCCTTTTTTTGCAAAGTGCCTTGCTGTAGTTTTTGAACCCTAGCTCTGCCGGCACTTAGGGAAACCTAGAAAACCTATACATTTTTGAAAAGTAGACACCCAGGGGAATCCAGGATGGGGTGACTTGACTGGCTCTCACCAGGTTCTGTTACCCAGAATCCCTTGCAAACCTAACAAATTGGCAAAAAAAACACATTTTCCTCACTTTTCTGTGGTGGAAAGTTCAGGAATCTGCGTGGATCCACACAATTCCACCCACCCCGCGTTCCACAAGGTCTTCCGAAACAAATGGTACCTCACTTGTGTGGGTAGGCCTAGTGCCCGCGACAGGAAGCAGCGCAAAACGCAACGTGGACGCACCACATATTCACAGTGAAAAATGACCCTTTTTTTGCAAAGTGCCTTGCTGTAGTTTTTGAACCCTAGCTCTGCCGGCACTTAGGGAAACCTAGCAAACTTATACATTTTTGAAAAGTAGACACCCAGGGGAATCCAGGATGGGGTGACTTGACTGGCTCTCACTAGGTTCTGTTACCCAGAATCCCTTGCAAACCTAACAAATTGGCAAAACAAACACATTTTCCTCACTTTTCTGTGGTGGAAAGTTCTGGAATCTGCGTGGATCCACAAAATTCCACCCACCCCGTGTTCCCCAGGGTCTTCTGAAAACAATGGTACTTCACTTGTGTGGGTAGGCCTAGTGCCCGCGACAGGAAGCAGCGCAAAACGCAACGTGGACGCACCACATTTTCACAGTGAAAAATGACCCTTTTTTTGCAAAGTGCCTAGCTGTAGTTTTTGAACCCTAGCTCTTCCGGCACTCAGGGAAACCTAGCAAACCTATACATTTTTGAAAAGTAGACACCCAGGGAATCCAGGATGGGGTGACTTGACTGGTTCTCACTAGGTTCTGTTACCCAAAATCCCTTGCAAACCTAAAAAATTGGCAAAACAAACACATTTTCCTCACTTTTCTGTGGTGGAAAGTTCTGGAATCTGCGTGGATCCACAAAATTACACCCACCCCGCGTTCCCCAAGGTCTTCCGAAATCAATGGTACCTCACTTGTGTGGGTAGGCCTAGTGCCCGCGACAGGAAGCAGCGCAAAACACAACGTGGACGCACCACATTTTCACAGTGAAAAATGACCCTTTTTTTGCAGAGTGCCTAGCTGTAGTTTTTGAACCCTAGCTCTGCCGGCACCTAGGGAAACCTACCAAACCCACACTTTTCTGAAAAGTAGACACCTGGGGGATTCCAGGGAGGTATGGCTTGCGTGGATCCCCCAATGTTTTCTTACCCAGAATCCCCTGCAAACCTGACATTTTGCAGAAAAATCCCTTTTTCACACATTTTTGTGTGGTAAAGTCGTGGCATCACGGGGCTGACACAAATTTCCTACCACCCAGCGTTCCCCCAGGTCTCCCGATAAAAATGGTGCCTCACTCGGGTGGGAGGCCCAAGTACCCGCGACAGGCAAGGGCCCACAACGTATTGAGGCGACCTCAAAATGGCCCATCACAAAACGACCTGGTTTTGCAAGGGGGTCCCATGATGTTTTGGCCCGGGCTCGGCGGCCACCTAGGGAAACCTACCAAACCCACACATTTCTGAAAAGTAGACACCCGGGGATTCCAGGGAGGTATGGCTTGCGTGGATCCTCCAACGTTTTCTTACCCAGAATCCCCTGCAAACCTGTTATTTTGCTGAAAAAATCACTTTTTCACACATTTTTGTGTGGTAAAGTCGTGGCATCACGGGGCTGACACAAATTTCCTACCACCCAGCATTCCCCCAGGTCTCCCGATAAAAATGGTGCCTCACTCGGGTTTGAGGCCCAAGTACCCGCGACAGGCAAGGGCCCACAACGTATTGAGGCGACCTCAAAATGGCCCATCACAAAACGACCTGGTTTTGCAAGGGGGTCCCATGACGTTTTGGCCCGGGGCTCGGCGGCCACCTAGGGAAACCTACCAAACCCACACATTTCTGAAAAGTAGACACCCGGGGGATTCCAGGGAGGTATGGCTTGCGTGGATCCTCCAACGTTTTCTTACCCAGAATCCCCTGCAAACCTGTTATTTTGCTGAAAAAATCACTTTTTCACACATTTTTGTGTGGTAAAGTCGTGGCATCACGGGGCTGACACAAATTTCCTACCACCCAGCGTTCCCCCAGGTCTCCCGATAAAAATGGTGCCTCACTCGGGTGGAAGGCCCAAGTACCCGCGACAGGCAAGGGCCCACAACGTATTGAGGCGACCTCAAAATGGCCCATCACAAAACGACCTAGTTTTGCAAGGGGGTCCCATGACGTTTTGGCCCGGGGCTCGGCGGCCACCTAGGGAAACCTACCAAACCCACACATTTCTGAAAAGTAGACACCCGGGGGATTCCAGGAGGTATGGCTTGCGTGGATCCTCCAACGTTTTCTTACCCAGAATCCCCTGCAAACCTGTTATTTTGCTGAAAAATCACTTTTTCACATTTTTGTGTGGTAAAGTCGTGGCATCACGGGGCTGACACAAATTTCCTACCACCCAGCGTTCCCCCAGGTCTCCCGATAAAAATGGTGCCTCACTTGGGTGGGAGGCCCAAGTACCCGCGACAGGCAAGGGCCCACAACGTATTGAGGCGACCTCAAAATGGCCCATCACAAAACAACCTGGTTTTGCAAGGGGGGTCCCATGACGTTTTGGCCCGGGGCTCGGCAGCCACCTAGGGAAACCTACCAAACCCACACATTTCTGAAAAGTAGACACCCGGAGGATTCCAGGGAGGTATGGCTTGCGTGGATCCTCCAACGTTTTCTTACCCAGAATCCCCTGCAAACCTGTTATTTTGCTGAAAAAATCACTTTTTCACACATTTTTGTGTGGTAAAGTCGTGGCATCACGGGGCTGACACAAATTTCCTACCACCCAGCGTTCCCCCAGGTCTCCCGATAAAAATGGTGCCTCACTCGGGTGGGAGGCCCAAGTACCCGCGACAGGCAAGGGCCCACAACGTATTGAGGCGACCTCAAAATGGCCCATCACAAAGCGACCTGGTTTTGCAAGGGGGTCCCATGACGTTTGGCCCGGGGCTCGGCGGCCACCTAGGGAAACCTACCAAACCCACACATTTCTGAAAAGTAGACAGCCGAGGGATTCCAGGGAGGTATGGCTTGCGTGGATCCTCCAACGTTTTCTTACCCAGAATCCCCTGCAAACCTGTTATTTTGCTGAAAAAATCACTTTTTCACACATTTTTGTGTGGTAAAGTAGTGGCATCACGGGGCTGACACAAATTTCCTACCACCCAGCGTTCCCCCAGGTCTCCCGATAAAAATGGTGCCTCACTCGGGTGGGAGGCCCAAGTACCAGCGACAGGCAAGGGCCCACAACGTATTGAGGCGACCTCAAAATGGCCCATCACAAAACGACCTGGTTTTGCAAGGGGTCCCATGACGTTTTGGCCCGGGGCTCGGCGGCCACCTAGGAAACCTACCAAACCCACACATTTCTGAAAAGTAGACACCCGGGGATTCCAGGGAGGTATGGCTTGCGTGGATCCTCCAA
Source organism: Calotriton arnoldi (assembly GCA_963921515.1). Lineage (NCBI taxonomy): Eukaryota > Metazoa > Chordata > Amphibia > Caudata > Salamandridae > Calotriton > Calotriton arnoldi. The sequence goes on from CAWUFW010002172.1 coordinate 1,614,648, forward strand.
CGTTTTCTTACCCAGAATCCCTGCAAACCTGTTATTTTGCTGAAAAATCACTTTTTCACACATTTTTGTGTGGTAAAGTCGTGGCATCACGGGGCTGACACAAATTTCCTACCACCCAGCGTTCCCCCAGGTCTCCCGATAAAAATGGTGCCTCACTCGGGTGGGAGGCCCAAGTACCCGCGACAGGCAAGGGCCCACAACGTATTGAGGCGACCTCAAAATGGCCCATCACAAAACGACCTGGTTTTGCAAGGGGTCCCATGACGTTTTGGCCCGGGGCTCGGCGGCCACCTAGGAAACCTACCAAACCCACACATTTCTGAAAAGTAGACAGCCGGGGATTCCAGGGAGGTATGGCTTGCGTGGATCCTCCAACGTTTTCTTACCCAGAATCCCCTGCAAACCTGTTATTTTGCTGAAAAAATCACTTTTCACACATTTTTGTGTGGTAAAGTAGTGGCATCACGGGGCTGACACAAATTTCCTACCACCCAGCGTTCCCCAGGTCTCCCGATAAAAATGGTGCCTCACTCGGGTGGGAGGCCCAAGTACCCGCGACAGGCAAGGGCCCACAACGTATTGAGGCGACCTCAAAATGGCCCATCACAAAGCGACCTGGTTTTGCAGGGGGTCCCATGACGTTTTGGCCTGGGGCTGCGGCCACCTAGGAAACCTACCAAACCCACACATTTCTGAAAAGTAGACACCCGGGGATTCAGGGAGGTATGGCTTGCGTGGATCCTCCAACGTTTTCTTACCCACAATCCCCTGCAAACCTGCTATTTTGCTGAAAAAATCACTTTTTCACACATTTTTGTGTGGTAAAGTCGTGGCATCACGGGGCTGACACAAATTTCCTACCACCCAGCGTTCCCCAGGTCTCCCGATAAAAATGGTGCCTCACTCGGGTGGGAGGCCCAAGTACCAGCGACAGGCAAGGGCCCACAACGTATTGAGGCAACCTCAAAATGGCCCATCACAAAACGACCTGGTTTTGAAAGGGGGTCCCATGACGTTTGGCCCGGGGCTCGGCGGCCACCTAGGAAACCTACCAAACCCACACATTTCTGAAAAGTAGACACCGGGGGATTCCAGGGAGGTATGGCTTGCGTGGTTCCTCCAACGTTTTCTTACCCAGAATCCCCTGCAAACCTGTTATTTTGCTGAAAAAATCACTTTTTCACACATTTTTGTGTGGTAAAGTAGTGGCATCACGGGGCTGACACAAATTTCCTACCACCCAGCGTTCCCCCAGGTCTCCCGATAAAAATGGTGCCTCACTCGGGTGGGAGGCCCAAGTACCCGCGACAGGCAGGGCCCACAACGTATTGAGCGACCTCAAAATGGCCCATCACAACACGACCTGGTTTTGCAAGGGAGTCCCATGACGTTTTGGCCGGGGCTCGGCGGCCACCTAGGGAAACCTACCAAACCCACACATTTCTGAAAAGTAGACACTCGGGGATTCCAGGAAGTATGGCTTGCGTGGATCCTCTAACTTTTCTTACCCAGAATCCCTGCAAACCTGTTATTTTGCTGAAAAAATCACTTTTCACACATTTTTGTGTGGTAAAGTCGTGGCATCACGGGGCTGACACAAATTTCCTACCACCCAGCATTCCCCCAGGTCTCCCGATAAAAATGGTGCCTCACTCGGGTTTGAGGCCCAAGTACCCGCGACAGGCAAGGGCCCACAACGTATTGAGGCAACCTCAAAATGGCCCATCACAAAACAACCTGGTTTTGCAAGGGGGTCCCATGACGTTTTGGCCCGGGGCTCGGCGACCACCTAGGGAAACCTACCAAACCCACACATTTCTGAAAAGTAGACACCCGGGGATTTCAGGGAGGTATGGCTTGCGTTGATCCTCCAACGTTTTCTTGCAGAATCCCCTGCAAACCTGTTATTTTACTGAAAAAATAACTTTTCACACATTTTTGTGTGGTAAAGTCGTGGCATCACGGGGCTGACACAAATTTCCTACCACCCAGCGTTCCCCAGGTCTCCCAATAAAATGGTGCCTCACTCGGGTGGGAGGCCCAAGTACTCGCGACAGGCAAGGGCCCACAACGTATTGAGGCAACCTCAAAATGGCCCATCACAAAACGACCTGGTTTGCAAGGGGGGTCCCATGACGTTTTGGCCCGGGGCTCGGCGGCCACCTAGGGAAACCTACCAAATCCACACATTTCTGAAAAGTAGACACCCGGGGGATTCCAGGGAGGTATGGCTTGCGTGGATCCCCTAACGTTTTCTTACCCAGAATCCCCTGCAAACCTGTTATTTTGCTGAAAAAATCACTTTTTTCACACATTTTTGTGTGGTAAGTTGTGGCATCACGGGGCTGACACAAATTTCCTACCACCCAGCGTTCCCCCAGGTCTCCCGATAAAAATGGTGCCTCACTCGGGTGGGAGGCCCAAGTACCCGCGACAGGCAAGGGCCCACAACATTTTGTGATAGGCAATTTTGATGTCACCTCAATACGTTGTGGGCCCTTGCCTGTTGCGAGGTACTTGGGCCTCCCACCCGAGTGAGGCACCATTTTTATCGGGAGACCTGGGGACGCTGAGTGGTAGGAAATTGTGTCAGCCCGGTGATGCCACAACTTTACCACACAAAAATGTGTGAAAAAGTGATTTTTTCAGCAAAATATCAGGTTTGCAGGGATTCTGGAGAAAACGTTGGGGATCCACGCAAGCCATACCTCCTGGAATCCCCGGTGTCTACTTTTCAGAAATGTGTGGTTTGGTAGGTTTCCCTAGGTGGCCGCCGAGCCCCAGGCAAAACGTCAAGGGACCCCTTGGAAAACCAGATCGTTTTGTGATAGGCAATTTTGAGGTCGCCTCAATGCGTTGTGGGCCCTGCCTGTTGCGAGTGCTTGGGCCTCCCGCCCGAGTGAGGCACCATTTTATCGGGAGACCTGGGAGCGCTGGGTGGTAGGAAATTTGTGTCAGCCCTGTGATGCCACAACTTTACCACACAAAAATGTGTGAAAAAGTGATTATTTCAGCAAAATATCAGGTTTGCAGGGAATTCTGGGTAAGAAAGCGTTGGGGGATCCACGTAAGCCATACCTCCCTGGAATCCCGGGTGTCTACTTTTCAGAAATGTGTGGGTTTGGTAGGTTTCCCTATGTGGCCGCCGAGGCTCAGGCCAAAACATCATGGGACCCCCTGCAAAACCAGGTCGTTTTGTGATAGGCAATTTTGAGGTTGCCTCAATACGTTGTGGGCCCTTGCCTGTCGCGGTACTTGGGCCTCCCACCCGAGTGAGGCACCATTTTTATCGGGAGACCTGGGGACGCTGGGCAGTAGGAAGATTTGTGTCAGCCCTGTGATGCCGCAACTTTACCACACAAAAATGTGTGAAAAAAGTGATTTTTTCATCAAAATATCAGGTTTGCAGGGGATTCTGGGTAAGAAAACGTTGGGGGATCCACGCAAGCCATACCTCCCTGGAATCCCGGGTGTCTACTTTTCAGAAATGTGTGGGTTTGGTAGGTTTCCCTAGGTGGCCACCGAGCCCAGGCCAAAACGTCATGGGACCTCCTTGCAAAACCAGGTCGTTTTGTGATAGGCAATTTTGAGGTCGCCTCAATACGTTGTGGGCCCTTGCCTGTTGTGGGTACTTGGGCCTCCCACCCGAGTGAGGCACCATTTTCATCGGGAGACCTGGGGAACGCTGGGTGGTAGGAAATTTGTGTCAGCCCAGTGATGCCACAACTTTACCACACAAAAATGTGTGAAAAAGTGATTTTTCAGCAAAATATCAGGTTTGCAGGGGTTCTGGGTAGAAAGCGTTGGAGATCCACGCTAGCCATACCTCCTGGAATCCCCTGGGTGTCTACTTTTCAGAAATGTGGGTTTGGTAGGTTTCCCTAGGTGGCCGCTGAGCCCCAGGCCAAACGTCATGGGACCCCCTTGGAAAACCAGATCGTTTTGTGATAGGCAATTTTGAGGTCGCCTCAATACGTTGTGGGCCCTTGCCTGTCGCTGGTACTTGGGCCTCCCACCCGAGTGAGGCACCATTTTTATCGGGAGACCTGGGGAACGCTGGGTGGTAGGAAATTTGTTTCAGCCCTGTGATGCCACAACTTTACCACACAAAAATGTGTGAAAAAAGTGCTTTTTCAGCAAAATATCAGGTTTGCAGGGGATTCTGGGTAAGAAACGTTGGGGATCCACGCAAGCCATACCTCCTGGAATCCCCGGGTGTCTACTTTTCAGAAATGTGTGGGTTTGGTAGGTTTCCTATGTGGCCGCCGAGCCCCAGGCCAAAGCATCATGGGACCCCCTTGCAAAACCAGGTCGTTTTGTGATAGGCAATTTTGAGGTGCGCCTCAATACGTTGTGGGCCCTTGCCTGTCGCGGTTACTTGGGCCTCCCACCCGAGTGAGGCACCATTTTCATCGGGAGACCTGGAGGAACGCTGGGCAGTAGGAAATTTGTGTCAGCCCTGTGATGCCACAACTTTACCACACAAAAATGTGTGAAAAAAGTGATTTTTCAGCAAAATATCAGGTTTGCAGGGGATTCTGGGTAAGAAAACGTTGGGGGATCCACGCAAGCCATACCTCCCTGGAATCCCCGGGTGTCTACTTTTCAGAAATGTGTGGGTTTGGTAGGTTTCCCTAGGTGGCCACCGAGCCCCAGGCCAAAACGTCATGGGACCCCCTTGCAAAACCAGGTCGTTTTGTGATAGGCAATTTTGAGGTCGCCTCAATACGTTGTGGGCCCTTGCCTGTCGCGAGTTACTTGGGCCTCCCACCCGAGTGAGGCACCATTTTTATCGGGAGACCTGGGGAACGCTGGGCGGTAGGAAATTTGTGTCAGCCCTGTGATGCCACAACTTTACCACACAAAAATGTGTGAAAAAGTGATTTTTTTCAGCAAAATATCAGGTTTGCAGGGAATTCTGGGTAAGAAACGTTGGAGGATCCACGCAAGCCATACCTCCCTGGAATCCCCGGGTGTCTACTTTTCAGAAATGTGTGGGTTTGGTAGGTTTCCCTAGGTGGCCGCCGAGCCCCAGGCCAAAACGTCATGGGACCCCCTTGCAAAACCAGGTTGTTTTGTGATAGGTAATTTTGATGTCTCCTAAATAGGTTTTGGGCCCTTGCCTGTCGCGGGCACTAGGCCTACCCACGCAAGTGAGGTACCATTTTTCTCGGAAGACTTTGGGGAACGCGGGGTGGGTGGAATTTTGTGGACCCACCCAGATTCCAGAACTTTCCACCACAGGAATGTGAGGAAAATGTGTTTTTTTTGACGAATATTTAGGTTTGTAAGGGATTCTGGGTAACAGAACCTGGTGCGAGCCAGTCAAGTCACCCCATCCTGGATTCCCCTGGGTATCTAGTTTTCAAAAATGTACAGATTTGCTAGGTTTCCCTACGTGCCAGCTGCGCTAGGGCCCAAAATCCACAGGTAGGCACATTGCTAAAAAAGTCGGAGCCTAGTGGGCTTTTTGCCACCCTGGGGGGAATTGGGGGAGGGGTTTGTCCCGATATGCCCCCAAAGGGGGCAGAAAGACTGTGGCTATTTTTTGTGGGGGTGGGGACATTGGTATGACCATTTTGGGCAGCCCCCACCCCCACGCATAAAAAAAGCCTGCTTACTCGCTGGCGCCTAGTGGGTTTTCTGCCCCCCAGGGGGCAGATCAGGGGCCACTGCCACCATCTTCCCTCCCGGGGGCAGGAAGACTGGAATTTCTCTGGGGTGGGGTGGGGTATTGTCATGCCCATTTTGGGCAGCCCCTACCCCTACCCCTACACTAATAAAAGAAAAAAATCCATGGTTTCTAGTGTGCTTTCTGTGCCCCGGGGGCTAGATTGGGGCTACAGCTCCATCTGCCTCCCGAGGGGCAGAAAGACTGTCATTTTTGTGGGGGTGGGGGCATTGGCGTGCCCGTTTCGGTCAGCCCACACCCTAAAAACAATTGCGCAAAAAAATCCCTGGTGGATAGTGGGCTTTCTGCCCCTCTGGGGGGCAGATTAGGGGCTACTGCCCCCATCTGCCCTCAGGGGGGCAGAAAGGCTGTAATGGTGGCGGGGGTGGGGGCATTGGGGTGCCCATTTCGGGCAGCCCCACCCTAAAAACAAATGCGCAAAAAAATCCCTGGCATCAAGTGGGCTTTCTGCCCTCCCGGGGAGCAGATTGGGGGCTACTGTCCCCATCTGCCCCCAGAGGGGCAGAAAGGCTGTAATGGTGGTGGTGGGGGGTGGGGGCATTGGCATGCCCATTTTGGGCAGCCCCACCCTAAAACAAATTGTGCAAAATAAAATCCCTGGCATTTAGTGGGTTTTCTGCCCCCGGGGGCAGATTGGGGGCTACTGCCCCATCTGCCCTCAGGGGGCAGAAAGGCTGTAATGGTGGCGGGGGTGGGGGCATTGGCATGCCCGTTTCGGGCAAGCCCCCACCCTAAGAAAATGGTGCGAAAAAAATCCCTGGTGTCACGTGGGCTTTCTGCCCCCGGGGGCAGATTGGGGGCTTCTGCCCCATCTTCCCCCAGGGGGCAGAAAGGCTGTAATGGGGGCGTGGGGACATTGGTGTGCCCGTTTCAGGCAGCCCCCACCCTAAAGAAATGGTGCAATAAAAAATCCCTGGCGTTTAGTGGGCTGTCTGCCCCCGAAGGGGCAGATTGGGGGCTACTGCCCCCATCTGCCCCCAGGGAGGCAGAAAGGCTGTAATGGTGGCGGGGGTGGGGGCATTGGCGTGCCCGTTTCGGGCAGCCCCACCCTAAAACAAATGGTGCAATAAAAATCCCTGGCATTTAGTGGGCTTTCTGCCCCCGGGGGCAGAAAGGCTGTATTGGTGGTGGGTGGGTGGGGGCATTGGCGTGCCCGTTTCGGGCAAGCCCCACCCTAAAAAACTTCAAAAAACAAATCCCTGGTGTTTAGTGGGCTTTCTGCCCCCGAAGGGGCATATTAGGGGCCAATGCCCCATCTGCCCCCAGGGGGCAGAAAGACTGTAATGATTGCGGGGGGTGGGGGCATGGGCATGCCCGTTTTGGGCAGCCCCCACCCTTATTTTTACTTCCTGATAAAAATCCCTGGTGTCTAGTGGGCTTTTGCCCCCAGGGGGGCAGATTAGGGGCTACTGCCCCATCTGTCCCCCAGGGGGCAAAAGACTACATTTGCAAAATTAAATTGGGGGAGCAAAGGCCCTTGCCCAAGGGACTGCTCCCCTCCCTGGTGTCTAGTGGGTGGATCCCTGCTTGGGGATCGCCCTCCTGTGGCGATCCCCAAGCAGGGATCCACTGGGGAGGGTACCATTGGAAAGGGAGATTCTCCCTTTCCAGCGATACCTCTCCCGTCTTTCTACGTGCTCAGGGGGCTGAGATAGCCCCTGAGCACGTAGAAATGGAAACTGAAATGAGCCTCTTGGCTCATTTCAGTTTCAGTTTCACTGAAAAGACATCAGCGCGACGTGCGCGCCGATCCTCATTTCAGGGAAACCAGGAGGGAGCCTCGGGAGCTGGGGAAGCTCTTCCCCAGCTCCCGAGGCTCTTGTGGCATTAAGGGAATCCCTCTGGTGCCCGCACCAGAGGGATTTCCCAGGCGATGTTTCATGACGAGCTGGACTCGTCATGAGCACACGAGCACTGTGTGCCATGACGAGTCCAGCTCGTCATGAGCATCGAAGGGGTTAAGACTGGTACAGAATGTTCAAGGCCCAGATAATATGCCAATGAAGAAGTGTAAATGTAAGCAAAATCCATTTCAGAGAATATTTTCCCTTTTGGGTGCACAAGCATATGTGTGTCAAGAGTCAACATTTAAGAAAGATGTCAACTTTAAACGTGAGAATGTAAAATGGTGGTGTTCCTTGACTGGGCCTATGAAACCACATACCAGTAGGGCCTGTATGGAGGTATTCTCATGCAGCCTACTAAGGCGGTGGATAACATCCTCCCAGGACTGGAAGTCCTCTCCAGGGCAGGCAGCAGTGTGTCTTCAAGGAACCTGTCCCCAGAGGAGCTGGAGGACAGGATGGAGGAGAGGTAACTGAAGCTAGAGCTTGCTAAGCTTCTCAAGGAACAGGCCCTTGCAAAGCTAGAGAAGGAACAGGCCCTTGATAAATAGGATAAGGAGCAAGCTCTAGAAGAAAATAGGCTGGCCATGGAAGGGAGGAGGATGTCCCATGAGCTAAGCCTGAGAGAGCTGGACATCAGAGCCACTTAAGTGGAGTCTAGCCTTAGTCGTGGCAGCGTACCTACAGTGTCTGCTACAGAAGGGAAGGTTCACATCTCAAAGGATTTGGTACCAAGTTTTGTTGTGGGGATAACAAGGACAAGTGGTTCTCCACCTGTGAGGTGGGGCTTAGGGTGCACAAGGTTCCTGAGTAGTTATGGGGGTAGTCTATGGAGATACACGCCCAAGGTGGGGAGGGACACACTCCTTACACTTGAGGTAGAAGATCAGACCTAGTACACCCCTTGAAGGCCATTTTACTTGATAAGTTTGTACTGACCCCTGAGAGGTATATGTAGAGGTTCAGGTGCAGCCACAATATTTCCTCACAAACATGGGTGGGTTTCCTTGACTATGCCGGGAAGGCATTGAAGGGCTGGATAAGGGGCATCAAGATTATTCAGGACTCTACAACTTAATTTTGAAGAAGCACATGCTTGATATAGTTTTCCAGAGCTCGGCCAACACCTTGTTGATAGCAAGCTGACTGAGCCCAGGAACCTTGCTGAGGAGGCAGACATCTGGGTCAGCACCAGAGTGTCCAAAAAGGTACCTGGGAGTGGCCCCAAAAAGGGTGGCTCCAGTTTCCTTGAACAGAGGGAGGGGGAGGTCAAGAGAGACCCAGACAGGTCTCAGGTTAAGGGGGAAGGAAAGGGTTCCAATGTCCCTTCTGAGAAGAAGGTGGGACGTTCTGGTAGGCTGTGATCCAGGGCACCTCATTTCCAACCATGCTGCTTTGATTGGTGTCAGCTAGGACATAAGCAAATGGGCTCTGTATTTCCAAAGAAACCACCCACTGGAGGGAACTCTACAGGAGAGGGCAATATGGCCTTGGGATAAGTAATCCCCAGGGTCAGGTCATAGACCATGCCCTGATCTCCCTCAGCTGGGGGCTAGACTCAGAGGGTGAGCTGGTGATCTCGGAGGGTGGAAGTTGTCACTTCCACCAGATTAAAGTGAATGGGATCCCAGTCCCTGCTCTGAGGGATACTGGGGCTAGCCAGTCCTGGTTGTGTAATAGCTAGTCTCCCCGGAGCAGTATAATGAACAAGTGTGTAGGGTGATTCAGGCCCAAGAGGCAGGGCTTTATCTGCCCTATGACCCTGGTGTCCCTAGAGTGGGCTGTGGAGGTGACCCAGAGGAGGGTCATAGTTAGTCCCCAGATGCCTACTGAATGTATTCTGGGGAATCAGTTGCTCCCAGTGTCAGGAGAACTGGGAGGGGCAGCCACCACAGGCGCCTGACAGTTCAGTTTTCTGAGGGTACCACTCCCAAACGGAGGGTACAGAACCCTAGAGGGAGGGGCAGGGGGAAGAAGGACTCACTCCTGACTCCTGTTCAGGCTAAGGGTACAGACCCTGGGCTGAAGGACCAGCTCCAGGACACCACCCCTGAACTGGTGGGAGGTGGAGTGGAAAATCATGCAAGACACCTGGGGCTACTACCTCACACTCTTAGGAGCCACAGAGGACCCTGGATGGCCAGGGACCTGGCTTTTTACACTGACAGCTGTCAGTGGCCTCTGTTGGTTGCTGTCCTTATGGACACAGTTTTCCTTGGGTGGGAACAGACATCAGACTCAAAGGGTGGAATGGGCCACAACACTCTGTTGGCCTTGGTGGTACTGTATACCTACTGGGATGATTCCCACTAGCAGGTTAAGGTTGTGTGCTGCACAGATGGGTTCACAGGTAAGGAGAAGGATTTCCCATGGGTTAGATCAGTGAAACATGAAAGTATAGCCAGAGGGATCCAACTGGGTTTCAGAGAGGCATAGAACTGGCAAGTGCCCCAGCAGTAGTTGGCCATTGTCCCTGTTCTATCATCCTAAGTGGGGAAGTCTATCAAGGTATTCATTAGTCTACCCTAGATTTAGTGTTGGAAAATGGCCCTCTCTTAAGGGTCATCACAAACGTTTTTCCTTCCTCCTCCTCCTCTTTTTTGTGACCTCATTTTTGTTGGCATTAGGACTCTGAGCACTTTGCCACTGCTGACCAGTGCTAAACTGCATGTGCTTCTCCCTTAAAACATGGTAACATTGGTTTATCCACAATTGGGGTATTTAGTTTATCTGTAAGCCCCTAGAATAGTGCACTACCTGCACCCAGGGCCTGTAAATTAAATGCTACTAGTGAGCCTGCAGCACTCAATCAATCAATCAGGGTTTTATAAAGCATGCTACTCCCCCATGAGGGTCTCAAGGTGCTGATTGTGTCACCCACTTAAGTAGCGCTTTAAACATCTCTGGCCTGCCACTACATAGCCTCTGTGTGCAGTTTACACTGCCATGTCGACTAGGGGGCAGATTTACAATGACTGGCGCATCCCTGCAAATCAGCAGGGATGCGCCAGAATAGATGCGACACGCATTTCTTCCCTTGCGCCACCACGGATGCATCACATTTACAATGCGGCGCACCGTGGTGCAGGGATAGGAAGATGCGTGTCGCATCTGATGGAGTAAAGGCGGCGCATTGCTGGAGTCGTGTCGCAAGCGCGACGCAACTCCAGCAATGCTCAGGGGCCGCCCATACCTAACGTGCTGCGCCACTCCTTATGCCTGCTTCAAGCAGGCATAAGGATTTGTCACAGCAGCCTCTGAAAAGTGACTCAGTGAAATCTTGTAGATTTCACTGCGTCACTTTTACGAGGCTTTTTCTGAGGGAACGCCCACCCTGCACACATTAAACCTGATGCAGGTTTAATGTGGCGCAGGGCTTTACAACGTGACGCATCTCCCTAGATGCGTCACGTTGTAAATAAATCGCAACGTGGCACATGGTTTACGCCACCGCTGCGTCACAAAAGTGACGCAACGTCGGCGCAAATGTGTCGCAAGGGGATTGTAAATTCTGCCCCTTGGCATTTAAACCCCCATTCCAAACCTTAAACTCCCCTTTTATTACACATATGTCACTCCTTATGTAGGCCCTAGGTAGCCTAGCCCATAGGACAGGGTGCTGTTTAATTAAAAGGTAGGACCTGTACTTTTATGTTTTACATGCCCTGGTCGTGAAAGACTCCTAAGTTCATTTTTCACTACTGTGAGGTCTACTGCTCCCATAGGTTAACATTGGGGATTCCTTGTTACATCTAATACTCTGTAATTCCCAATTGGAAGGAGGTGGAGCTGCCATGTTTAGTACCTATGCAATGTAATGATAAATCCTCTTTAATGGTAAAGTCCAATTTATCATTATAATTTTAAAAATGCCACTTTTAGAAGGATGACATTTTTCTGCTCTTAGCCCTGTGTGCTCATCTCCAATATACATCTGAGGTGGGTGATAGCTGGGCTTTCTGCATTCCCTCTAGACAGTCACACACAATGGGATTTTAGGTGTGACTTAATGGGCCATCCTGGGAGGATGGGAGAGAGGAGCTGGGAACAGCCTCACACTTGCACCTGAATAGGCTTTGTTCTGTCCCACACAAAGGGCTGCATACCCCCTGTAGTGAGTCTAGAACCAGGGCAGGAAGGGAGTACCTCTGTGCATTTCAAAGACCTTTCTTTGAAATCTCTCCACTTAAAAGGCACCACTGGGTATAAGAATTGGAACTCAGACCCTACCACTTCAGTACACTACTGGACCTGTGGATACTGCTGGAGAACTGCTACTCTGATGGACTGCTGCTTTGGAAGAACTGCTTACTTGCTGTGCTGACCTGCTGCCTGCTGCCCTCCTGGTCTGGGTTAGAAAGACTGGACCTGCATCACTTGACCACCAGATCCAGAATGACTCCAAGGGCTAGTATGCTGGCCTCCTGATCTGAAGTCTCAGGAACATAAAAGACTTCCAACTATCCTGCTTCTGCACCTGGACTCTGCCATCTATGAGTCTGCCCAGCTAAGAGGTGCAACCCCAGTTCTGGACCCTTGCAAGTGGGTCTAAGGTGCTTGCTCAGCAGAACCAATGCATCACCGCCTCTGCAGAGAACAGAACTGGTGCATCACCGTCAATGCATGGACCAGCACCAATATATCATCGCTGTAGCGTGGATCGGAATCGGTGCATCGCCCCTGTTGCGTGGACCAGTACAGGCGCATTGCTGCTTTTGCATGGCTCGGAACCACCACTGCACGCCAATCTACTCAAACTAAGGCCCTTGCATCCCCATCAACAGCCTCGACTATGATGCTAAAACCCTGCAACACAGCAACCCAGTCATCAGAGGCAATGCTTCACCACTTTCTTGAAACCAGGACCAGCGCATCACCGCAGCCGTGTGGATCGACACCGGCGCATCACCTTGTCTGCACTCCGCATCCTCATCGTCAACAGGATCCTCAACGTCGATGCATCCCAGTCTAAGGAACTTTTGCTCAGCAGGCCAAAACGTGGTCTCTGTAGCTGGTCAGCGCTCCATCGCCATTGACCTGAACTTTTGACTCTGTCCCAGTCCAGCATGACCAGATATCCCTTGGTGACGCTCAGTGCTTTTTGGCACTATTTTCACTTAATTCAATAACATTTAATATCTCTAGGTTTACTCGTTGGAGTTTTGCCATTTTGGTGTCAAATACTGCATTAAAATGTAGTCTATTTTCCTAAATTGGTTTGGGACTTTTTTTTTTTTTATTCATTCAATTCATGATGATTTAGTTACATATATAAAACCACAGTAGTTAAAAACTTGTAAAAACATGATCCTAAATACAGACAAAAGAAACGAAACATACAATCAATAATTGACACATTAAATTCCACAAAATACATATTTCATACTATTGCCCAGATTTCATAAATGCTGATATTAACAATTTAAGAATATACAGTGCATGTTTCAAATACCACCATATCTACATCCTAAGGATATATCAAAGTGCTAGTGCTTGAACACAATCAAAATGCTAATGCTTAAACAGAAATACATAAATATTCAGTCCTCGATATATGCCAACAAAGGACCCCATATCTCCAGCCCCAACTTCCTCTTACGGGAGCCCTTTAGAGAGTATAAGCCATATTCTAGATTGAACATCGTGAAAAATCTAGCCTTCCATAGCTCAAAAGTCGGGGCATCTTTCTGTAACCACATTGATGCAATGCAAAGTCTAGACGTGGCCGTAGCTAAAAAAATCAGATATCGAGATTTATAGCCCGTCTGATCCCAACCGTCGCTCTCTGCTACCCCCAACAACATATGGGAGGCAGATAATATTATGGCATCCCCCGTTATTTCGGCTAAAAAGCACTCTATATGCATTAAAAAGTTATTTAGGTGCCCGCAAGAGAAAAAATATGTACGATGTCAGCTTCTTCGGTACCGCAGCGAAAACACCTCCCATCATTAACACCTCCCCATTTTAACATCCTAGCTGGAGTGTAATATAAATTAAATATAGTCTTATAGTGCTGTGCCCGAAGATTCGCCGTCATCAAAAGCTTCCCAGCCAGCTCAATAGAATCTTCCACACGAGCATCCTGACACCCAAGCCTATCATCCCACTTAATCTTATGTTTATCTAACTCATCAACCTGGGTATCCAATAATATATTATAGAGAGTGCCAATCCGTGCCTTTTTCCTAATCGCTTCTACAAGGGGGTTCACCTCAATCCTCCATTGACTCTTACATAAATAATCACGAATTTGTAAAAATTTAAAAAATTCAACTCTGGGGAGGTTATATTTCTCAGCTAACATCTCGAAGGACATCAAAGTCCCATTCTCACACAAATCACCGACACATAAGATACCTTTCATCTTCCAATTATCTACTATCCTATCCCAAAATATAGGTGGTAATAACCCTGTTGCTGAGATAGGCGTATAATAAGTCACCCTAGTAAATTTATAGGATTTAAGAATAATCTTCCAAACTTTATAGGCAGCGTTTAAAACCTTAAACCTGGTTTTTTTATAATAACTAGGCTCAAGCATCACAAACAGCCGATTCTTAACATCATCACCCAGTAGCATCTGATAAATGGACGGAAAGTTTGCTCTGGAAGGGACCTCTTCCCCAGTTATTAAAATGCACATATTTTGAAGCATACACACATAGTAATAAAGAGTAAAATCAGGAACAGCCCAACCGCCTTTCTCCTTCGGGAGGACCATAAAACGCATAGCTCTTCAAGTCTTCCCCTGAGCCCATAAAAACCTAGCACAGATTGACTGAAGTAAGGATAGCTGGGCACGGGAAATTTCTAATGGAACAGATCGAAAAAAATATAAAACCCTGGGTAGTACCAACATTTTCAAAACGTTACATCGCCCCACCAATGTCAAATGTAGGCATTCACAGCGGTCCAATTGATTGCGAACGGATCTCAAGATAGTCTGCCAGTTCACTTCTACTAATGTGTCTAAACAGGTCCTCAATTTAACACCCAGATATGTTACCTCACTCATTACACGATGATCACTATAATTTCCCTGATTCAGAGAGAGAATTTGTGTTTTAGACACATTAAGTTTATAGCCAGAACCTGCTCCAAACTCAAGAGCCAGCTGTTCTATCTTCGGCATAGCGGAAGTTAAATTTGTTGTGACCACTGCAATGTCGTCCGCATACGCGAACACCCGATAATGCTCCTGCCTCCAAAATATAGGCTCTATCCCCGAGTTTTCTTCTAACATCATTAAAAAAGGATTAATAAATAAAGAAAACAACAAAGGGGAACACGGATATCCCTGCCTTGTACCCCGTGAAATATATACCGAATCCAATTCAAGGCCCATTAAACAAATTTTGGCGGTCAGGCGTCGATATAGGGCCTGAATAGCTGTGATAAAACCATGTTGAAAGCCAAGCTGTCGTAAAACTGCCCATAAAAATTCCCATGCGACCCGATCGAATGCCTTTTCGGCATCTAATAAAATCAAGCCGAATTTACTCTCCATAACTTTAGCTATATCTAATAGGGTTACCACCCTGTTAATATGATTGGTTGTATCCCTCTTGGGTATAAACCCATGTTGTCGAATCATAACCAATGGAGTAATAACATCAGCCAATCGGGTCGCTAGGATCTTAGCGTAGATGTTACCGTCTACATTCAATAATGATATAGGGCGGTAGGAACCAGGCATCTCTGGTGGTTTGCCCTTTTTAAAAAAAACAATTATACTGGCCTCATCCCAAGTCAAAGGGGCAACACCTAATTGTGCTTGTTGGAAAGTAACCAACATATCAGCTTTCAGCTCTCCAAAAAAAGTTTTATAAACCTCCAGAGGAAGTTTATCAGGCCCTGACGCTTTGCCACTCGCTAGATTATTAATCGCTGCCTCTAACTCTTCAAGCGTTATAGGTGCATCCAATATTTCTATATCTAGGGGAGTCAGCTTTCCACAATTAAGACCCTGCAAAAGTGTCTCACTTGCTTGTCCATCATACATCTCTCCAGTGTACAAGACATCATAGAAATCATGAAATACTTTAAGGATCCCGACAGGAGTATCTATTAAATCGCCAAGAATATTGACTACGGATCCAATCCTTTGGGCCTCCTCTCTTGACCGAAGTCTTTGGGCCAAACAACGCCCAGCCACCTCACCAAACTCGTAGCTTTGTTGCTTACTAGCGCATATTTCATAGCTATTTCTTTGCTCCACTGTGAATTTATTTTAGCCTTACAGCGAGCAACTTCTGCCTGCAGTAACGCTACATCGCTTGTATCACTTTTTGCATGTATCCCCCGCATAAGATTGACTTCAGCATTTGTCAATTTTTTACACAATTCCACAACTACTGCTTGCAGTTTTCTCTGCTTATATAACCCAAAGCTGAGGGTCTCCCCCCCTGAATCCGGCCTTTAAAGCATCCCAAACAAAGCCAGGCCCAGTAGAATTACGGTTTATAATAAAAAATTGATTAATCCACCCCTTCATATGTTCCACATACACCTCATCAAATAATAATTTCCTGTTGAAAGTAAACGATCTGGGCCTACCACCTACCCTGAGAGCCTGCAGACTCAGAACCAGTGGTCCATGATCTGATGTGATCCGTGGGTGCACTTCTATATCAGCTTGTGACAATATTGTATTTGACACAAAAAAATAGTCTAATCGTACAAACTTCTGGTGTGGGTGTGAATAAAATGTATATCCATGCTCAGACCCGCGTAAATTGGCCCATGCATCACCCAAGCCATGACCCACCTAAAGGGGTTGTTATGCTTTAAACATTTTAGGTTTCCTTCCCTTATAGTGGCTAACCGCGAGTTGCAGGCCCTGCGGTTCTATATGGATATTAAAGTCTCCACACAAAATTAATGGCGTGGGCCACGATGCTAATTCCAAATTCAGGGTCTCTAATACTAACACCTCATCCAGATTTGAGCCATATACAGAACAGACCGTACATTTAATATTGCCAATTATACATTCGGCTATAGCCCACCTCCCCTGTTTATCAGCGAAACTCTTGCCGTTCCCTGAATGGTATTTTTTGCTAAGATAGCCACACCACGTGTTGTTGTTGACTGTTGGGTACATACCAATACTGATAGACCTAGTTCCGTCAATAATTTTCTTTTGCCCCATGCAATGTGCGTTTCTTGGATACAGACTAAATCTGGCTGCAGCATCCGCAACTCTGCAGCCACCCTCTGTCTCTTCCCATAGTTATTTAACCCACAAACATTTAGGGTACATATCCGTAAACCCGATCTAATATTCTTGTCACCCATCAATTCTAAACATATCCTTACACATTAGGATCCCGTACCTTATATACATGTAGTTCACATTTTGTATTACTATATCATCATCATGGATTGTTTTACCTTGTGCACCCCCCCACACCCTGTGCCCCCTGTAACCCCAAGCCCTGCAAGGCCTCAGACGCAGCCCTGCCCCTCCCCCATTCCTACCAAAACACGAGGATGAGAGACTCAGGGTCTCCAAGATGGAACAAGTTTCTGCCCCCCCGGGTTGCTCTACCCCATTAAGCCTTATATACCACCCCCGACCCTTCCCCACTCCTAGCACCCATCAAAATAAAACAAACAAAATACTAAAGAAGAAGGAAGCAGGGGAACAAGGAAGAAAAAAACATCCTATATATCCTGCCAGTTATGACTAATTTTACATTCAGCTAATTTTACAACCCTCCTTCCTAACGGGGATTTATTATTTTTCTCTTCTTGTTTTTTTTTTTTTTTTTTTTTTTCCCTTTCCCACTTACTTACACAAAAAATTACAAGGATTGTAAATATTCTTTAGCAGCTAATTCAGCGGTAAAAAATCGCACATGCTCCTTATGAATGACCTTCAGCTTAGCTGGGTTTAATAGATAAGCTTGTGCTCCTTTATCCTGGAACGGCGTAATAAGCTGTCTTAACTGCCATCTCTTTTCAACTGTTAGGGGACAATAATCTGGGCGCACAAAAAATTCTATCCCTTTCCCCCTTTTTTCCGATCAGGGCGAGCCAAATCATAAACTGCTTCGCGAGCCAGAAAATTATTCAATGATATTAAAATTGCTCTTGGTCAAGAGGTGGCCTGCCCTGGTCTAGTACGCTGTATAAAGGGAAATCTATGTGCCTGCTGGATCTCCCTACTCCAGTCCCACTGAGTTAACCTCGGAAAGGCCTCTGAAGAGAGCTCAATAATAAATTTCCGAGCATCTTGCCCTTCGGCCCCCTCAGGAATGTCCAAAACCCTCAAGTTATTGCGCCGAAGGTGATTTTCCAAATCTGTAAGTTTCCAAAGGGTATCATCTTTAGCCGTACGCATATCGTCCGTTGCTGCTTTTTGTATAGCTAGCTCATCTTCCACATTTGAAATGCGTGTTTCAGCCACATTGAACCTTTCAACAAATTCGGAGCATGATTTAGCAATCCTTCTTACAGAGTTCTGCAGTTTCCGACAAGCTCCCTTTGTACGTTGGCTTTCAATATGCGTTTCTTCTCTGTGGGCCATTATACTCTTATATATAACAGCAAGTGAAATGTCCTCTGGTTTCTCCAGGGCCAATGTATTTGATTGCGGTTCCTTAACTTCTCCATGCATCCCAGACTCGCCTAGAAAAGAATAATCCCATTGTAAGGGTTCTAAATTTTCAGTGATCTGGAGCCCCGTGCGAGGCTCATCTCTCTTGCGTACAGTTTTAGGGCTATTCTCAGGTGTACCTGGTAGATCAGTCCCAGGATCATTCAGCTGTGATTTACTTAGCCCCCTATGCCCACTGTTGAAGAAACCAGCTTTTTGCTTAGCCTGTACCTTTGCATCACACTCATCCTCTGAGGTATCAGAGGGATCAGACAAAAAAAGTAGTCTCCTGAGTCAACTTCTTTGGCTGTATACTGATCGCATACATTGAGAGCCTCATGGTTACCAAATGCACAGTCCTGATCCTTCAACAGACTAGTCGATAGACTTGAGACTATAGCATTATATGGGGGTCTTATTAATTCAGCAGCTTCGGGGGCCGGTTCCGCAGTTTGAAGTATGTCATCCAAAATGTCCCCATCACTCTCTTTCTCGCCCATAATGTCATCATTTGAGCCATCTTGATTAAGTACACTCTTTAGCGGTAGATTGTCTCCCCCTTTATTGTTCTTGCCACTCTGGACCTTCCCTGGACTTGCCTGCACTGGGAGGGGGTGTTTCTTTGTTTTATTTGTAAAAAACAAAGATGGAAAATTCTTCTTACCGCTGCTCTCTACGCGGGAGCCGTCCTTCTTAACCGAGGCCGGATCACTCTTCTTCTCTCCGTCCCGTGATCCTGCAATGCCAGAGTTCTCCATCGTGCTGCGGACCTTAACGCGGCCGGTTTTAGGGGGCATTGTATCAAACCACCTCAGACAGCCGCCTCCGGACCGCCGCCCGCCTACCGTACCTGACCTCCGCAATCCACAGGTGTGCGTCTCTCCGGAAATCTGCCAGAACAGCCCCAGCCGCCGCAGGAGAGACACCCGAGATAGCACCGTCGTGAACCAAAGACTCGAGAGCATGCCCGTAAGTTTTTTTTAGTTCTGTATCATGCCGTCGATATCGGGAAACATTTCAGGTTCGGTTGCTTCTTCCAAAACTGCCAGGATAGGATAATAGAACCTATGGGGGAGAGCAAACTCCGGGAGCTCGAGCTCACACGGCCGCGCTCACGGCCGCCATCTTGCCTCACCACCGGTTTGGGACTTTTCTTGTGTTGTGTTTTCAATTTATTCCTGTTTGTGTGCTGCATTAATACTTTACACATTACCTCTAAGTTAAGCCTGACTGCTTGTGTGCCAAGCTACCCAGGATTAAGCACAGGTTAATTTAGTGTCTTTTAAGGTTTCACCCTGCAAGAGATTGTGGTCGTCGCTTGACCAGGGCTCACACCCCTGTCAACCAACAACCCAATTTCTCCCACAAGGGCACAGTAGAAAGAATAATCACTTTTGTCACTGACTCTCTTTCAACAGCTTTGGCTTCAGAATGTTGTTTGGGCCCCACAAACCTAGCTGATTTTAAAATGGTTTGTGGTCTCAGTTCAACAGGAAGTGGAAAACCCCCTCCTTCATTCTTCTTTTGCATATTTTGAATTTTCTTAGTCACAAAAATCGTGAAGGCCTGTGTCTGTTTTATCTCTTGCCACCAGAACGAATGATCCTCTTGTATAACCCTGGGCGTAGTTTGTATAGTAGCACTATACGTAGCTACGCAAAGTACATTTTGAACTACACATAGCTATGCAAATTGCATAGCTGTGTGCTTGACTGCACTGTACAATAATTGCCAAAGGCATCTTGCACAGTGCAAGTTAAGATAAAATAAATATCTGTCTTTATATGCTAAAAATGCATATAGTCATTTCACAAAAATGAAACCGATAAATTAACACGCAGTGAGAGAGTGATGATTTTGGGATCCTCCTAACCTAGGAGAGAACCAAGCAGATGCCTTGAAAACAAAAAGCACATCTTTTGAACGAGTTCGGTGGTGGTCCCATCCTCTTAGGACCACCCCAAGCACAGTTATTGGCAAAGTACAATCCCAACCAAAGGCCCTGCAAAAGCATTATGGGACGAGATTAGCAGTGGGCAGTGAATATTATAGTATCCAATATCAAAATAATTCTACAAAGAGCTGCAGTTCCACTAGTCGTTACTAGATGTCCCTCACGAGTCAAATGCAAAAGCTTCATGAAAGGGTTTCAATGCTTTTGCATTTGACTCGTGAGGGATATCTAGTAACGACTAGTGGAACTGCAGCTTGATGTATTAATTTCAATGCTTTTGCATTTGACTCGTGAGAGACATCTAGTAACGACTAGTTGAACTGCAGCTCTTTGTAGAATTATTTTGATATTGGACA
Source organism: Calotriton arnoldi (assembly GCA_963921515.1). Lineage (NCBI taxonomy): Eukaryota > Metazoa > Chordata > Amphibia > Caudata > Salamandridae > Calotriton > Calotriton arnoldi. The sequence goes on from CAWUFW010002172.1 coordinate 1,635,097, forward strand.
CTATAATATTCACTGCCCACTGCTAATCTCGTCCCATAATGCTTTGCAGGGCCTTTGGTTGGGATTGTATTTTGACCATAACTGTGCTTGGGAGTGGTCCTAGGAGGAAGGGACCACCACTGAATCGTTCACATGATATGCTTTTTGTGTTCAAGGCATCTGCTTGGTCCTCCCCTAGGTTAGAGGGACCCCAAAATCATCACCTCTCATTGCTTGATATTTTATTGTCAAAGTTCACTTTTGTGAATTGGTTAAATGCTTTTAGCATAGAAAATTGCTTTATCAAAGCATTTGTAGGTGTTTATTGTACTGCTGCTACGCTACAGTCAATTAGCACAGTTTTTCACTCTGCTACGTGCAATTTGCGTAGTAGCACAAACTTTGCATGTTCCGTGAGCGTAACGAAGTATTATGCCCAGGGTTACTCTTGTAATATGACAAGCATTTGTGCAAAATCAGTTAGAATGACTGCCCCAGACTCCATGTCACTCCTTGGGCTTGTCGTTCTGTCAAGACTCAATAACCATTCATTTAAAAGTACTTGATCGTACAAGAACAGGTGGAGTAAAATGAGTAATGGAACCAATGACCCTGCTATTAAAACCCACACTCACAACACACACTTGTGATGTAAACCCACAAACAGGGGAGAGGTGAAAGGGATGAGAGAAAAACGCACAGCAGTCTGCACTCCCTTGTTTGGACTTTCTTTCTTATCAAGGACATTTTTATGCATAAACAAAGAACATGAGTTATAATAATAATCTCCCCTCAATCCACCTCCTGGGCTATGGCTCTGCTGTTGTTCTGGCAATTAAATATTACTTAATGCATAAACAGAACAGTATCTTGATCACAAGAGGTATTAAATGGCTCTTCTTAAAATACGCCTTCATTCATGCAAATAGGAAAAAAACATCACATCAAAAGTTTTGAATATTCGGATAACTGCCTTTTTGATAATAAGTACTTTCTCAAGCACTTTCCTACATTTTGCCTTGACTTATGGCAAGCCAAATAATTCCAACAAAATAGGGGCAGCTTTTAAAGAAATGCAGACAGAGCAAAGAAGCAATTTGCAAAAGATAGAGGGGCATATTATCAAGCCCAATTTCGCCGCTTTAGCGGCCGTTTACCGCCGAAAAGCGGCAATTTAAATATCGCTCTATCATCAAGGACACGCTAACAGGTGTTTCCTTGAGTTAGCAGCCGTCTTTTCTCCACTTTGCATGTCAGCGATTATTATCGCTAATGACATGCAAAGTGGGCGTTCCTCACAGAACAACATGGGTAAACATCGCTACAACTGCATCGCGATATTTACAAGGATGCCCCAGACCCGCGAATCGATGACCAAAGTCGCGCTAAGGCCCCTTTATCGCAGGATTTTAACACCTGCTATTAATCCGACTTAGCCATCTGTAACATGGGAGGTGGATCTCAGGGCTAAGTCCACACCTGCCTATTATCAAGGTTTACATTATCGCAGGTCATTTTTCGCTGCTTTTCTCACGCTAATTTATGTTATCACCCTCTATCGCTGGATTTCACATCGCCTGGGTGAAAAGCGTTAATAATACATTGCTAACCCGGCGCTGAAATCCAGCGATAGACGGCAATAATGAAAATCGCGCTATGCGCCATTTGCGATAATTATCGCATGTGCTTGATAATATGCCCCAGAGTGACTAAAGTATTGTTTTAAAGAGTCAGGGTCATAGATAAAGGCACGTTTGACCATTAATTCATAATTCTGTAGTTTAGGTCTGGTTCACAAAATGAATGCTGAACAGAATGAACCACCAGAAGAAGGTTTCAACATAAGTCGTGAAGTCCTTACTCACAGTTTCCAGACTACCCAAATCTAGGACTTAAACGATAGTGATATACATGCAGTTATCTCCGGAAACCCATTAGAGCAAAGGAACAGCTGTTCTGAAAAGCAATAAAAGCAAACAAACACTGGGGCATATTACCAAGGGTTTGCGATAATTATCGCAAAGCGCACTTAGCGCTGTTTTTTTATCGCCGGCTATCGCTGGATTTCATCGCGGAGATAACGCGTTATTATCAACGCTTATCTCCAAGGCGATAAAAATCCAGCGATAACAGCGAAACCCAGCTATAGCGCGAGAAATCCAGCGATAAATTCACTGCGCTAATGAAAAGCTTGCTAATAGGCAGGTGAGGACTTAACCTTACAATCCACCTCCCATTGACAAGATGGTTAAGTCAAGTTTTTATCCGGTGTTAAATTCCAGCGATAATCGCGGTTCGCGCGACTCTTTTTATCGCTTTGCAGGCATTGCTAATAGGGGTTAGTTGTGTTAGCGGCTGTTTCTGTTGACTTTTGGTTGGGAACGCCTACTTTGCATGTCATTAGCGATAAATATCGCTGACATGCTAAGCGGCAACAAGACGGCCGCTATCGTCATTAAGCTGTCGCTAACAGCTGTTAGCGACAGCTTGCTAATAGGGCGATAAAAATATCGCCGCTTTATCGGCAAAAAGTGCCGCTAAAGTGGCGATACTGCCCTTGATAATATGCCCCCCTGAGTCTGAGGCTGAGCATCAGGGCATAAAACCCTTCTAAATGACAAGTGATTGGACGTTCCATGTCGGGTCCTGTATGCCGCCTGACTAGCCCTATCCACCTGCTCTCATGAGCTTTGTCGCACAGCATGGCTCCTGTTTGCTCCTATCAAAGAGGCTATTCATTTGTCAGCACACTACTGCATAGTCCCACTTCGCGTATGTATCTAAGTATTCCTTTTGTCATTGTGACAGCTCCAACTCCAGAAGGAGCTTCAGGCCAACAATTGAGACACCAAAAAGCAGCGCAGGCTTGTAAGTTACCATAAAGTGCGACAATAAATAAGACAGGCTGTTTGGTTTATCAAGATTAGTTGCTCATATAGGTGTGCGGATTAATTGCTCATATAGGTGTGTGTGCATGTTCACATTTGGACGGACATGTTTCAGCAGGTTACTCCAATTTATTTAGTTTTGCATTCTGATAGAATTTGCGGTATTAATATGCCAAATAGAAAAGAATCCTGAAATTTCAGCTATTTCAGTTTGGTGAATGAGATAGGAATGCAAACGCCATTCTTCTGGAATGAAGTTCAGCCCGTGCACATTCGAATTTACCATGTGCAGCTATCAGAAATCAGATTCAGATGAGAAAGCATTTAAGCAGACAAGATGAAACACAGCCCATGTTCTTTTGAGCTTCATTATTTGTGCACTAACTGATCAAACAAGTCATCCTTCTCAACGTTCAGCAGCTTTTAATTTCCCCTTAGACAGATTTATTGCATGATATCTTTTAAATCTCTGATGAAAGTAAAAATATCGGGTACCGAGTCACTAAGGGCCTGATTACGATGGCGGGGAGACCGCCACCGACAGGTCTCCCCACCATCGGTGACTGAATCACCACCCACCACATTCCGATGGCGGTGGTGTTTTGGCGGTCGGAAAGACCGACCAACAAGGTCCCGACGGTTGGAAGCACCGCCTGAAGGACCACCCTCTGTCCCCGGAATGGTGGTGGTGCCTGTCAGGCACCGCTGTGGGGATTACAATATCCCTTTCTGCCAGTCGTTCTGCGGTCTGGTGGAAATGGATTTGGGGGCCCGTACCCATGGGGCTGGTACATGGGTCCTGTGGGGCCCCTATGGGCTCCCTACATATCCCTGTACCATGTGGCAGGCACCACATGGTGCCTGCCACGTAGTGCAGGGATATGTACACATCCTATTTTCTGTATTGCTGCGGGGGCTGCTGACCTCATCACCGCCGCATTACAAAATATAGACAATGCAACCGCCGTGGTGGCAGTCGCATTGTAATTCGGAGTGTGGGTAGGTCGCCTCGTGGGCGGCCCGTCCCCTTTCCGAGACGATGCCGGATGGACTTAAGTCCGTCCACCATTATAATGAGGCCCTAAGTTATTTTTGGCTAAAATACCTCATATACGCCTGCAAATCATTCATAATCGTTCTGAGTCTGTATTAGTGCATTTACTACTGGGAATTGGCCCACTAGTCAAGAGAAATCCGCAGAAGTAAATCCCACTTTAGGTTGGTAAGGGGACGTTCGAAGGAGCAGTTGTTTGCCTTGGAAATTTGGGAACACCCACAAACATGCACATCTCTGAGCATTGCCAAACTCTGATTTGAGCCATGGAAGAGAAATAGAATAGTGGAAGATATTTTGAGAAAAATGTTTTGCTACTAGAAAATAAATGAAATATATGAACAAGCAAGAAGGAGTCTATCCTCCATGAAGAGATTTAGACTAAGTTAAGTAGAATTCTACACAGGAGAATAGGCACCAGTTGGAACTATCACATTCAAATTACAGAAGTATGGCTGGAAGCCTGCCTTCTGGTGCTGCCTTCCAGGAGCACTACTGGGAATTTTGGTGAATTTAAATAAAAATGAAAAAGTATGTTCCACAAAAGAGATAAATCTTCACTTTTTTAGATGTTATTGGTGAATTGGGTGAGTCAATCTGGCCCAAAGCTTTAAAGACAAGTGGGCACATGCATCAAGCATTTTTCCGTTTGCCAACGGGCCGATTTGCAGAATCAGGCAGTTTCAAAATGGAAAAGGGCCTTTTCCGATGCATGTACCTTTTTCATTCGCAATTTAGGTAATCATAATTTTTAAGATTACCAAAATTACGAATGCATTAAGGGAATCGCAATTTGCGATTCCCTAATGCCGATGCATGTAGCCTTTCCTAAATGCAAACTGTGCATTTAGGAAACGCTAATTACCATCAACTTGAGGTTGATGGTAATTTGCGCATGCTTTGAAAAATGCACAAAAATGCGATTTTCAAAGTGGCATGTAGCGCAAGTGCTGCACATGTGCACACTTACCTTTTTGGAGTGCATCAGGGGGCCTTAGGCCCCGGGCACTCCTGGATTCGCATTCGCAATTTGCGATTACCAATTTGGTAATCGCAATTTGCAAATGCATTCCCATTCATTCCTATGGGCCTATAGGCCCATAGGAATGAATGGAGTCACATTAGCTAATAGTGATTTGCAATTTCCAAATCACTATTAGCTATTGTTAACGAATCGCAAAATGTATTGCGATTCCTACATGCAAAGGCATTTGCGATTACCAAATAGCGATTCCTTAAAAATCGCTATTTGGTAAACGCAAATGAGGAGCTCGATACATGTGCCAGAAGAAGAATAAAAGAAAAATAGTGTGCAATGTATGTAGCAAGTTACATGATGGTACGTATAACTTAGTAAATCGATGCCTATGTCAAGTTGTGGGGTGTAAAAACAGGTTTCGACAATGTAAATGTCCAGTATTTGTAAAGCGCGAACAATGGCCCGAGGGTGTCAAGGCGCTGGGGGCCGTTCGGAAGATTAAGCGAGCTATTGCCCAGAGTCACATGGTGCTGGGCTGATCTGCCTCTGATGATCTAACCGTGAGCCCCCAGATTCCGGAGTCAGCCCCCCTGGCCGCTGCGCCACACCTCTTCCCAACTGACAACTGACAATTGATCTAGGAACGATAAAGGGCTGAGAAGCCCCACCAACAGTTACATCTGTCTCTTTGAGACAAAACACAGATCTGGTTATTTAGAGTTTTTGATGTTACTACTTGATTGATGCCCTGAGAATCTGGCATTTTGAGGATTGGTGGCGACTGTTGGTGGGGATCAGGTTTGAAGGTGAGTTTGGTGAGAGACATTTTTGGAGGGAGTGCATGAAGCAAATAGGTGGTTGAATCATGAGCTGCAGGAAGATGAATTCTGTGTAACGTTTTGTAGTATGATTTAAACTATTGAAAGTGTAATAATGATGATCTTGATAATAGTTGGCTGGTTGTGATAAGTGACCACATAAAGGTATTGTTTTGTGGCCTTCCATTGAGGTCTCGCTTGAAGAAGATTCAACCTGCACTCCAGTTGTATGTGCTATGTGAAATAATGAAACCTACAATTTGTCATTCTATGTGAAATAATGAAACCTATAATTTGTCATTGCTATGTGAAATAATGAAACCTACAATTTGTCATTCCATTGAGGTCTGCCATGACTAAAAACATGCTTCCAATGGCATCATTTTCTAATACTGTAAACTCTTCATCACCAGTAGGGGCAAGCACACTTTGAGTCAGTGCCCTTAGTGAATGCTCTTATTTATCAGACTGTGCAAAGTATTCTTTCTATTCACCTGATAAGGCCCCTATCAGTTTACAGTAGGTGAGCAGATAAGATAAGTAAAGGTTTGCACCCTAAAAGGCCTACTCTTTTGGGTAAGTTCTCTTTTCTCCATAATTGGGGAATATGTGTATCCTAGCCTATAGATTGTTATAGAGCCTCAGACAGCTCCTCTTGTTAAAGCTCTCTCTCAGCACCTTAAGGATTGCATGTCAGTGAACACTATCTGTGCTCGAGGTTACAGAGTCCCCTTGGCTTCCCCAAAAAGGGTCTTACTCTCTACAGCTCAGATCATACGGTAACCTCTCATGAAAATGTTTACAAATCCCAAAATGAGCTTAGTGGGGGAGTTATCTTTGACATTCTCACTCATGCCCCACTGATATTTTTCAGGCTAAACTGTTTCTGTCTCACGAAGGCACATGTGATTTTGGAAGAAAATGCAACCTATGCTCTTTTTATTTTTACTTTGAACTTGATCTCTTATTCCAATGTATAACTGCACACATATTAAATCAGCCATGGTGAAACTTCCTGCAATCAATACCAACACTATCTCTCTGATGAAAACTGGCATAGCCACTCCCTAAGCAACCAGGAGACATAGAATTATAAATATGCACTTGTCCTGGCTAAACTCAAAGCGAAAGAGCCGACTAGTAGCACAACTACCAACCACTGTATCTTCATTAGAGCATGCCTAGTGCTGTTTACTGATACAGTAAATCAGCCCATATTCAAAGCATAACAGGTCTATTGTTTGCATCTTTTTATTATCAGCTTCAAACTTCACCGTCTACCCTTCCTTCTCTGAGTTATATAGGTACAGCCTATAAAATATTACCACAAGTGTTCCATACAGTGCAATTGAAAAACATAGACATCAAGGTGGAACGTTATGATATTTAGTGAGTGTGACCCATATGCAGCAAAAGGATTCGTTCTGGCTCTTTATTTGACCCACAATGGCTAAAAACTGCGCACGGTATGGTTTGGGAGCTTTGGTGAGTGAGCCATAGAATTTGGTAGAAAACTAAACTCGGCAGCCCACTCCTGCAGTGCACAGCTGAAAAGTGTAGGGCATACTTACTAGGAAATCATGCCGCGCAGTGCAGCAAGTTGCCTTGCTGTGTGTTAGGGAAGGGGCAGGAGCGCGCCCTACTTAACAATATAAGGCACATTCCTGTCATTTCCCAGTGCTGGATCACAATGTGCTCCCTAACGCCAATGCACGCATCCTTACACCATGGTGCAATGGTGCCTGCATTGAAAGCAGGGTTGTTTTTGTGCAGGAAGGGGCATGTTCCTGCACAAAAACACTCCCTTGAAGCATATTCCTCTTTCTATGTGTGCTGATTATTTTGGTTTGTTTTTACTTTTTCGGGAATTAAAACGGAAAAAGAACTGGGAAAGGGAACCATTAAGTTGAATTTTTCTATAACTATTTTGGTGTACTTGATGACCATGTCCATCATTTGTTTTTGTCATACTATATTATTATCACTCACTTCTTGCTTTATAATCTTTACACATGACTAAATGTGTGTTAACCCCTTGTGTGCCAAGGACATAATGATTACGTCCTCGACAGCGGTGCTGCTGTGCCGAGAATGTAACCATTATGTCCTGGCACTGGCCCATGGGGGAAGTGCTGGTGCTCCCCACGTGGGCCACCCACCTACATGCCCCCACTGGGGGTGGCAGCAGAAGCACTTCCGCTGCCACCCCATCCCCCTCAGCAATCGGATGACGTTGGCGTGGTAATGGCATACCAGCGTCATCAAAGGCTGCCGGGGATGCTCTGGAAGCCATTTGCTTCCAGCGCGTCCAGAGAGGGTACGTGATCGAGGAACGTCCTCTCGGGTGGGGGGTTTCTTTAGGGGAAAAAGACACAGGGGGAAAGAAAAAAGTTTTTCCTTTCCCCCTGTCTCTGTTTCGAATGGATTCCTGCTCCATGATCACGGGTGAGGCATGGATCGTGGAGCAGGAATCCATCTAATGGACCAACAGGGATTTTTTTTTGTGTTGTTGGGGGAGCAATCCCTTAGGAAAGGGTCACTCCCCTGGGGGCATGGGGAGCCATGTGCTCCCCCCATTTTTAAGGCTGATCAGCCCCCCAGGGGGGCCCAAAGCAACTCTGTGCCAGGAAATTTCTTTTTACGCATTTTGGGAGTGACCTCCTGGGCAAGGGTAGTTCCCCTGGGGGCAATGTACTTTTTCCATGTTTTGCCCCCCCCCCCCCCGGGGCTAGATCAGACAATGTCGCCCATGGGGGGTCAAACCCACTAGAGGCCAGGGATTCATGTTTTAATATTTACGGGTAGCTATCTTTGGGCAAGGATCGCTCCCCTTTGGGCATGAATGTATTGGGCATTTCTGCCCTCCTTTGGGGCAGATCAGCCTTATATTTATGGGCCATCTGCCCCCAGGAGGCAGAAGCCACTAACCCACCAGGGATGTTTTTGTATGCAATTATAAGCGTTTTGGGGAGTGGCCCCTTGGGCAAGGGTCACTCCCCTTTTGGGGATGAATGTTTTGGCCATTTCTGCCCCCCTTTGGTGCAGATCGGCCTTATATATTTAGCTTCTGTTTGAATGTGTGTGACATTTTCCTTGTATTTGCACACATTGTGTATTGTGTTGCCTTGTGTGTAATTTTCTTTCATTTTCTTTTCTAGTGGGATATCGGTGCTTGCTGTGTCTGTGCACAGTAGGTGCTGGTGAGTCTAGCGGTCTCTGACAAGTGAGTGGTATCGTATTGTTTTAGAGCATATAGGTCTTTTTGTACTTTGTATTGATTGACTTTACCTTGCAACTGCTATATGCCAGTAGTTTTTCTTTTTGTTTTATAAATCCACACTTTGTTATAACTAAGGATTATGGCTAGCCACAGGATGACCACTCAGCAGGTTGTCAGGATGCTTTTTGAGTCTTCTTCTGACCATGATTATGAGACTGACTCTGCATCTGAGGCAGAGTAGGAATGCCAGGATTCTAGCAGTGAATTTTCTGTCTGAGAGGAATCATCTGATGATGAAGCTACTCTCAGGGTGGATGAAGCTTCTCTCAGTGTGGATAAAGTGGCTGTTTTAGAGGAGGACACTGATGTGCCAATAGTGCAGCAAGAGGCATCTGGATTGCAGTCGGTGGCTGCAAGGCTTCCCATTGGAAGTGCTGAACTCTGGGCTGACCCAAACATGGTGCAGCCCGTGTTGCCTGCTTTTAGTGGTGTTACAGGGTGTAGAGTTAATTGTGAAAAATGTTTGCCTATAAAGTTCTTTCAGTTGTTTATGGACGATGCATTTTTGACTGAGATTGTTGAGCAGACTAATTTGTATGCTGAACAGTATTTGAGGGACAACAGTGCCAGACTTAAGCCCTACTCTAGAGCTACCTGATGGACTCCCACAAATCTGGATGACTTGAAGAAGTTCTTGGGTTTAACTTTTTTGATGGGCTTGATAAGGAAGCCGTTGCTGTCTTCATATTGGTCTACTGATCTCTTGATGGCAATGGCTATATTTCCTGCAACCATGAGTCGTAATTGGCATTTGCTTCTTCTTCCGATCCTGATCTATGTGCCAGGGAAAGAAATAGCTGTGGATGAGTCTTTGATCCTGTTCAAGGGCCGATTGGTTTTTAGGCAGTTCATTCCTAGCAAGAGGGCATGTTATGGAATTAAGATGTATATGCTGTCTGAGAGTAGTACTGGATATGTCTATAATCTCAGGGTCTACACTTGTAGGAATCCAGTATTGACCCCCTGGTTGTCCGTCCACTTTCGAAGTTACAGGGAAAATTGTGTGGGAACTTGATATAGGACTTTTTAACAAAAGTCACAATTTATATGTAGATAACATTTACACTGGTGTGCCATTGTTCAGGGAATTGTTCACTGGACACCCACACAAGTGAGGTATCATTTGTATCGGGAGACCAAGGGAAATGCTGGGTGGTAGGAAATCTGTGCTGGTGCGGTGATCTTCGGCAGAAATGTAAGGAAAATGTGATTTTTTAAAGCTACATTTTAGGTTTGCATGGGATTCTAGGTAGGAAAACATTGGGAGATCCACACAACTAGCACATCCTTGGACTCCCCCAGGTGCCTAGTTTTGAGAAATGTCTGCGATTGGTAAATTTCCCTACATGACCGCCAAGCCCAGGATCAAAAACACAGGTGACTCCCTTGCAAGACCAGGTCTTTTTTGTGATCGATAATTTTCAAGTCTCCCCAGTAAATTTTCAGGGTGTAGAAGCATGATGATGTGAAATGATTGATTTGACCCCAGATAGTCAACTTATCATCAAAGATTACTCCAAGGTTTTGACCTTTTTGGAGGGAGATAGAAGAGTTCCGGAGTCAAGAGGCCACCAACTAGGGGTCCAAAAAGATCTTTCATTTCCAAACAGCAAACATCAGTTTTACCTGAATTCAATGTGAGGCACTTCTTTTCATCCATCTTCTTACTTCCAACATGCTACAGCTCCAAATGTGTACTGAAGTTTTGGGGTCTGAGGTCTAGTTCTTATACCCAGTGGTGCCTTTCAAAGTTGGGAAGACTTCAAAGAAGGACCTTAGAAGTGTACAGAGGTCATCCCTTCCTGCCTGGCTCCAGACTCACTACAAGGGAATATGCAGTCCTTTGTATGGGGACAGAACACATCAATCAAAGCAATATTTCTCCACTTACTTTCAGATAAGTATAACTCACTAAATAATAAATATCTTGAATCAGACATATTCAAAAGATATTTTATTGCATGGTATATAATTGTTTTCTATTATACATCAACTTAAATTCTTATTTATTATGGGCTCCCTCTCATGCTACAACAATCTAAAAGCCTTACTCATTCTTCAAAGCATCCAAAAACATTCATTCACAGGAACAAACATTCAATCTATTCTCTAAAAACAATGATTATAATCCCATATTGGCATTACTTTGATTCATTAACCAATTGTATATTAGCCTAGGCATCAATTGACATTTCACACAATGGGTACAATATATGTCTGAACCAAAATATTTTAATACATATCATCCACATATATCAATGACATCAATAATTTGTTTTTTACAATAGTACTCAAAATCAAACAAATTAACCTGACGTGCGTTTCGGTGAACAGAAAGTCAGGATTTGTTTGGCCACCTTCATCAGGGCGCTGCACAAAATATAGGTGGTGGCAGGGGCCATCCAAGCAAGAGAGATAGAACATTCAGGAAGCTCATTTCCAATTAGTATAATGTCTGTAGCCATGAAAATACAGCAACTGATAAATACATCTAAGAGACAATACATCTAGGGGTAATAATAGTGTATTCTGACAATGATGAGAACAGAATACTTAAAGTCACAAAATATACCCAGTGGGAAAAAAGAAAAAAAGAAAAAGAAGAAACATGTGGAGAAAATGGAAATAAGGAGATGGAGATCCAACCTTATAAATGCGTGTGCATTCTAGTGATACCTTAAATCCCACGATAAGGTCTTATCAAATAATGTTAGTTGTCATTTAACTACTGTGGTAATATGTCAGTCGACTCTTCTTCAGGGGAATATCAATATACTCTGGCCGGACTGTGTTCAGGTGTTCAGGTGTAAGTGTAAGGCTGTGGCCAGCTCCTCCCTTCCATCCTCCCAGGATGGTTCATCAAGTCATACCTAAGCTCCCATTGGGTGTGGCTGTCTAGGGGAAATAAATAAAGCCCAGCTGTCACCCTCCCCAGACATGTATCAGAGACAGGCTTCAGGGACACACGGCTAATAGCAAGAAATGCCAGCTTTCTAAAAGTAGTACAATAAAGAACCTAGCACCATTTCTAGGGTTTTTAAAATGACATTATGAAATAATGAAGTAATGGTTAAATAAAAAACGAGGACCAAAGAAATCAGATATTGGCCCTTAGTCTGTTTAAGAAGACAGCAGCACTAGAAATGGTAGCTAGGTTCTTTATTGTACTACTTTAACTAGGCCCTATCTGGCTACCAATACAGGGCTTGCCCCTTCATACAACAGCTATCTAAAAGTGGCATTTTCAAAATTGTAATGGCAAATCCGACTTTTCCAATAAAGATGATATATCATTACAATTCCAGGTACCAACCATAAAGGTTCCACCTTATCTCAATTAGGAATTACAGCTTATTAGGAATCCCTAATATTATCCTATGAGAGGGGTAGGCCTCAAAGTAGTAAAAAAATAACTTGAGAGTTTTTCACTATCAGGACATGTAAAACTTAGGCCATTTTCCAACATGGGCTAAACGAAAGATAGCTGGACAGACATGATTTTCAGAGAGTGGTCCAAATATTATAAACTGCACTTGCGGTAGTAGAATGCAGCACACATAGAAAAAGCAAAAACAAGGAGAAATAAAAGTATTTCTGTGCGTTGCGCCAATCTAATGCCTGCTTTTGCATGGCATTAGTATTTGGTGCTGCCTCAGATTTACAGATCCATGCAGATCTGGGGCAGCAATAAAAAGCAATGGGTGTTGCGGTGGAATGCCCACAGCAACACCTGCTGCATGCCCCTTTCATGCAGAAACCTGCGTGAAAGGGCACCATATTTACAACTTGTTGTTAAGCCATGCAAAGTGGCTTACCGCTGCTCTGCAAATATGGTGCAGGGCATTAAGCCACCGGAACATCGAAAAAAGTGACGTTCTGGTGCCGCAATCCCCTTGTACATATTTCCCTATATGTTTCAAATCACCGAGTGGCTATCATGAGATTAGCAATGGTAGAAGCCATCTTGGATTCATGAAATCAAAGTCTCTCATGTTTCAAAGCTTTCCTTGCTAGGCTATCAAAATTCTTAGTTGTTGTAGTCAGAGACTTGTTGGCAGAAGGCTGGAAAGCACTGTGATTTCATCTGGATTTATCAAATATGTATTGGGTAAAGAGAAGTATTTTAGGACAGCACTAGAAGATTTTGATTTGCAGAATAGTACTGGAGTCATCCTTTTCAAGGACTGTGAACCCTTGTTTACGCATTTTTTCACACAAAAAACAAGAAGAATCCACAGCTTGTGAAGACCTTGCTTATATTACTTTTGAGTGATGAATATTACCAAGGCATTATTTGAAATGGGGAAGCAAGTGTATAATATGAGAAGGAAAAGCACACCACTAACATCCATTACATTGCAACTGATGACCTTGTTAGATTGAGAAGCTTTGAGAGCACAGACTTGGTGCATAAATTACTGTGAGAGTTGTCCATATAGAAATGCATATTAAAGTTCAGGATATTTCATATATCTATCATAAAGCCTTTTTATTGATGTTTCAGCTTTAAGATGTCAGAGCACGTCAACCAACCATATAGAGTTGGTTATAAGGAGATTGTCATAAGATATATTATATATCATTGCAATACAGACCTGGAATGCAAATGATGAAATACTTATGGCAAGCCAAATAATTCCAACAAAATAGGGGCAGCTTTTAAAGAAATGCAGACAGAGCAAAGAAGCAATTTGCAAAAGATAGAGGGGCATATTATCAAGCCCAATTTCGCCGCTTTAGCGGCCGTTTACCACTGAAAGCGGCAATTTAAATATCGCTCTATCATCAAGGACACGCTAACAGGTGTTTCCTTGAGTTAGCAGCCGTCTTTTCTCCACTTTGCATGTCAGCGATTATTATCGCTAATGACATGCAAAGTGGGCGTTCCTCACAGAACAACATGGGTAAACATCGCTACAACTGCATCGCGATATTTACAAGGATGCCCCAGACCCGCGAATCGATGACCAAAGTCGCGCTAAGGCCCCTTTATCGCAGGATTTTAACACCTGCTATTAATCCGACTTAGCCATCTGTAACATGGGAGGTGGATCTCAGGGCTAAGTCCACACCTGCCTATTATCAAGGTTTACATTATCGCAGGTCATTTTTCGCTGCTTTTCTCACGCTAATTTATGTTATCACCCTCTATCGCTGGATTTCACATCGCCTGGGTGAAAAGCGTTAATAATACATTGCTAACCCGGCGCTGAAATCCAGCGATAGACGGCAATAATGAAAATCGCGCTATGCGCCATTTGCGATAATTATCGCATGTGCTTGATAATATGCCCCAGAGTGACTAAAGTATTGTTTTAAAGAGTCAGGGTCATAGATAAAGGCACGTTTGACCATTAATTCATAATTCTGTAGTTTAGGTCTGGTTCACAAAATGAATGCTGAACAGAATGAACCACCAGAAGAAGGTTTCAACATAAGTCGTGAAGTCCTTACTCACAGTTTCCAGACTACCCAAATCTAGGACTTAAACGATAGTGATATACATGCAGTTATCTCCGGAAACCCATTAGAGCAAAGGAACAGCTGTTCTGAAAAGCAATAAAAGCAAACAAACACTGGGGCATATTACCAAGGGTTTGCGATAATTATCGCAAAGCGCACTTAGCGCTGTTTTTTTTATCGCCGGCTATCGCTGGATTTCATCGCGGAGATAACGCGTTATTATCAACGCTTATCTCCAAGGCGATAAAAAATCCAGCGATAACAGCGAAACCCAGCTATAGCGCGAGAAATCCAGCGATAAATTCACTGCGCTAATGAAAAGCTTGCTAATAGGCAGGTGAGGACTTAACCTTACAATCCACCTCCCATTGACAAGATGGTTAAGTCAAGTTTTTATCCGGTGTTAAATTCCAGCGATAATCGCGGTTCGCGCGACTCTTTTTATCGCTTTGCAGGCATTGCTAATAGGGGTTAGTTGTGTTAGCGGCTGTTTCTGTTGACTTTTGGTTGGGAACGCCTACTTTGCATGTCATTAGCGATAAATATCGCTGACATGCTAAGCGGCAACAAGACGGCCGCTATCGTCATTAAGCTGTCGCTAACAGCTGTTAGCGACAGCTTGCTAATAGGGCGATAAAAATATCGCCGCTTTATCGGCAAAAGTGCCGCTAAAGTGGCGATACTGCCCTTGATAATATGCCCCCTGAGTCTGAGGCTGAGCATCAGGGCATAAAACCCTTCTAAATGACAAGTGATTGGACGTTCCATGTCGGGTCCTGTATGCCGCCTGACTAGCCCTATCCACCTGCTCTCATGAGCTTTGTCGCACAGCATGGCTCCTGTTTGCTCCTATCAAAGAGGCTATTCATTTGTCAGCACACTACTGCATAGTCCCACTTCGCGTATGTATCTAAGTATTCCTTTTGTCATTGTGACAGCTCCAACTCCAGAAGGAGCTTCAGGCCAACAATTGAGACACCAAAAAGCAGCGCAGGCTTGTAAGTTACCATAAAGTGCGACAATAAATAAGACAGGCTGTTTGGTTTATCAAGATTAGTTGCTCATATAGGTGTGCGGATTAATTGCTCATATAGGTGTGTGTGCATGTTCACATTTGGACGGACATGTTTCAGCAGGTTACTCCAATTTATTTAGTTTTGCATTCTGATAGAATTTGCGGTATTAATATGCCAAATAGAAAAGAATCCTGAAATTTCAGCTATTTCAGTTTGGTGAATGAGATAGGAATGCAAACGCCATTCTTCTGGAATGAAGTTCAGCCCGTGCACATTCGAATTTACCATGTGCAGCTATCAGAAATCAGATTCAGATGAGAAAGCATTTAAGCAGACAAGATGAAACACAGCCCATGTTCTTTTGAGCTTCATTATTTGTGCACTAACTGATCAAACAAGTCATCCTTCTCAACGTTCAGCAGCTTTTAATTTCCCCTTAGACAGATTTATTGCATGATATCTTTTAAATCTCTGATGAAAGTAAAAATATCGGGTACCGAGTCACTAAGGGCCTGATTACGATGGCGGGGAGACCGCCACCGACAGGTCTCCCCACCATCGGTGACTGAATCACCACCCACCACATTCCGATGGCGGTGGTGTTTTGGCGGTCGGAAAGACCGACCAACAAGGTCCCGACGGTTGGAAGCACCGCCTGAAGGACCACCCTCTGTCCCCGGAATGGTGGTGGTGCCTGTCAGGCACCGCTGTGGGGATTACAATATCCCTTTCTGCCAGTCGTTCTGCGGTCTGGTGGAAATGGATTTGGGGGCCCGTACCCATGGGGCTGGTACATGGGTCCTGTGGGGCCCCTATGGGGCTCCCCTACATATCCCTGTACCATGTGGCAGGCACCACATGGTGCCTGCCACGTAGTGCAGGGATATGTACACATCCTATTTTCTGTATTGCTGCGGGGGCTGCTGACCTCATCACCGCCGCATTACAAAATATAGACAATGCAACCGCCGTGGTGGCAGTCGCATTGTAATTCGGAGTGTGGGTAGGTCGCCTCGTGGGCGGCCCGTCCCCTTTCCGAGACGATGCCGGATGGACTTAAGTCCGTCCACCATTATAATGAGGCCCTAAGTTATTTTTGGCTAAAATACCTCATATACGCCTGCAAATCATTCATAATCGTTCTGAGTCTGTATTAGTGCATTTACTACTGGGAATTGGCCCACTAGTCAAGAGAAATCCGCAGAAGTAAATCCCACTTTAGGTTGGTAAGGGGACGTTCGAAGGAGCAGTTGTTTGCCTTGGAAATTTGGGAACACCCACAAACATGCACATCTCTGAGCATTGCCAAACTCTGATTTGAGCCATGGAAGAGAAATAGAATAGTGGAAGATATTTTGAGAAAAATGTTTTGCTACTAGAAAATAAATGAAATATATGAACAAGCAAGAAGGAGTCTATCCTCCATGAAGAGATTTAGACTAAGTTAAGTAGAATTCTACACAGGAGAATAGGCACCAGTTGGAACTATCACATTCAAATTACAGAAGTATGGCTGGAAGCCTGCCTTCTGGTGCTGCCTTCCAGGAGCACTACTGGGAATTTTGGTGAATTTAAATAAAAATGAAAAAGTATGTTCCACAAAAGAGATAAATCTTCACTTTTTTAGATGTTATTGGTGAATTGGGTGAGTCAATCTGGCCCAAAGCTTTAAAGACAAGTGGGCACATGCATCAAGCATTTTTCCGTTTGCCAACGGGCCGATTTGCAGAATCAGGCAGTTTCAAAATGGAAAAGGGCCTTTTCCGATGCATGTACCTTTTTTCATTCGCAATTTAGGTAATCATAATTTTTTAAGATTACCAAAATTACGAATGCATTAAGGGAATCGCAATTTGCGATTCCCTAATGCCGATGCATGTAGCCTTTCCTAAATGCAAACTGTGCATTTAGGAAACGCTAATTACCATCAACTTGAGGTTGATGGTAATTTGCGCATGCTTTGAAAAATGCACAAAAATGCGATTTTCAAAGTGGCATGTAGCGCAAGTGCTGCACATGTGCACACTTACCTTTTTTGGGGGGGTGCATCAGGGGGGCCTTAGGCCCCCGGGCACCCTTGGATTCGCATTCGCAATTTGCGATTACCAATTTGGTAATCGCAATTTGCAAATGCATTCCCATTCATTCCTATGGGCCTATAGGCCCATAGGAATGAATGGAGTCACATTAGCTAATAGTGATTTGCAATTTCCAAATCACTATTAGCTATTGTTAACGAATCGCAAAATGTATTGCGATTCCTACATGCAAAGGCATTTGCGATTACCAAATAAGCGATTCCTTAAAAATCGCTATTTGAGTAAACGTAAATGAGGAGCTCGATACATGTGCCAGAAGAAGAATAAAAGAAAAATAGTGTGCAATGTATGTAGCAAGTTACATGATGGTACGTATAACTTAGTAAATCGATGCCTATGTCAAGTTGTGGGGTGTAAAAACAGGTTTCGACAATGTAAATGTCCAGTATTTGTAAAGCGCGAACAATGGCCCGAGGGTGTCAAGGCGCTGGGGGCCGTTCGGAAGATTAGCGAGCTATTGCCCAGAGTCACATGGTGCTGGGCTGATCTGCCTCTGATGATCTAACCGTGAGCCCCCAGATTCCGGAGTCAGCCCCCTGGCCGCTGCGCCACACCTCTTCCCAACTGACAACTGACAATTGATCTAGGAACGATAAAGGGCTGAGAAGCCCCACCAACAGTTACATCTGTCTCTTTGAGACAAAACACAGATCTGGTTATTTAGAGTTTTTGATGTTACTACTTGATTGATGCCCTGAGAATCTGGCATTTTGAGGATTGGTGGCGACTGTTGGTGGGGATCAGGTTTGAAGGTGAGTTTGGTGAGAGACATTTTTGGAGGGAGTGCATGAAGCAAATAGGTGGTTGAATCATGAGCTGCAGGAAGATGAATTCTGTGTAACGTTTTGTAGTATGATTTAAACTATTGAAAGTGTAATAATGATGATCTTGATAATAGTTGGCTGGTTGTGATAAGTGACCACATAAAGGTATTGTTTTGTGGCCTTCCATTGAGGTCTCGCTTGAAGAAGATTCAACCTGCACTCCAGTTGTATGTGCTATGTGAAATAATGAAACCTACAATTTGTCATTCTATGTGAAATAATGAAACCTATAATTTGTCATTGCTATGTGAAATAATGAAACCTACAATTTGTCATTCCATTGAGGTCTGCCATGACTAAAAACATGCTTCCAATGGCATCATTTTCTAATACTGTAAACTCTTCATCACCAGTAGGGGCAAGCACACTTTGAGTCAGTGCCCTTAGTGAATGCTCTTATTTATCAGACTGTGCAAAGTATTCTTTCTATTCACCTGATAAGGCCCCTATCAGTTTACAGTAGGTGAGCAGATAAGATAAGTAAAGGTTTGCACCCTAAAAGGCCTACTCTTTTGGGTAAGTTCTCTTTTCTCCATAATTGGGGAATATGTGTATCCTAGCCTATAGATTGTTATAGAGCCTCAGACAGCTCCTCTTGTTAAAGCTCTCTCTCAGCACCTTAAGGATTGCATGTCAGTGAACACTATCTGTGCTCGAGGTTACAGAGTCCCCTTGGCTTCCCCAAAAGGGTCTTACTCTCTACAGCTCAGATCATACGGTAACCTCTCATGAAAATGTTTACAAATCCCAAAATGAGCTTAGTGGGGAGTTATCTTTGACATTCTCACTCATGCCCCACTGATATTTTTCAGGCTAAACTGTTTCTGTCTCACGAAGGCACATGTGATTTTGGAAGAAAATGCAACCTATGCTCTTTTTATTTTTACTTTGAACTTGATCTCTTATTCCAATGTATAACTGCACACATATTAAATCAGCCATGGTAGAAACTTCCTGCAATCAATACCAACACTATCTCTCTGATGAAAACTGGCATAGCCACTCCCTAAGCAACCAGGAGACATAGAATTATAAATATGCACTTGTCCTGGCTAAACTCAAAGCGAAAAGAGCCGACTAGTAGCACAACTACCAACCACTGTATCTTCATTAGAGCATGCCTAGTGCTGTTTACTGATACAGTAAATCAGCCCATATTCAAAGCATAACAGGTCTATTGTTTGCATCTTTTTATTATCAGCTTCAAACTTCACCGTCTACCCTTCCTTCTCTGAGTTATATAGGTACAGCCTATAAAATATTACCACAAGTGTTCCATACAGTGCAATTGAAAAACATAGACATCAAGGTGGAACGTTATGATATTTAGTGAGTGTGACCCATATGCAGCAAAGGATTCGTTCTGGCTCTTTATTTGACCCACAATGGCTAAAAACTGCGCACGGTATGGTTTGGGAGCTTTGGTGAGTGAGCCATAGAATTTGGTAGAAAACTAAACTCGGCAGCCCACTCCTGCAGTGCACAGCTGAAAAGTGTAGGGCATACTTACTAGGAAATCATGCCGCGCAGTGCAGCAAGTTGCCTTGCTGTGTGTTAGGGAAGGGGCAGGAGCGCGCCCTACTTAACAATATAAGGCACATTCCTGTCATTTCCCAGTGCTGGATCACAATGTGCTCCTAACGCCAATGCACGCATCCTTACACCATGGTGCAATGGTGCCTGCATTGAAAGCAGGGTTGTTTTTGTGCAGGAAGGGGCATGTTCCTGCACAAAAACACTCCCTTGAAGCATATTCCTCTTTCTATGTGTGCTGATTATTTTGGTTTGTTTTTACTTTTTCGGGAATTAAAACGGAAAAAGAACTGGGAAAGGGAACCATTAAGTTGAATTTTTCTATAACTATTTTGGTGTACTTGATGACCATGTCCATCATTTGTTTTTGTCATACTATATTATTATCACTCACTTCTTGCTTTATAATCTTTACACATGACTAAATGTGTGTTAACCCTTGTGTGCCAAGGACATAATGATTACGTCCTCGACAGCGGTGCTGCTGTGCCGAGAATGTAACCATTATGTCCTGGCACTGGCCCATGGGGGAAGTGCTGGTGCTCCCCACGTGGGCCACCCACCTACATGCCCCCACTGGGGGTGGCAGCAGAAGCACTTCCGCTGCCACCCCATCCCCCTCAGCAATCGGATGACGTTGGCGTGGTAATGGCATACCAGCGTCATCAAAGGCTGCCGGGGATGCTCTGGAAGCCATTTGCTTCCAGCGCGTCCAGAGAGGGTACGTGATCGAGGAACGTCCTCTCGGGTGGGGGGTTTCTTTAGGGGAAAAAGACACAGGGGGAAAGAAAAAAGTTTTTCCTTTCCCCCTGTCTCTGTTTCGAATGGATTCCTGCTCCATGATCACGGGTGAGGCATGGATCGTGGAGCAGGAATCCATCTAATGGACCAACAGGGATTTTTTTTTGTGTTGTTGGGGGAGCAATCCCTTAGGAAAGGGTCACTCCCCTGGGGGCATGGGGAGCCATGTGCTCCCCCCATTTTTAAGGCTGATCAGCCCCCCAGGGGGGCCCAAAGCAACTCTGTGCCAGGAAATTTCTTTTTACGCATTTTGGGAGTGACCTCCTGGGCAAGGGTAGTTCCCCTGGGGGCAATGTACTTTTTCCATGTTTTGCCCCCCCCCCCCCCGGGGCTAGATCAGACAATGTCGCCCATGGGGGGTCAAACCCACTAGAGGCCAGGGATTCATGTTTTAATATTTACGGGTAGCTATCTTTGGGCAAGGATCGCTCCCCTTTTGGGCATGAATGTATTGGGCATTTCTGCCCTCCTTTGGGGCAGATCAGCCTTATATTTATGGGCCATCTGCCCCCAGGGAGGCAGAAGCCACTAACCCACCAGGGATGTTTTTGTATGCAATTATAAGCGTTTTGGGGAGTGGCCCCTTGGGCAAGGGTCACTCCCCTTTTGGGGATGAATGTTTTGGCCATTTCTGCCCCCCTTTGGTGCAGATCGGCCTTATATATTTAGCTTCTGTTTGAATGTGTGTGACATTTTCCTTGTATTTGCACACATTGTGTATTGTGTTGCCTTGTGTGTAATTTTCTTTCATTTTCTTTTCTAGTGGGATATCGGTGCTTGCTGTGTCTGTGCACAGTAGGTGCTGGTGAGTCTAGCGGTCTCTGACAAGTGAGTGGTATCGTATTGTTTTAGAGCATATAGGTCTTTTTGTACTTTGTATTGATTGACTTTACCTTGCAACTGCTATATGCCAGTAGTTTTTCTTTTTGTTTTATAAATCCACACTTTGTTATAACTAAGGATTATGGCTAGCCACAGGATGACCACTCAGCAGGTTGTCAGGATGCTTTTTGAGTCTTCTTCTGACCATGATTATGAGACTGACTCTGCATCTGAGGCAGAGTAGGAATGCCAGGATTCTAGCAGTGAATTTTCTGTCTGAGAGGAATCATCTGATGATGAAGCTACTCTCAGGGTGGATGAAGCTTCTCTCAGTGTGGATAAAGTGGCTGTTTTAGAGGAGGACACTGATGTGCCAATAGTGCAGCAAGAGGCATCTGGATTGCAGTCGGTGGCTGCAAGGCTTCCCATTGGAAGTGCTGAACTCTGGGCTGACCCAAACATGGTGCAGCCCGTGTTGCCTGCTTTTAGTGGTGTTACAGGGTGTAGAGTTAATTGTGAAAAATGTTTGCCTATAAAGTTCTTTCAGTTGTTTATGGACGATGCATTTTTGACTGAGATTGTTGAGCAGACTAATTTGTATGCTGAACAGTATTTGAGGGACAACAGTGCCAGACTTAAGCCCTACTCTAGAGCTACCTGATGGACTCCCACAAATCTGGATGACTTGAAGAAGTTCTTGGGTTTAACTTTTTTGATGGGCTTGATAAGGAAGCCGTTGCTGTCTTCATATTGGTCTACTGATCTCTTGATGGCAATGGCTATATTTCCTGCAACCATGAGTCGTAATTGGCATTTGCTTCTTCTTCCGATCCTGATCTATGTGCCAGGGAAAGAAATAGCTGTGGATGAGTCTTTGATCCTGTTCAAGGGCCGATTGGTTTTTAGGCAGTTCATTCCTAGCAAGAGGGCATGTTATGGAATTAAGATGTATATGCTGTCTGAGAGTAGTACTGGATATGTCTATAATCTCAGGGTCTACACTTGTAGGAATCCAGTATTGACCCCCCTGGTTGTCCGTCCACTTTCGAAGTTACAGGGAAAATTGTGTGGGAACTTGATATAGGACTTTTTAACAAAAGTCACAATTTATATGTAGATAACATTTACACTGGTGTGCCATTGTTCAGGGAATTGTTCACTGGACACCCACACAAGTGAGGTATCATTTGTATCGGGAGACCAAGGGAAATGCTGGGTGGTAGGAAATCTGTGCTGGTGCGGTGATCTTCGGCAGAAATGTAAGGAAAATGTGATTTTTTAAAGCTACATTTTAGGTTTGCATGGGATTCTAGGTAGGAAAACATTGGGAGATCCACACAACTAGCACATCCTTGGACTCCCCCAGGTGCCTAGTTTTGAGAAATGTCTGCGATTGGTAAATTTCCCTACATGACCGCCAAGCCCAGGATCAAAAACACAGGTGACTCCCTTGCAAGACCAGGTCTTTTTGTGATCGATAATTTTCAAGTCTCCCCAGTAAATTTTCAGGGTGTAGAAGCATGATGATGTGAAATGATTGATTTGACCCCAGATAGTCAACTTATCATCAAAGATTACTCCAAGGTTTTGACCTTTTGGAGGGAGATAGAAGAGTTCCGGAGTCAAGAGGCCACCAACTAGGGGTCCAAAAAGATCTTTCATTTCCAAACAGCAAACATCAGTTTTACCTGAATTCAATGTGAGGCACTTCTTTTTCATCCATCTTCTTACTTCCAACATGCTACAGCTCCAAATGTGTACTGAAGTTTTGGGGTCTGAGGTCTAGTTCTTATACCCAGTGGTGCCTTTCAAAGTTGGGAAGACTTCAAAGAAGGACCTTAGAAGTGTACAGAGGTCATCCCTTCCTGCCTGGCTCCAGACTCACTACAAGGGAATATGCAGTCCTTTGTATGGGGACAGAACACATCAATCAAAGCAATATTTCTCCACTTACTTTCAGATAAGTATAACTCACTAAATAATAAATATCTTGAATCAGACATATTCAAAAGATATTTTATTGCATAGTATATAATTGTTTTCTATTATACATCAACTTAAATTCTTATTTATTATGGGCTCCCTCTCATGCTACAACAATCTAAAAGCCTTACTCATTCTTCAAAGCATCCAAAAACATTCATTCACAGGAACAAACATTCAATCTATTCTCTAAAAACAATGATTATAATCCCATATTGGCATTACTTTGATTCATTAACCAATTGTATATTAGCCTAGGCATCAATTGACATTTCACACAATGGGTACAATATATGTCTGAACCAAAATATTTTAATACATATCATCCACATATATCAATGACATCAATAATTTGTTTTTTACAATAGTACTCAAAATCAAACAAATTAACCTGACGTGCGTTTCGGTGAACAGAAAGTCAGGATTTGTTTGGCCACCTTCATCAGGGCGCTGCACAAAATATATAGGTGGTGGCAGGGGCCATCCAAGCAAGAGAGATAGAACATTCAGGAAGCTCATTTCCAATTAGTATAATGTCTGTAGCCATGAAAATACAGCAACTGATAAATACATCTAAGAGACAATACATCTAGGGGTAATAATAGTGTATTCTGACAATGATGAGAACAGAATACTTAAAGTCACAAAATATACCCAGTGGGAAAAAAGAAAAAAAGAAAAAGAAGAAACATGTGGAGAAAATGGAAATAAGGAGATGGAGATCCAACCTTATAAATGCGTGTGCATTCTAGTGATACCTTAAATCCCACGATAAGGTCTTATCAAATAATGTTAGTTGTCATTTAACTACTGTGGTAATATGTCAGTCGACTCTTCTTCAGGGGAATATCAATATACTCTGGCCGGACTGTGTTCAGGTGTTCAGGTGTAAGTGTAAGGCTGTGGCCAGCTCCTCCCTTCCATCCTCCCAGGATGGTTCATCAAGATCATACCTAAGCTCCCATTGGGTGTGGCTGTCTAGGGGAAATAAATAAAGCCCAGCTGTCACCCTCCCCAGACATGTATCAGAGACAGGCTTCAGGGACACACGGCTAATAGCAAGAAATGCCAGCTTTCTAAAAGTAGTACAATAAAGAACCTAGCACCATTTCTAGGGTTTTTAAAATGACATTATGAAATAATGAAGTAATGGTTAAATAAAAAACGAGGACCAAAGAAATCAGATATTGGCCCTTAGTCTGTTTAAGAAGACAGCAGCACTAGAAATGGTAGCTAGGTTCTTTATTGTACTACTTTAACTAGGCCCTATCTGGCTACCAATACAGGGCTTGCCCCTTCATACAACAGCTATCTAAAAGTGGCATTTTCAAAATTGTAATGGCAAATCCGACTTTTCCAATAAAGATGATATATCATTACAATTCCAGGTACCAACCATAAAGGTTCCACCTTATCTCAATTAGGAATTACAGCTTATTAGGAATCCCTAATATTATCCTATGAGAGGGGTAGGCCTCAAAGTAGTAAAAAAATAACTTGAGAGTTTTTCACTATCAGGACATGTAAAACTTAGGCCATTTTCCAACATGGGCTAAACGAAAGATAGCTGGACAGACATGATTTTCAGAGAGTGGTCCAAATATTATAAACTGCACTTGCGGTAGTAGAATGCAGCACACATAGAAAAAGCAAAAACAAGGAGAAATAAAAGTATTTCTGTGCGTTGCGCCAATCTAATGCCTGCTTTTGCATGGCATTAGTATTTGGTGCTGCCTCAGATTTACAGATCCATGCAGATCTGGGGCAGCAATAAAAAGCAATGGGTGTTGCGGTGGAATGCCCACAGCAACACCTGCTGCATGCCCCTTTCATGCAGAAACCTGCGTGAAAGGGCACCATATTACAACTTGTTGTTAAGCCATGCAAAGTGGCTTACCGCTGCTCTGCAAATATGGTGCAGGGCATTAAGCCACCGGAACATCGAAAAAAGTGACGTTCTGGTGCCGCAATCCCCTTGTACATATTTCCCTATATGTTTCAAATCACCGAGTGGCTATCATGAGATTAGCAATGGTAGAAGCCATCTTGGATTCATGAAATCAAAGTCTCTCATGTTTCAAAGCTTTCCTTGCTAGGCTATCAAAATTCTTAGTTGTTGTAGTCAGAGACTTGTTGGCAGAAGGCTGGAAAGCACTGTGATTTCATCTGGATTTATCAAATATGTATTGGGTAAAGAGAAGTATTTTAGGACAGCACTAGAAGATTTTGATTTGCAGAATAGTACTGGAGTCATCCTTTTCAAGGACTGTGAACCCTTGTTTACGCATTTTTTCACACAAAAAACAAGAAGAATCCACAGCTTGTGAAGACCTTGCTTATATTACTTTTGAGTGATGAATATTACCAAGGCATTATTTGAAATGGGGAAGCAAGTGTATAATATGAGAAGGAAAAGCACACCACTAACATCCATTACATTGCAACTGATGACCTTGTTAGATTGAGAAGCTTTGAGAGCACAGACTTGGTGCATAAATTACTGTGAGAGTTGTCCATATAGAAATGCATATTAAAGTTCAGGATATTTCATATATCTATCATAAAGCCTTTTATTGATGTTTCAGCTTTAAGATGTCAGAGCACGTCAACCAACCATATAGAGTTGGTTATAAGGAGATTGTCATAAGATATATTATATATCATTGCAATACAGACCTGGAATGCAAATGATGAAATACTAAAAGAGCTGTTTCTTGTTGCAGATATCAATCCATCTGCATAACAAGGAGAGTGAAGATATCCAGTATTTCTCTTTCTCTCTCTTGTCTGGGTCTACTGCTGACCAATATAATAATCCTATGCATGGCTGTCAATAGATTCAGGACAGTGTGATATTAGCTCCTGTTGGATCCGGATCCCAGGTTAGTGCAACCCTGTTTCTACCCTGCCCATGGCATACAGGCCAATTGAGTCTCCAGTCTAAATCCCTGCACCATATTATACCTGTGTCAGGTATAATGTATGCAGGGTGGGCGTTCCCCCGCAAGTAAGTCTCGTAGAAGTGGCACAGTGTAATCTATGAGCTCATTTATAAATTAATTTCGTTTACATGCACCTTGTTACTATTATAGCCTTATAATTTCATGCTAATATTATCTGAATGTGGCCTATTTGGCATAGGTTTGAATCCTTTGCAGAGCTAACTCAAACTTTCATTGCTCAGACTGTTTCCATTGTGGGCAATGTCATTGATTGCATTAATTCACTTTCCCACATTATGTATTCTAGAATGGTCATGCTATTTTGCTATATCAGTATTCTCCCTTTTTCTCTGTAAATTATTTCTCTTTTTTTGATACATGCTTAAATCTGCGTTTATCATTTACCCTTCTTGTCAAGTGACACTCAAAGCTCAATTGTGAGTTGGGTGGCAAAGTACTCCAAGGTGCGATACTGCTCTATCCAATCGCATGTGCAGTTTTCTTAAGCATTACCGGTACGGGGAGGAAGAGGAGGAGGGCAGCCCAGGGGCGCCGCAGTAAAGAGGTAAGTGGTTTTAAGTTTATTTTTAATTCCTGTAAACTTACTTTTAATAGGGGGGTGGAGGCGGGCGGCGTAGTGGAGCTCCACGAAGTTCCACGGAGTTTGTTTGCACCTCCGTGGACCTCGCGCAGCCCTGCTACACCCAGGGTTAATAATAAATGAGGCTTGTTTCAAGGAAACCAATCAACATTTATTCAGCACAGAACTGGGTAAAAGGTCAGTGCTAGAACCATTATGTAGAGCAACCGTTATGTAGAGCAAGGTAGGACAAATGTAAATGGAAGGTCGCTTTGCTACTTAGGCCTGGGTTGGGGAACATAACAGAGGTTGCAAAAGAGCCTGCCCTGCTGACTGTGTTGCCCTCCTTTGTTACCTGGCCTCCTTTGACTCTCCCATTCTTGGGCACACAATGTCTCCCCCCCTTTCAACCCTTCACCTCTAGCTGTGAGGTGGCGCTGGCCAGCACTGCTTGCCTGCGTGCCCCAATTGAAGTGGCTGGGAGCTACACCTGGACGCCCCCATGGTTTATTCTCGGCACAAGCCTTGGCTCCTCATTGGGAAGCTCTCTACCTCTCCCTCCTCCCTTGCGACCTCCAAGACTGTCCGGGTTCATTGTCTGTCTCCACATGACACTGGACTTTTCCTTTGGTGTCTATTTAGCTGCCTGTCAGTTCGCATACGTGCGTCTGTTGTTTGCACCTGGAGATGGCAGACAAGTTTGGAAATGTGGGTGATCATGGAAGCAATCTGTAAATATGCCCACTTTGATGGCTAGCTGATGTGCCCAAATTCGGCTCCTAGTGCTGCCTTGTGGTTTGTGAACTAAGCAGGCCGGGAGTTTGGGGAACTGGCACCTCTGATACTATGACCTTTGACCTGGAGCAGACTTCCCCATCTCTCATGACTAGAGAGACCCACTCTCTTGTGGTGGCACTAGGCCGCAACACAGTCCTCGTTTGTCTTTTTTCCTGGGACACAGTGATGGGGAAAGACAAGCTCCATGTGCCAGGCTCTCAATCAAAAATAGACAAACTCATGACATCAACCTCTGACCCCGGCCGACGGCTCCAGAGTAGTAGATCCCTGCTGAACCCTCTCCATCTCCAGATGCGCACCAAATCTTACAGGACATTCAGTTTTTGCAGGAAGCACTCTAATCCAAGATCAGAGAGGTCAGTGTTGACGTTGTCCTCTGCAACAAGTTCTCTGCAACGTTGCTGGGAGAGTGACGGAGGCGAAGAGTCAAGTTTCCACTCTTGAAGATGACTCAGCCGACTTGAGGTCCAAGGTAACCATGCTACTCTTAACTGCCTGCACCCTTGGAGCCAGAGCCGAGGATTCTGAGAATCGCTCCTGGAGGAGCAATCTCCTAGTTGGCTTTCCACGGGGAACTGAAACCCTGTAACCTACATCCTTTATGGAGGACTGGCTCTGTTACCAGAGGGTTCGCTCTCTCTGTGGTTTGTGGTGGAGAAGCATATCGTTTACTGGCGCAGCATCCTCCTTCGGGGGCCACTCCTCTGCCACTCATTATTATGATTTTGAACTTTCCATGATCAAGACACTATCCTTCGGTAGGCCTGTATCCGTGGTAAACTCTATTTGAATTCTTTTCACAATATGATATTCCCAGATTATACCAATTCTACTCAAATGCAATGCAAATCCTTTGACACTGTGAAGCAGAAACTGAGGGCAATGTCCTTTCGGTGCATGTTGCTTTTTCCTGCACAGCTAGGGTTGTCCATGATTCTTTCTCTCATTTTTCAACACTTTTTAGGCGGCTTGGGAATGGGCAACTCAGCAAAAAACCTTGCATAGGTATGAACCCAACAGGGACGCCTTCCAGATAGACCCGGGTTCCTCGTGCTCTGCCTCCACCCGCTCTCAAAATCAAAATTGTCCCAAGTCCAAGGATAGATGGGGATGTCACGCACGATCCCCGGCATCATCCGAAACTGACCCAGCTGGGTCTCAGATGGAGACTGAGAATCCTTTCACTCCCCTGTTGTTCTCCGGGGGGTACCTGAGATGTTTTGGTTTCCTCTGATGTAGACCCTCTGTTGTTCTCAAACTAACTCTTTAATACATGGGGGTCGATTCCGATTCGGGCCGGAAATTTCTCCGACCGAGCCGGACCCGGAGAGATTTCCGACCGAATCGGACCCGTGCAGTCCGACCGAACGAGTCCGATGCGTCCGTATGTTATCGGACACGAGTCGGTCGGACTCCCATTGAACTCAATGGGAGCCGGTCGTACAACGCGTACGCGGGCTCCCATTGACTCCATGGGTGCGAGGCGGACAAGGGCGCCCCCTACAGCGAGTACGCCGCGAGCGCTCGCGGCGTACACGCACAGGTAGGGGGACCCATGGGTCCCCCTGTGTGCGCCTCGCACGGGTACGCGCTGACAGGGGGTCCGACACGGACCCCCAAAGTACGGCTCCGACAGCGAGTTCGAGTCGGACGGCGCGAGTCGGTCGGAGCGGTCGAGGTGCGCATCGTACTTACCCGGCCGGAAAGCGTCTCCATTGCGCGGTGCGAATCGGGTCCGACCGAGTCGGTCGGAGCGGTACGATCCGGGTACGAGTCGGTCGGAGCGGTCGGGTCGGCCGGACGAGTCGGTCGGCGAGTCCGCATCGTACTCGCTCGGCCGGACCCGCGTACGGTTCGGTCGGGAAACAGGCTTTCGCATGGCTTTTTCCCGACCGAATGGTATTGGGTGCGCCTCCGACCGAGATCGGAATCGGCCCCATTGTTTCTGCCTGACCATTAGCCGTAGACCCAGGGCGCTCTATTCGCGATTTGATCTCCACATCTAGATCCTGAACAAGAGGAGGTTCAACTTATATACCCCATCATGTTTCTTTTTTATATTTGGGGAAACGTTGGGTGACAAATACTTCAGGAGTTGAAGTGTGGGATGGGGGGTTGTTTGGAAATGTTGACATGGGGTTTATGTTTACTGTTTCTTAATTTTTTGCTTTGTTTGCTTTTGTTCATGCCACGTTTAAATAGGTGGCAGGGTGTAATCTGTACAAAATTGACAATTTTGGAAACATACTCATGTTGGTTGGGCAACACTAGCCCACCATTTTTTAACCCTTTTTACATTCAATCTTCTAATAGATTGAGTTTTTCTTGTTTCATTTTCAGAGCGTTGCCTCACGCCCTGAGCTGTTGCCAGGAGCGGTGGGTATCCTCCCGATTTGATACGGGTAAGGTGGTCTCCATTTACCTATTTCTAGGATAATGGCATTCTCACATTGCAATTGAATGTGGATAAGGCGTATTAAGATAGAGATTCTTTTTCCAGCCACTATATACGAACTTCAATGTCTGTTTTTCTTTTTACAGGAGTACAAGACCTGTGATCACACAGTGATATACACAGGTATATGGTTGTATCGTTCTTTTTGAAATTTTCACTTATTTCACAGTGCAGTAGTTACATCATGGTCCTGAAGAAAGCCTTCATTGGCTGAAACATGTAGACCGTATCTCTAGCGCGTTCGCACATTCTTTTAGATCGCGCGTTTACTGCTTTTTTAATCTTTGACAACATGAGATACCTTATAAATTTATTTTTTTCATGTTAGTCAATTTTAAATCACTTTACACACTGCACTATCTGTTCACTACACTGTTTATACTTCATCAATCTTTAGCGATTGCGTCTCTAAACAAGTGATTAAAAACATCCGCGAGCTCCTCCTTTACATTTAGCAAGGAGTTGTAGCTCCTTGGTTGCAGTAGCTTGCAGCCGAGAGGAGATCCCCAAATGATGAAGCATGCCACTTCGGTGGGTGATGGGAATCCGTTCTCTTAAATGAGACTCCTTTATTAGTTATTATTCCATTTAGTTTTTGGTTGGCTAAACTCTCTGTCTATATATATACTTTTTTAGACCCGCGGATTCTGTGTTGTTATTACTACTCTAAATTGCCATGACCCCCAATCTTCTCAGGTTTTACTTAGAGGCTGTGAAACAGGGATTGTTGCCTTCGGAACTCAATCAGGCAACTATTGTCATTCTCCCCCAGACCAATCAGCCATCATTGGACTGCACATCCTATCAGCCTATTTCTTTAACTAATCCAGATGTTAAAATATGTGCCAAAATTCAGGCAACCAGGCTTCAGTCGGTCCTCAGCTTTTTAAACCACCCGGATCAATGTGGTTTCATGCCTGGCCACCAGACATTGTATTCGGCGATTGCATGTGGCACTTTGATATATCAAAGAGGCAGCGGCCATGTAGGTTGCTGACATTGAAAAAATATTTGATACAGTCAACTGGGACTATCTTGGTGCTGAGCCAAATGGGTTGTGGTTCCCAGTTTTGGGACATTGTGGCACTATAGTATTCCCACCCGAAAGCTCAGGTCATGTTTAATGGAGTATTGTCCTGCAAATTCCTGGTAAGTTGTGGTACCCGTCCGGGATGTCCCCTGACTCAATTAATCCATTGTGATGCTCAGATGCGGGGCTGGATATGGAGGGGAAACATCCATCACAATGCAGTCATTACATCGCAATGCCTTTACAATGCAACTTTTACAACGCAGGTGCCTTTATGTCACATGCCATTACAACGCAGTCATTACAACGCATGTAATTACAACGCATGCCATTACAACGCATGTCATCACAACGCATTATAAGGTAAGTAATGGAGAATTTAAGTTTTAGGGTGGGTATGGGTTTTGGGATAGTTGGGAGTTTTACCCCTACACTATCCAACACATTCCCTACTGTTGCACTCACTGGAGTAGGAATAGTAATTTTTAGCCCTACACTATCCAACACTCACTGAAGGGGAAATAGTAATTTTTACCCCTACGCTATCCAACACTTTCCCTACTGTTGCACTCACTGGAGTGGGAATAGTAATTTTTACCCCTACACTATCCAACACTTTCCCTACTGTTGCACTCACTGGAGGGGGAATAGTATTATTTCCCCTACACTATCCAACACTTACCCTACTGTTGCACTAAACGTATTATGCCTTGTAATGGTATGCATTGTAATGGAATGTGTTGTGATGGCATGCGTTGTAATGGTAGTTTTAAAAAATGCGTTGTAATGGTATGCAAAGTAAAATCATGCGATGTAATGGTAGTTGCGATGTAAAAACTGCATTGTAAAAGCATGCTTTGTAATTGTTTGCGCTGTAACATCATAGATTCGAGATAGAGTGGAGCCATTGAAGACAGAAGTGCCTTACATGCGGATTATGTTATTGTGTTCCTTGTGGATCCGGCAAGGTCTGGCCCACGGCCCTTAAAATCCTCCGGCTCTTTAAAGATGCTTCAGGCCTCCGGGTAAAGGAGAAGAATTTGTTACTCATCCCTTTGCAGCGGAATAGTGCTTCGATCGACTGGTTGCCTGGGATTCCCATCTGTCACCTCAATTTTTAGTACCTTGGGGTACATATGTCTACGTTGCAAGACCTCACAAACATGCTTAACCTCACTCCCCTTTTGAAGGGGACCAGAGCTAGCCTGGCAACATGGCAACACCTCCATCTTAATGTTTTGGGTAGGGTTGTGTTGATAACAATTATGATTTTGCCCCGTTTTCTTTATTTTTTACGGGCCTTTCTGTTCCAAATCCCTAACACATGTTTTAACAAAGTGGCAGCATTGCTCGAGTCCTTTCTCTGGAGAGGCCATCCCCCTCACATTTGCCAGGCCAAGTGTCACTGATCGGTGTATGATGGAGGCATCGGGTGGTAGATATTCATCTGTACTACTGGGCCTTCCAGTCACTAGTCATAAACGACTGGCAGATAGGTGGTTGGGATAACCCGGCATAGAAGCTGCAACTTTCTAGCCTTAGTTTCGATGGGGTCATGCACCACTTGTATGGCCACCCGATCCCTCTTGCCCTTCCGAAGATTGCCAGGGTGGTCTTTTTGACATGAAGGTGAGCCACAAGGTTCACGGTCTGGGTCAGACGTCTAACACTATAGACTCCCCTTTAGAGGGGATGCTGGTTGGAACAGGTGACATGCCTAGAGGGATTTAGTTGTTGGAACTCCATCGGCATTACAGTGCTGGTAGACATATTGCAGGGCTCTACTATGTACTCTTTCACAGACCTCCAAGGTTATTTCACTCTTTCCCCCACTCAGTTCCACACATATTCACAGCTGTGTCACTCCCTGCATCACTACAGCGCCCATCTGCAGGAAGTGGAGGAGTTTAGCCTCCCTTGAGGCTCGATTGTTGTATGGGAAGTTGGCCAAGGGGTCTTTCCCAGCCATACAGAGCCCTTGTATGCACCTCCCTAGAGACACTAGACCCACCCAAACAGAAATGGAAGGGGTGGGTCAGCGAGATGGAGGAGGTTGAAAGACGAGATGCCTGCATGGCCCCTAGGGAACTGGCGATCTCTGCATGGCTCCTCCTGGTGCAGCTACACTACCTCCACCAAACCTTCATTACTCCCCACCGGTTGGGACACACCAGTATCTACACTCACCCAGATATGCTCATTGTCAATCTCACAGACACACATGGTCTGGCAGTATCATGCAGTTACTCACTACTGGACATGTATAGGTACCTACCTATCGGAGGTTGTAGATACTCCTGTTGCATTGATTCCACAGCTGGCCCTGCTGGGGAAAATGGATGATTTTGGGGATACATGTGGAGACAGGGCTGTCATTGAATTGGTTACCCTGGTAGCTAAAAGAGACATTGTAGAGTCCTGGAATCGGCCAAACCAACCAACCCTGAAGCTATGGCATGCCTACATGGGTTGGTGTACCAAACAGGAGGAACCGGTCAATGTGGCCCAGTGATGTCCGCAAAAATTCATTAAGATCTGGGGGGAAATGGTGGGATTATCATGGGTTGTTGAATTCCATATTCGAATTGTAGTCCTGAACTGTTGTCCTACAATTGTGGTCGGTTGCAGGTGGGGGATGGGTTGGTATTGGGACGGGAAGGGGAAGGTGCAGTTATATATTTTTTATGTTTTGACTCAGTCATTAAAACGGATAAAATGTGTTTAAAAAAATCACATGTATTGTATTGCAAGTGGAGCTCAGCCTTGACACCCTGCCAGCTCTCCCATGGAACATGGGGATCACAAAAACTTCCCTTTGCCAACCCACAGCATTTGCTGTCTCCTGGCACCATCCACACTCTCAGCCTTACAAACTCCACCTGCGGGACTCCCTTACTTATATTTACTTTCTCCTCAGAAAAGGGGGTAAATAGGTGCAGATTTCGCCCAGCTTGCTTATTTCCTATTCCATCTGAAAATAATTGTAATAGACAGAGTTATGTGTGATGGTGCTGGCTGGAAACAGTATTTAGCTCAACATGGTACCAACACACAAACATCTAGCCATCTTGTAACCGGAGACTCTGGGTACATTTGTTTTACTTCTGTTGATCTGTTAAGTTTGGCTGTTAGATGAAAGTGAAGCCTGGAAACACCTACCTCTTAAAATCCATTGATGATCCAAATCAGTCACTGTTCCAAAAATCGAGAAAACATTGTGGGGAGGCAGGTGCTTTGTTCACTTCACCTGTCAACTTTGGAACAGACTACCTATGCACCTTAAAAGTCAGTCAAATTTGGCAGCCTTCCAGAAAAAATTGAAATCCTGGCTGTTCTCTCTGTCTCTCTAGTTTTCCTTTCCCCCCTAGCTTTGATTCACAGGTCATAAATTAGGTGAATACTGGCGCCTAAGCGCATTTGTGTGCTTTAGAAATTCTAAAATGTTAGGCGATTAAAGAGTGGACAGTGATTTTCTCTTTAATCATGGGTCTATTGTCAAGCCCTTTCGGCAGTCTTTAATACAGTCCACAGCATGATTACACTTGGAATACCTCTGGGACCCCTTGTGAGCTTGCACCACATTTTGATGACCACTGCTTTAGCACAAAAACACTGAGTCCAGGATTACATAAAGTACTACTTCAGGATTGGCCTCTGATGTCTATGGATGCACGGTTCAGTTAGATGTTTTGGATCAACTGTACTAATACTGTTCTGTTGGCCACTCCATGAAATTGCAAATGTGCCCACATCTCGTTGTGGGAGGGGTTTAGTTGCTGGCAATGATGGCATCTTGTTACAATGGGGGCTCTACTGTAATTTTCCTTCAAACAAAATGTATTGAATTATTAATTTTAAAGTGAATACAGCTTATATGATTGGAGAAACATACTTCTATGATTTGTCAACGTCTTTATTTTTTATATATTCCATTTTAACAATATGGCATGCAAGCATTGTATTAATAACATCTTCAGTTTTGATTAAAATATGCCCATCTCTTAACACTCAAAATGATTAAACAACAAACCAATGTCTTAACTTAAACCAGGGATCATTGTAAGGCGCATCATATATGGAGATTTTCATTTCATAGGTGTGTGTGTTTCAATTACAGCAGTGAATTAATGATATAGAATGGAACTTCATCATATTTGTAATGAAGGCAGTAGCCAATCAATCTATGTTTAGTTATGAATAGGGCCTCATTTTCTAGATCAGATTCAAGTAGCTGAACCTTAGGTATGTATGTTCAATGTCCATGCACTGAGAGATTGCCATCATAGCCCAGTGGAACACGAGTCTTCAATTCTTTAAGGTGGCACACAAAAGTCTTGGATGTACTTTGTCTCTTCTCGTCAGAGGGCAATTGGTTACCTGACAAATATGCTTTATTCATTAACATTACAATAGATCACTTATTGTAGAGCATCTACAGCTTCTGCTGGACGTTGTGGCAATGGTCCTTCAGGACAGATTTCCATCAATAAGGCGGAGGAGCGGTATATTTGCAGAGAAATGGAAACTTTTGTTCACAGTGTTCATCATTCCAAAGACCCTCCGCTGTTAAAAAAAAAAGTACAGTATGTTTTATTGGTAGTTGTTTTACAGACTATTTGTGATTTCAGCATTGGTGTTATTAGATGGTTAACGTAAGGTGGAAATGTATATCTCCAATGAATTTATAAAAATTTATTCAAAATGTCAGTTTGATCTTCCAGCTACCACCTAGTGGCTAGAGATATGAACAATCATACTACCACAACACCTTACCATTTTCTTCTGTTGATGTATTACCTCTGGCAATGTCACAGGAGATAACAGTATGAGGTCTCAATATTTTGTTACAGTTTGTTGGTCAATTGAAATGTATTGTTTCATACAAGCCCATTAGTCTAAAAAACAGCACAAATAATTATAAACTCATGATGATAAAGCTAGACATCGAGGGCCCAATTCACAAAAGTAAACTTAGGCCTGAAGTCTAAGGCCCTAATTCGCAAAGGTAAACTTACACTTCATGTCTAAACTTAGACTTCAGGTATAAGTTTACCTTTGTGATTAGGGCCTTTAGACTTCAGGTCAGGACTAAACTTAGGGCCCAATTCACAAAGGAAAAGTTGGACCAAAAGTCTTTTGCACGGATAAAGGTAAGAGTCACTTTGAGAGGGAAAACAAACCTTACATTGGTATTAGCAAATATCTTCTAGTGTTGACAAAGGGAATTAAGGCAGTGTAACAAATGGCAGTGTGAGGATGAAGAAAAGCTGGCATGTGGAAAAGCACCAAACAGAAACAAGCATTAGCAATGCAATCGGTCTCGCATTACTGAAAGTTTGAGCTATTGGCGTTGCATTATTATTAGCAACTCCAATAGCTCAAGCTTTCAGCAATGCGAGACCGATTGCCTTGCAAATGCTTCTTTAGGGTTGAAGCTATATCCATGTGCGATGGAGAGACCACCTAAGCCCCCTCTTGTGCACCACTTCTTCCACCCAGATACAAACCCTTCACTATATTCGAGCTTTCTCACCCATACAGTGTTTTTTTGTTGCCAAAAAGTACCTTTGGTGGCATAGCTTGAGCACATTCAGTTAAATTGTGCAATGCCGGCCAGCCATTCTGAGATGGCATCACATACCAGCCAACAGTGTTTTAATCTTTCAAAGACAAACCTACAAATTGGACTTTATAGTTGAAAAAGTGAAAATTCGGGGGGCGTGGCCAAGTAAGATGGCTGAGCGGACGTGAGCCGCTTCAGCTCCGGGCCCCAACGACTGCCACAAACTATCTCTACCGCGTGTAGAGAGGAGAAAACCAAATGCCTGCAACCAACAATACTCCGTGCTTGAAAATCGATCGCTGGACGAGATACCGGGCCGCGAGTTGGGAGCGACGGAGAGCAGAGGCCGCTTCCAAGATGGCGGAGTGACACATGCCGGATGTCCGACAGGCCTGCTGGGCTGACCTGTGGATCGGCGGCGGGATCGGCATGCAGTTCGGATGGCGCTAGGGTCCCCCAGATCTCGTGGCCCCGTGGGTGGGAGCTAAAACCGCTTACCGCACTCCGCTCCTTCCAGGAGAGCATGGCTGAAGACCCCTAGCCGCCGGGAGCCAGCGACGCAACCGAGGAAGACCAGAGGCGACGCTGATCACACCACAAGCTGATCTCAGTAGCGGTGGTCACTTTTAATATGCCGCTGTGAAGTCTCTACCTTCCGGTCAGTCTCTTTTCCCTCTGCCGACTGCTGTGGGACCGGGGGGAGTCCAACTCCGGGAGCTCTGCCTGACCTCAAGATGGTGGCCGAATAGATTGTCACACCGGGGGTCGACGCCTGTTTAGCGATGGGGTCCCCAGCTGGAAGGTGGTAGGCGCTGCTTCTTCCACCTGTACCATCCGGACTATGTGGGGACATGGCCCCTGCAGGTACCTTACTCCCTGATTTGCCGCGCTTAGCGATGCCTGACCGTAAGATGGCTGCCTGACTTTACCACCGAGCAGAGGCCTGACCTTAACACGAAGGGACCTACATGAGCGCCACCCGTTTCCCTGAGCCCACGTCCTAGGAAGGTCACCAGGCAATCGATCCCACACAGTGCTGGGCTCCGCCCCTATGCCGCCCAAGAAGGCTCCTAACAAAGTCTCCCGCTATTTTGCAGTGCCGGAAAAAGGCTCCTTGCCTTTGCAGACAGAACACCGGCAGAATATGGCACTTACACGGGAGGATCTGGTAGCCACCATACGCGATTTTAAAACCGAACTTTGCCTAGAAATTAGACAAGATCTGCGGTCCTCCATGGACCAACTCAAGGTCAAGCTCACCGAGAAAATGGCAGCTCTACGACAAGATGTGGATGCTGTCGGAACCAGAGTATTGGAGGTGGAGGAACAGACGCAGGACCTGGAGGCGCGCACCACCAAATTGCAGGATTCTCAGCAAACTCTACAGGCCCTGCTCCAGCAAGCAGTACTGAAAGCGGAAGACTTGGAGAACAGAACTCGATGAGAGAACATACGTATTCGTGATTTGGAAGAAGGCGCGGAGGGCCCCTGACCTGGAGGCGTTCGTGGAGGGCCTCTTTGCCGAAATCCTAGCTCCTCATCAACTGAAATTCAAACTGGACCGGGTCCACCGAGTGGGGACCCTACCAACTGGGGAACGCAGGAGACCTCGGGACATCTTGGTCAAGATGCACTCTTTTAAAACTAAGGAGGCCATCCTGAGCGCAGCAAGGAAAAAGGAGGAGACGTCATTCCAAGGCTACAAATGTGCCCTCTTCCAGGATCTGGCGCCTTCTACGTTGGCACGTCGACAACTGTTGAGACCGGTCACTGCAAAACTACGAGATGAAAACATACGTTATCGCTGGACATTTCCTTTTGGGCTTGCGTTCGAATACAAAAACAAGGCGCACCATGTGACAGACCTTCCCGATGACCTTCGCATTCTGGGCCTCCCACCCCCGGAGGAAGGAAACTCTACGGACCCCTCAAATGATACGGAGCGGCCTCGGAAGGGCTCCAGGCCCTGGCACACAGTCACGAGATCTTGTTAACTTCCGAGTGGTCGACACCTGGAGAGTCGCTTTCTATAGACATTCCGGCGTTCAGGGGCTTTAGCCTACGTGCACTCCTGTGGAACTATGATGCACCGCAGCTCTGGAGCCGACGGTTGGACACACTGGCTTGCCTGGGATACGAGACACTGTAACCGTCTGACATGGACACTGAGGTTTTTCTTTTCTTCTTATTGATCTGCTCCCTAGATGTCTACTGCACGGCAGTCGGGGGTGCGGGCCTTGTCCGTACCACCCAAAATTCTTCTCTTTTTTTGGAAGAATTTCAAGCGGTAGGCTTGTTGGCCATTTGGCTTCTGTTTTTTGGGGGGGAATGTTGGGGTTTTGTTTTCCGGGGGGGGGGGAGGGATCCTGGTGGTGGTGTAAGGGTTTCACTGATTTCTGACTTGTTTAAGGTCAATCAGCACGAGCAGTGGGGTAGCGGCAAAACAAGTGGTTTCCAGGGAGGGAGAGCTTTCTCTAACAGGGTTGGCGGCAGTCACACATGGAAGGGAGGGATGATTCACATAGGGAGGGAGGGAGGTCGGTCTTTCCAATGGTTTCGATAGCATCCTGGAATGTTAAGGGGCTGAACTCCCCCCAGAAATGGCAGAGAATCTGGAAATACCTCACAGACCGCAGGTTCGAGGTAGTAGCCCTCCAAGAAACTCATCTCAAGAGATCTGAGGACACTAGGCTACGACACAAAACATATCCCTTAATATATAAATCATCCGCAGGTACCAAACACAATGGAGTGGCGCTGCTCTTCCACAGCACTTCTAAGTTCCAACCTGAAGCCACCAAGAGGGACCGAGATGGGAGAATCATAATGGTCAGGGGGAGGCTGAGGGGCACTTTATGCACATTCGTCTCTCTCTATGCACCCAACTCGGGCCAGCCCTCATTCCTATCTACCGCTCTGGACTTGATAAGCGGATTTGCAGAAGGTCCAGTGGTGTTGCTGGGTTACTTCAATTTGACATGGCACGAGACACTGGACAGCTCACATGCCACCAGGGCGACCACCAACACCTTCTCCAAAGGGGTCAAACAGAAAATGCTCACACTAGGCCTTTGCGATGCTTGGCGGATGATGCATCCCACCACCAAAGACTACACATACTACTCACACGTCCACCAGACGTACTCTTGGATCAACTATATTTTCATTAGTCAGGCATTAGTGGGGCCTCTGCAGGCAGCGCAGATTCTGCCGATTTCAGTATCAGATCACAGCCTAATCACCATTAGTTTGACCTGGGGCGGGCCCAAATCTAACTCGTTGCGGTGGTACTTCCCAACGGCGATCACACGTGACAACACTCTGCGCGAGGAATTGAGGACGTCTATCGTGGATTACTTTACTCTCAATAACCGGCAGGTTACATCCCCACAGAACAATTGGGACGCCTTTAAGGCGGTGCTGTGGGGTAAATGTATCCAACTTAATACGGTCCTAAATAAACAAAGGGCAAAGGAACGTATTGCCCTTGAAGGGGAGTTAGAAACAGTTGAAAAAGCACATAAAGTTACACCCACGCGGACATTGCAGCGGCAACTTACTGCGATACGGGGTAAACTACGCTCCATTTACAACAATAGAGCCGAGTACACACTGCTGAAGCTGCGCCAGACATCCTACTCACAGGGCGACAAGGTGAGTCAACACTTAGCACGTCAGCTCCGAGTGAAACGGGAACGCGAATTTACTGGGGGTATACTGGATCAGGGAGGTCAGCTAGTCCATACTGAGGCCACTAAGGCCAACATCTTTGGCGACTTCTACGGGAAACTCTATTGCGGTACATCTCCAGATATGCACCTACAACAGCAACATCTGGATTCGGTGACTCTCCCCCATATCTCCCCCACGATCGCGAGCTCCTTAGATGCTCCCATCACTTCAGAAGAGGTGAGGCAAGCCATCTCGAGACTTGAACTTCATAAAGCCCCTGGACCTGATGGCCTCACTGCACAATTCTAAAAATGTTACGCGTCTGAAATCACCCCCCACCTCACGGAGCTATTCCAGGCGATAGCAGCAGAGGCTCGTGTCTCAACGTCAATGGCCGAAGCTGTGATATCTGTTATTCCCAAGCCAGGGAAGGACCCCCAACTCTGTGCTTCATATAGGCCCATAGCG
The DNA here is from genome assembly GCA_963921515.1 of Calotriton arnoldi. NCBI lineage: Eukaryota > Metazoa > Chordata > Amphibia > Caudata > Salamandridae > Calotriton > Calotriton arnoldi. The sequence goes on from CAWUFW010002172.1 coordinate 1,676,144, forward strand.
CTTCTCAATCTTGACGCGAAGCTCTATTCCGCAATATTAGCCGCTAGGCTGGAGGATTTGATGCCCCAACTAGTCCACCCTGAGCAATCAGACTTTATAAAGGGAAGGCAAACACATGATAATATCCGCCGCACCATACATCTTATTGAGAAAGCATCTAAATTTAAATTTCTGGCAATCTTGGTGGGTCTTGATGCGGAAAAGGCCTTTGACAGGGTGGACTGGTCGTTCCTCTTCCTCGCCATGCGGAAATTTGGCTTTGGGGACACATTCCTCAACATGGTCAAGGCCAACTACCACCGCCCATGCTCATGCGTTATGGTCAATAGATGTGCATCACTCCCCTTCGTTCTTAGCAGAGGCACTCGGCAGGGATGCCCGCTTTCCCCTCCTTTATTCGCCCTCAGCATCGAAACCCTTGCGGTGCGATTTCAGGCTAACGAGGAGATTCGGGGAATACGCTTTAGTGGTACAGATCACAAAGTGTCCCTTTTTGCCGACGACATCCTGCTCACGCTTACAGAGCCAGCCTCCTCACTCAGGGCGGTGCAAGAGGAGTTGAACCACTTTGAACAGGTGGCCGGATTTAAGGTAAACCTGTCCAAATCCTCCATACTAAATCTCATGCTCCCCGCCGTTGAGGCGACCGGACTGAGAGGGCAGACGTCCCTGCAATGGGCTAAACACTCTCTCCTTTACTTGGGGGTTCACCTCAAGCCCAGACTGGGGGATCTATACAGGGCCAACTTCCCCTCCCTGGTGACTCAGTTGCAACAAGACTTTAAGAGATGGAAGCCACTTTTCATTTCCTGGCTTGGGCGGATCAACGCTGTTAAGATGACGGTCCTACCAAAACTCCTATATTTATTTCAAGCCTTACCTATTGAACTTGATCGAGACCTACTGCCCCGCTTGCGCTAACTAGTCACTAAATTCATTTGGTAAGGTGGGAGGGCCCGTCTTCCTTTTCACGTACTGCGACGGCCGAGGAACGAGGGGGGTGGCTCTACCGGACTTCACACTTTACTATCAAGCGGCACAGCTACGAGTGGTGACCGAATGGTCTGCACGTGAGTCCGACAAGCACTGGCTCCAAATGGACAGGTCGATTGTGGGGCGCTCCATTTGGGATGTCCTGTGGAAGCCAAAGAAAGATCGGCCTACGAACGCTTACATAAGCACTCCCACTCGCACAACTCTGACAATCTGGGATCAGGTCACAAGGAGGGAGGGGTGGACCTCATTTCCTTCCCCGTATACCCCAATTCACTTCAACCCGGCATTCCCACCGGCAATCCGTGAAGGGCCCTTTGATTGCTGGAGGGAGGGGGGATGCCTAAAGCTCTCTGATTTATTCCATAATTATGACATCCTGACATTCGAAAACTGCAAAAGAGAATTTGTAATCCCCCACAGCGAACACTACCACTACCTCCAGCTTAAACACTGGGTCACACTCCCACACATCAGAGAGGCCGCGACTAGAGAGCTGACGGTCATCCTCACTCTACACCATGTTATTGTCTACATTACACGCACCCAGGGCGGGTTCTAGGGCGCGGGTTCTAGGGCACGATATCACTGAGGAGGAATGGAAACATGTATGGGGCAACATCGCTAAACACAACAAATCGGTGGCCCTGAGAGAAGCCCACTATAAGACATTGCTGGATTGGTACCTCTATCCTACTAAGATCCGACGGATTTTCCCTGACACCTCAGATCTCTGCTGGTGGGGATGTGGCCTGCAGAGGGATTTCCGCCACATCTGGTGGGATTGCCCAGCTATTCGGCCCTTCTGGGAAGAGATACTCTCTCATCTTAAAGATATGCTGGGATACCCAATTCCGACCACCATCGAGGGCGCTCTATTGGGCATTAGAGATCCGGCGTTAGAACATCAAACAAAAGCTGACAAGGCGATCATGTGGACATGTCTCTAGGGGCAGCGAAACTCACGATAGCAGCTGCATGGAAAAAGAAGGACACACCAGCTACGTCGCTGTGGCATGCCCGCCTATGGAGACTCCTCTCTATGGAACGTCTTGCAGAGATCTTCCGAGATAATTACAAGGCTTTTGAACATAAATGGGGTCCACTAGTAACCTATCTATCCCGTGGTTTGGCTTCTGCAATTTGTACATCCTCTGTAAGGGCCATGCAACTCTTCCAGCTCTAGCCTATTCCGAGTTGGAATTTCGTTGAAGCAACCCTCACCTCTTGATCGGATAGAGCTCCGTGTTTGCCACCCTGCCTTATAGCTGCACTTCTGCTGCCCACCACTTCATCATGTGACATCACCACCACCAGGGATGGGGAGGAAGCGGATGGGAAGTTTTTTTGTTGTTGTTTTTTTTGTTGAATTTATGTTTGTGCCTGAGGGACTCCCCTCAAGGCCTGTTGTCCGAAAAATGGCATCCTCTCTATTTTCAACGGAGGGGTTGTATGGACTCTGGGACGTATGATGCTGGTCTCTCATTAAGTGAATATTTTTGACCCCGGGCCCTACACGCCCTACTGTATTCATGTTGTCTTTTTGGCTTATGACGCTCAATAAAACGAATTTTGACAAAAAAAAGTGAAAACTCTATTTCCAGAAGAATTGGTAGCTTTCTACTTTGATGTAGGCGATCTGTTTTTTTTCTTCTGCTTGTTGCCACCATGCTGATTTCTGGTTTGTTTTGTCTGGACTGAGAATTGAATCAATAACGTTTGTTTTTGTATATTTCACAATACATTCATAAAACCTCAGCGTAACATAATCAATCAGAATACTAAACAGTTCTCTGAAAATATATTAAATGTTTGTCTCATTACATGAGTGAAATCAACCAGGCATGCATTCTTCAATACTTAATGAGGGGTCACTATATCTTGTGTAATATATTGCATGAAAAAATATTGCATGCCCTATTTTAACTACTGTGCTATCATTGCAGAAATTAGATGTGGAGTTAAGAATAGTAAATATATACTTAGCTTTATACTTATCTTGGTGATATAGTGGTATGCAATATTTTTATAAGTTCACATTGTTTACTCAATAGTGTTTTATGAAACATTCCCCAAGAAGATAACTAAGAAGTGGCAAACAGTTGCAAAATTTAAACAGACCAGTAACATCAACGGTGACAATGTGGTATGTGATGAAATAAAGGCACTGACAAAAATATTTTAAAGAAATACAAAAAGTATTTTGGAAGCAAAATGTGCATATTTTAATAAAGCATTGCTTGGGGTCTGTCAGAGTTCAATGGGGTTTAATAAAGGACCTCGATGGAAAATGGCTAGGTGAAATAAGAGCCTAGTACGAGCTGATGGCTAGATACAATATGCCACCAGCTTACTTGTGAATTCATCAACACCATCATGCAAATTCATTGGTGCCTTGACTTACCGAGCTGAGATTTCTTGGAACAAAGAGCTCGTATATTTGGCTCTGCTTGAAAATCATGTGGTCCAGGCCAATGGCATAGCTAGCTATAAATATAATGAGAGATGATCTAGGTTTATGGGCCTCAAAACTAAGGGGCATATCTACAAGGGCTTTATCTCCGCTTTTTTGGCTTTTAAAGCCAAAAAAGCGGAGATAAAACTATCGCCCTATTAACAAGAGGGTGCAAACATGCATAATCGCATGTTAGCACCTTTTTCCTAACGCCTCCCTTTGCATCTCTAATGAGATGCAAAGTGAGCGTCACTGAGCGTACCCCGGATGGTCTACCTTGCAAATATCGCTGATGTTCACATCGCGATATTTACAAGGCAGCCCATAGGAATTTAGCATACGTTAGATTTTGGCGAAAACGGCTGTTTTCGCCAAAATCTAACGTCTGCTAAAATCCTGACTTACCTATGTTTGACATAGGGGGTGGATTATGCTGATACGACCACAGGGTCGTATCAGCAAGGTTATCGCTGTTTTGCAGGGAACATCGCTGGAAAACCAGCGATGTTCCCTGCAAAACGGCGATTTCCCCCGCTATCGCTGGATTTCTTATCGCCGTTGTGAAAAGCGTTGTTGATACAGCGCTATCACGGCGATGAAATCCAGCGATAGGATAAACATCGCTAAACGCGCTTAGCGATGTTTATCTCTAATCGTTGTTGATATGCCCCTAAATGCGCTCTCTACAACCTATTTGGAATAAAGAGCCTTTTTAGACATGGTTCAAGTCTCCATCCTCTCTTTAACCAAGCATTGGCAAAGCCAACCAGTTTCACCTTTGTGAGATCTATTGATTATGTCAGTAATTATTTGTCGACACGTTTCACAGCAGCACAAGATGAAACACAGTCAATGCCAATGAAATATGTTTTGTTTCTACTTACTTTGCCGAAGTGCCTACTGTGGCAATGCCGTGCTCTTTAGCACTCTGAAACACCTATTTTCAAAGCACTATCGGCATCCATTTTGAAGCTTTTTTTATTAGCAATAGCTTTTGTTGGCAGCGAATGTGCACTGTAGGTGAAACCCAAAAATGCCACTTAAGGCACTCCTGCTATGAGGCTGGCTAAACATTTCCGCTAAAACGGGGACGGTTAAGCTACAAAGCTGCAAACAATATATGTATGCCGTGCTGAGGCCCATATACTTCAGAATGAAAGTTCCAGTTTATGTAATGAAAAACACGCAGTGAAATGTAAGTTTGCATCATCTCTCGACCCAAGAAGTGGTCTGGGTATAGCAATGGCTTTACTGGCAGACCTCTAAATTGACATAATAGTGAACTTTGGGACACAGAGCTCCCGTTTGCCAGTACACGAATGCTGCTTAATGTTGGTTTTTGCTCCGTCGTTATACAATGCAAGCATAAAGGCAAGCAGCTAACTGACTTCTAATCACTAGCAGGGATTTTAAAATAGCAGAACCGAGAGTCCTCCCCTCCTGCGCCCCCTCCCTTTGGTCCTTTGATGTATTATTACTGCCTGAACCCTTCTGAAACAGAAGAAATCTAGTATTAAGCTTAATATCTTCAAGGAAAGCAAATCCGACGTGATGACGTGACGTGATGGCTGGTGGCGACACAAAGGTGTGCTGAGTAGACGCTGGTTATTATTTTCATGAAAGCTCATCAACTATGCCACCATTCATTCTCTCTGGAATGTGCAAATTGCACCGTACGTCGCGGGTCACATATTACTGAGATCGTGATTCAGTTTCCCAAATGCAGCCAGAGTGCTCCTGATCTACAGTGAAGCTTTCGCATCAGAATTCACACGTGTTCACATCCTCATTTGTTCACATATATTACCTCTTGCTGGATGACTTTGTTGCGATTACTGACTTAACCTAGCATGAAACAGGCATCATTCAGAGAACAGATTTTTTTGAGAAAATTGCGTCATGAAAAACCTAATTTCAAAAACAAAACGAAAGCAGCCGCAACTTTTTATTTAAAAGGAAGCAAGTCCCCTCTTTTTACTATGCTTATGATACCATTGGCGTTATTCACAAAAGAAGCTGGCCGGGGCTCAATGCTTTGTCAGGGTCGCCAACCTTTGCAAAAACAATAAGCGGCGAGGGAGTGACGGAATGAGGCTGCACAAGCACTGGAGACCAGCCAGGAGGAGGGACCATCGCGCGCTGTGCCAGGAGGAAGCGGTCCAATGGCCGACCAAAAGGATCACTAAGTGAAATCGCCTGGGAGGGAACCAAGCCCCGATGAAGGAACAAAGCACCTATGACAAGCCACCATTTCTGACTGCCACAGATAACAACCAATGGCAGTCGATGGGTGTGCCAAAAACACCACTGAAGAGACACAACAGGTCTTGCAGAGCTCGACCTAAAAATGGCTATGCAGTGCATTAACTTCTACCTTCTTTCCATTTTTGGCGTTTCAAAATATACATTAATTTGCAAAGTCTTGAAAGCAGATTTAGTGTCCTTACTGTTTTATACAATATATAAGTTCTCCTACCAGAAAGGTAAGTTTGATTGTTTCTAGTTATTTAAAACCATAAAAATTAGCAAGACAAGTAAAAATCAATTAAAACAGAAGAGTCAATAATGTCACTATTGATCAATCCTTACCATACATCTATCAATTCAGTACGTCATAAAAGTGCTTGGACATTACATCTTTTCCAGTCGATAATAAAATCATTGTGCAATAGGTAAACTTTAAGAAACAAGCATTTGCAATGCAGTCGGTCTTGCCTTTGGGACCTTATATGTATTTAGCTATGCAGCACATTAGACTGGGTGCTGAAACATCTACTGTTCTTTAACATGGAGGGAAAGTAAGCACCAAACTGCGTGACACGCCAGGTATGGGAACACATGGAGAGAAATATTGCCTTTCAGCGGGAAATTGTATAGTCCAAAGCTCTGTTTTTAATATAAAATCAGGGCCTTCGGTGGTCATATCACTGAAAATACAAGATTTGAAAAAAAATATTATTGTCTACGGGTGCTCCTGGAAGACAATTTCTATGGACTGGAATCTAGTGAATGCTAAAGTGATTCTGGTATTTTACTGACCTCTGCTGGTCGTTTTCTATCAAGAAAGTTAAATAGAGGAAGTTGCCAGAAAAATTAAAAAAAGAAGTCCCTCAGCAGAAAGCAATTCTGGTATTTTACTGACCTCTACTGGTCGTTTTCGATCAAAACAGTTAAATAGAGGCAGTTGGACAGGCAGAATGCAATTCTGGTATTTTACGGACCTCTACTGGTCGTTTTCTATCAAGACAGTTAAATAGAGACAGTTGAACAGAAAAGAAAGTCCCTACGCGGAAGCAGACAAGTCCTAGGGCTGATCCCCAGAGCCCACAAAGTGCATATACATATAAGTATATACTAAAGTATATACAAGAGGTCTCGAATGCTCGACCTAAAAAGGTTCAAGGCACTCCTCAAAATGTCTGTATGGTGCTGATTTCGTTTCAGTTATGGAAGATGTTCATTCAAATGAACACTGTTGAGAATGTGCTTTTACGCTTACTTTTAGTGGATAGAATCTTAAAACTCACCAAGTGAAAACAACAAATGGGCAAATGGGTCCCTCATCTTGGCATACTCATTTAATTACAATGCCATGGTAACTACTTTTAGTTACATCTTGTCAGAGCTGGCTTTTCAAAGGAAAAGGAATAGAATTTTGAGGATAACGTTCATATTAATTTACATCTGAGGCTCAGCATTAAATATGCCAACATCACTTCTATTTCTCCTTTCATTTTGAGAAAATATTCTTATTGAATCACTTACTTTCAATAAGAGCAGGACTCACTTAAAAAAAATGTAGACTTTACATGGCAACTTAAAAAAGAATAGAAGTCATTTATTTGCACATAACCAACCAGTACTCGTGATTGCCCCAAATTCTAGAGCAATTAAATGTTGTATATATTGAGTTGCAGATAATGGGAACGTTTAGAATATTGGTGGATTTGCCGAGCTGTCAAACGTTTATCTCTGTTAAACAGAAATGTTCTATCACAGTTAAGTTAAGGGTCACGGAAAATTAAACCGCTTTCCTAAGTAGGAAAGCTCGTGCATACAGCTCGCTCAGGGGAATTAATTGAATGTTGCATTAGCAAATGAAAGAACTGGCTTTCCACCTGGTTCTTCAGACTGTTCCACATTAGTCAGAAGGTATCAGGATCCTCAGGAGCACTCAACACCTCCTCCTCAAGCAGTGGGTGGAAATCATTAAAAAATGTAGTGTTGTGACCAATGACAAGGCACACTTCCCCCTGTGCACAGTTGCTGGTGTTTTGTCCTAGGCTCATAAAATTAAATACAGCTGCATTCCACCAATGCTTGGCAAAAAAAGGCGAGACAGGCTTTGGTACATGTAATGGTAAAGGGTGCCATTCAAAGTCTGCAAAAGGATGTATAGCTTCAATTGGGTTGTTCCTTTTGCAGAAGAAAAATGCTTCTATGGCAGTAGAGAGGACACCAAAGGCTATGCAGGACATGGCCAGGACACTTTTCTGGAAAAACAGCTTCACTTATTTCTTGCAGTAGCTGAAAAAGAAAATTGCCTCATCCATAATTCCCATTTGTGCTGACATCATAGCATGGGCCTTACTTAGTCTTAGGCGCAGCTTTCCAAGCCAACTAGTGCTAAACTTTATGAATACCAAAAAGTAGTAAAGTTGCATTCATTCAAGAAGTACTTCCATGGGTGCCGATTTGCTACTTTTTGGTAAACCAGCCAATATATATATATTTAAATTCCTGGTCCCAAAACTAAACAAGTGCAAACTTCTGAGCGATATCAGGAGATCGAAAAAATCAACACAGGCATCACAGACCCGACTCAGGCCCCCTGGACCCAACTACCAAGACTGAAAAGCATTTATTGGGGGGTGGGGGGGGTCACACCCCAAATACAACCCCCCAAGCCAAGCCATAACCCGCAGTAGTTCTCGTACCGATACGACTGTCAACTGTCAATCGTGAACTGAGGTCGGGCCGAATTTACTGAAGGTCCTTGTAAGTAGCGGGGAGGTGGTTGTCTTATGTATATGCCTAGAATTGAACATTTGACTTCTTCAGCATCTGAAGTGTGTTTCTGTTTAGTAGATCAGATTATTTCCCTTCAGTGAGTTACATGATCACTTAAAATCCTCGTGCCTACAAAAAAACAAGCATTGGCAATGCAATAGGTTCGCATTTACGTGAGACCTATTGCATTGCAAATGGGATTGCGGAAGGCACGAACAAGGGAGGGAGGCGAGCGAGAAGGCACGGACTGCGGGAAGGGGGGGCCACGGGGAGAAAGTAGTGCTTAAGTAAAGGGGCCAGTAGCCATGGAAGGACACAAATGACGACATGGTCGTCATAAGGAGGGACTAACAAGCCTACAACCAATCGGAAGGCAGCATTTAAGACAAAAGCCAATGAAAAAGATGGACGGAGAGTGGGCGGAGCTTCCTCAGAGCTTCCACACCATACTGAATACTGCATGCCTCGCAAAGCGAGCAACGCATGCGCTGCAACGCTAGGCTCGACCTAAAAAAGCACTGTACTGCCATGCAACTCCTTGACAACATTCAGTCTGAAGAATAAAATGTATTGTGTTTTCGGACAGAAGCAATGTATGGCAAGATTGCTGAATTGAGAATTAAGAAAACTTGACAAATGTCACCTAGGCGCCATTAATGCAAATGCACCTTTAGCAAACCGTGATCACTAGGGAGCCAGTCCTGACATCTTGGCAAGCTGTACAGTGAATAATGTACATGCTGTATTGAATGAAGGTAATACAGAGCGGTACAGAATATACAGGATCCTACGGAGGTTTTAGGATATGTGGATGGTGCCCACCAGCCTGTGAAGAACAGGATAGGCCAACTATTGGAATGCGTTACGCAGTATCAAACAGCCAGGTGGGCTCCGTCTCGGATAATACAGTGCATTTTACCATTTCAGTGGACCTACCAGGTCTAGCTCACCTGTCTGGGGGGTGGGGAGGGGCACTGTGTGTACCAGTTATATGCTCTGGGCGATTTCATCAGGCTACGAAAGCCAGGGGGAATCTCCTCAGAATCCATAAAACATAGTTTGCAGAGGCATAGGGTATCCTACCCCTGGCTCACACTAGCCTTGACCAGAATGAAACAACTATAAATTGCACAGTGCAGTTGCATTGGAATGAAAAGCTAGCCAGGTTAAAAAAAGTGCATTTTACAATATTGAAGTGCCTATCTGGTCTGTTCCGCCCTAGTCCTGGCAGACCTAAAAGAACCAATTCCTGAGCCAATTGGTGCCTGGATTTCAGAAGACAGAAGGATTCCCAGCAAATTTATAAAATGCTTTTACAGTAGCCGGGCCAGACACTCCTAGGTTCCACTGGTCCTAGCCAAGATGCGATAACAAGACAACGAGCCGGTTAAATAAAGTGCAGAATGCAATCACATCGGGCTTAAAGAGTTCAATAGTAACAACCAAGTGAACAAAGCGCCCTGTACGCTTTCGTTGTCCTTAAAAAGCAAATTTGATTCATAAAGTACATTTACAGCGTCAAGAAGCCTAACGGTTCTAATTCGCACTGGTCCTGGCCAGCCTAAAAGAACATATTCATGAATCGATTCTTTCACAAATTAATTTCGATTAGGTTTTGAGGGCCAGGAGAATTCCCATCCATTTCTTAAATTGCGTTGGTGCTAACAAAAGGCCTGCCCACTCCACACTAGTCATAACCAGAATGTAGCAATAAGGCTGTAGGCCGGGGATTAAAGTGCACAGTGCAATCTCGTCGGGCTTAAAGCGTCCGATGGTATAGTGCCCTGTGCTGGTCCAGTTGGCGACAAAAGGATGCAACAGCAGCTGCTTTTTAAGCTATAGTTGAGTGGGACAAACAGTCTGCCACCTTGACTGTCTTTGGAACTAGATTTCAATAATTTAAGAGCTTCCATGAGGAATTTCACACACATAGCTGATGGCTGTGCATCTACAGACAAAGACAAGGTGGTGTGGCAAACATTATTTATTTCGCTGGTGAGACTCTTGCACAGCTGCATTAAACCTCCAGGAGCAGACAAGAAACAACTGTAATTTCATGTTTTGATGCTCCAGGAAAGAAACACCTTTTCATCAGAACTGCGAATCTCACCTTCTTTAATTTGTAAGTCTGAATTGCCACAACAGCTGTCTGCAAGGCATAATTTTTCCAATATACACAAACTGGCCTGTGGACCAATTCTTCTCAGCCAATGGCTTGTGTGAATTAGTCTCTTTCAGCCATTGACTTGGGACTTTCTAATCACATCCTGGCTCAGCCCAGAAAGGTATACTCTCTCACCTCATACAATTGGCATTTTGGTTCATTATTCGATGTCTAAAGCACTGCTTCCAGAGTGATGCATGAAGGTAAACAACTTGAAAAGGTGCAGCTCGCACAGCTCGCACAACTCCACCAGTAGAGTCAGCCCCAGCAGCTAAAGCGGCATCCCCTTTTTTCTCCACGTGCTGGGGGATTGTGAATGTACCAAGGGTTTGTGATTTATCTTACACAGGCCTGAGAAAATACACAGATTGAGGCAACATTTGTGTTTTTACAAAAATAGGAAAAACGTTCTGAACTAGAAAGAGATTTTTGTTTTTCTGAAATGATAGTAACAAAGGGTATTGCTGTGCTAAGATCACTCTATTCCCAGATTTCAGAAACAGACAGAATGGAAGAAAAACCATAGGAGTTTTTGCAACTTGTTTAGGCAGGGGGCAATATTTTGTATTTTTATGGTTCGAACTTGCAAATAGTGGTGGGAAAGAAGTGTAGAACAGATGGGTCAACCCAGAAAGTTATAGATAAAATCCTGAATTCTGCAAGGGGTTAATGCACTATATTGCTCAAGGCTTTTGCAAAAAACTAATTGCTGAAATAAAAACAAGGGAAAGGTATTAAGAAAATAGAGAAATAGGTGACAAGATTTTCATTTTAATTTTTTTTTGCAATGGATCATAATCTGCAAAAGTTAAATATTGTTACGTCCATCAGACACAGAACGAATACAGCGGCAATCTCCAATGGATAGTGAAAGTGAATTGGCCCATTTATGATATTTTCAGAGCTTTTGGCAAAAAAAAAAAAAAATGCTGGTATAAATGCAAGCCACACCGCTGTCAATCTCCCTGGGTCTCTAATTTTCAGAAATACTCGTGGTTTGTAGGGCTCCTTGGTTGGTGGCAGACCCCAGGCATATTTGCAGGGCATTATGTGTAATAAAACAAGCTGGGAGACATGCAAACTTCCCTGCACTGAATTTCTTTAGTTACTAGGGGCCATGATGAAGGCCAAGTCACTCAGTGCAGCACAGTAAGTCACTTTGTGAGGCAGGGAAAGGACAGAAATGTGTCGTATTTAAGTCAATATGGCACATTCTGCCTTTTACCCTGAGCTGCCACACTTTTGGCTGACTAGCCCCAATGCAGGCCCTTTGCACCATGGTGCAAGGCTGCCACCATTGTAAGGAGGATTGCTTTGGTGCAGGAAAGGGGACCTTCCTGTGTAAAAACAATCCCCTGATGCTTTTTCCTCTTTCTATGTGTGCTGCTGAATACAGCACACGGAGAAGGAGGAAAGAAAGAGGAGAAATAAACGTATTCTCCTAGTAATGCCTCACATGGGATGGTATTGGTTTTTTGGCACATTCCCATGTCTACCCCTTCTGGTAAATCTGGGAATGCATCAAAATCCATGTGTGTTGCATGCAAACACCCACGCACGGCCATGGAAATGCCTCCCTGGTGCAGAGTAATGCAACACAGCGATTTGCGCTGTGTTGCATTACTCAAAATTTATGAAGCCACTCAGGGCCATGCAAGGTAGCTTTTTGTGGCTTCATAAATCTCATTTTTAATTTGTGTCACTCATGCACCACTTTGCATGGTGCAGCAGTGACGCAAGGGGGCTCATAAATATGCCCTTAGTTTTCAGAAATGCCCAGGGTTTGATTAATCCCCTGGATTCAGACTGATCCTGGGTCTGAATAATGTAGCCACCCAAATTAGAAAGAGAGACAAATCTGGGTGATTTAGGCATCCTGGGATAAGCAATGTGGTAGAACCCTAGAACGCCACGCTGACACAGATGCCCCTCAATTTCTAATTATCAGACCTAGGCAGAAATAGCACAGCCCAGGGAAAGTGAGAGGAAATTGGGATTTCTTTGATTGTACTATTAGCACATAAACTGACAGGCAGGGGGGTAAAAGCCCCATTCTGCCTCCCCAGAAAGGCAAATTACCTGGTACTCAGGCCTGATTCCTTTCTGACACCATTAACTGGCATCTACTTGGTGTTCTGCACCCCAGAGGACAGAAAGACAGACTGAGGCTGGTGAAATGGGGTCAGGATGGGTACGACATACCTAGAGCAGCCAACCTCCCACCCTATCTTTATTCAGTAGAGGCTCCTCCGCTATGTCGGAAGCGCGATGACCCCCTTGTCAGCAGCCTAAAAACATAAAAAATAAAATGATAATAAAACATGGTTATTATCGTTTTATATTGTCTTCTCGTGTTGAGTTGTTGGGGGCGGGGTCATCGGGGTAACAGTGATGAAGGGGGAGTGGTGGGCACTGTTGTCCGTGCGCAAGTCGGTTTGGCCAGCCGTCTTAGGACAGCCAAACCAACATGCGCACTGAGCTGTCTTCAATCCAAGATGTGTTACTAGGTTGGAGACAGCAGGCACATGCTCCCAGTCTCCCTGGGAGCACAAATGGATGGTACTCAGGCCAATCCTGACACTGCTCTCATGCTGCCAGCAGCATGAGACCAACATCTGGATTGGCTGCACGGGAGTCTCGGAGCCTGTGTGTACAGTGGCGAGGAGCAGCAGTCGGCAAGTAAGTTCTTTTTTATGTTTTTTTTTATTTTCGGCCGTCTTGCAGGAGTAGATGGGAAACAACCAGTCCTTTGGAACTAATTTTAAGAAGCACCCTTTTTGCATTCTGACTTCACTCTCTTTTGTAATTTAAACAAATCACATACAGAGCAATGCAAATATATGTTTTTGAATCTATCAAATCACAGCATTGTAATCCATAAAACAGGCACTTGAGACAATTAAATGTCTGAACTGATAGTATTGCTGAAAAAATGGGCCGGGAGAAGGACAAGGATACTGTTAAGCTTAAAGACACATTTTATTAAGATAAATGCAGTCAGCCCAAATAGATCGCTGTGAAAGTTGTGTGGCATAGTAAAACATGGCTACAAATGGCAAGAGGTTCAAAAAGGGTGACAAGGAAGAATTAAAAATAAAAGTAGCAAGATTAGTTCTATTTTTCTAACTTGGTGCGGGATCTTTTTTTTGTGGTGTTTTTACTGCTTTACTGTTTGCAGTGTTGTACGAATACTTTACACACAGCCTCTAAAGTTAAGCCTGACTGCTCTGTGCCAAGCTACCAGAGGGTGAGCACAGGTTAATTTAGGGTTTGCCTGCCTATTACCCTGAATAGGATTGTGGTTGCTGCTTGACCAGGACTCATACCCCAGTAAACCAACAACCCAATTTCTAACAGTTATGCAATTGGACAAGGACAAGGAGGAGATCCTTCATATAAGGGGGACATGAACAAGATGGGTGGCAAGATGGAATGTATTCAGCTTCATGTGATCCAGTCCCTTTTATGGCTTTATTTTAGAGTCACCCAACTCTCTTACCCATGGACTCTATAGTGCATGCACAGAAAAACAATGCTATATCTTCACACTACACATTGCTGGCAATTGGTGCGTGCACTATATAAAAGTCAGACTTTTTGTTTTTTTATGTGACTGTATTTTTGGCATTTCATAATAAAATGCTCTTGGAAATTCCTAACTCACATTCAAACAGGAGTGAGTTAATGGTGTCCAATTATTCTCTACACCTTCTTTCTAAGTCTTTTGGCTGCAGATTTTTATTTCATGATAGAAAAAGCCAGTGAAGTCTGGGCTGCATTCTCAAAAGGACCCAGGACCATAGACATTGGCGGCACTGTGGACACTGCCCCAAAGCAAGATGCCAATTGTAAATATAGAGCACTTATGTCAAATAATGTGGGATTTGTAATAGGAGCCCAAGGGAAAGGATAGGGAATTTTAGATGAATTGCTAACTGAGGGATAAAGGTACTCTTGTTAACGTCACAGTCGGGGTTGTGACTGCACTGTAAAGGCAGTTCCTGGTTCCGCCTTCGTGGTAAAGGATGTTTCGGATCATGGATATCAGGCCTCATGTAGAAAGCTCTTTTGTGATCACAACCCTTGTGAATCACAAAATCATAGAGTTTATAACCAGTAAAGGGCTCTTCTTCATATACAATAGACCTTTTGTCAGTTAGAAAATAATTTCCAACTCAAAAAAAGACCTTTTGTGATCCTTTCCAAATCACAAATATGTGTAGGGGGGGGTGAAAGGGCCGCCCTCCTACTATTTTCGATGCGTAAAGTAATAGTAATGTTTTCAGTGTGCATTTGTGGTTGCTCTCAAGATTTGTGGCCCAATTAATTTACAACATTTCTTTCAACAGCAGTTTCAATATTGGTTGCATTCCGTTCGTTTTAAAGATAACTCCTCCACTTGACTTTGCAGGTTGTTCACTGTATCTGTCACACATTACCAAAAAGAATTCTCTAGTCCATATATTTTAAATTACCCCATATTCTGTGTGCATATACCCTTTCATTATGTACCCAGATGTATTTCAAGTATTTTATTATATCTATCTCTTTGACTGCCTCATCCCTTTCAAAAATTAATTGGATTGCCAAACCTCAACTAACTTTCTGCAGGTGGTCCCCACACTTTCTGTCCATCAATTTTGTTTGGGACAGAAAATCCATCAGAAGAGAAATGGTAGGAGCGCAGAATTTGAAATAGACTTACTGTTGGAACCGCCCGAGAAGTATACTTTCCTCACCTCACGCTGGCCCCAATTCACAAAGGTAAACTTAGACCGAAACTCTAAGTTTAGACCTAAAGTCTATGTTTAGACCTAAAGTCTAACTTTAATAAAAGGAAAGTTAGACTTTTGGACTAAGTTAGACTTTTGGTCTAAGTTTAGACTGGTTTAATTAATCTAACCACTTGGAGCAAAATATAAATAACAAGGTTAATTGCCAAATTGTTCAGAGGAAGGTACTTTGTAGCTAGCTGCCTTCCTAGGTAGATGTTGTCTTTGAGCTCAGTAAATTACATCTATCAAAGCACAGCTCAAAAATGTGGTTTCCATGCAAGCTTTTCTGCTTATCTTCAGTCATGTCCTTGGTGGGTTATGATTTGCATGCATTTTCAGTATGCCCTCTTTATGAAAACAGACCCTGCCTGATTCTCAAAATCACAAACACTGACCTTAATGTTTGATGATTTTCCTTTGCAGTCATAGCCAACCTGCTACGTAACAGATTATCTGCTGTTTCCAAAAAAGGAGTCACTGTAATATATAGATGTGAGCCAGTGCCTCACTTTTTGCGTGGCCACCCTCACTTTTTGGTGACTGATATTGCTGGTTTGTGAACTTGGCACACTAGGGCACTGCTGTCCAGGCCCTAGTGTATGTGCTCTGACCCTTACAAATAGTAGAAATGACTAATTAACCTCCATAACTGTACGGTAAGGCCATAATATATTGTGAAGGAAGATACACCAATAGCATGAATAGTTAAATGTCACCTGTAGGCTGCAGCAGTTATTGCACCATTCACCAAAGTGACAAAGAAAACATGGCTTCAGGCCTGCTTGTGTAGCCTGACTAGTGCAGCTTTTTAAACCTGCAGGTGAACCTGTGAAGAGAACTCCTTTTTGACAGGGAAAAACCCTACTTTTAACTATGAAATGTTATTCCCTATGATGTAGTTATATCCCACAAGATATGGTGGCTAGTTTTTAAAATGGGCTCATGTAAGAATTTTGTGCTGGCATGTACATACAGTGGCTAAATCTATTTTCATTGTGAAGGGCTGTTGCTATCCTAGGAGGAAACATCATAACTCTGGTTTAGGACAAGCTACCAGGACAATAGGACAATTCAAACAATATTTTATTTTTTATGATTATTAAAAATCCCCAGTACGAAATTTAATAAATATTTAGGAAATTGACTGCTAAAAAGTTGGACTTTGTCTGCATGAACTGCCAAAGGCGTAGCAAGCATTATTTTCCTGGCAGATGTCCAGGCCAGTGCTTCCTCTTGGTGTGAAAACTGCTTCCAGAGCAGAAACAATGGCTTAGTCCTTTTGTCAGGAACACCTGGGTCTGAGGTATGTACCAAATACCAGCTCATGGTGAGCAGCTAAGAAGGTGTTCAGGAACAAGGAACTTCATTAACTTGAAAGGGACTAGGGTGAGGCCAGCCCATTTATATTTCAGTATAAAGGGAGACCTGGTGAAGAAAAGCCTTTTGTCCCCTGACCTTTCCGTAGCTAGTTTGGCAGAAGCCCTATGGGAGGGCCAGAACCAGTTTGGTGCAGATGAGGCGGGAAGTGCTTGTTTCCCTAAACGTGCAGAGGTCTGAAACACAAGCAACCTCCAAGGACAGATTGGGCTGCAGGCTCATTCCGAAGGAGGATATGACAACAGAGGCCTGGTGAAGCACAGGTCCTCGGTCTGAGCCTCAGCTCCTGGGGGAAACTTGGCTCAGTCAGCATTGACAGCGTGAAAACCCTGAGCGGGTGAAGTCTGGAGCCTGTACCCTGGAATGTCTCATCGGCAGTTGGCATTCGCCTTGGTGAAGTCAAAATCTTTTTGGTGGGGAAGACCGGTTAGTAGTATCATCACCAGACGTAGATTGCTGCAGCTTTGGTGTTGGTCCCAGTCTTTCTTGGTTTTCTGGAAGAAAAATTCTGTAAAAGTTTCTAAGAGTCCAGTTTTAGCAGTTGTAAGTTCATAGGAGTACATTCTGTCACCTGCCAAGGGTCCAGGACCATGAGGGAATTACTTGGCAAATTTGGACTGAGTCTCCTGTAAGCCATCAGCAGGTTTCAGGTCAAATCCATTTGGAACTGGCCAGGCTTTGTTTAACATTTTGTGGCCCTGTGGCTTAACAGGAGGTCAGCCAACTGACCCTTGGAGTCCAATCTTGGTCCTGGAGGGAGCAGGTCCAGCTCTTGGGGTTTTTCTCCACAGGTTCAACAGCAGGTTCATTCCTTCTTCTGTTGTCCATAGGTTCAGAGGTGCTCTGGAAAAGGTACTCAGGGATGCCACATGTATACTTAGCACCAGCGCGTGGGTAGGGGAAACTCTGATTAATAGGGAAAAGGTTCATAGGCGCAACCCAACCGACTTAGACATCACTTCCTGGGGGTTTGGCCCTATACAATCCCATAGTGTACTGCTCTGCCAAATCCAATATGGCGGAACCTTTCTTCCTTCGGACTTAGCCCTCGGCACACTGCAAAGTTGGGTCTATGCAAATGTGGAACGGCTCCTGCAAGTCATTTCTGAAACAGGTTTTCCCCACTGGTGTTGGTGCGATCCTGAGTGCCTTGACAATGGAAAGGGTAAGCCTAGGTGTGAGTTACATTTGCCTGTAGCAGGGGATGTCCGTTGAAGATTTTGAGGTTGGTGGGCACATTTCCCAAGCCATCCTCTCAGGAGGAGGTCACACCTCCTCCCACCTACGGACCTTTTGTTCCCTTTTCTGGGAGCCATTCACAACCTCCATGCAGGGTGTCAGCAGGCTGCCCGGTGATAGTTGGGGTTTAACTCTGAAAAGGCTACCAGAGGCTTAGCAGAAAAATAGTGGCTTTTTAAAAAGTTAGAAAAAATTCAACCTTGGCATTGAGTGGGATTTTGTTTAACTATAAAAATGAGTATATCAAGTATTTTCTGAGCTAGTGCCAATCGTGTTACAATGAAAAATGGTGTTGGGGCCTAGACAACATTAAATACATATGTTCTACTTTTAAATACAAGACACCCTGTCTTAGGGCTGGTAGGGCCTACTGTAGGGGTTTCTTACTACTATTTACAAGGGAAGTTAAGGCAAAATAGGGCAAAACAGCAGTTTTAAAACTGCCTAGCTAGGCTTCTGTGACAGGTCTCAAGTCATATTACATAGTCACTTTAGGGGTAGTGCAATTAGTGTTGCAGTCCACTAGATAGAATTTAATTACAGGTCTGGGGTTCAAGGGGTGCCATTTACTAGACACCTATTTGTAAGTTAAATGTTCCCATCAGTTTTTTAATCAATTCAACAAGCTTTTAGGAGTCAGAGTACATGCGCTAGTGCTTGGTTAACAGACTCCCAGTGTACAGAGTTCAAAGCCCAAAACCAGCAGCTTCAGTGAGAACTTGTTGACAGACTATCCAGCTGTGAGAAGACTTTGGTGTATATGGCCTGCAACCTTGCCCCATTGGACTTCCATTTCAGAGACTATGACAGAAGGTTAAATCTTTCACCAAGATAACTTGCTTGGTATATCCGAATCACCGTCCATCGAAGTCGGTCTGAAATTATGCCTAGGTCCAATTCACCTGTGAACAGTGACAACTGATTAGCACTTTACTATTTCTTGCCACTTTTTGCCTTAAATCTTTAAAAAGTCATATTTGTAGTTCCCCTTTAGTATCTTTTGTCATTTTGGTGTTATTTTGCTCATCACATTTTTCTTTATTTTAATAAATTAGTTGTATAATTTTTATTGAGCTTTGTTTTGACATTTAACAGTACTTTTATTACTAAATACCTTTTTACTAAATGAAGCCTGTCTTCTGTGTGCCATGCTTACCAAGGGGTTCAGACCAGATTTAAATTACTGAAACTGTCTGTCACATTTGTAATCATATTCCTCACATCTTCCCCAATTGATAACCCACTCTCTTAGAATAGAGTATTTTTTCAATCTTCTTTTCCCACCTTGGAGGTCCAATTAACTTGTGTTTTATCATGCTGCACTTTATGTACACATTTCATCTGAATACAACATCAAGTACTGTTGTGTATGTGGAGCTCAGTATTCACTGTAATGATCCAATCTGCCACACATTCAAAACAGTAAATTGGGTTTATTAGTGGTAACTCAGTTAAAATACGATCATTTTAGTTTTAGCCACCTATTGCTAGAGGGTTTATATATGCAGAACTCTTTGGTGGGCATTCTAACTCAGAGACGTCTTAACAAGATACCATAGAGATTTAGGTGGTTGAAGTACCAGCATCAACGTTTTCACCTCAAAGCTATTATCTAGGCCAATTTAAAAAAAGAAACAACATCTGCATCACTAGATTTACTTTAAAAGGAATTTACAACTTCTTGTAATTCAAAAACATTCCCAGAAGTACACAGTGTGCAGGTTTCCAGTAAGCCTGGGTGGAGTTCACGTAGCCGTGCTACTTAGAACTCCGCAAAGTGGTAAAAAAACTCTGCTGTGCTACGTGGAGTTGCGCGAGTGGGTAGAGTTGCTTGTCCCACCCGTTCGTGTGACGTTTCCGCCGTACATCAACATGGATTGCGTGTTCGGGTGGAAATATCGAGCAAACTACAACATGTGGTCGTGCATGGGCACGGCCATCTTGTTTCTTACTCTGTTTATGGTGTTGGGGCCTACTTTTTCATCCTTCCTTAATCTCTGTAATCTTTGGCTTTTAAAATCTTTTTGCCCATCTTTTTTATTTATTATCTTACCCTCTGTCTTCCTAAGTGTGCATTTTGTGTTTTTTTAATTTTTTGTCTGTATTTGCATTAGTTTTGTACTTTTTTATTTTTTAGCTTTACTACTTCCTTATTACCCTTCTTCCTTCTTTTTGCCATTTCTTTTTTTTTCTCTCGTTCCCCCCAGCACCATGGCAGATAAGGGTGCACCAAGGTGTGCAAGTAGCAACCACCTTATGTGCGGAAAGTGGCACCAGGCAGGGGTGCAGTCCCGTGCCCTGTTTTCCGAGGTGGAGGTTGCAGTGCTGTTTTTTTATAGCAGCCCACCTCCCCTAAACCCTGGCAGCAGCTGGCAGGCCTGGGTCCAGGATGTGGAAGCAGCACTGGGCGAGGGTGCGCAGGGCAGTGTACCGCTGCTCTGGGGTCCGGTGCACCTATTATCAGTTGACGCACCACTGGTCCGACATCCTGGTCAAAGAGCAGGACCTGCTGGACCTGCTAGGGGTTGAGGGTTGCGGGCTAGGTGAGTAGCTAAGTAATTATTAAAATTATACATTTTTATTATTACTTGTGTGTTCTATGCTATTGATAATATTTTTTTCCCAAATAGCAAGCATGCTGCTCACATGCAGGTAAGTTAAGTTTTAAAATTTTACGTGATAGTTATTCTAGAAATGTGCTACCCAACCTAGTTATCATACTTGTTGGTGCTCGCTTGGGCTGATGATTAGTGATGATTATGTAAGAAGTTCTGTAATTAGCTATTTGTAATTTGTAACCGCATGGTGCATGCCATACGGACGTTGCAGGGATGTTTGTGAACAGCAACATCCATTTTTCAATGAAAGCTTGCGCTGCGAGCCTTTTCCGCCTGCCGCACAAGCTTCCATTGACAAATAGAGGCTTGCGACTGCCCTATGGCCTACGGGCGATCGCATCATCATAGTGAGGTCAGGCCGTAGACCTAAGGTCGGGCGGTTCCAAAACCGCAGCGGAATCTGCCCGACATCGGCGTAAAAATTAATAAGGCCCAAAGTGAATTGGCCTGTCAAAAGCAGTTGAGAGATTGCGAATGAGATTTGAGAAGAAGCAAACATCATTCATAGCAATTTATTATTAGTAATTCCAAAATGTAGTTTACTAAATATGGAATAGGGATAGGTAGGTAGGTTTTGGAAATTTGGAATAGGATAGGACGGTCCGCGATACACTACTAGTCGATCTGATTTAGAAAAGTTCAATGGTATTGTGATTGACTTTTCCTGTCCAAAAATATTTTGAGGAGATTATTTATTTACCACCAATCTATTTTTTTGTCTTTATGTCTTACATCAGCATCTATGAGCATTAAAAGAGTTGAGGCGGGTGAGGGTCCGGGAGCTGGACGTGCCTCCCAGAGTTCCTCATCCGATGGCTCTTCTGGCCCCAGTAAGTCCTCCTGGTGTTAACGCTCCTTTTTTAATTATGTATACGTGTTTTATATTTTCTTTCCAAATCCTCTTTGATCTATCCATTTCTAAATTCTTGTTATTCCTGCATTATCTTATTTACTTATTTTCTATATTTCAAGTTTCTGTACTTTACTTCAAACTGTCTCTAGTCTGTAGTTACTAGTCTGTCTGTAGCTTCCTTTCTTCTGCTTTGTCAGTCAGCTTTCCCTCTCCCCTTATGTTGTGGACTGCCTAATGGTGGTACTCTAAGACTCAGAGAACCCATTGGTCGCATACTAGATTACTACTCTGCCATGCAGATTGCATGCCCATTGCCCAAGTAAGGTTTTCCACGCTTGTTTCTGGAGATGAGAAGGCTCAATCACTAAAACAAGAGAGTAGCCATGGTCATGTTGAACACCCTAAAGTTGGGTCTTCTTAGCTAGGCCTAGTATTATCAGCAGCAGCTGGTGAACTGATGACTGTTCACCATGGCTGGGAGGAAGTACGAGGAGGACGGCCTCATTGCATTTGCCAACCAAGGCCATATGCTATTTTTTCTCAAAGCATCAGATTCATTAATAGTTCTAGCCACTCCTTAACAGTTTGTCATGAGGCTTTTTAAAAAATTGCCATCAACAAAATGTCCAACCTGATATTTTTGATAGAAGATACTGTCTGTAATGCATCCAAATTGTAGTGACTGATGTGTGTGGTGTATTTTGCTATAAAAAAAATTAATAGGGGAAGGCGTGTCTGGCATCTAAGAAATGTGTCATCTTTTTTTTCTAGCCGCATTGACTACTAGTGCCGGGGCCAGCCGTGCTGGTGCCAGCCAGGCTGCAGATGCGGCAGTGGAAGGGGGTGAGCAAGAGGCAGTGATGGGCGGTGGTAAGTCATATTGCTTGCTTATTGACAAATAATTATATACTCACTGTAAAGGTGTAGCGTTGACTTGTGAACAACAGGTGAACACAACATGAGTTGAGCTGAGTAACTAATGACCGCTACTATCTTTAACCCAGCAGAGAATATTTCATGAACAAGACGCTTAACTATGGGTTGATGCAAAAGGGAAAGAAGGATGGAAGGAGAAAGGACGGGTGAAATGTAATATATATGACTGAAAGAGAAGGATGCGTGGGTGAAAGCGCGGATGCATATAATATAGGTGGCTGATAGCTAGGATGCATGAGTGAGTGAAGGATGGATGAAAGGTATTTAGTGGGACGCCTGCCTGGGTGGGTGAAAGTGTATGTGTGAAAGGATGCCTGCCTCGGTGGGTGATTGGAATCCTGTGGTGGTTTCTTTTGATTAAAAGAAACTTATGGATGCATGGGTGGGCAAATGACAAATCTATGTTGCTGAAAGGTTTGTTGAGAGTGCGAGAGAGAGCCATGTTTGGATGGATGGCTATATGGATGGATGGTTTCAATGGTGCAGACTGGATTGAGAGAATGTAAAACTTAAATGGTGGTGAATAGCAAAGCCAAGGGTGAAAATAAAAATAAAAAATACTAGAACAATGCAATGATGAATGGAAAAATTCTCGGGAAGGAGAATAAACAAGGGACTAGGGTGCTCCTCTGTAGTGGTGTTCTTCTCACCTTTACTTGCCTGGAATGTTTTTTTGAGGTTCTTTTGATTCAAAGGGTGGAGGAGGTGGTATTTCAGACTCCTCCCTGGACTCACAGTAGTTTTCAAGTGCAACATATTATGTATTCTTCCTACCCACCCATCCGACCATCATCAATCACCTCCCTCCCTCCATATCCATGGCATACAATTGTTTACAATTTGTCTTATTTCTTTCTTGATATATAGCTACTCCTGCTACTCCTAGCAGGCAGGAGATTGCAACCCGGACCCGGCTGCGGAAACTGGAGGCCATCAGGGCCGAGTACCGGCAGCTGGTGGCCTTGGAGGATGAGGAGGCAGAAGCAGCTGCAGATGCCCCGGGCCCCAGCCAGGCCATAACAACACCACACTGTCACCGCAGTCCAATGGGTGCCCGCCGCCATTCCACCATCACTGCTGCTCCCCCTTATTTCTGCTGATTTGATCGCCGCAGTATGCTGAGGCTGGCGACTATTTAAGCCAGGCAGGAACGGATGGACAGGCACCTGAAGAAGCTTCTAGTCCGTCGTTAGTGCCCTCTTCAGCCCCTTTTTTAATCTTTTTTTTTGTTGGGGCATTGTTGGGTTTTTCTTTATTTATGGACAATTTTTTTTTTTTTTTAACACTACTTGGAGATTGGTTGGGGTTAGGGAGAGGGGTGGGCCAGTTGTGGGTTTGGTAGTTTAGATTTGTTCAGGGAATAAAGTTTTCATACTTTTACATTATGAATGATTTAAAAAAAATTGTGGGGTTATTGTTTTACTCGGCACTGCTGCCTTTGCCGCAGCCAGTTTTCGAAATCTCCTGATAGTGTAAACAACAAAATTGTTATGCGGTACCCTCCCTTGTCCTACTACTCTCTCCTCCTTGTCTCTGCAGTCTAGTCTGCTACTATATATTATTATGAACTCCTAAGGACTCGGAGGGGATTGGGTGAATTTCTATTGTATAGAATGATTGTCGTTCAGCAATGAATCAATTAACCACAGTTCACTTCTCTGGTTTCCCAAGGTGCCATGGTGGTGGTAGTAGCAGCAGCATGCATTGCTAGCATTTTAACATTGAAGGCAAAGTAATCAGAACTGAAGCGAGGTCTTACTCCCTCCGAGTCCTAGGCGAACTTGAACTGTAGGATAAGGAGACTATTCATCGCAGGGAAGTTAACAAATTGAAATTTTAAAAAACTAGGTGAATGCCATTATTATATGCAAGCTTCGAAAAAAATCACAGTCACTAGAGACTACTAGAACAGACTCAGACACAAGAAGACAGACAATAAAAATATGATAAGCAATGAAAAATTGAATTAATCAGAACAATCTTGGGCTAGTAAAAGTTACAAAATGAAGTTGACTCCAGCTACTACGAATTTTACGAAGTGGGCAAGCTTAACCTTAGACACAAATTATTACAGTGCCTGAATGATGATGTTGGCAATCAGATATTCCTCTGAAAAAGAAATATCATATACTGTGTGGGGGTGGCTAATATAATATATTCCCAGCGTGGGCTATATGAGCTGAAAAATAAGATCCTCCTCACCCTGCACTGAGTCGGTGTTGCTTTCAAAACATCCACCCCCCAAGTGTGTGATCAATTAATGGTGTAAATTGTTAAGTCACACCTCAATAAATCACACAGCCCGGGGAAGAGGGTTAGGGGTTTGATGAATGGATGGGAAGGGGGATTTGGGTAAAGGTTAGACAAAGACAAACACTACACAAGGACAACATTAATCTTGGCAATGATGAGCAGCCGACTATCATAAATCGTTATTGGTGGAAAAGGAAACAAAGGAACAAACAAGTACAGGTAAACCAAACCAAATTGTCCATCTGCCCCCAGAGAGAGCAAGTTACATTATTATGATCTGTCTTACCGAGCTTTGAAAGATCTCGAATATATTACAAATTAAACTTTCTGTAGGATTCAAGTAAACAACACAAACACACGCAGTTCAAATGATTACTAAAAGAAAAAACGATACTGTTTTGCCAAATTGGGACTGGGAGTTGCATCTGCATTGATTCCTCTTGTACGGTCTGTCAATCTTGGGTGCCGGATAGATGTGGTCCGGCAAGGTAAGCATTGGTTTTCTAGTTTGGCGCCAGAAAAAAGGGCCTGTAGATGGGAAAACAAAAATGATATAAAAGAATCAACGACTAGGAGAAAGGAAGAAGTTAAACTAAGGTCTACGAGTGCACCGTGAAGACACAAGAGGAGAACAGCATAGTCCTTTAGTTTTTGCATTAGTTCATTTTATGCCTGGTGTATGAACAAATTGGTGAGTAATGTAACAATCGGTATCAGGCTGATCAAACTGTCTTGATCATCATTTCATCATTACATAATATATAACGAAATATGTAGCTTAACAGCAGCACATGCCTAATGTGATTATTTATCATTCATGACTAATTGTCTGTCTCCAGTTACCTTCAACAGGCACCCCCACCCAACCACCACTTTGCTTCAAATTTGAACCAGACAGCACAGACAGCACAGAGCAGCACACACACCCCCAGCAACATAGTATTGTCCCAATCAAGTAAAACATCAACGCACCGCTGTCAGTCACACCACTCACCACAACCACTACACAGACTTGTGTAGGTCTGGTGTGTTGTTTACTTTTAGGCCACTTCAAAGTCATCAACAATCATCCAAGTCGGTTGGTTTCAGTAATTTTGAAAACGTCCATCTTCTTCTAGTGGCTGTCCTTGAAGTAGACACACTCTTGCCCACGTCCTAAGTCATTCCATCATTTCTGATCCTCCCGAGTCTGACTCCGAGTATGGTGTCCAACTCCGTACCAACAGTGTTCTGAGTCCCGACTCAAAAATGTAATAGATTGGCCTGTAGTAGTATAATTTTGTTATTGAACAACAAGAAGGAAAAGATTGAGTCACTTTTTGTGGACTAGATTTGTGTTTGCAAACATTGCATTATCTAAAGGACTGGTCGGGTCTGAGTCTTTGAGTACTATAAAGCATAAAAAAATTAAAAAGCAATGCAGTGTGGAATGTGTGGAGTGGACCCAGTGAAGGAATCTTGCTATCGTATCTCTCAAAGAGGAAGGAAACTAATATTAATCCTTGAGGGGCAAATTATTGATCAGCCATCGGTATTTGGGCCATCAACATTGAGAATCTCAAATCTGAATCTTCACTAACACATTAAGCTGTCATGTAGTGCCTAAAAATACATAGGATCTGCACGTTTAGACAACATAAACTAAGGAATTGGTGTCCAGACTGACTCCAGACACCCCCCAAAGGATATGCTTGTCTTTAGACCAGCTAGTTCACAGTGCCATCATAAGCCCCCTAACCTTACCAAGGAGCAAATAGTTTCTAGCAACTATCGAACTTGACAACCCTTGATCCTTCGGGATCGTGGAAACAGTACAGCACTTTTTGCTCAGACAAACGTGCTCACCTAGTCCCAGAGAGATACACAGAATAAACGATTGGGATGTTTTCAATAAGCATTTATTGAACCAGCGTCATTCTAGTATAAAATATGTTTGCTGCAACAATCGTTAGACAGTAACAGATATATAAGATTACAAGCACCGACAGAGTAAATAAATGGTAGAATTCTTCCATGGTGCTAAAACAGTAAATATATGCAGGCATATCGATACATGGCAGTAATCAAGCGTACTCCTAAGATGCAAACCCTACTGAAGTGTACCTAAGTGTACCTAGCATGTATGTGGATGTAAAACCAAGAATCCGCTAGGAAAAAGCCAACCCCATTACTTGATGGGAGCGAACGAAGGACCTTGTCTTGGTCTTGAGTTGGACACCCCTCAAGGGATGCCAGACCACTGCTTGCTGGAGCTTCTGCAAGCAGGGACCTCAGCGTCTAGTGTCAGCGTGAAGCTTATCCTCTGGTTACCCAGTGAGGATGTGATTCTTTTATACCCAAAAGGTACCCTCAGGGGTTCTACATAGCTATGTAATGGTTTGCCATTATGTATAGTGGACCTGTCATCCAAGGATGATAATAGTGGTGACTTTTGTACAGAGTTATTATACAGAAGATGGTAATCCTGATTTGTATGTCCTGGACTGGGGATTAAGATATGATACAAGGAATCCTCATGCATAATAAATGATGCCAGTTTCAGAGAAAACTGATCGACATTTATTCAGCAAATAACTAGGTAAAAGGTCAGTGCTAGAACCGTTATGCAGAGCAATGTAGGACAAATGTAGGTAAAAGCTCATGTAACTACCAAGGCCTTGATTGGGGTACACTGGGGTTCATAACAAAGCGTAACAAACAAACACACAGTCTCACACTGCCTGCCACCACATGAATCATCTCTTCTCAATCTCAACACACATGAAGATGGCATATCATGACAACAAGTTCACATCACAACAAACAACAATCACTCAGTGCAGTGTGCAATGCATGCCATCATTTACCTGTTCTTCTGGTGTGCTCACCGTGATTGATTGGTGGTACATTGCAGGATGCAGATCTTCCATTTGTTCACGAAGCAGAGAATTGCCAGTCTAAATTGAATTATAATAATGTCACATGTGGGGCAGTCCCTCTAGGGTAGGACAGGAATGGATAGATAGTCACGGTCACAGCCCAGGGTTGGAGGAAGGCACACATTTGTTTACTCTCCGCCCAATATCTTGCTTGAGGGAAATGGCTTTGGAGGGCGAGTTGGGATTTCTTTACTGCACACAGTTGAGAGTCCGACTCCAATCCAGCAATAAAAGGTGTCTAAGAGAAAGATGGTGGGGATGAATTGGTCAAACAGACACACACAAACAATTAAGTAAATATTGTTCCATAGCTATATTTCTTTTTTGGGGGCATCAAGGAAATAAAGCCTAGTAGTAAGGGAAGTAGAGCTCGTCCTCAAACTCTGGTGGTTCGCCCAGAAGTAGGTCATCTAACACACTACTTCCATTACCTGAATCTCCACCATCTTCCTCCTGTGGTACTTCAGGTATGGTGTAATACAGTGTAGGAGAGTAGGATCTGCTTCACCTGGGTACCCCCACTTTTTGCTGATGCTTCACTGTTTTTCGACTTTAGTCTGGCTGGGGCCCTGCTAATCAGAACCCCAGCCTAGCTGCTTCCTCTCTAAAATGGTTTCCAAGTACCTTAGGTACCTCTCTGATTGGAATCTGGAGTGCCCTTATAAGTCTCTAGTATATGGTATACTATGTACCCAGGGCATAGGCACCCCAGAGGCCTGCCTGGGGCTGAAGCATGTATTATGCCACCCCTGGAAGGCCAGCCAAAATGACACCACAGGTCTGCTACTGCAGCCTGGGTAAGGTGGTGCATGCACCCCTTACTGTGATATAGGATACCTATGTCACTACATATATACACACATATAGACCTATAAGTCACTCCTATGGCAGGCCTTATCAATCCTGAAGGCAGAGGGCTTGGTTCTTATGTGAGAGGGTGCCCCTGCATGAGCAGAGCCCCTCTGCAGCATTCGGAGTCCCTCCTCTAATGCTGTTTGTGGTACAGCTGGACCATATACTCTTAAGTGCATTACATCCTCGCAGTAGAATGCTAACTTTGGACTGGCTGCACCAAAACATGTCGTGCTTGGTGTCAAACATCTTGGAATACTACCCCCCCCCGCCAGTTCTGGCGGCGGGGGTAGCATTCCACCCTTCTAGAGGGCGAGACATGTACACACCGGCCTACCCGGTAACTTCTTTACAGAGCCCTGGCATCACAAAATGGATGCCACTGCCACAGACATGGATCTGGCCTCCTGCTGCTGACTGAAACTCCGGCAGGGGAGGCCTGGACAATAGGTTTCCTGTCCAAGGGAGGTGTAACCACCTCCCCAGACAGGATAATGTGTATTGGGGCTGGGCGGGAGCACTCTCTGGTGCTTTAAAGTCCTGCACTGGGGGCACATTTGGTGTCCCTGTGCATACCCCAGTTCAAACCGGTTCAGGGGCTTCCAGCCCCTGCTCTGGTGCGAAACTGGACAAAGGGAAATGGGTGTAACCACCCTCTTCCCTGACCCTCCCATAGGTGGGTCCCCAGAGTATGTCCAACCCCTAACTTGGTATAAGTATAGGACCCCAGTCCTTAGGACTTTAGATTAACCTGGACGAAACTCTGACACAGAATCCTGGACCTTCGACGCTCTACTTGAAGACTAGAGGACTGAAGAATCTCCCTTGGGGTCAAGGAGTGACTCCCCTGCTTGGCAGGCACCTAAGAAGCAATTGTCCGGTATGCATCACTGAAGCTCCCGCCAGACACCGAAGTCTTTGCAACACCAGAGGTGGATTTCCAGACTTCCCTGAGGCTGCCCTGAGTCTCCAGCGAAGCTGAGGCCCGTAGCTGTCGTGGGTAATGTGGAACCATGACCCCTGGACACCGAGGACTTTTGCAAGTGTATCCTCTTCCTGGTATCCCACGAAGTTGTGCTTTGGGCTCCGCGTAGCCCCCGCCTCCAGCATCAACTACACCGAAGATCACTGGCCTCCACTCCACGAGTGTCCTGTGAGCCAGCTCCAAGTGCGTCCACTCGAGGCTCCTTCGCGGTCGCTAGTCCATTGGCTAGTGGGCCCTCCCGAAAGCAACCCTTCTTCTGCTTGGTCTTTCCTGGTTGCTCCAGATGTGCCCTGACTTACCCTCACTGGGTGAGTCCCTCAGACCTTGCTGGTCTGCATCCACGTCCTTTCTTTATTTCCACATGACTTGCCGTTGCCAAGGCTTGTTGGGTCCAATTCGGTCGCCGACACCTCAGCAATCGACAGACGTTGTGGGACAGCTCGAATCCAGCTCCTGGTTGTCGTCGATGCCTCCTGGACCTCGTGGCTGAAGAGTCAAGACGACCGTCAACCTACCTGAAGCACCCGACATCGGTGGGCATCTGCTCATCGCCTTCCTGGTCACTGGCTAGTGACCCAGACTCTGTCCCCTCTGCTTTCAGGTTCTTCAGATCTTCGATCCACCCGGACACTTTCGACTTGGTCACCAGCAGCCTGCTGCAGCAGATCGCCATTGAAAACGACGACGAAACCCGACGACAAAAGACACCTATGCACCCGGCTTCCCTGGGTGAGGTAACTCGAGTACTCCGGTGCTCCCGTGGGTATTGACCCTAGAACTACCTAGTTATAAAGGGATTTGCTCCAAGTCCTCCTCTAAGTGTCCTTTCCTTTTAAAATTCCAACCGCGACTTTCCCCATAGAAGTTAACGGCGACTCGCGGCTGTGTTCTCACACTGCACGCGTCCCCCGTGGGTCCCCTGTGTCACTACCTTGGGTGGTTCCTTGTGGTCCAAGCACTTCTACAGGCTCTAGGCCTTGTGTCTAGCTCAGTCGTGGTTCTTATACCACTATTTTAGTATATGGTTTGGTACGCCCCTAGGGCTCAAACGTGTATTTGTGCTATTACTGTTGATATTTCACTTGTAAAGTATGTACTTCAAACTCTAGCCTCATAAAGAGACTAGAGGGGTGTGTTTAAGACTAAATACATATATTTTATATATATACCTGGTGTGGTCCTCTTTCATTTGGTCACTCAAGAGATTATAGACTGCTAAAACAAGCTACTCTACATTCCTTCAAGACTTAGCCTGAAGGCTGCTCTCCATAGCTACCACTAGGATAGCTTTCAATAAAGGTTGTCATTAACCTATCTCCAATAAGGGGTTGTTTGGACTGGTGAAAGGAGCCCACTATAATTAGTAGACAGCATATACCAGGCCAACTTCTCACATTGGTGTGCAGCGTGTGGGATTCCAGCTTGCTATTGTTTTACCAGATAATCTCAATTGAATTGATCAACTAAAAACCACTAAAGGTACCTTAGGTACATATAAATACAAGCTTAGTATACAGTAAGTTCTACTGAACTTAGAGTTGTGTGTTAAGGGCTAGCACACCCTTTCTACAACTCAAGAGAGTTTAGTAGGCCACACTAGAGTAGGTAGTGCATACACCACACCTCACTAGTAATGTCTTCAAGGCCAGGAACCAGTGGGTCCCTGCCAGAAGCCAATGGGCTTCTTCCCTCCAAGCATGATGATCTCCCATTCTTGGAATTGAGAGAGTTATGCAAGATTAGGAAGCTGAAGACAGGCAAAAGTGCCAACACCCAACTTCTCATGGAGATGCTACTGCTGGATGATCTCAGAAGACCCTTTGGGCCTGAAGGGGTAGGCAGAGAGGGTGGGGCAGAAGATGAGGAAGGGGCCAGGGGTGAAATCACCCAGGACCCCCCTCTGAAACTGGCCAGGAAGGTGACAATGACCTTGACCTGGAAAACCCAGCTATTCCTGTGGAGGAAGAGGAGGATCAGACTGACCTCCCCTTTGTCCCACCAGGAAGAGTTGTGAGTGTGCCTAGAAGGGCTAGATCTCCTTCTCAGGAGTCTAACCACTCTGACACCTCAGTAGGGACCTCTGTTTCCTCTCATAGGAGGGAATCCTCCAGTGAGAGGAAAGAGAGGCTGCTCAAGTATGGAGAAGCTCAGTTGAGACTCAGAAGAGAGCAGTTGGCTATAGACAGGGAGTCCCTAGAGCTTGACAGGCAAAGAAAAAAGTTGGGACTAGAGTCCCATGGTGGCAGAAACTTCCCTAGTGATAGGGAAAGGTCTAATGACCATAGAAACCTGAGCAAGATTGTCCCTCCCTACCAGAGTGGGGATGACATCCACAAGTGGATTTCTGCACTGGAGAGGGCCTGTAAAGTACAGAGGGTCCCTCAGGAGCAGTGGTGTAGGAGAGTAGGATCTGCCTCTTATGTTGCCCCCACTTTTTTTCTGATGTTTACACTGGTTTCTGGCTATAGTCTGGCTGGAACCTGCTAATCAGGGCCCCAGCCTCTCTGTTCTCTCTAAACGATTTGGAGTGCACTCTAGGTGCACTAGTGATTGGATACTGTGGTACCTTATGAGTCCCAAGTATATGGTACCTTAGGTACCAAGGGCATAGGTACTTCACAGGCCTACCAGGGGCTGCAGCATGTATTATGCCACCCCTGGGAAGCAGACTAAATCTGACACCACAGGCCTGCTACTGCAGCCTGAGTGAGGAAGTGCTAGCACCCCTCACTGAGATATAGGTTCCCTATATCTCTCCTACACACACATATAACCCTATCAGTCACCCCTAAGGCAGGCCCTATCAATCCTGAGGGCAGGGTGCGTGGCTTCTATGTGAGGGGGTGCCTCTGCCTGAGCAGGGCCCCTCTGCAGCTCTCAGAGTCCATTCTCTGGTGCTGTTTGTGGATGCGGTTAAACCATATACTTTTAAGTGCATTATATCCTCGCTGTAAAATGCTAACTTTGGAATGGCTGCATCGAAACATGTCGTGTTTGGTGTCAAACATCTTGGAATACTACCCCCCCCCGCCAGTCCTGGTGGCGGGGGTAGCATTCCACCCTTCTAGAGGGATAGACATGTACCTACTGAGGAAACGCGGTAGAATCCTGCAGAGCCCTGGCATCACAAAATGGATGCCACCAGTCACAGACACTGGGCTGCCCTCCTGCTGATGACCAACACTCGCAGTGGAGGAAGCCCGACAATAGATATCCTGTCCCAAGGGGGTGTGACCACCTTCCAGACAGGGTTTAGTGTATTGGGGCTGGGTGGGTGCACTCTTAGAGTGCTTTGAAGTCCTGCACTGGGGGAGCAGAAGGCTCCTCTGTGCATATGCCAGTTCAAACTGGCTCAGGGGCTACCTGTCCCTGCTCTGGCGCGAAACTGGACAAAGGGAAGTGGGTGTAGCCACCCACTCCCCTGACCCTCCCATAGGTAGGGTCATAGAGCTAGTCCCTCCCTTTCTTTTAGTATAAGAGGGGGAACCTGTGCATTGCACCCGAGATTTTCCCTGGACGACGCTCTACAAGAAGAATCCCGGACCTTCGACGTTCCACTACCTTTGGAAGACTGAAGAATCTCCCTTGGAGTCAAGGAGTGACTCCCCTGATTGGCAGGCACCAAAAACTACAAATGACGGTCGCAAACTATGCTGCTCCCGCTGGAGTCCAAAGTCCCTGCAGCCCAAGAAGTAGATTTCCTGACTTCTCAAAGGCCATCGTAAGTCCCCAGCGAAGCTGAGGCCAGTGAACCTCAAGAGTAACGAGGAACCGCGACCCCTGGGTACCGTGCACTATTGTCAAGTGCAACCCCTTCACAACGTTCCACGAACTTGTGCTTTAGAACACGTATGGTCCCAGCCTCCAGCAGGAATCCCTCCTAAGATCAGCAGCCTACCACGTCCCGAGTGACCGTGGGCCCCTGTGAGCGAATCCTCCCGAGGCGTCTTCGCGATCCCTTGTCAGCCGGCTTGTGGGTCCCCAGAAGACTTCCTAAAGAAACCGAAGGGCTCCCCTGGTTGCTCCAGGCCTGCCCTGACTTACCCTCGCTGGGTGAGTCCCACAGACCTTGCTGGTCTGCGCCATTGCCTCTTCGCACTTTCCCCAAGACTTGCTGTTACCAAGGCTTGTTGGCTCCGATCGAGTTGCCGACACCGCAGTAAGCTGCAGACATCGTGGGACACGCCAAATCCAGCTCCTGGTCGTCGTCGACACCTCCTGGACCTCGTGGCTGAAGAGTCAAGGCAACTGCGAACGACCTGAATCTTGCGACGATGGTGGGCATCCATCTTCCTTGCCCCGAGTCACTGCCAAGTGACTTTGAACACTGTCCCCTCTGCTTTCAGGTCTTCCATCTTCCGAATCCAGGCTTGGATTCCTCCGGACACTTCTCCTGTCGCCGCAAGCAGCAAGTCTTCACTGGCTCCCATTGAAAACGACGCCGCGACCCGACACCAAAGAACACCTATGCACCCGGCTCCCCTGGGTGAGGTAACTTCAGCACTACGGTGCTCCTGTGGGTGTGGGCCCTAGAACTACTTACCCTGTAAGTGACTTGCTTGTAGCTTCCCTAGAAGTGTCCTAAAACTCTAACTTTCCAAGTGCGACTATCGCACTGACTCGTACAAGGTTTGCGTCTGTGTTAGACACACCGCGTCCAACTCCCTTGCAATTCCATCTGTAACCGCGTCCTTCGACTCGTACAAGGACCGATCGGTGTGTTCGCCTCGAACACGCAAGGGACCTTTAACATTGATATCTCAATCGCGTCTGAGTGCATAGACTCGTACAGGATTCGCATCGATGCCAGGTCACCGGGTCCGTCCCCTGTGGGTCTCCTACAACTACCTGGGGTGGTTCTTGGGGGTCCCTCGATTCTAGATGCCCTAGACCTAGGTCTAGCAAACTAAGATTGTAATATTCCATTGTGCTAAACTTATTCTGATAATATTTGACTTGTACATATGTTCCTGTCCTCTAATCTCATAAAGAGATTAGTAGAGAGTGTTTATTAATAAATACATATATATTTGATATATATACCTGTGTGGTGTCTTTTCATTTGGTGATTCAAGAGATTGTGTGGTAAAACAAGCTGCTTTACATTCCTTCAAGACTTAGCCTGAAGGCTGCTCTCCACAGCTACCACTAGGATAGCTTTCTATAAAGGTTGTCTTAAACCTATCTACCATAAGAGTCGAATTGTTCTGGTGCAAGGTGTCCACTTTAATTAGTGAACAGCATATACCAGGCCAACTTCTCACATTGGTGGGCAGCGTGTGGTATTCCAGCTTGCTATTGTTTTACCAGAAAATCTCTATTTGAATTACTAACTGAAAACCACTATAGGTACTTAAGGTACATATAAAGTCAAGCTTAGTATCGATAAGTTCTACTGAACTTAGAGCTGTGTGCCAAGGGATAGCACACCCTTTCTACAGCTCAAGCTAGTATCAGTAGGCCACAAACTAGTGTAGGTAGTACAACACTGCACAACACTAGAATGTCCTTAACGGGTGGAACCAGTGGATCCACTCAGCCTCAGTATAAGGACATGGCTTTCTCTGACTTGAGAGCCATGTGTGTTGAAAGACACCTGAGACTAGGACAGAGTCCCTCAACCCTGCACCTGATAGATCTGCTGACAGCAGATGATCTTAGATTGGCTCTAGGAGCTAATGGGTCTGAATCAGTGGGTGGGTCAATTACAGTATCTGGGTCAGACGATGAAAATCCGAATGACCAGGACTCTGTGATTGAAGGGCCAGGCCTCAAGGGGCCTGAAAAGGACAGAGGAATTCTCCCTAAGAGAACTGACAGAGTGGATGAGAGGCATAGGTCCCCTTCCAGGGAATCTGAGCACTCTTATCACTCTGGCAGAGAATTTGTCCACCAGAGGAACTCATACTTTCCCATAAGAGAGACCTCCTCTGAAAGAATGTGCAAACTGCTGCAGTATGAGGAAGCAAGAGTTGCCCTCAGAACCAAGCAGTTGGCACTGGATAGAGAAGCCCTGGAGATCCAGAGAGCTTCTAGAAGAGAGGGGTTAGAACCCCTTGGTGGCAGCAACAGTGTCCCTAGAGGCAGAGAATCTATTCCAGACCATAGGAACCTGAGCAAGGTTGTTCCTCCCTACCAGAGTGGGGATGATATCCACAAGTGGATAACTGCTATGGAGAGGGCCTGTAGAGTACAGCAGGTCCCCCAAAAGCAGTGGGCAGCAATCTTGTGGCTCTCCTTTTCAGATAAAGGTAGAGACAAGCTCCTCACTGTTAGAGAAGAGGATGCTGATGATTATGAAGTCCTGAAGAGTGCACTGATAGATGGGTTTGGCTTAACCACTGAGCAGTACAGGTTGAAGTTCAGAGACACCCAGAAGGCACAGACTCAGGACTGGACTGACTTTGTTGATTGTGCAACCAAGGCTCTGGAGGGTTGGCTGGTTGGCAGTAGGGTTACTGATTTCAAGGGATTGTATAATCTGATGATGAGAGAACAGATCCTTAATAATTGCCAGAACCAGTTGTTGCATCAGTACCTGGTGGACTCGGATCTGACCTCTCCCCAAGAATTGGGAAAGAAGGCAGACAAATGGGTCAGAACCAGGGTGAGGCAGAAACCCCAGAACCAAGGGGGTGACACCAAGAAGCAAGATCCTAAGGGCTCTGAGAAAGGTGGGGATAAGTCGAAAGACCAGAAGTCTTCACAAGGGCCCCAAAAATCTGCATCTGGTGGGGAGTCACAATCCAACAAGGGAAAAGGCCAAAAGAAGCCCTGGTGCAAATTCTGTAAACAGAAAGGGCACTGGACTTCTGACTGTAACAAGTCCAAAGACCAAACCACCACCACTCCTGCCCCTAAGGCAACTGTTCCCCCTAGTTCAGCTACTGGTGGAGGTGGTACACAGAATAAGGGTGTAGTAGGGTTGACCCTGGGTTCTGAAGTGGACTCTGACCTAGTCAGAGTGCCCACTCAGGCAATGCTGATTTGTGAGGGAGACCTTAATATGTCCTTCCTAGTGAGTCCCAGTAACCTGGGCAAATACAAACAGCAGCCTGTAATAAATGGCAAACAGGCTTTGGCATTTAGGGACTCAGGTGCTAGTGTCACCATGGTGGCAGAGGATCTTGTGGACCCTGGACAGATCATCCTGGGCGAAATGTACCAGGTGACCAATGCAAGCAACGTCAAGACCAACCATAGTCTGGCAGTTGTGAATTTCTCCTGGGGAGGGGTAACTGGCCTCAAGAAGGTTGTAGTCAGTGCAGACCTCCCTGTCGAATGTCTATTGGGCAATGATCTAGAGACTTCAGCCTGGTCTGAAGTAGAGTTATGGACTCATGCTGAGATGTTGGGCATCCCTGCAGAGGTATTTGCTGTGACCAGGTCACAAGCAAGAATGCATGACACTGAACCAGCTCTGGATCCTGGAACAATGGACCAGATGCTTCCCAAGAGGAGGAGCAGTAGGGTAAAGGCAGTGCCTTCCCCTCTGTCTCAGATCACAGATTCACCCCCAGAGGGAGGTGAAGCAGATCCTGAAGAAGGAACTGCCCCAGAGGGACTTGAGCCTGATCAGGTTGAGTTCTTGGGGGCAGGGGGCCCTTCTAGGGAAGATCTGAGGAAGGAGCAACAGTGCTGCCCCTCTCTTGAACCCCTCAGACAGCAGGCTGCTGCTGAGGCTGCTGGGAGTGCTAGTGGGTCCCATAAAGTTTATTGGGATGAGGGACTCCTATATTCTGAGGGTAGAGATCCAGCCCCTGGAGCCACCAGGAGGATGGTAATACCTCAGAAGTTTAGGGGGTTCCTCTTGACCCTAGCACATGACATCCCTTTAGCAGGACACTTGGGCCAAAACAAGACCTGGGACAGGCTTGTTCCACATTTTCATTGGCCACATATGTCAGAGGACACAAAGGAGTTTTGTCGCTCCTGTGTCACATGCCAAGCCAGTGGTAAGGCAGGTGGCACAACAAAGGCCCCCTGATACCACTACCGGTGGTGGGGGTACCCTTTGAAAGGGTAGGGATTGACATTGTTGGTCCCCTTGACCCTCAAACTGCATCTGGGCACAGGTTTATCCTGGTAGTAGTGGATCATGCCACCAGGTACCCAGAAGCAATTCCCCTGAGGACCACCACAGCCCCTGTGGTGGCAAGAGCCCTCATTGGAGTCTTCTCCAGAGTGGGTTTCCCAAAGGAGGTCATTTCTGACAGAGGTACCAACTTCATGTCAGGATATCTAAAAGCAATGTGGAAGGAGTGTGGTGTAACTTACAAGTTCACCACCCCCTATCACCCACAATGCAATGGTTTAGTTGAACGCTTCAACAAAACCTTGAAAGGAATGATTAAAGGACTCCCAGAGAAGCTTAGGCGGAAATGGGACCTTCTTCTTCCTTGCCTGTTGTTTGCATACAGAGAGGTTCCACAGAAGGGGGTTGGCTACAGCCCATTTGAGCTTCTGTTTGGGCATCCTGTGAGAGGTCCACTGTGTTTGGTAAAGAGGGCTGGGAGTTACCTCTCAAGCCCCCCAAACAAGATGTGATGGACTATGTACTTGGTCTCCGCTCCCGGATGGCAGAGTACATGAAAAAGGCAACCAAAAACCTGGAGGCCAGCCAAGAATTACAAAAAGCTTGGCATGACCAAAGGCTGTACTGACTGTATACCAGCCAGGACAGAAAGTGTGGGTGTTGGAGCCTGTGGCCCCAGCAGCCCTCCAAGACAAGTGGAGTGGCCCCCATACAATAGTTGAACAGAAGGGAGAAG
Organism: Calotriton arnoldi; assembly: GCA_963921515.1. NCBI lineage: Eukaryota > Metazoa > Chordata > Amphibia > Caudata > Salamandridae > Calotriton > Calotriton arnoldi. The sequence continues at coordinate 1,714,343 of CAWUFW010002172.1, forward strand.
TCACCTACCTGGTGAATCTTGGAACTCCCAGGAGCCCCCTGAGGGTGCTCCATGTCAACAGATTAAAGCCATATGTTGACAGGGCTGACATGGGCTTGCTCATGGCAACTGATGAGGACCAGGAGGAGGAGAGTGACCCTCTCCCTGACCTGCTCTCTCAGAACCCTGATGATGGGTCAGTAGATGGTGTTGCTTTGGCAAGCAGCCTCACCGACCATCAGCAAACTGAGTGCAGACAAGTTCTGCAACAGTTTAGACATATGTTTAGCCTGACCCCTAGTCAGACTTCCTGGTGCACCCATGAGGTGGACACTGGAGACAGTCTGCCTGTCAAGAATAAGATCTACAGGCAACCTGACCATGTCAGGGACTGTATCAGGACTGAAGTCCAGAAAATGTTGGAGCTAGGTGTAATTGAGCCTTCAGATAGCCCTTGGGCTAGTCCAGTAGTCCTGGTACCCAAGCCTCATACCCAGGGTGGTAAGAAAGAAATGAGGTTTTGTGTAGACTACAGAGGCCTCAATGCAGTCACTAGGACTTATGCCTATCCCATACCAAGGGCAGATGAGCTGATTGATACTTTGGCCTCAGCCAAGTATCTAAGCACGTTTGACCTAACAGCTGGTTACTGGCAGATCAGATTAGCTGATGATGCAAGAGCCAAGACAGCATTTTCGACCCCTGGTGGGCACTACCACTTTGTGGTGATGCCCTTTGGATTGAAAGATGCACCTGCCGCTTTTCAGAGGTTGGTGAATAAAGTTCTGACAGGGATGGAAACTTATTGCTCAGCTTATCTAGATGATATTGCTGTCTTTAGTTCCTCCTGGCAGGATCACCTGGTCCACCTCAGGAATGTTTTGGAGGCCCTGCAGAAAGCAGGCCTCACTATCAAGGCCACTAAGTGCCAGATAGGGCAGAGTCAGGTTGTATACCTGGGCCACCTTGTGGGTGGAGGCCAGGTTCAGCCTTTACAGAGCAAAATCCAAACCATAATGGAATGGGTTGCTCCAACCACCCAGACACAGGTGAGAGCCTTCTTAGGCCTGACTGGGTACTATAGGAGGTTTGTCAAGGGATATGGATCTATAGTGACCCCCTTGAATGATCTGACCTCAAAGAAAATGCCAAAAAAGGTTCAGTGGACAGCTAGCTGTCAGAAGGCATTTGAAGACCTAAAGCAGGCCATGTGCACTGCCCCCATCTTACAGAGTCCAGACTACACCAAAAAGTTCATTGTCCAAACAGATGCTTCTGAGCTGGGTGTGGGAGCTGTACTGTCTCAACTGAATGATGAAGGTCAAGACCAGCCAGTAGCTTTTATTAGCAGAAGGCTGACCCCTAGAGAGAAACGTTGGTCAGCTATAGAGAGGGAGGCCTTTGCTGTGGTGTGGGCCCTGAAGAAGCTGAGGCCATACTTGTTTGGCACTCACTTCATAGTTCAGACTGACCACAAGCCCCTCCTATGGCTTAAACAAATGAAAGGAGAAAACCCAAAACTTTTGAGGTGGTCCATTTCCCTACAGGGGATGGACTATACAGTGGAACATAGACCTGGGACCCAACATGCCAATGCAGATGGACTCTCAAGGTATTTCCACTTTGAACACGAAGACTCAACTGGTCAAGGTTAGTTTAGTGTCCCTGCGTTTGGGGAGGTTGTGTAGGAGAGTAGGATCTGCCTCTTATGTTGCCCCCACTTTTTTCTGATGTTTACACTGGTTTCTGGCTATAGTCTGGCTGGGACCCTGCTAATCAGGGCCCCAGCCTCTCTGTTCTCTCTAAACGATTTGGAGTGCACTCTAGGTGCACTAGTGATTGGATACTGTGGTACCTTATGAGTCCCTAGTATATGGTACCTTAGGTACCAAGGGCATAGGTACTTCACAGGCCTACCAGGGGCTGCAGCATGTATTATGCCACCCCTGGGAAGCAGCCTAAATCTGACACCACAGGCCTGCTACTGCAGCCTGAGTGAGGAAGTGCTAGCACCCCTCACTGAGATATAGGTTCCCTATATCTCTCCTACACACACATATAACCCTATCAGTCACCCCTAAGGCAGGCCCTATCAATCCTGAGGGCAGGGTGCGTGGCTTCTATGTGAGGGGGTGCCTCTGCCTGAGCAGGGCCCCTCTGAGGCTCTCAGAGTCCATTCTCTGGTGCTGTTTGTGGATGCGGTTAAACCATATACTTTTAAGTGCATTATATCCTCGCGGTAAAATGCTAACTTTGGAATGGCTGCATCGAAACATATCGTGTTTGGTGTCAAACATCTTGGAATACTACCCCCCCCACCAGTCCTGGCGGCGGGGGTAGCATTCCACCCTTCTAGAGGGATAGACATGTACCTACTGTGGAAACGCGGTAGAATCCTGCAGAGCCCTGGCATCACAAAATGGATGCCACCAGTCACAGACACTGGGCTGCCCTCCTGCTGATGACCAACACTCGCAGTGGAGGAAGCCCAACAATAGATATCCTGTCCCAACGGGGTGTGACCACCTTCCAGACAGGGTTTAGTGTATTGGGGCTGGGTGGGTGCACTCTTAGAGTGCTTTGAAGTCCTGCACTGGGGAGCAGAAGGCTCCTCTGTGCATATGCCAGTTCAAACCGGCTCAGGGGCTACCTGTCCCTGCTCTGGCGCAAAACTGGACAAAGGGAAGTGGGTGTAGCCACCCACTCCCCTGACCCTCCCATAGGTAGGGTCATAGAGCTAGTCCCTCCCTTTCTTTTAGTATAAGAGGGGGAACCTGTGCATTGCACCCTAGATTTTCCCTGGACGACGCTCTACAAGAAGAATCCGGGACCTTCGACGTTCCACTACCTTTGGAAGACTGAAGAATCTCCCTTGGAGTCAAGGAGTGACTCCCCTGCTTGGCAGGCACCAAAAACTACAAATGACGGTCGCAAACTACGCCGCTCCCGCCGGAGTCCGAAGTCCCTGCAGCCCAAGAAGTGGATTTCCTGACTTCTCAAAGGCCATCGTGAGTCCCCAGCGAAGCTGAGGCCAGTGGACCCCAAGAGTAATGAGGAACCGCGACCCCTGGGTACTGTGCACTATTGTCAAGTGCAACCCCTTCACAACGTTCCACGAACTTGTGCTTTGGACCACATGTGGTCCCAGCCTCCAGCAGGAATCCCTCATAAGATCAGCGGCCTACCACATCCCGAGGGACCGTGGGCCTCTGTGAGCGAATCCTCCCAAGGCATCTTCGCAATCCCTTGCCAGCCGGCTTGTGGGTCCCCAGAAGACTTCCTAAAGAAACCGAAGGGTTCCCCTGGTTGCTCCAGACCTGCCCTGACTTACCCTCGCTGGGTGAGTCCCACAGTCCTTGCTGGTCTGCGCCATTGCCTCTTCGCACTTTCCCCGAGACTTGCTGTTACCAAGGCTTGTTGGCTTCGATCGAGTTGCCGACACCACAGTAAGCTGCAGACATCGTGAGACACGCTGAATCCAGCTCCTGGTCATCGTCGATTCCTCCTGGACCTCGTGGCTGAAGAGTCAAGGCAACCGCGAACGACCTGAATCTTGCGACGACGGTGGGCATCCATCTTCCTTGCCCCGAGTCACTGCCAAGTGACTTTGAACACTGTCCCCTCTGCTTTCAGGTCTTCCATCTTCCGAATCCAGGCTTGGATTCCTCCGGACACTTCTCCTGTCGCCGCAAGCAGCAAGTCTTCACTGGCTCCCATTGAAAACGACGCCGCGACCCGACACCAAAGAACACCTATGCACCCGGCTCACCTGGGTGAGGTAACTTCAGCACTACGGTGCTCCTGTGGGTGTGGGCCCTAGAACTACTTACCCTGTAAGTGACTTGCTTGTAGCTTCCCTAGAAGTGTCCTAAAACTCTAACTTTCCAAGTGCGACTATCGCACTGACTCGTACAAGGTTCGCGTCTGTGTTAGACACACCGCGTCCAACTCCCTTGCAATTCCATCTGTAACCGCGTCCTTCGACTCGTACAAGGACCGATCGGTGTGTTCGCCTCGAACACGCAAGGGACCTTTAACATTGCTATCTCAATCGCGTCTGAGTGCATAGACTCGTACAGGATTCGCATCGGTGCCAGGTCACCGCGTCCGTCCCCTGTGGGTCTCCTACAACTACCTGGGGTGGTTCTTGGGGGTCCCTCGATTCTAGATGCCCTAGACCTAGGTCTAGCAAACTAAGATTGTAATATTCCATTGTGCTAAACTTATTCTGATAATATTTGACTTGTACATATGTTCCTGTCCTCTAATCTCATAAAGAGATTAGTAGAGAGTGTTTATTAATAAATACATATATATTTGATATATATACCTGTGTGGTGACTTTTCATTTGGTGATTCAAGAGATTGTGTGGTAAAACAAGCTGCTTTACATTCCTTCAAGACTTAGCCTGAAGGCTGCTCTCCACAGCTACCACTAGGATAGCTTTCTATAAAGGTTGTCTTAAACCTATCTACCATAAGAGTCGAATTGTTCTGGTGCAAGGTGTCCACTTTAATTAGTGAACAGCATATACCAGGCCAACTTCTCACAAGTGGGCAGCAATCTTGTGGCTCTCCTTTGCAGACAAAGGTAGAGATAAGCTCCTCTCTGTTAGAGAAGAGGATGCTGATAATTATCCAGTCTTAAAAAGTGCATTGATTGATGGGTTTGGCCTAACAACTGAACAATACAGGTTAAAGTTCAGAGATACCCAAAAAGCACAGAATCAAGACTGGGTGGACTTTGTTGAATGTTCTGCTAAGGCTCTGGAAGGTTGGTTAGTGGGCAGTAAGGTATGTGACTTCAAAGGATTGTACAACCTGATCATGAGGGAGCAGATTCTTAATAACTGTCAAAATCAGCTGTTGCATCAGTACCTGGTGGACTCTGATCTGACCTCTCCCCAAGAATTGGGAAAGAAGGCAGACAAATGGGTCAGAACCAGGGTGAGGCAGAAAGTACAGAACCACGGTGGTGACCCAAAGAAGCAAGATTCTAAGAACTCTGACAAGGGTGGGGAGAAGGGTAAAGACCAAAAGTCTTCACAAGACCCCCAAAAATCTTCTTCAGGTGGGGATTCACAGTCTAACAAAGGGAAAGGCCAAAAGAAACCATGGTGCAAGGTCTGTAAGCAAAGGACACACTGGACCAGTGACTGCACCAAGTCCAAAGACTCTGTTCCAGCCCCCACCAATGCCCCTAAGGCACCTGTTCCCCCTAGTGCAGTTACAATTGGTGGTGGGCCTACACAAGCCAAGGGTTTAGTAGGGTTGACCCTGGGTAAGGAGATGAGCTCTGACCTAGTCAGAGAACTCACTCAGGCTGTCCTAGTCTGTGATGGAGGCATGGATGTGACCTCCTCTGTGAGTCCCAGTAATCTGGGCAAGTACAGGCAACAGCCATTAATAAATGGAAAAGAGGCTTTGGCATTTAGGGACACAGGAGCAAGTGTCACCATGGTGACACAAGATCTTGTGGATCCTGGGCAGATTATACTTGGTGAGATGTACCAAGTGACCAATGCTAGCAATGTCAGAACAGACCATACTCTGGCAGTTGTTAACTTCTCCTGGGGAGGGGTAACTGGCCTTAAGAAGGTTGTGGTAAGTGCAGACCTACCAGTTGAATGCTTGCTTGGCAATGATCTAGAAACTTCAGCTTGGGCAGAAGTGGAGCTCAGGACCCATGCAGAAATGCTGGGCATCCCTGCAGATGTATTTGCTGTGACCAGGTCACAGAGCAAAATGCCTAACACTGAACAGGCCTTGGATCCTGGAACAATGGACCAAGTGCCATCCAAGAGGAGGAGTAGTAGGGTAAAGGCAGAGCCTTCCCCCTTGGCTCAGAAGGAAGATCAGTCTCTTCAGGGAGATGATCTCAGTCCTGAGGAAGGAACTGTCCCAGAGGAGCTTGAGCCTGATCAGGTTGAGTTCTTGGGGACAGGGGGCCCTTCCAGGCCAGATCTGAGCCAGGAGCAGCAGAGCTGCCCCTCTCTTGAACCCCTCAGACAGCAAGCTGCTGCTGAGGCTGCTGGGAAAGCTAGTGGTCCCCATACAGTGTATTGGGATGATGGACTCTTGTACTCAGAGTGTAGAGACCCCAAGCCTGGTGCCACCAGGAGGTTGGTTATACCTCTGAAGTTCAGGGGCTTCCTATTGACCCTAGCCCATGACATCCCTTTAGCAGGTCACCTGGGCCAGAACAAGACTTGGGACAGAATTGTCCCTCACTTTCACTGGCCCCACATGTCTGAAGACACCAAGGAGTTTTGTCGCTCCTGTGTAACCTGCCAAGCCAGTGGCAAGGCAGGTGGCACTACCAAGGCCCCCCTGATACCACTACCTGTGGTGGGGGTTCCCTTTGAAAGGGTGGGGATTGACATTGTTGGTCCCATGGATCCCCAAACAGCATCTGGGCACAGGTTTATCCTGGTGGTGGTGGATCATGCCACCAGGTACCCAGAGGCTATTCCCCTTAGGACCACTACAGCACCTGTAGTGGCAAGGGCCCTCCTGGGAATTTTCTCAAGAGTGGGCTTCCCTAAGGAGGTTGTATCAGACAGGGTTGCAAACTTTATGTCTGGATACTTGAAAGCAATGTGGAAGGAGTGTGGAGTGACTTACAAGTTCACCACACCCTATCACCCACAATGCAATGGTTTAGTTGAGAGATTCAACAAAACCCTGAAGGGCATGATTAAAGGGCTCCCAGAGAAGCTTAGGCGAAGATGGGACATACTCTTGCCCTGCCTTTTATTTGCATACAGGGAGGTGCCTCAAAAGGGGGTTGACTACAGCCCTTTTGAACTTTTGTTTGGTCACCCTGTCAGGGGTCCATTGTGCTTGGTGAAGGAAGGATGGGAGTTACCTCTCAAGCCCCCAAAGCAGGACATAGTGGACTATGTACTTGGTCTCCGCTCCAGGATGGCTGAGTACATGAAAAAGGCAACTAAAAACCTTGAGGCTAGCCAGGAACTCCAAAAAGCCTGGCATGACCAAAAGGCTGTGCTGACTGTTTACCAGCCAGGGCAGAAGGTGTGGGTGTTGGAGCCAGTGGCCCCAGCAGCTCTCCAAGACAAATGGAGTGGACCCCATACCATTGTTGAACAGAAGGGTGAGGTTACCTATTTAGTAGACCTAGGAACACCCAGGAGTCCCCACAGGGTTCTCCATGTCAACAGATTGAAACCATATGTGGACAGGGCAGACATGGGCTTGCTCATGGCTACTGATGAGGGACAGGAGGAAGAGAGTGACCCACTCCCTGACCTGCTCTCACAGAACCCTGATGATGGGTCAGTGGATGGTGTAGCCTTGGCAGGCAGCCTCACTGCCCAGCAGCAAACTGATTGCAGACAGGTGCTCAACCAGTTCAGGCATATGTTCTCTCTGACACCAAGTCAGACCACCTGGTGCACTCATGAAGTGGACACTGGGGACAGTCTGCCTATTAAAAATAAGATTTATAGGCAACCTGACCATGTCAGGGACTGTATCAGGACAGAAGTCCAGAAGATGTTGGATTTGGGAGTTATTGAACCCTCAGATAGCCCTTGGGCTAGTCCAGTGGTCCTTGTGCCAAAACCTCACACCAGTGGTGGGAAAAGAGAGATGAGGTTTTGTGTGGACTACAGGGGTCTCAATGCAGTCACTAGGACTGATGCCCATCCAATACCCAGGGCAGATGAGCTAATAGACACTTTGGCATCAGCCAAGTATCTGAGCACATTTGACCTAACAGCTGGCTACTGGCAGATCAGGCTAGCTGATGATGCAAAGCCAAAAACAGCATTCTCAACCCCTAGTGGGCATTATCAATTTGTGGTAATGCCCTTTGGTTTGAAGAATGCACCTGCCACTTTTCAGAGGTTGGTGAACACAGTCCTTACAGGTCTGGAAGCCTATAGTGCAGCATATCTAGATGATATTGCTGTCTTTAGCTCCACCTGGGAGGATCAGCTGGTCCACCTCAGAAATGTTTTGCAGGCCCTGCAGAAAGCAGGCCTAACTATCAAGGCCACAAAGTGCCAGATAGGGCAGAGTCAGATTGTGTACCTGGGCCACCTTGTGGGTGGAGGCCAGGTTCAACCATTGCAGAGCAAGATCCAGACCATCATGGACTGGACTGCTCCAACTACCCAGACTCAGGTGAGAGCCTTTTTAGGCCTGACTGGGTACTATAGGAGATTTGTCAAGGGGTATGGATCAATAGTGACACCCCTGAATGACTTAACTTCCAAGAAAATGCCCAAAAAGGTTCAATGGACAGTTAGCTGTCAAAAGGCATTTGATGACCTGAAGCAGGCCATGTGCACTGCTCCCATTCTACAGAGTCCTGATTACTCCAAGAAGTTCATTGTCCAAACAGATGCATCTGAATTGGGGGTAGGGGCTGTACTGTCACAATTGAATGAAGAAGGTCAGGATCAGCCAGTAGCTTTCATTAGCAGAAGGCTGGCCCCTAGAGAAAAACGTTGGTCAGCCATTGAGAGGGAGGCCTTTGCTGTGGTCTGGGCTCTGAAGAAGTTGAGGCCATACTTGTTTGGTACTCACTTCCTTGTTCAAACAGACCATAAGCCCCTCTTATGGCTAAAACAAATGAAGGGTGAAAACCCCAAACTGCTTAGATGGTCCATTTCCCTACAGGGGATGGACTTTACAGTGGAACATAGACCTGGGAGTAACCATGCCAATGCAGATGGACTCTCTAGGTACTTCCACTTAGAACATGAAGACTCAACTGGACAAGGTTAGTTTAATGTCCCTACGTTTGGGGGGGTTATGTAGGAGAGTAGGATCTGCTTCACCTGGGTACCCCCACTTTTTGCTGATGCTTCACTGTTTTTCGACTTTAGTCTGGCTGGGGCCCTGCTAATCAGAACCCCAGCCTAGCAGCTTCCTCTCTAAAATGGTTTCCAAGTACCTTAGGTACCTCTCTGATTGGAATCTGGAGTGCCCTTATAAGTCCCTTGTATATGGCATACTATGTACCCAGGGCATAGGCACCCCAGAGGCCTGCCAGGGACTGAAGCATGTATTATGCCACCCCTGGAAGGCCAGCCAAAATGACACCACAGGTCTGCTACTGCAGCCTGGGTAAGGTGGTGAATGCACCCCTTACTGTGATATAGGATACCTATGTCACTACATATATACACACATATAGACCTATAAGTCACTCCTATGGCAGGCCTTATCAATCCTGAAGGCAGAGGGCTTGGTTCTTATGTGAGAGGGTGCCCCTGCATGAGCAGAGCCCCTCTGCAGCATTCGGAGTCCCTCCTCTAATGATGTTTGTGGTACAGCTGGACCATATACTCTTAAGTGCATTATATCCTCGTGGTAGAATGCTAACTTTGGACTGGCTGCACCAAAACATGTCGTGTTTGGTGTCAAACATCTTGGAATACTACCCCCCCCGCCAGTTCTGGCGGTGGGGGTAGCATTCCACCCTTCTAGAGGGAGAGACATGTACACACCGGCCTACCCGGTAACTTCTTTACAGAGCCCTGGCATCACAAAATGGATGCCACTGCCACAGACACGGGTCTGGCCTCCTGCTGCTGACTGAAACTCCAGCAGGGGAGGCCTGGACAATAGGTTTCCTGTCCAAGGGAGGTGTAACCACCTCCCCAGACAGGATAATGTGTATTGGGGCTGGGCGGGAGCACTCTCTGGTGCTTTGAAGTCCTGCACTGGGGGCACATTTGGTGTCCCTGTGCATACCCCAGTTCAAACCGGTTCAGGGGGCTTCCAGCCCCTGCTCTGGCGCGAAACTGGACAAAGGGAAATGGGTGTAACCACCCCTCTTCCCTGACCCTCCCATCGGTGGGTCCCCAGAGTATGTCCAACCCCCTAACTTGGTATAAGTATGGGACCCCAGTCCTTAGGACTTTAGATTAACCTGGACGAAACTCTGACACTGAATCCTGGACCTTCGACGCTCTACTTGAAGACTAGAGGACTGAAAAATCTCCCTTGGGGTCAAGGAGTGACTCCCCTGCTTGGCAGGCACCTAAGAAGCAATTGTCCGGTCTGCATCACTGAAGCTCCCGCCAGATGCTGAAGTCTTTGCAACACCAGAGGTAGATTTCCAGACTTTCACGAGGCTGCCCTGAGTCCCCAGCGAAGCTGAGGCCCGTAGCTGTCGTGGGTAATGTGGAACCGTGACCCCTGGACACCGAGGACTTTTGCAAGTGCATCCTCTTTCTGGTCTCCCACAAAGTTGTGCTTTGGGCTCCGAGTAGCCCCCGCCTCCAGCACCCACTGCACTGAAGATCACTGGCCTCCACTCCACGAGTGTCCTGTGAGCCAGCTCCAAGTGCGTCCACTCAAGGCTCCTTCGCGGTTGCTAGTCCGTTGGCTAGTGGGCCCTCCCGAAGGCAACCCTTCTTCTGTTTGGGCTTTCCTGGTTGCTCCAGATGTGCCCTGACTTACCGTCACTGGGTGAGTCCCTCAGACCTTGCTGGTCTGCATCCACGTCCTTTCTTTATTTCCACGTGACTTGCCGTTGCCAAGGCTTGTTGGGTCAAATCCGGTCGCCGACACCTCAGCAATCGACAAACGTCGTGGGACAGCTCGAATCCAGCTTCTGGTCATCATCGACGCCTCCTGAACCTCGTGGCTGAAGAGTCAAGATGAGTGTCAACCTACCTGAAGCACCCGACATCGGTGGGCATCTGCTCATCGCCTTCCTGGTCACTGGCTAGTGACCCAGACTCTGTCCCCTCTGCTTTCAGGTTCTTCAGATCTTCGATCCACTCTTGGATCCACCCGGACACTTTCGACTTGGTCGCCAGCAGCCTGCTGCAGCAGATCGCCATTGAAAACGACGACGAAACCCGACGACAAAAGACACCTATGCACCCGGCTTCCCTGGGTGAGGTAACTCGAGTACTCCGGTGCTCCCGTGGGTATTGACCCTAGAACTACCTAGTTCTAAAGGGATTTGCTCCAAGTCCTCCTCTAAGTGTCCTTTCCTTTTAAAATTCCAACCGCGACTTTCCCCATAGAAGTTAACGGTGACTCGCGGCTGTGTTCTCACACTGCACGCGTCCCCCGTGGGTCCCCTGTGTCACTACCTTGGGTGGTTCCTTGTGGTCCAAGCACTTTTACAGGCTCTAGGCCTTGTGTCTAGCTCAGTCGTGGTTCTTATACCACTATTTTAGTATATGGTTTGGTATGCCCCTAGGGCTCAAACGTGTATTTGTGCTATTACTGTTGATATTTGACTTGTAAAGTATGTAGTTCAAACTCTAGCCTCATAAAGAGACTAGAGGGGTGTGTTTAAGACTAAATACATATATTTTATATATATACCTGGTGTGGTCCTCTTTCATTTGGTCACTCAAGAGATTATAGACTGGTAAAACAAGCTGCTTTACATTCCTTCAAGACTTAGCCTGAAGGCTGCTCTCCATAGCTACCACTAGGATAGCTTTCAATAAAGGTTGTCTTTAACCTATCTCCAATAAGGGGTTGTTTGGACTGGTGCAAGGTGCCCACTATAATTAGTGGACAGCATATACCAGGCCAACTTCTCACATACGGTGGTATAAAGTGCCAATTCGTTTTGATCATGGTTAATCTCTCCGCATTTTGGGGCAAAAGACTGGTCCTTCTCACTGTAACAACAGCACCAGCAGCACTGAAAACACGCTCAGTGGAGACACTGATACCAGGGAAGTCAGATAGTTTATTGCCAGACTGCTGAGCACTGGCCATTGGTGCCTCTTCCCATACCAATACACCAATGGGTTTTGATCAAGGTAGATCTCTGTTGTGTCGTTCAGATAGGCCTGGACCATTTGCTCAATGTTCATTGCTGGTGCTCCACTTTGCTCAACCTCTTTTGCCTTCCCCTCTGCACTGGACTTAAGCCCTGCCAATAGAAACCACTTAGTTGCAGATTTGGTGGCTGATGCCCCTGGTCTTGGTGTTGTTGATGGTGTTCTTGTCATTGGTTTTGGCTGCTGTGAGCCAACAGCACTGCCCTCAAGCTCTGAACTTGAAGGCTGCTACACAGGACTTGTGCCCTGGACCAGTGGGCCTCTAAATCCCTGCTGTTCTTTTTCTAGCTCACTGCCTTGCTCAGCTATCCATGATTTTGTATTTTCTAACTTCCCTGTCTGAAAAAGGAATGAAAGAGTACAGTAATGGTTTGAACCGTGGATTAAGAACTGTGGCACAGATGTAATGTTTGGAGGACACAATGTCTCTTTGCACACTTGTATTAGCAGACAAGTGATGGATTAAGCTCTCCACCAAGTCATATGCATCCTTTTTTTCACACCTGCGTACATTGCCGACACCTCCTTTAGCTGTTCCTGTAGCATGTGCAACAGTGGCATAGCTTGGTCCATGGTTCTGTCCTCTTTGCTGACTTCCAGTGTGAACACCTCAAAAGGAAGGAGCATCTCTGTCAGGCATTTGACTAGGCCCCATTGGTCCACCTCAATGATCATGCCTTTTACAGTTGCATCTCCTCTTTGCATGACATATTCATTGATAGGTCTGTACTGCTCAAACAGGCATTCAAGCATGTTAAAAGTTGGCACCTCCTGTATGAGTGCCTTAAAGGGCATTCTATTATCATGCTGAATGACCCTCAGCAGTTTCCGGGCTTTAAATGAATGGCTGAAACGAGTGCAGATTCTTCTGAAATAACCACCATTGGCCATGGCCTTAACTATATTACTGCCATTGTCCGTGGCAACAAATCCAATCTTATGCCCTCTTGGACGCAGCCATTCAAAGACCTTGTTCTTATTGTCTTCCAAAATGTTTGCAGCTGTATGGGATTTCTCCATTGAGAACATCGCCACTGTCGCATACGTCCGAGCAGCATTAACAATCTCAGCAGTGTCAACACCTGCATATACTTTTTCTCTAGCCCCCACAAAAGAGATCTAGTGTGCAGTGATACACATGAAATCCATCGATTGGCAACTGGTCCACATGTCTGTTGTCAGGTGGGTACTGTGGACAGCACTCTGCTGCAAAGCTTGTCCAAGCAATTCAAGCACATTGTGATGTAGCACTGGAACAGCAACTCTGGCAAAATGGGACCGGCTGGAAACCTTCTATTTCGGGCAGATGGCTGCCACAAATTCAAGAAAACCCTCCCATTCACCAAAAGAAAAAGGAAGGAGGTCCAGCGCTAACATTTTAGCTAGCTTCACGTTATACAAACATGCCATTGGGTGGTTGCATTCATACTGCTCCTCTGGCCTAAACATGGCAGGAATAGTAGCCTAATTTAGTTTTTTTCCTGATGCCACTAATGCATGTGACTTATTGAGAGCAGGCGGTGGTAGGCTCAATGTGCTTTTCAGCGGGGCAGTCACTGTCCTCTGTTGACTTGGTGGCGCGACCTGAGTCTTGTGCCATTGCGATGTTGCTGATATGGGCAATACTACTGCACTGCTGGGGAGAGGACTGCTTTGCATAATGAAGATGTCTTCCTCTTCTTCACCTTCTACTGTGATCGGATTCAGATTCCCTGCTCTGCCGGTTTTACCCCCTTCACCAACAACACTTGCAATTTTTTGGCCTCTAAAGTGTGCCTCCCAATGAGTCATATAGTGCTTTCTCAAATGGGTTGTTTGGTCCCGGTACCATAGATTGTTCCAAGATTACCCGACTAACACTTGCTCCGCAAAGGGAGCATATGGCAATGTTCGCCTCCTTCTGGCTAACCAAAAATAAATCCAAAACTGGGGAGCTCAACTTTCTGACGCTGGGGCCACTGGCAATGTCGGATGAACTGGCGGTAGGTGGGCGTTTTGATGTCTGACTCTCTGCAGTACCTACTTTTAATGATGTTCTTGTGGATGTAGGTCACTGCCGGGACTTTGCAAATATGGCAGCTGGTGGTGGTTGGCTCTGTGGTGCCACTGCCACACCCCCCGGGAAGTTGGGATGGGGTAACGTTTGGTCTCCACTGGGGCTGGGCTAACATCCATGATGACTGGCTCGTTGTCATCCGCCTCTTCTACATCTGCCTTCATAACTCTAAGGCTTTCTGGAACCTTCCTTTTCCCTAGCCTCATCTGAGTCATCTACTGGCATGTCTCACTCTCAGACTGAGGCCGGATCCAAGTTGCGTCTAGATCATCAGAAGGGGGTCTTGAAGAAGAAAATGATGCACCACTAACCCTCCTTTTTATAGATGGAGATCTGGAATACAATGCATCTTCTGGAGCAGATTGTTCTACTTCCTCAGCATGAAGCTCAATCACTTGAACTGCTCCTACCTCTGGAGGAACTACTATTGGCAGTTGTGGCTGTTGTTCTTATTGTTGTCCACTTCTCTGGGTTTCCTGCAATGATTGGGTACTACTTTGCAATAGACATAAGTCAGTGTCAACATCACTGCTCGTTGGCGTTGCCGTGATTAGACTGACTGCCTCTGTAACAGACATGGGCTTTGGCCTAGATTGGGGTGGGTCCACTGATTTGTGGGTGGTGCTCCCAGTTTTCTCCCCAGAGGCCGGTGCGGCAGGCACAGTTTTTTGTTTTCCAGAAAACATCTGGGGTGACATACCATGGTGGTGGTGGTGGTAAGCTCCTTCTTCTCACTGGCTACTTTCTTGGTAGTGGTTTTAGAACCTTTTTAGTGCCATATTGAAGCTGTCAGTTAGCAGTGGCACTTAGCTTCACAATTTGAAAAGATATCTGATGTGTGGGTCACTAACGCGTCACACCGTGCACAGGCCTTCTTTCTGGCTGTAGTGTGGGTGATGTGTTGTTCTCTTGACTCTTGTTGTCTTCTTGTCATGCACCTAAAAGAAAAGAAGCAAGAAGGATATCAGTGAAACGTGGCATTGTTGCAGTTCAATTAGTAGCACAAACAAAAAAATGTCATTTAGTGTGGTCGCTGCTGTTACTCCCTTAACTAACAATACAGTGTAAATAATAAATATATCTACTCATTCGTAAAACAGAAAACCACACCAACATTCTTAACCAACATATACTTTCATGGTGACTGACCACTCAGGAAGAATAAGAGAGCAAAAACAACAACATACAGATGAAACTGTTTGCTTTATGTGCGGCATGTGGCGTCACGTCACTCACGGTGTGTGATGTGTCACAGCACTGAGGGAGGTGCACCTGACAAATGACAATGAAAGGGCTAATCCCTAGACAATGAATGCTCTTGTGCACCTATAGCAGACATGGGGCTGATTTGATTGATGCAAGATATAGTGGGAAATGGGATTAACAAAAAAAAATGTTTTTTAAAATGATACAAAAGAAATACAAAAATTCAAAAAATAATTTACCAATTAGTAATTACTTAAAAAATGGGAAAATTTAATTAATTATACATAAGTGAATTTATCCTCAAAGATATAATAATAAGTTATTATTAAACTGCTATCTCATTGCTCAACCATCCATGCAGCCTATGGCAAAAAGGGCTGAATTTGGTTGGATGCACAAAATGGCTGCCAACCAGTGCCACATTGTCATCAACAACACTGAACAGGAAGGCATTTGTAGGTGACAAGGAGAAGACATGCAGGCATATAGGGAAAGCACACTGGCTGGATCCAAAAAATGGCTGCCACCCACATGGTCACAAGAAGAAGCAGGAGTCCTAGAACAAGGAACGCATGCAGGCCTATAGAAAATGCACACTGACTGCCTAGTGCCTACACAAAATGGTCACCAGCCACATGGTCACAACAAGAAGCTGAAGTTCTAGAACAAAGAACACACACACAGGCCTATGGCAAAAGCACACTGGCTGCCTTCACAAAATGGCCACCAGTCCCATGGTCACTACAAGAAGCAGGAGGTCTAGAACAAAGAACGAATGCAGGCCTATGGAAAAAGCACACTGGCTGCCTATACAAAATGGCCGCCAGCCACATGGTCACAACAAGAAGCTGGAGGCCTGGAACAAATAACGCATGCAGGCCTATGGCAAAAGCACAATGGCTATATATACAAAATGGCCACCAGTCACATAGTCACTCACAAGTCACAAGAGAAAGGAGGCCTGTAAAACAAACAGCACATGCAGGCCTCGGGACAGTCCTCTGACTACACAAAATGGCCCCTGGCCAGTGCCCACATGGCATCTGGAACAAAGGCATATGTTGACTTATGGCAAAAACACACATACACACACACTGGCCAGACAAAGGAGGCATGGTAAAACAGAGAAAACATCATTCATTCAGCAATGCCAAAATCTAAAATTATTGGGCTACAAAAAAATGTTTACAACAAAACACATCCTTCAAAGGCATTACCCCACTTAGTCCTATACACTGTTTGCATGAAAAAAACATGATACCACAAAAAAGCACATTTTGTATTTCAGTTCAACTCCATCCATGGCCTAAATGCTGTAAACACCACAGAAACTGTTTCATGCACCCATTACTAGGACTGGACCTGCTCGCTGGAAGGCCAATTGGCAGACTAGGTCACATAGTGAATTCAATCCATATTTCAAATGTATTAAAAAATGCAGAAAATGTAGTAAACTGTAAAACATTTTTCCTTTACAAAAGAAGAAAAATTAAATGCAAAGAAATCACTAGGCCCCTACTGAAACAACAGGAAACCCACCACAATAAAATTTAAAAATTCATTAACAGTACAAATAAATCCAGGTGCATGGCTCCAATCAAACAAACAACACCAGTTTTTCAACTTACTTGTGAAATCTCAAATTCAAAGTCTTTAAATCTGCAGCAGACACAAAGAGTGATCCTTCCAGCTCCAAATCCAAATGAAAAGTGTCCAGATATGGACAAAGCACTGGGAGGAGCCTGCTGGACAGGAACAGGAAGTTGGAGACTCTGGGGCACTTCCTTCCAGTTGAAAAAAATGTAAATAAAGACTCCTTGCACAAAAAAAACACTGCCAAATGTCAATACAAGGAGGTTCTTAACTCCAAATCGTCAGTTCAGGAAGATTTTGATGCTGCTCGAGGAGAGAATCTTCCCCAGATTGCAGCCGCGGTAGATCCCGGGCATTCGAGATCGCGTACAGCAGAAAACGTCCACCGGAAGTATCTGGCGCGCCCGAATGACGTGTTGGCGACTGCAAAATCTCTCAGGAGCATGCGGTAGGCTAGCAAATATCGTGGCGCCCGCGAACTGCCCTAAAAATCTCGTGGACAAGCACACGGCAAGTCGCTCCCCCATGCGTGAAATGACGTTTCGAGCATGCAGAACAAAAAAAAACCTCTGCTCCGTTGCGAAGTGCGGAGTTTAACGGTAACTCCCCGTTCTCCGCGGAGCTCCCAAATTCCAGTGCACTCTTAAGAATGTCATGTGACTATTCCCAGAGGCCCATATCCAACTTGTACAGTGTTAGCCATAGCGAAGAAGTCCTCATGGGGGAATAGCGCTTCCTGTGCAATCATATACTTTTCTTTTTTCTCTCCAAGTAAGATATTTTTTTTCCATTGGAAAACCCTTCCCCTCCACCCAGGAAAAGGAGTTAACTTCACTTATTGACTGCAATCAATCTCTGACCATTTTCAGACCACAGTATGTAGATGTTTGTGTGAATTCTCAAAGTTTTAAGCAAAACCACACCTTGGCTCACCCACTTCCCCACCTCTTGAGTGGGATTTATGAATCCAGATTTCTCTGCGCTAGACACCCACCAGTAATCCATTAGTGGATTCGTGATTGCTAAAATAAAGGTGAATTTGGAGCTAAACGTAAGTTTATGTCCGAATGTAACTTTGTGAATTGACCATTGGACCACTTCAGTGCACCACAAGTCATTGTATGAAAACCAGATGTCCTTCCTTCAATCAGTAGTAGTAGTTATACTTCAACTGAATGATCTTCTCAAAGTGAGCATGCAGAATTCTTTATGTTCACCCTCTATTGCATTTAATTTCCACTTTTCAAATTATACCAGCAGTTGAGTAATGCAAGATGATATGTCTAAGGACAGGGATATGGCTCAGAAAATGCTTTCTTTGTGAAATGACCTGGGCTGCTCATCCTCATTCTCCTCAATCAGCAATCCTCAGTCTCAAGCCTTCTGATATGCTTGTCAACATTGCAAAGTGAAGGTTACTCCAGGAGCTAGCAAATATAATGATCTAGCTAGGATCTGATGTCAGATAAGTAACATTCTGTATTATTGACTCTAGATCCACGATAATAGAATGTCCCCAATGGATCAATGTGAAAACAAAAAAAATCCAAAATAAAGAAAATCATGATGAGTATAATCAATATCACCAAGTTTCCATTTTTCATTGGTTAGTCATATGCCATATTAAATAATAACCATTACCATAAATTGTGTAATTTGCATTGAATTAATCATAAGGAAAATCCACCATAAAGGATTCCATAACATTAAAAATATGACTTCATCTCTAAACCTAACTTACCCTTATCCCTTCTATTACCATAACCCTAGCCATATCCTTATCTATGACTTATCTATATTTAGCCGTATGCCTTACCAGTACCCCTTTCCTTTACCTTAATACTTTCCCTAATCCTAACTGTATTCTTAATGTTAACACCTACCCAAAACCAATCTTTTGATTTTGTCAACTCCACATTTATCTGTAGCCCTACATTTAACTCTTCTCCTAGCAGTATTTTCAACAGTAACCATTTTTATCAATGTTATATTGCTTTATAAATTAAAAAAATGTTTATTTACTTAAAACATTTTTTTACTCAATTATTGTCTTGCTTTATTAGGGAATTCATTTATACTGTATTATTAGTTACTGTATTTCTATGTTATGGTTTCTTTATTTTTACCAAATGCTGTCTCCTTAAAGAGGATGACTTATCTTACCACTTATATAGAGCCACCTTTGATAGACATTAGCAAATAAATCTCAGTAGCCAGCTATGCTATTCAGCCAGGCAATTAAGGTAGCCCTTTAGCATTTTACAGAGTAGGTGAATCACTATAAATTGGCAGTTCACATATCACATCAAACCTGAAGTGTCCACATCATTTCATTGCAGGGGAACCACAGGGTTTCAGTTGGTGGAGCCTCAGCTCGCTCAACCAAGGGGAAATACATGCCAGGCCCATCCACCTCTAAGCTGTAAGGTCACAGTCACATTCACCGCACACTATTTAGGACTGGGTGCTGTAATACAAGCAAACTCTCAAAGTTCTAATGGCCCTGACACCCTGGGAATTTACTTCCATGGTGTGTAGGTAATTTTTTATGTTTTCCTATTCGGTACCAACAAGGAAACTCGGGCGGTCGAAAACTGAAAAAAATTACATCAGACTGTCCGCTCTAAATAAGGTGGCTGGTCTGATGCACCAACACCAATGGCCACAACTTCATCAGGATGTGGGTGTAAAGTTTCTACCAGCAGAGGCTGCTGGGTCTAATGGTTTTCCTGACTCAAAATAGAGCGGGCAGACCATCAGTTTGGTAGACAATGTACATTGCTGTATTTATGGCAGGGGACCTTGTCCGCTAAACTCAAAATCAGACCCTTGTACTTTATTATGTAGGCAAAAGCTGAATGTTGTGTCTCATGAAGTTCTCTCAAAGTTGGATAGCCCCTGGACGAGGTCCTGCTGAAGCTGTAAATTTTTTCAAAAAAATTTGCTTTGGAAGATTAAAATTTCCCACTACTGAATTGCTCTCATCAGGTGGATACTTTGCGCGCCTTTACTGGACAATACTGGACAATATTTCTAACTTCGTACTTATAGACTGATTTTGCGGCCAGGATGCAGAATCCCCTGTTGATCAAACTGATTGCCTGCCCAGTCGATTTTGAGTAGGGTGGGCTGTCATGTTTTTCACGATGGTGCTCCCACTCGCTCGTTTAAGAGAAATACTACACTGATTGTCCAATGGAATTGGGGCCTTCAATGTAGGTGCATCAGACCATCCACCATATGTAGTGAGGAATGTGTAATGTACTTTTGTTCAGTTTGGGGCCTCCAGGGAACGTCTGGGGTCCCGAATTCAAAAGAATTAAAAATGATTGCCACTCCCTGGGAGAAAGCTCCCAGAATGTCAGGGTAATTTCATTTTTGTTTTTCAAAAACAAACTTACTCTTTGGGAATTTGTTTTCGAAAAGCACAAACGTTTTCTAAGTGGCACTCAGGTAACTTCCAGTGCCTTCACATGATCTGCCATATTAGTGGATTCTCTGAAGGCCTAGAGATGTTTGTAGCACTGGTGGAGATCTCAAAATATATACATAGCAGGACCTCAGGGTCATAACGTAGGGTGCAGGCTTTAGTCCAGCAGAGGCAACAGCATGGTCTAGACCAGGACCAGTTGGTACTGGTCTGCTGGCCAGTCAAAAAAAATGCCTCTTGCATCTTTTGATGTCTGTTGACATTAAGGAGATCAGCCAACTAACCCTTGGAGTTCACTTCTGTGTTTAACTGGGAGCATGTCTCCACACAGGTCACAGACAGCAGGTCCAGTACTCTTTTGTTCTTCCACAGGTAGAAATTCTTTTTGAAGAGCAGGGTAAAGTGCCACAATTTGCTTGCCATTGGGTGGGGTGACACCTGGACACTCCCTAATCAATGTGAAAGAATTTACCAGGGCCAATCACTCCATATTTTGCATTTTCCTTGTAGTACTTAAACATTCCACTTTATACAATTTTCAGTGTAATCCAACATGGCAGAGCCCTTTTGCCCCTGGCGAACACTGGTGGTCTATCCAGGTTGTGCTTAGGATAATGAGCAATTCTCTCCCAGTTGACAACACCAAATTGGTTGACAACACCAAACACCAAAGATCCCTCCCACTGATATACTCTAGCTAAGATGTTTAGTGTACCGTTGGTTCAAAATGCCCCTCTTCCCCAGGTTTCATTTCATACTTAACTATGAATGGTTAAGGTTTACCTTGGTCTTTTTCAAGATGATGGAGTTTTTGAGCCCTCCCAAACTGCCCTTCTTGAGAGATGATGAGTCATAGACTTCATATCCAATTTTTCCAGCCAAAAGGCTCAAGCCAGGTTTCTGATGTGGGAGCAGTTTTCGTACCTCATCAAGGGGAAGCACTGACAAGGGCGCAGCTGCAGTTATGCTAATGCAAATCAGCCTACTGGAACTTCAGACAGGAAAAATATAACTTTCTGAAAGTCACTGTTATCAAACTTCTAGCTATAGAGTTGTAATAAATCTAAAAACCGTAACTTATTCAGAAGAAAAGTTACAACAGAAGCATTTTAAATGTACTTTTGTTTTTCTTATAGAAACAATTACAGCCTAAGATAGTGAAAATATATTTTAGGGGCTAGTCACTGTAGGAGCATGCTGACAGTGACTATCCTACTTTATATTCTTACCTGTCCCACTTTTAAAACATAGGCATCTTACATTGTGGACTAGGAGGCATATTTAAGAGTGATTTACTTAATATTTAAAGTAGGGTACTTCCCATCAAAAATAGTTATTTTGACAGGTTGCCTTCAGGTTTAAAAGCTGCAGTAGTTAGGCTACACATATCAGCCTGAAGTCATGGTTTCCTTATAAGGCCTAGTGTGTGGCACAATGAGTGATACAGTCCACAAGTGATATTTAACCTTCCATGCTGGAAATACCACATTTTATGGTTCAGAAGACATATAGTAGGGACTTGTCAGCAGTGCCAAAATAAGCAATTAAAAAGCTAGTATGACCAGCCAATGGGGATGACCAAGCAAAAATATACATTTTCTAATAGCGACCATCACTAGGTTTCCCTGCAAGGGAGTAAGATGCAAGGCATGGTGTAAGACCTATTTTGCACTGAAAGTTGACCATTGAGTCCCGTTCAAACCCCTTTGCACCACCCTCTTGTGTAAAGCCATATTTACTAAAATATTGTGATCTGGCTTTGCCACACATCCTAACACGAAAGAAATGCTGCACAAAAAAGTGGTCAAGCAGTATATCACCTGAAATACTGTTGTGTAGTTCCTATAAATCTATATAGGATCTGCGCGTTTAGAAAACATAAACTAAAGGATTGGTGTCCAGACCGATTCCAGACACCCCAAAGGATATGTTAGTCTGTAGACCAGCTATCTCACAGTGACACTATAAGCCCCACAATCTTACGGGGGCGTGGCCTGCAGGGGCAGCATGGCGGACGCGTTTTGATCAAGCTCCACCATCTATCCCCTTAATTCAGCATATTTCTCCGCTATAATCGGATTTTACTGTCACGGCCCCAAGACCGAAGATCCGGCGAAACACCGGGTGCCTGCGGAAGCGCTGATCGCGCTGTGAAAATGCTTGTGGGTGCGCCGAAGCCGAGTGATGTACAGAGGCCGGAAGGACACGGTCCGAGTTGGGCCTCTGGAGATTGTAGTGGCAGGATTGCTGCAGGCGCTGCACTGCCGGTTACAGGTGCAAAAGAAACAGTTGATGGACGGAATGCTGGACAATGCAAACATTCTTTTGCACACCACACCACCCCAGTTTGGACCCACCCATATGCAAATCAGTCTTGACCCTGTTCCTTGTGGGAACAGTCCAGCCCGAACTGCCAAGCCAGGTCCTCCCTGGACCGGAAACAAGCATCCTGGGACCGGTCCAAACTGGAATGGCATGGTGAGCAAAAAACGATGGATTTAGGCCCAGATTCTTGTACTGGGGTGAATGTATGACATTGTTCTGCATTCTGTCCATCATTGTTCTTTTGCATTTGTTACCGGTGAGGAGCACGTCGGAGGCCGAGATCAACACTCCCGGAAGACAGGAGAGGTAGGCGGTGCTGCCTACGAGGAATTCAGTCACAGCCCAGGCGGTTGGGAAACATCGGACTGGCCCGGTCCCATGGTAAAGAAAATGGCTGCAAAGACGGTGATGAGACAGCGGGCGGAGGACGTGTGCGGAGGTTGGTGATTGGCCATGCAATATTTTTGCCAGTTGCAGGGGAGAAGGCCGGTGGCCAGAGACAGATTTAGGAGGAGCGGACAGGGCTTGGGTGTGACCTTCTATGGAGATTGGACAGCAGGTTTGGCTGCAGTGCAGAGCGTGGTGGGGGCAGAGACAGATCTACCTGACCACCGACCGGAGAATAAAAGGCGCTGAGCACAACAGCACTTGGTCGAAGCGAGGGCGGGGGTCGGCGGCTGCTGGATACGGCCCCTGTGAGTGGAGGAGTCTTCTGTTGGCCTACCTTAATGGAACAGGAGTGGGCCACAAAAACGTAAACTGTGTGGTGGCCCCGATGCACGGGGGCTCACTTTTAGCTCGGGCCACGATTAATGCGCCTGACAGAGGCTTGGTTACTGCTCGGACAAGCGGCAGGAGCCGGAGTGGAGACAAGAGGTGGTTGACGGGGCATACTCTGCAAGGGGAGGCGGTGAGTGAAGGCGACTGCCGCCGGTGGCCCCTGGAGGATGTGCGGAGACCTTTGGCCCATGGAGAGGCCTGCGCTCGTTGGATAGACAGAAGGGGTGCACTGGGGAGCAGCGGCTGATGAGTGGCTCGGAGGCACCGAATTGCGGCAAAGGTTCATTGGAGCGGGGGCAGTCTGAAGGTGGCGGACCCAAGCATATAGCCAGTCAGACAGACAGGGAAACTGCATCACAGGTCAAGAGGTGCCTACACTATTGTATTTACAAAACCAGGGCTGTACCTGGTGCCGTTGGAGATTGTGCTCCAGTCCACAGCACTAACGAGGTGGCCCACGTGCCTGGAAATAGCGTGTTGACCTGCCCTGCTCAGTGCACCAAGATTCCAGCAGTGAGTAGGAAGGATCCGTTGATCTGATGGGACGCACCAAAGGAACTGGATCGAGGGCCTCCTCACAGGCTGCTGTCCCAAACGAAGCAGACCAAATCAGCCAGCGGAGATGCCGAAGTCCCCGGATGATTGATTTGACGCTATCCTGAATGCAGTAGAGTGATCTAGAGAGTCGATGGAAGCCAAATTGGATAAAGTTGCTTTAGACCTTACACTGTTGTATGCTGACCACCGGAAACTAAAGTAACGTGTTACTGCTGTGGAGCAAGACGTGGCAGAACTGAAGCATGCCACAGAATTTCAGGAAAAGCAACAAAATGCGCATGAGGTCAGAATAAGATTCCTCGAAGAGCGGGTGGAGGATGCGGAAGGCCGCTCCAGGAGGAATAACATACGGCTGATTGGGCTGCCGGAAGGAGCGGAAGGTCAGGATGCAGGAACCTTCATTGAGCAATGGCTCAGGACCATATTACCATATACCACGTTCTCCCCGTTCTTCACCATTGAAAGAGCACATCGCGTCCCGGGCAGGAAGCCAGCTACCGGCGCCAGAGCACGACCGGTCATCTTTAAACTGCTGCATTTCAAGGATCGAGACGTAATCCTGCGAGAAACTAGGAAACTGGATGAAGTCAAGTTTGAGAACACCAAGGTCTTGTTCTTCTCCGATTACACAATGAAGGTCCAGTAACAACGATGGTCTTTCCTGCCAGTTAAGCAAAGATTTTGTCAATTGAACATTTCTTACTCATTGCTATTTTCGGCACGACTCCGAGTGGTTTTTGATGGGAAGTCTAGATTCTATGACACACCTCAGAACACTTGGGACTGGCTTGAGACTTCGGGTCAGTATTCAGGCTCACGCCCTATGGGCACATCAGCTGAATGGACTGGGGAGGCAAGTGGAGAAAGACCTCGACGGTGACGTCCTAGGAAGTGACTCCTTGGCCTATCGGCGGCACCTGGCCCAGACCAGATTCACCAGGAGTGGCAGGCTATGGTCAGCATCGTGGAACAGTTGGCAGAAACTGCGAAGCTGGACGACAAAGCTGACACTTCACTCCATTCCTCAGAAGATGGAGGCTCATCTGTGGTGGACTTGTTGGACAAGCTTTCGTTACGAATGCCAGATGTCACGCCACAGACTGCAGATGGTATTGTATGACATAGACTGAGATTGGCGCATTCTTCAAGAACTGCCTCATGAACTGGCTTGGGTACTGTGTCTTTATATTGTCATACGGCATGGCGCTGCCTGCCCATTGGGTAGTACACTGGGAACTGCACTATGCCCCTGTGGGTTATTCTCCGCTACACATATCTTCCAATACATAATTAGAAAACACTTGGGGATTTACAATGGCATGCTCTGCCTGGTTACACATCCCTCCATTCCTCCCGTCTATTGGGAACCAGTGGGACACGTGGTTGTGCTGCTGCTTGGCAGGTTTAGGCAACACCCCATGGGTATGCAGGTTGCTCTTATGATGTTTTGCCCTTACCCTGTTGGTCTATCCCTTTTCCTTTTAATTGCAGGAGCTGCTCTGAGCGGTATAAGAGGTGTTGCAGAGCATGTTCAATTCATACTCAAAGGTATATGCGTAGGCCGAGTTACATTTCATGTCTTACATCAAATAATGTCAGGATGGATCACACGATAATCACATGGAATGTGCGGGGTCTCCGAACGCCATCCCATAGGTATGTGGTATACTCATATCTCAAGAGGCACAATGTGCATATAGCGCTCTTACAAGAGACACATTTAAACATGGTGGAAACAGCCAGATTACAGCGTAGCTGGAAGGGTAAAGTATATGCCACGGATTACTCTTTATTTGCACTAGGGGAGCTGATCTGGATTCGCCCAGTTATGCCTTTTGCAATAGATGAGGTCCTTAACGAAAAGGAGGGCAGATATGTGCTTCTGAGGGGCAGGTTAGATCGGCGCCATATCCATATTCTAATAGGAAACGTGTATGCCCCTAATATAGATCAAGGTCAGTTTTTTACCCTTTTGTCCCAAGAGTTGAAGAAATGGTGTGAGGTTCCTTGGTTAATTGGATGGGACTTGAATAGTGTACTGGACACGGGCGTGGATAGATCCTTCCCCCACTTAGAGGTACAACTGCCACGCTCAACTCTATGGTGCTGAACGGATGGTCGGATGGATGGGACCTGATTGATGTCTGGAGACATCGTAACCCCGGTGTGAGGGTGTACTCCTTCTTCTCAGTGCCTCATAATTTGATGTTCGCTTAGACAGGTTTTTCGGCTCTCCATCTTTACTTGCCTACATTGTGGGCTCAGAGTATTGGGGACGTACACACTCTGATCACAATCCACACTATGTCACTCTGGCCTGGGAGGGCAGGATTCCTGGTGTCCCTACGTGGAGGTTACAACCGGCGATGTTCGAAGACTCAGTCTTTCGGGAATCGATAGGGGAAGCTACAGGGGAGTACTTTACACTCAACTCCGGGTCTGCTTTGTCCTCTCTGGTGGAGCGGGCGGCCATGAAAGTCACGCTACGAGGGAGGTGCCTGGGATTGGGCTGTGGATTGCGAAAACAGATAGAGTCGTACTTACTCACAGTAGAAATGGAGCTGATGGCACTAGAATCTCGAGTGATTGCGGATGCTGCGGAAACTACCCCTTTGTTAGAAGCGTGAAGGAAACATGCTGAACTCCTAGAATGTCAGCGCTGTTTAAATTTTGCGGCGCATTCAACGTCTGCACATGCTAAGTTGGATCGATCAGGACCTCTTCTGGCCTGGCTGGTCAAACAAGAACAGTCGGTTGGACCCATTATAGCTCTCTGGTCTCAGGGTGGGGGGCTAAATTTACACAACATGAAATACATGGTGAACTGACCATACATTTCACACAGTTATATATGTCCGCCCTGAGTGTCCCCGAGGTAGCGATACAGGAGTTTCTGGACAGCCTTTCTTTTCCAGTCCTAACGTTGGAGCAGTGGATGGAACTGGACGCCCCACTCACGCTAGAAGAGATCAGGGGTACAATGCGGGCTTTGCCATCTGGCAAGGTGCCGGGACCTGATGGTTTCCCCCACGAATTTTATAAAATGTACGCTGATTTTTTAAGCCCGCAACTACTTAAGGTATATATGGAAGCAGTGGTCGGCCTTTACCGCCCGACCTCCATGACAGAAGCCACCTTGATCATGCTTCCCAAGCCAGGCAGAGATCCTACGCACACAAGTGCTTACCGGCCCCTGGCATTACTGAACGGAGACTATAAAATCCTAGCAGGTGTTCTGGCGGGCAGACTGGCACCCGTCATCCCGCATTTGGTCTACCAGGACCAGAACGGATTGGTACCAGCTCGAAACACATCGCTTAATATTCGCAGGCTGTTCCGGGTGATGCGTTGTGCTGCACTGAATTGGCCAACTGCTGGCTGTGTTGTATTGGACTTAGAGAACGCGTTTGATACGTTTGAGTGGCCATACATGTTTGAAGTATTTCGTCGCTTTGGTTTTGGGCCGTATATGGTGAGCTTAATTAAACTATTATACAAAGCACCTGCAGTTCGGGTCCGTCTGGGAGCTCTGTTATCCATGCCCATATTGATATAAAGGTGAAATAGGCAGGGGTGCCCCCTTTCCCCATTGATCTTTTCCTTGGCTATAGAGCCACTGGCAATAGCGCTGCAGCAAACAGCAATAGCCTGGGGGATACACCTCTGGGATGATCTACACGCGGTCTCGCTGTTTGCGGATGTTATTCTGCTCTATGTTAAAGATCTACAGGCAATTCCGCGGATCATCCTGGACACGCTAAAACTATTTGCTTCACTATCTGGACTGGGTGTGCACTGGGGTAAGTCTTGTCTATTCCCTTTTACCCCTGGGACAGATGCTCCTCATTTAGGGGTGGATGGAACGTTGGTGACATGCCAACAGGTGGCGTTTTGATATTTGGGTATACGTATTTACTACAACGATCGGGATCTCCTGGACAGCAATATAACTAGAGCAGTCACAGCTTTAAAATCCCAAATTGAATTTTGGAAAACACTTAATCTTTCAGTTATAGGCAGGGTGGAATTGATAAAAATGGTAATGCTGCCACGCCTACTTTATTACTTTGCTAACCTTCCGATCTACCTACCAGCGTCCTTCTTCCGATCACTGGAGGGTATTATATGGGACTTTGTCTGAAACAACACGCGGTGCAGGGTAGCATTAGCAAAGTTATATTTACCACGGTCACAAGGTGGGCTGGCTCTACCCAACATGGAGAATTACTATCTGGCGTCCCAGATAATCTGGGTGGCAAAATGGATGGAGGAACTACATCTGGCAGATCACGAGCCCCTGTATTCCCGGGATAGGATTCCCTTTCTTTTCCATCCCTGCAATAAATCACATGAGTTGCTTCCTCTTCTGGTGCAGATAGCTCAGAAATGCTTTCGCAGGGCATTGCGCCTTACTAGGCATGTTATGCCATATGCGGCAGTTATTCCATTATTAGGCATTCCGAAAGCGAGAGGTCATGTCAGGGTGACGGACCTTACAGATTGGCAGGGGGTAGATATATCCACATTGGGGGATCTGTATATGGAGGGCGTGCTGCGTCCATTTCTCTCTCTAACTGAGGATGACGGTGTCCCTCCAGGGCAATTCTTGAACCATGCCTCCTGGCTGGCCATGTGAAGGCGATATTGGGGAAACATCTCGCAGGAACCCCCAACACATCTCCTAATGCAGTACGTACATGTGATGGGTACGGGCGACATCTCGTACAGTGGTTCACAGAATCGATTCAGGAACACACCATATAGGATTTAACACCATTGCGAAATAAATGGGAAACAGACATCGCGCGATCATACACAGCTACAGAATGGTCCAGCCCCAGACAGATCCCTAGAAATGCGCGCTTCAGTCTGATTCAATTTTATGTTGTGCATAGAGCGTACCTATCCCCGGATAAGATCAACAGATATTTTGATAGGGTAGATGCATGTTGCCCACGATGCAAACTGATAGATGCTGATCTATTACATATGCTCTGGTCCTGCCCAAAATTGCAAGCGTATTGGGGTGAGGTGACCTGAGTTCTGGATACCAGCGCGGATAGGGAGTTGCTGCAGACATGGGAAGCGTGTATAACGGGGATATTCCCTAGAAGTAAAAAGCATAAAGCCACTTCTAGATTTTTAGATCTGGGTTTGGCCGTGGCTAAAAGGCTTATCACACGCCGATGGAAGGCAGAAGATCCCCCACCACTGAAAGCATGGTTCTACTTTATGATAAATTGGGCAAAGGCTAAAGCAGTCTCATTAGTAAAGGAGGACACGTTAGGACTTCGTAAATACCCCATTTCAATGGCATGGAACACAATGTTGTGCACACTTCAAGGGTTGTTAACCTCGGACGATCCGCCAGACATTCTTAACACAGACTAAAGATATTCAATACAAGTGTCGTAATGTGTCTCAAAATGGGATCTGGAATGTGTAGTATGTTTCATATACCTCAAGCCACCTTGTATTAATATTATGATGATAAAATATGCATATGTGCAAATGTATAATTGGTAGTCTTACAATGGGCAAGGACCGCTTCCCCCCCCACCCAGATAGGGTTCCTGCTTTCTCTCCTTGCCCCTCCATTTGGTTGTTTTATTGTTTCAATGTTATCTATATGGTCGTTTGATCAATAAGTTGGTCGAAGTGACAATTTTCGAGAGGAGCCATATGAGTTGTATATATGAAGCTAATATGTACACGTACTGTACGTTTGCTCTGTGTTTCAATAAGGAAATGTAGCTACATTGGAATGATTCTATTCACATGTTAGACCAGGGGTGAGATAATTTACCACCAATTATGGTTGGAGACGTAGTATGTGGAGGACAGCAGTGCCACCCCCACGAGGAGCAATGCCCGATGATGAAGCATGACACTCGCAAGGGTGTGTGAGGGCACTATATCCAAAAAGGAGGGATCCCCCCCCATTATTTGAAATAACCCAACTATACTGAGATTGACCTATAAAAATACTACGTCTCCAACCATAATTGGTGGTGACTCTTCTCTATCCTAAGGAACTGCTACCCCCGAGTGAATACCACATTTATCTTTGGGAGCATGGGTACTGGACCTACTCTTTCTTTAATAGCTCCCCGTCCCCCCTCTACAATGTGTTGTGAGATCATTTACGTCAGAGAGACAATTCGATGCTATTTATGTGCTCCTATTGTTGCTTTACTGTGTTGAATACTCTGTTTTGGAGATTGTCTGCTGGTTCTTTTTGAAAATGTATAAGCCTGTCATCTATATAACAGAAGAAAAACCTAATAAACAGATCAAACATAAAAATAAGACCCACAATCTTACCAAGGAGCGAATAGTTTCTGGCAACTATCGAACATGACAACCCTGACCTCTCAGGGATCGTGGAAACAGTACAGTACTTTTCGCTCAGTCACTCGTGCTCACTTTGTCTCAGAGAGATACAGAGAATAAATGGTGGGGACTTTTTCAATAAGCATTTATTGAACCAGGGCCTTCTAGTATAAAATACGTGTGCTGCAACAACCATGAGACAGAAACAGATATATACGATTACAAGCACCAACAGAGTAAATAAAAGGTAGAATCCTACCATGGTGCTAAAACAATGAATATCTGCAGGGATATAGATACATGGCAGTAATCATGAGTACTCCTTTGATGCAAACCCTAACTAGATGTACCTAAAGGTACCTAGCATGTATGTAGGTGTATAGCCAAGAATCCCCCTAGGAAAGAGACAACCCCATTATCTGATGTGAGAGAATGAAGACCCCATCTTGATCTCAAGTTGGACACCCCGCAAGACTGCTACGTCTGCGTGCAGGGACTTCAGCGTCTCATGTCAGCCTGGAAGATGTGGTACTTATATACCCAAAAGGTACCTTCAGGGGTAATACCTAGATGTATCATGGTACTGTGGGCATGTCGACCAGACATGACGATAGTGATGACCCTTGTACAAAGTTATTATGAAGAAGATGGTAATCCTGCTGTGATACTAAGAATCCTCATGCATGATAAATCAGGCTAGTTTTCAGAGAAAACCACACAACATTTATTCGGCACCTAAATAGGTAAAAATCAGCGCCAGAACAGTTATTTAGAACAATAGTAGGACAAATGTAGGTAAAAGGTTGTGCAACTTCCTAGGCCTATATTGGGGTACAGTAGGGTTCATAACAATACTTACATCTAACATGCATGCAGTACCTTATAGCACCCATCTTACATGCTTGGCCCCTGACCTGGTGTTTACAACTAGGATTTTGTACTGGAGGGTGTTCTCCAGTTCAAAGCCTATGCTAGAAAGTGCATTCTCACTTTTGTGCAACAGCGCAAAAATCTGCATAACTCAGAACAGCCATATTTAGCACGAGCACTGCTGATGACGTCATGTAGTTCACGCAATACAGCACTACAATTTTATTGTGGTGCTCGATTGCTTGAAGGACAGCAAGTGCGGCTAATAAAATTAAAATATTCAATTATTGCACTGTTACCAATTAAAACAGAAAGCTATCACCCCTCCCAAAAGGAGACTATGCCATTCACCTCATGAGAGTTTATTCATATTCATTAAAACATCTTATTGCATACTCAGGTGTATAAACAGGAAGATGAATGAATATTTCCTGTCCCTCCAGACACAAAGAGTGCTCAAGTAACCATCTCCTCCTATCAGGCCTGAATCTAAATACATCTATAGCTCCAAGAAATGAGTTAAACTGTCTAAACGAGATCTTTCCAAGGAATGGTGGGCTCCCCTGGAGACAGTAAAAATGGCAGAGGAGGATTAATAGCCCGCATAGTTTCAGTAATAACAGTTTAAATTTCAGCCTGAGAGCAAAAAAAGAAATATTCACAGAAACCTCATGCATCAAGTAGGCAGCGAACAGTATGCAGTGAACACGAATAATAATAATATACTGCGGTACCAGTGTCTCCGTCACCACACTGAGCCATAATCATGTTCCAAATGTGTGCCTTTCCCCACAAAGTACATCAATACCAGGCTGCACAAAAATTGAAATTTAAGGCAATATTCAGAAGGTGTGCCTATCACCGCAACATGAACAAAAAAAAATGCAAAACGAACAATTGATGGACAGAATGGTGAGCAATGTCAAACATTCACCC
This sequence comes from Calotriton arnoldi, assembly GCA_963921515.1. Taxonomy (NCBI): domain Eukaryota; kingdom Metazoa; phylum Chordata; class Amphibia; order Caudata; family Salamandridae; genus Calotriton; species Calotriton arnoldi. The sequence goes on from CAWUFW010002172.1 coordinate 1,746,198, forward strand.
CCAGTACAGAGATCTGGGCCTAAAACGCAGTCTATTTGGGAGCTCCACAGGGCACCACTAAGAGATTACAAACTGTTCAGAACTGTGCAGCCCGCCTATTACTGAACATTCCCAAACGTAGTTCAGCCAAACCTGCCCTTACTATTTTGCACTGGCTCCCCATCCTGGAAAGAATTAGATTCAAGGCAATGTGTATTGCCCATAAAGCTATTTCGGGGAAAGGCTCCCCAATGATTCATTCTATGGTGCAACTCTATCGCCCTAACAGGACTTTGAGATCTAATAATAAAGGTTTACTCGCAGTTCCTAGGATCAAGCGATCACGAACTGGAGGTCGGCGGTTTTCATACAATGCAGCTAAGTTTTGGAATCGGCTCCCCGATCATATACGTCTGGAATCTAATCATCTTAATTTCAGAAAGCAGCTTAAAACCTTTCTTTACTCTTGATCTGCTCCTAGTTTAATAGGTGCCACATTAAGCGCTGGGATGCCCATGGGTAGCCATGCGCTATATAAATGTGTATTCGGTCATTCAATTCATCATTTTTTTGCTCCCCATGTTATTCCAGTTTAGGCCCAGCCATACGCAAATCAGTCTTAACCCTGCTCCCCACGGGAACAGTCCAGTCCGAACTGCTAGGCAAGGTCTTCCCTGGACCCAAACAATCATCCTTGGACTGGTTTCGGGGTATCACACCTCAACAGCCAAGTTAGCTTGACTCCAGGGGCATGGAGAGAACAGGACCCATGTCTGGGCGTACCCTTCCACCACAACACAACAGGCTGCACATAGATTCTAAATGGCTCCTTAAGATGTGCCTGTCACCACAATACGTACTTGTAATAAGCCTCTGCCTATGTCAACTGTCACTCTCGGAGCATGCACTTTATGATGATGTGGGCCTGTCACCGTAACATATGCCTGCAACAGGATGCACGATAACTGGAATTGGCTTCTCTGCCTATAGTACATGTATGGCAATGAGCACATTCCCAAATGCTTAAGACAGTGTGAGTCTCTCCATAACGTATGCCAGCAACAGGCTGCACAATAAGTGTAAACTCTACAGTATGCAGAACTTCATCTGAAGATGTGCCTGTTGCCATAGCATATGCTTCCCTGAATGCTTAAGATGGCCGCTGTGTGTGACAAGACATACAATTTTTATAATCAGTGGGGCTTGTTTCGTGCTGCCTGACCGCACTTCAAACAAAATAGGCAAAATAAGATCGCTGGTGAGCATGTTTGCATTAAGGGCGGGCGAAGAATTCCGCTCTGCCAGCGGAGTGTGCGGAGATTTCCCTACTCCGCGCTCCGCTGAGAACGCGGAGTAAAGGGCAAAACTCAGACTCCGCAGCGGAGCGGAGATAGCCAGCCCCCCCAGCTGAATTGGCTCCCCGCCTCCACCCCCCTAATAAAATGATACTTACAAAGTAATTTAAAAGAAATAAATTCACTTATCTGTATTGCAGCGTCCCCGGACTGCCCTCCTCCTTCTCGCCGTACAATCTGCGAGAACTTCCCAAGTGCACGCCCCCGCACATGCACATTTCCACGAGAACTGCGCATGCACGCACATGCATGCGTAGTTCTCGCAAGATGTACGGCAAGGAGGAGGAGGGCAGCCCGGGGACGCCGCAATCCAGGTAAGTGAATTTATTTCTTTTAAATTACTTTGTAAATGTTATTTTATTAGGGGGGTGGAGACGGATGGCGTAGCAGAGTTCCACAGAGTTTTTCCCCAACTCTGTGGACCTCCGCATAGTTGCACTCCGCCAGCTCTGCCCGGGGTTAGTTTGCATGCAATGACAGCCATCGGCAACATGTGAACTAAATCCTGAACGTGTTCTTATGAAAATGCCTGTAACAAACACAAATATGGCCTGAAACAAAAGTCAGAAAATACAAGGAGATGATGGACAGAGCACTGAAACTTATCAGACACTCATCCCCCATCACAGATCTAGGTTGGATCTATCATCGTTCTTTTGCTCACTTCGCCACCCCAGTTCAGACCCAGCCATATGCAAATCAGTCTTGACCCTCTTCCTCATGGGAACAGTCCAGCCCCAACTGCCAAACCAGGTCTTCCTTGGAACGGAAAAAAACATCCCGTGGACCCACGTCTGGGCATACCCTGCTAACTTAAGGTGAACAAAGCAAACACAAGGAGATGATGGAGAGAGCGCTGAAACATTTCAGACACTACACACATTCACAGATCTGAGTTGAATCCATCATTGTTCTTTTGTTCACTTCGTCACCCAGGTTCAGACCCAGCCATATACAAATCAGTCTTGACCCTGTTCCTTATGGGAACAGTCCAGCACGAACTTCCAAGCCAGGTCTTCCCTGGACTGGAAGAAAGCATCCTGGGACTGGTTTTGGGGTAACACCCCTCATCAGCCAGGCTAGCTTGAATCTGGTGGCAAAGAGACAAAGGACCCATGTCTGGGCATACCCTGCCAACTTAGGGAGAACAAAGCAAACACAAGAAGATGATGGACATAGTGCTGAAACTTTTCAGAAATGGATCTTAGCAAATCTGCACCACACAGCACGATTCATGGGGTGGGTATAGGTAATTACCATTGCACCCAGGTTCATACAATAAAACTCTGTACTCACAACATTTCTTTAAATATAGCTCTTCATGATTCAAGCAAAATGTAAGTAATTTACATGTTCCTTCACAGTCCGCTTCACCCCAATAGATCCATACTGATCTGCTGGTGTCTCCAAATAACTAGTCTGTGAGCCTCGCTTCTTTAGGCCAGTGGAGACAATGTATTTTTAAATTAACCCTTTAATTAGTACTAGGTCAACAGCATGCAGCTGATAACATATCAGAAATTTTGCTTCCATGCAAACTGACTTGTAAGTCACACAATCTGGATCTGCAACTGATCTAAGGCCTTGCATAATTCAGAAAGGGGTAGGACAGATGATATTGTCTCTTATACAGTACTCGAAACACCATGCCCAGGTTGTAAATTTAGATTTTACTAGCTGAATTATAGGATGGGTAGATTTCTGTTCTCTCTATTTAGTTTTTTTGTCTTTAAATTTAAAAAAATGATGGTACACAAACATCTAGTCATTTAATAAGCAACATGACTAGCTCGTTTGACTGATTTCAATAAGGCATGCACATATCATCTTTGCATCAATTCGCATGTTAAAATCAAAACCTATTTGCTGTGCCAGTGATAGGTGTGCCGAGCGGGAGCTTCACAAGGCTCCAGTACCATATGCTACTAGTAGGTGATCTGAGAGTGAGTAGCACAAGTCTGATTGCCATAGGCTGTTAACAGGTATCCTGAGAGAGAGCAGAAGAAGCTTGTATTATCAAAAACTGTTTCTAGATGTATTAAGAGTAAGTAAAGTGAGCAGGGTTGGACTGAGACAGAATATAGGCCTTGGCACCAAATACAAGTGGCCCTCATTAGTGAATCAGATAGATAGAAAAGTGGGCTACATTTGGGCTGTTTTGAATTGGTAATGACATGTTGCATAGGTGGTTTGCAAGGTATGGGAGACTGCATGAATTTTTGCTTGTTAAAGGAAATATTAGTGTTACTATTAGTTAAATCAAAACTATGAACTGGCCCACCAGACCACAATCCTCAAAAATTCTGGGCCACATATAGACCTTTCAGACCAGCCCCTCGGGCACTGCCTTGATTGCCCAATGGGCCAGTCCGACACTACAAACAAATCAGCAGTGCCACAGGCTGTTACCAGATTTCCTGAGAGTACAGCACTGGCCAAATCTTCCCACAAAGAATCTGTATTCTGCACCTATTTTTCTGCACAGTGGAATCTCACAAGTGTTTTTTGTTTTGGAACCCACGGTTTCTCAACTACTTCGCTCAGAGTTTTGTAATTGTCATTCTAAAATATTACAAAATATTAAGAATACTGTTCTCTGCAGTTTTCAAATCAGTTGCATGTTTGGTTGCCAAAATTTGGGTTGGTGGGATATCCAGTAATAACCCATCTTATGTAACACAGCCAATATCCTGCTTGCAAGACTGGAACCAAGAAATCGATTTGTTTGTGTAAGTATTGTTCTGATGGTTTCACAATATGACTAATATTCCACAAAGGACAAAAGGTTATGTGCATGCTGTTTACTATTATGAATTTTTTGCAGGTGGTCAGTTCAAACTGCATCACTGCCATGCCCCATGATATTCAAGTGACTAGTCGCTGAAAGAGACTGAATAAACATGACCAGGATCGTGAAAAAGTAAGTCGGGGTGTAGCGTAATGACACTGAATTATCTAAAACTTCTGCAAGATTACGCAGAATTAGACGAGAAGAGTAACTCTGCATTTAGCACTATATTTTAGGGCAAGAATGCCTCCTTACAACCAAAATGAACCCAAAGATGGATTTTTGCAGTGATGCTAGTAATGGGTTGGAATCCAACCTACAGCCTCCGCATCCTACGCAACACCATCCGCATCCTCCGCAAGACCTTCAAATGGATCCCACCCTAATCCAGAAGGATCGTCACCCACACACTCATAACCAGCAGACTGGACTATGGGAACGCCCTCTACGCCGAAATAAACAAATCTCTAATCCTCAAAGGCCAGACAATCCAGAACGTCGCAGCTAGACTTGTCCTCGGCATCCCACGACTACACGACATCACCCAACACCTACGAGAACTCCACTGGCTCCCCGTCGAAAAGAGAGTGACCTTCAAGCTCCTTGCAAATCCCTCTACAACATCGGACCCCAATACCCCAAACAAAAAAATCTCCTCTACGCACCCAATAGAAGCTTCTAATCCGCCGATCTTGCCCAAGCCGAAATACAACGCATCCGCAGAGCCAGAGCAGTGGGGGCGATCCCTCTCCTATATCGCATCCAAGACCTGGAAAGGACTCCCACTCAGCATCAGACAAGCCCCCACTCTGCAAGCTTTCAGGAAGAGCCTCAAGACCTGGCTCTTCGGATGAGACGAAGCTGCGCGAATTCCCCCACAGCACCTTGAGACCCTCGCGGGGAGTAGTGCGCTTCACAAACCCCTGATTGATATGTGTTAGGTTGGAATGTGGAGTGTTAACATTGAAATGTAAGTGTGAGGGGACTGACAAAAGCTGTTCAGAGGTGAAAGCAACTGTGGTGCATGTACCAGGATTACAAGAATAAAGCGCACTTCTTGATATTCGTGTGGGGAGTCATCCTTACAGATTTGGTGACGAGTTACCACATAGGCATGGTCCGAGGAACCCAGGCGTTACCAGTTGTACTTTGCCAGTTTCATTGATACCGCACTCCAGAGTACTTTATGAGGTGATTTTTGGATTCTAAGCTGATCAAAGCTGCTCACACCTCCTAGCTCTACGCTCCAGAGAAGTCAGCCTTTCTTAAGGTAACATTAAATATTTTGGCAATCAGCCTTCTGTTATTGCCATTACCTGCGCTTGGACAGGTGTGTTGAAAAGATAGCTGTCCCAGCGCATGAAGCAGGCAGCTTGAGACGCGCAGCACGAGTGTGCTCAGTCAAGTCCTATCAGCTGTAGATAGGTTTGCATGTGCGCATATGTGTATGCATTAAGGGTGGGCGGCAAATTCCGTTCCGCTCGCGGAACTTACGAAATTTCGGCATTTCCGCGTTCTGCGCGGAACGCGGAAATGTCGAAACTTCCGCGATCTGCGGTGGAACGGAATTCGGGTGCAAGAGAAAGCACTGAAGCAGGTGCCTGAGTTGAAGCTCAAATTCTGTAACGCATTAATCAGCACAAAAAATTCGTGAGCAAGGTCGAGGCTAAGCAGGAGTGCTTTCTGCCCATATCTACCGTCAAACATTAGCTGTAATCCCCGATGGAGGTCTTGGCATCCTTGATTTTCCCGAGCGCAATCCCCGTGTAGGTCCAGTGACCAGGAGGTTCTACCTCCTCATCTGCTGCTCAGATCCTGCTCTGACCCTTTATAAACAAGAGGCATGTGAACAGGCCTAGAAGCCCCGCCCGTTTGCCCCGCCCCACATACACTAGTGGTATGCACCGTCTTCCCGCCCTTTCCCCAGAATGATGGACAGCGTAATCAAAGGACCCCAGTGCTTTCGGCGCGGTGGCAAAGTTACAGACACACAGGTCACTGGGGTCAATTCTTCTGGACCTTTATGCAGCTGTAGTGTAGGAAAGGCACTATACATTTACCCAACGAGGTAGCACTTACCGATTAGCCAGTAGAAAGTACTCCAGTTGAGTAGAGGTATTGCACAAAATGGAGGCATCTTCGTGGATAAATATGCATGGCAGGTGTGCAGAATTCGTGAGCGTGGTTAAGCAGATGTGCCTTCTCTCCATTTCCAACGTGAAAAGTTAGCTGTAATCCCCGATGGAGGTCTTTGCATCCTTGATTTTCCCGAGCGCAATCCTCGAGCAGAATTCGTGAGCGTGGTTAAGCAGATGTGCCTTCTCTCCATTTCCAACGTGAAAAGTTAGCTGTAATCCTCGAAGGAGGTCTTTGCATCCTTGATTTTCCCGAGCGCAATCCTCGTGCAGAATTCGTGAGCGTGGTTAAGCAGGTGTGCCTTCTCTCCATCTCTTCCATAGTGTAGGAAAGGCACTATACATTTACCCAACGAGGTAGCACTTATCGATTAGCCAGTAGAAAGTACTCCAGGTGACTAGAGGTATTGCACAAAATGGTGGCATCTTCGTGGATAAATATGCAGGGCAGGATTCAACGGGCGCAGCAAAATCTCCGCGAGCACGCGAAATTCCGCGTGCTCGTGGAGATTTCTTGCCGTTTCGCGGAATTTTGCGGAACGCAACTCTGCAAATTCCACCCACCCTTAGTATGCATGCCCTATCAACTGCTGAAAGTGACATCCAACTACGTCAGCGTCCATCTAGTGGGGTTATTCCTATTCAAGTGTATTGGGTGGTGCGACCATCACCTGCACGTCAGGAGGAGAACCGTACCAGATGCTCCTCTGACTATTTCAGTGACGAGCATGCTTCTTTTTCTAGTAAGAGCCTGTCCAGAGTCAGTGGGGAAGACTTACAGTGACTGGCATAAGGCGCACATTACAGCTGACACACTGCAGACACGTCAGCAGTGTGAAGGGTGTCAGTTACATCCAAGTTATATTTCATCAGCGACAGGCATGCTTCTTTCAAGGTAAAGGCCTGTTTGGGGGAGTTTACAGTGTCTGCTATATCCAAGCTATATTTCTTCAGCGACAGGCACACTTCTTTCAAAGCAAAGGCCTGCTTTGGGGGAAGATTACAGTGACAAGTCACATTACACTCATTCTGAGGCTTTTATTGTGTACATCAGAGTGTGCTAATATAGCTTCAGTTTACATGTGGAATTTATCACCACCACAAGCATTTTTGACAGCTAAAGGAGAACCAGTTTTAAAATTAAATTAGTGAAAGGAGTACTTTAGAAATTATATATTCACCTTTAAGGATGAAGAAGAATTATCGTCAGAGAAGTACATTTTGCTACATTGTTTGGGAGCTGGTGGCTTAATGATTTATAATTGTATACAGAAGAAAGTCAGGCCTCAGGAACAGAGTGACATATACAAGAATGCATCAGAAGACTTAGACATGTATGGTAACCCTACAGATTGGGTTTCAGTAGATAGGTACAAGTTTTCACATAAGAAGCAAGAGAAGGATAAGCCTCTGGAAGATTATGTTGGCGCATTAAAGAACTCAGTATTAACATGTAGGTTTTCAAATTTACATTATGAGGTAATACATGACCAGATAGATATGCATGCAGCAAATTTGAAAATCCAAGACAAATTGTGGTGTATGGGGGAATTGTCACTCCAAGAAGTGGTTGATGTGGTAAAAAAAGCAGAGTTGACTGGCAGATGTGCCAAAGCTGTTATTCCAGGAAAAGTAGAGAAAACTAGTGAGGATGGAGATAAAGTTGTGGTTGCAAATGTACATCCTGAAAAGATGACTAAGAATGCTTATAAACCTGATGTGAAGAAAGAGGTGAAAGAAGGGAAGGTTATGGATCGCACGGATCAAACAACATTTAGGTGTATTTGCTTTAGGTGTGGTAACATAGGGCATTTGGCTAATGATAGGAGATGCCCCTCAAGGAATCAAAGATATTCAGGTTTTGGATTAGTTGGGCACTTCTTAAAGGTGTACAGGAAACTAAAATGGCAAAGGTGTGACTCTTCTTACGCACGTTTCTACCACAGGATCGGAGGGGTCAGTTGAGGAAAATGTAAATATGTGCGTTTTGAGTGTTGATGACGAAGTGCTGGTTGTGGCTGAACAACAGAAGAAAAAAACTAAATGTGACTATAACTGTTACAGCGGACTCAGGTTCACCTTATACCATAGTAAATTAAAGAGTATGGCAGGAGAAATGTATTCCAACGTTGCAGAATGTCTTAGAACCTACAGATATGTGTCCAAAAACAGCCACGGGAGAGGACATTTAAATGGTAGGACTGAGTGAGTAGCTTTTCAAATTTAAAAATAGGGAGGCGAAGTGCAAATTGTTTGTTGCGGTTGCGGGACCATCAATATTGGGCTGGTGGGATCAAGGAGAATTGGGAATTGTACTAGATCCCAACATTCCAGACCCAGTTTTAGTGGTGCAACCAAATGGAGGGCTGGAATATGAGTTCTTGGGGAAGTATCCCAAAGTTTTTTCAGGTAAAATTGGAGAATTAAGAGGGTTCCAGCATAATATCATACTTAAGACTGAGGCTGTACCTCATATCTACAAAGTAAGAAATATACCTTTAGCCTTGAGGGAGGAAGTCAAGAAAGAATCGGAGAGATAGTGAGGTGTGATAGAGAGAGTTGATGCGTCATAATGGGTTCCACCATTAGTAATTGCCTGGAAGGCTAATGTGAAACTCAGGTTGTGGCTGAACAACAGAAGAAAAAAACTAAATGTGACTATAACTGTTACAGCGGACTCAGGTTCACCTTATACCATAGTAAATTAAAGAGTATGGCAGGAGAAATGTATTCCAACGTTGCAGAATGTCTTAGAACCTACAGATATGAGTCCAAAAACAGCCACGTGAGAGGACATTTAAATGGTAGGACTGAGTGAGTAGCTTTTCAAATTTAAAAATAGGGAGGCGAAGTGCAAATTGTTTGTTGCGGTTGCGGGACCATCAATATTGGGCTGGTGGGATCAAGGAGAATTGGGAATTGTACTAGATCCCAACATTCCAGACCCAGTTTTAGTGGTGCAACCAAATGGAGGGCTGGAATATGAGTTCTTGGGGAAGTATCCCAAAGTTTTTTCAGGTAAAATTGGAGAATTAAGAGGGTTCCAGCATAATATCATACTTAAGACTGAGGCTGTACCTCATATCTACAAAGTAAGAAATATACCTTTAGCCTTGAGGGAGGAAGTCAAGAAAGAATTGGAGAGATAGTGAGGTGTGATAGAGAGAGTTGATGCGTCATAATGGGTTCCACCATTAGTAATTGCCTGGAAGGCTAATGTGAAACTCAGGTTGTGTGCTGATATGAGAGACCTTAACAGAAATATAATTATGGACCAATTTCCATTGCCCAAAATAAGAAAAATACCTTTGAGTCACTAAGGGAGTTAGATGGTTTGCGACCATAGACCTCACGGTGGCCTATCACCAGGTGCCATTATACCAGAATAGTAGGTGTTTTACTACGTTCATCACTCCATTTGGGTGTTTTAGGTTTGTGAGAGTTCCATTCGGATTAGCATCTGCAACAGCAATTATTCAGCATATTATGTTTGAGTTATCTAAGGATGTAAATAATGTAATGTTTTTTCAGGACAACATTTGATTATGGGAAAAACCAAATATGACCATGATAAGACAGTCGGGAGGTAATGGACATTTTGAGATCCAAAAGGCTTACCACTGAATTTAAAAAGTGTAAATTCACCAAACAAAGTGTGAAGTACATAGGGCATGAAGTGTCTGTCAAGGGAATTAGGCCAAAGAAGGAGTTGCTAGAAGCTGTAGTGAAGTCACCTGTACCTAACTGTAAGGAGGATGTAGAGCCTTCCTAGGCTTGTAGAGTTTTATTCAAAGTTCCTGGAGAATTTCTTGAGTACAATATACATTAGCAACGCCTCAAAACAAAAATAAGTTTGAGTGGACAGGGCAGTGTCAGCAAAAATTTAAAGCAGTAAAACTTGTAATGTGCATGGCAGTGCCATTACAAGGGTTTGATCCCACGTAAAGGTCCTTAGTCCCCACTGATGCAAGTTGCAAGGGCATAGGGGTGATGCTCACCCAATTGAATGAGAATGGTGAAGAGTGTGTAGTGGCTTTCGCTTCATGTTCGTTAACAGCCACTGAAGAAAAGTATTCAGTGATCGAGTGGGAAGCTTTAGCCTGTGTGTGGGGATTGGAACACTACAGGCCATTAATTGAGGGAAGTCATGTGGTGCTAAGAAGCGACTATAAGCCCCTTACTAAAGAACTGTTCACAAAAGGGTTGTATGCGGCATCTCCCAGGTTGGCAAGATTGTCAGTAAAATTGCTCTATTTTAAGTATAGTGTACAGTATTTGCAGGGGGTAGAGAACAAGGTTGCAGATTTCTTAAGCAGGATACCACTTACTGGAACAGATGCGCCAAGAGATGATATTGAATAGTATAGTGTGGCTAATGTAGGGGAAGTTGTGGATGTTATTGCACCTTAAGAATGGTGTAAGGCTTATGATGAAGATTCCATCTTAACTGATGTAAAGGCAAACATTTTAGAAGGATGGCCTGCAAAGAATATTGTATAAAGCGACCTAATGGGATTTTGGAAATTGAAACAGGAACTGTCTATAGAGCATTACAAGTTACTGAGAAGTGGCAGGGTCATACCACCAGAGAATCTGCGGTCCAGGATTGTGGACCCATGCCATAAAAGGCATTTGGGTATTGCCAAGGCAAAGAACTGCATGAAGAAATTGTACGTGTGGCCGGAAATGGGATTAGCCATAGAAAGGAAAATCATGGATATCATATTTTGCGTGAATTCTGATAAATGTCAAGTTATACTTAGACTGCCTTCATGTTCAGTCAACGTTCCAGGGATGCTGTGGGAGAAAATTGGAGTAGACATAACGGGTCTGATTTTGGATGGTTCAGTACAAAAAAATCTTATCACAGCAGTCAACTATTTTTCAAAATGTCAGGAAGTAGAAATTGTGGAGAATGTCGATTTTGCAATGGTTATTAAGTTCCTAGACAAAGTTTTTCAGAAAGATGGGTTACCCAAATCTGTCACTACTGATAATGGGGTGCAATTTATCGGTGGGTATTTGAGGAATTCCTAAAGCGAAATGGCATTAAACACTATGGGCCATATGTATCAAAAAAGAGTTTTGCGATTCTCAAATTGCGATTTTTAGCGAATCGCAATTAGAGAATCGCAAAATGCAATGTATGTAGGATTTGCTAAAAATTTTGCGAATCCTACATATTCCTTATTTGCGAATTGCAACTTGAGATTCGCAAATAAGGAATACCTTCCCATTCATTCCTATGGGCTAGGAGGCCCATAGGAATGAATGGGAAGACATTCTCAATTTGCGATTACCAATAAAGAATCGCAAATTGAGAATGCAATTTCAGGGTTGCAAGGGTGCCAAAAGGACACCCTGTTGCACCCCTGAAATATACATGTGTGCACATTTTGCGCACATACATGCTCTAAGGGCATGTATGTGCGACATATGGCACTTTTAAAAAATCAAAAAAGTGCTTTTTTAAAGTAAATCGCAAATTACCACCAACTTGAAGTTGGTGGTAATTTGCAATTCCTTAAGGCCAAATAGCAAATTTCTGGTGCTTCCAGAATTGCATTTAAGGAATCGCAATTTGCAATTCCTTAATTGCATTCGCAAAATAGAGAATCGCAAATTTTGCAATTCTCTATTTTACGATGGCCTTTTGGGATGATACATCCCAAAAGGCTTTTTCCAATTCGCAAACGGGCCGATTCTGAGAATCTGCCCGTTTGCAAACAGTAAAAAGGCTTGATACATATGGCCCTATACTACTTAACTCTACCATCCAGTGGGGAATGGTACATTAGAAAGGTTTAATAGAGTGATCAAGTGGGCTATACTGTTTGCAAAAACAATGGTATAGAATGGAAAATTGAATTTTTATGCAACAAGCTGGGCGGTCAGGATAGCACTGTGCACCACAACTGGACATAGTCCTTTGAATTAATGAGAGGCAGGATGGTATTTTATAAAGATAATATCGGTTGGATGCCAAAAACCAAAAGAGTGGGATGGGATCCAGAGGTTTTATAAGGAAGAGTTAATGAGGCAAAGAAAGTATACAAGAAATATTATGATGTCAAGTATGGTTGTAAACCTGTCAATTTGCAAATACTGTGAAAGTGAAAAGAACTGGAGTTTTAAGAAGTGGGCAGAATAGATATTCAAGACCTCAGGTGGAGAAAATATTTTGTAATGCTGCTTTATTGAGCAACAGAAAGGTAAGACATATGAGTTCCTTTTCTATATACAACAAGGAAGGTGAGGAAAAAAAGTAAACTTTGGAAAAGAAGAAAACTTTTTTATTGGTTAATGATGAGGGGGAGGTTCAATGACCAGAGAAGTTATTCCCATGCCTAACAAAGGAGGTGTTTCCACACCTAATAATGTGGGTTTGTCTTCTCATGGGGGAAGGAATAAGGAAGCTGAATGTGGGACCGACAGATTTAGTAGTGCTCTGAGGAAACCTACAAAGTTGAATGATTACATATGTGTATAAGGAACAGTGGCGGCTCCTCCGCTAAGGCAGAGGAGCATCACCCCTCTGCTCTGCGAGCAGTAGTTAAAGGAAAACTAAAATGATAATAACCAGCATTATTATCAATTTAGTTTTCCGTTTCCTGGGGCCAGGAGGAGGAATGGTTGCTCTACTCTAAAGTGCACCTAACTGTTTGGCCATCCCTCTTGGGCCGGCCAAACAGTCATGCGCACTTTGCATGCTCTGCACTTTGCATGCTCTGCACTTTGCATGCTCTGCACCCAGGCTGCATTACAGCCTGGGTGCAGAACATTCCCAGGCCCCCATTCCCCGTCTGAGCGCCGAACCATGGTACTTAGACCAATCACAACACTGCATTGCAGTGTTGTAATTGGCTAGGGGAGTCAGGAGCCTGGGTGCTTCCTGCTTCCTAGGAGCAAGAGAAGGGCCACTAGCGGACTGAGAGGCGGCTGAAGGTAAGTGTTTTTTTAAATGATTTATTTTCCTTTACAAACCCCCCTCCCACTTCCCCCGTCCTGCCAGCCCCGGTAAATAGCAGCCGCCACTGGTAAGGAACTTATACATCTAAAGGAAAATATATATACAATTTGAATGTTTTGTATAGTTCTGGCATTTATCTTTGTTTTATTTTGTTTTTTTGTTATTTGGAAAAAGGGAAGATGCGTAGTAATACAATTAATGGGTTGGAATCCTACCTATGTCATGGGTTGGAATGTGGAGTGTTAACCACGTAATGTAAGCGCGAGGGGACTGAAAAGGGCTGTTAGGCGCAGATAACTGCAGTGCATGTACCAGGATTATATGAATCAAGCGCATTCTTGATGTTCACGTGGAGATTCATCCATACAATTTTGCACAAGTAGAAAAGCACTAGGTGCAACAGAACAAGGGCATAAACAGCAGTACAAACAGTGTGTCATGCTCGCTAAATGTGATATCACTGTAGAATTCTAGAGGGAGTAAGTAAGCTATAATCAATAATTCTGCATCAAAGAGTAACGCAGAATTACTTAAATTTCTCTGATTAATTTGGTGTAATTAAAATTACTAACAGGCCTAAAAAATATAAGCAGTGGAATGGATCAGTGTCAAAATATTTAAATGGTGCTCATCTGATAAGTATCAAAAAAGATAAATGTATGTATGTATGTATGTATGTATATATAATATTTATAAAGCGCAACTATCACTCTGCAGGAGTATCTTGGCGCTGTGCAGAGATTGTGAGCTCAGGTGGATGCTGTTATCCTAACTATGGGTAAATTAAATAAGAGAGAAGCAGAGAGACTCCATGGCTCCAAAGATCCCGGTTTTCAGTGACTTTCTGAAGGAAGGTTCTGAGTGAATGAACCGGAGATGACAGGGAGGCGTATTCCATGCTTTTACCCCAAGAGCAGCTACTGATCTCCCTCCCTTTGTTTTACATCAAAACGGTATGGGTTTTAAAAGATTTGCTGAAGAAGACCTCAAAGGGCGTGAGGTGACATAGGGAGTAAATCTGACTGTTAAGCATTTAGGTCCTGATGCCCTAAAAGCTCTAAACGTAATCGTGAATATATTAAAAAGTACTCTTTTATGGATCAGCAGCCAATGTAGTGAATTTAAGGTGGTTGAGTCTGAAGAGCGACGCAGCAATTTCGGCACCAGGCAGGCTGCTGCATGTTGAACAGTCTGGAGTTTTTTGAAAATTGTCTTGTTGGAACCCGCATATACACTAATTCAATAGTTCAATCTGGAGGTGACTAAGGCAGCTGTAACAGTTTTTCTTACAGTGATGGGGAGAAAATCAAAGAACTTTTTAAGGATTTTATCAACTGAAAACCCTTCCCAGCTACTGATAATGCTTGTGGACGAAAGGATAGATTTGTGTCGAATTTCACCACCATATTGTTAACTACTTCTACCATGTTGGGTGGGGAGGGGGTGTCTGCCGGCCACCAGCGACTAGGGGGTGAAGGTATTATATTTACCTAGGAGCATGATTTCCATTTTCTGAGTATTGCATTTCAGATGGTTCCGCTTCATGCAGTGAATGACCTCGTGAGACATTGTAGGAAGTTCTCTTCTTCACTAGTAGAGTGTTTGTCCAATGATAAGATCAGCTGAAATAATGGTGTTGGTGGTGCAAAAAAGCCCTTTGTTTGAAGATATGTAGTCTGTAGGACAAGAAGACTGAACTTTCACTGTAGAATTTAGACACACTAATGTAAATTATATATTGTAATTCCTCTCCTAACCATCATTGATTTATCTATATTGAAGGAGATTAAAAAATGTAATATTATAACAAATAAAATCATAAATAAAAGACCGGCATTCTGGTGCCTGGGCATCGCCTGTCTGTAGTTAGTGACCCCCAGGCTTTTTCTCTGACTTACTGGCAAAGTTGAAGTTGAGGCATGCCTCACGACCACCATTGTTGTTGGGTTCCCCACTGCGCCAGTTCTGATAGTCCCACTGTGAGCCATCAGTCCACATGAAAGATCTATCCTAAAAGCACACAAAAAAGACAATAAATGAATGAGAAGCATGCCTCATGCATAGTTACCAAATTTTCACTACCAAAATTTGGAAACCACCAGTCATAACATTTTGGAAGTAATGTGGTGCAGGCACCCCTTTCAAAGCAGAACAACGCCTATTAAAATGCTTTTCCCCCATGACCTGTAATGGTGGATCAAACATTTCTGTTAATGTTGTGGCCATCCAGTCAGATCATTCAGTCCGAGATGGCCAAAGGGGAAACAAAGCCCTCTCAACCAAACAGAATACACAATTTTTTTAATGTATGGTAGTGTGGGAGTTTCACCCATTCAGATAGCACTGACTAATTAGCCATCATTTCTCAAAAAACCTCAAAATGTATTTACACCAAATCACACTATTT
Organism: Calotriton arnoldi; assembly: GCA_963921515.1. NCBI lineage: Eukaryota > Metazoa > Chordata > Amphibia > Caudata > Salamandridae > Calotriton > Calotriton arnoldi. The sequence continues at coordinate 1,761,832 of CAWUFW010002172.1, forward strand.
GAGTAAAGATCTAAATTTCTGCCAAATTTTGTGTAATACTATTTAGCCATTTTTTCAAAGCGCTTCTTAAGATATCTGTGGTAAGTTGCATGAGGAAAACACATCTTGGAACCCCCACCTTTTTCTCTGCCTCCACTTGACGGATCATCCTGAAACTTTCCAACTAGGAGATGAGATGGATAATCTTTTTTGGGAAAGTTTAATGAAGATTCATCAAACTGCATGAAGGCTATTAGCAAAACTAAAAATGTTCTAACCTAAGGAAACTCTGATCTAACGATAATATATAAACATATATATCTATATCAAAACAATTCCCTTTCAGGCATAGAGTGACGCATAAATTATGCAAAAAAGAAGCAGAGAACTCTTGGTAGTTCTCAAGTTTAGGTGGAAAGCAGCTCCAGTATAGAGCACTCTCAACACCAGCGACACTCTAAATTTGCTCACCTCAAATGTCTGCGTTTCTATCAAAGTCTTTAAGCATAGGATTAGCACAGTGCCATCCATGCCAAGATAGAAAGGGACAAAGTCTTTTACCATGTCTACAGCAAAGTCTTTAAGCATAGGATTAGCACAGTGCTATCCTTGCCGAGCTGTAAAATGACCAAAGCCTTTTAACACTCCAGGCACAGTATTACAGCTTTGGATTGATAAAATACCATCCAAGCCAACCTGAAATGATTAAAAGCAACCCCTGACACGTGTTTCGCTCTGATTAGAGCTCTTCAGAGAGGTATAGCTTTGTCCAGACACAAGGGAGCACCCAGTATAAGTCAAAACAATTCCCTTTCAGGCATAGAGTGACGCATAAATTATGCAAAAAAAGAAGCAGAGAACTCTGGGTAGTTCTCAAGTTTAGGTAGAAAGCAGCTCCAGTATAGAGCACTCTCAACACCAGCGACACTCTAAATTTGCTCACCTCAAATGTCTGCTTTTCTATCAAAGTCTTTAAGCATAGCATTAGCACAGTGCCATCCATGCCGACATAGAAAGGGACAAAGTCTTTTACCATGTCTACAGCAAAGTCTTTAAGCATAGGATTAGCACAGTGCTATCCTTGCCGAGCTGTAAAATGGCCAAAGCCTTTTAACACTCCAGGCACCTTATTACAGCTTTGGATTGATAAAATACCATCCAAGCCAACCTGAAATGATCCTATGCTTAAAGACTTTGATAGAAAAGCAGACATTTGAGGTGAGCAAATTTAGAGTGTCGCTGGTGTTGAGAGTGCCCTATACTGGAGCTGCTTTCCACCTAAACTTGAGAACTACCCAGAGTTCTCTGCTTCTTTTTTTGCATAATTTATGTGTCACTCTATGCCTGAAAGGGAATTGTTTTGACTTATACTGGGTGCTCCCTTGTGTCTGGACAAAGCTATACTTTCTGAAGAGCTCTAATGAGAGCGAAACACGTGTCAGGGGTTGCTTTTAATCATTTCAGGTTGGCTTGGATGGTATTTTATCAATCCAAAGCTGTAATACTGTGCCTGGAGTGTTAAAAGGCTTTGGCCATTTTACAGGTCGGCAAGGATAGCACTGTGCTAATCCTATGCTTAAAGACTTTGCTGTAGACATGGTAAAAGACTTTGTCCCTTTCTATCTCGGCGTGGATGGCACTGTGCTAATCCTATGCTTAAAGACTTTGATAGAAAAGCAGACATTTGAGGTGAGCAAATTTAGAGTGTCGCTGGTGTTGAGAGTGCTCTATACTGGAGCTGCTTTCCACCTAAACTTGAGAACTACCCAGAGTTCTCTGCTTCTTTTTTTGCATATATATATATATATATATATATATATATATATATACACTGAAAAAACCATAGCTTTCAGGGACGTTATAGTTAGAAAGTAGCATTTAAAAAACCTTTGAAATTCACTGGAAAAAACCATAGGTTTCAGGGACTTTATAGTTAGAAATTTGAATTTAAAAACCTTTGAAATTCACTAAAAAAACATAGGTTTCAGGGTCATTATAGTTAGAAATTAGCATTTAAAAAACCTATGAAATTCACAGAAAAAAACATAGGTTTCAGGGACGTTATAGTTAGAAATTAGCATTTAAAAAACCTTAGAAATTCACTGAAAAAAACATAGGTTTCAGGGACGTTATAGTTAGAAATTAGCATTTAAAAATCCTTTGAAATTCACTGAAAAAACCACAGGTTTCAGGGACGTTATAGTTAGTTGGACATTTCACTTGTACAAAACCAGAGAAATTCAGCCGTTATAGTTAGTTGAGCTAACTATAACTCGCGCCCCCGCAATGCACTGCTAATGACGTCACATATTACATCACTCATGATATGGTCAGTGACATCACTGATGACATCACTGATGACATCTCAAATGACATCACTGATGACATCACTGATGACATCATCCACATGATCATCTGATGCACCTCCTCACACCCTAATAAAACCTTTGATACACCCACTCTAAAATACAGACTACCAATATCGAAACCATAGACAGACCAATAGCAGTTAGTACACACCCGCTCAGTGATTCATATGTCTACACACACATCCAGTCACTAACCCATACATTCACTCATACACGCAGTCATTCATCTGCTTTTTTTACCACATCACTGATATATCCACTCATACACCCATATAGACACTCACACACTGCCACTCACCCAAAGAGTTACTTAAACACCTAGTCAGTCACCCAAAGAATTAATTACACTGCCATTTACTCACCTATACAGTTATGCACACACACCACCTCACGTATTCATACAGATAGTACGATATACGTACTCTCTTCAATAATTACTGACATAAGCACACACTTATCCATGCATCCACTGTCATAATCACTCACTGTCACATACACTCACTTATATACTCCAACACTCACATAAACTGCTTTTCATATATGTAGTTACTTACACATATACCATTAAGACATCCTTTCACTCACCAACACAGATATACGTACACTCACTCACCCATACAATCCCTAACACACAGACTCATAAACCCATACACCCAGTGAACCACCCACTCACACATTCATGCAGGGAGTCCTCCACCCGCCCCACCCACACAGACACTCAGGCACCCATACAGGTACTCAGACAACCAATCATTAACCCATATAGACACTGATGTAGCTACTCACCAACCCATGCACTTACACACCAACTGACAGACTGATACAGACATTCACACAGATTAGTCATTCACTCATGCATTCACTAAGACATGTTTAATCACTCACTTATACAGTCAGACACGCACCCACAAAATCATCCATACAGACACTCATGCACCCACTCATTCTTCGAATACACCTTGGCGTATATATAGATAACATTCTTAAACTTTTCCGAAACACTCAGTCACTGGATGATGTCATCAGTGATGTAATCAGTGATGTCATTTGAGATGGCATCAGTGATGTCATCAGTGATGTCACTAACCATGTCATGAGTGATGTAATATGTGATGTCATCAGCAGTGCATTGCGGGGGCGAGAGTTATAGTTAGCTCAACTAACTATAACGGCCAAATTTCTATGGTTTTGTATGAGTGAAATGTCCAACTAACTATAACGTTGCTGAAACCTGTGGGTTTTTTCAGTGAATTTCAAAGGTTTTTTAAATGCTAATTTCGAACTATAACGTCCCTGAAACCTATGGTTTTGTCAGTGAATTTTTAAGGTTTTTTAAATGCTAATTTCTAACTATAACGTCCCTGAAACCTATGGCTTTTTCAGTGAATTTCAAAGGTTTTTTAAATGCTAATTTCTAACTATACCGTCCCTGAAACCTATGGGTTTTTCAGTGAATTTCAAAGGTTTTTTAAATGCTAATTTTTACCTATAACGTCCCTGAAACCCATGGTTTTTTCAGTGAATTTCAAAGGTTTTTTAAATGCTAATTTCTAACTATAACGTCCCTGAAACCTATGGTTTATTCAGTGAATTTCAAAGGTTTTTTAAATGCTAATTTCTAACTATAACGTCCCTGAAACCTATGTTTTTTTCAGTGAATTTCAAAGGTTTTTTAAATGCTAATTTCTAACTATAACGTCCCTGAAACCTTTGGTTTTTTCAGTGAATTTCAAAGGTTTTTAAATGCTAATTTCTAACTATAACGTCCCTGAAACCTATGGTTTATTCAGTGAATTTCAAAGGTTTTCTAAATGATAATTTTTAACTATAACGTCCCTGAAACCTATGGTTTAATCAGTGAATTTCAAAGGTTTTTTAAATGCTAATTTCTAACTATAACGTCCCTGAAACCTATGGTTTTTTCAGTGAATTCCAAAGGTTTTTAAATGCTAATTTCTAACTATGCCTACATAGGTAGGACATGTGCAGAAAGAGGAAGAAAGGCTCAGAAATAAGCAAGAGAAATGCAGAAAGAGGCAACAGAAGTCCAGAAAGAAGAAGAAAGGTGCAGAAAGAAGCAAGAGATGTGCAGAAAGAACCAACAGATGTGCAGAAAGAGGCCTTGTTGCAAAGTCATCCTGTGCCCTGGGCACCCCCCAACTTTTTGCTGACTGGTACTGGTGGTAACTGACTCTGACTTACCCTGGGCTCTGCCTAACCAGGCCTGGGGCCAGTGCTATGCTGAAAGACAATGAGAATACAGTGGAAACACCTATATACACTAGGGTACACTATGGGTTGGGGAATCCCTATGATTGGCATGACCTCCCCTGTAAGGCCCCAGTACATAATAGGGCAGGGGATTAAAACTATCAGTCCCTAGCATATAATAGGTCATGGCAATTTAGAGGCCAGCAGTCCTTTTCTGCACTTCCATGTGTGCAGTGCTGAGCCTGAGGTCAGTTTAAAAGTAGCCCTGTGTGTGCAGAAAGAGGCAAGAGAGGTGCAGAAAAAAGCAAGAGAGGAGTAGAAAGAAGCAAGAGAAGTGCAGAAAGAAGCAAGAGGGGTGCAGAAAGAAGCAAGAGCAGTGCAGAAAGAACCAACAGGGGTGCCGAAAGAGGCAAGAGTGGTGCAGAAAGAGGCAAGAGGGGTGCAGAAAGAACCAAGAGATGTGCAGAAAGAGGCAAGAGAGGTGAAGAAAGAGGCAATAGATGTGCAGAAAAAGGGAAGTAGGGTGCAGAAAGAAGCAAGTGAAGTGCAGAAAGAGGCATGTGAGGTGCAGAAGGAGGCAAGAGAACTGCAGAAAGAGATAAGAGAGTTGCAGAAACAGGCAAAAGGGGTGCAGAAAGAGGGAACAGGTGTGTAGACAGAGGCAAGAGAGGTGCAGATAGAGGGAAGAGGTATACAGAAAGAGGCAAAAGAGGTACAGAAAGAGGCAAGAGGGGTGCAGAAAGAAGCAAGAGCAGTGCAGAAAGAACCAACAGAGGTGCAGAAAGAGGCAAGAGGGGTACTGAAAGAGGCAAGAAAAGTGCAGAAAGAAGCAAAAGAGGTACAGAAAGAGGCAAGAGAGGTGCAGAAAGAGGCAGGAGAGGTGCACAAAGAGGCAAAAGGGGTACAGAAAGAGGCAAGAGGAGTAAAGAGATAAGCAAAAGAATTACAGAAAGAAGCAACAGAGGTGCAGAAAGAGGCAAAAGAAGTTTAGAAAGAAGCAACAGAGGTGCCGAAAGAGGCAAGAGAGGTGCAGAAACAGGCAGGAAAGGAGCAGAAAGAGGGAAAAGGGGTGCAGAAAGAGGTAAGAGGGATACAGAAATTTGCAAGAGAGGTGCAGAAAGAAGCAGGAGCAGTGCAGAAAGAAGCACGAGATGTGCAGAAAAAGGGAAGAATGGTGCAGAAAGAAGCAATAGAAGTGCAGAAAGAGGCAAGTGAGGTGCAGAAGGAGGCAAGAGAACTGCAGAAAGAAGCAAGAGAGTTGCAGAAACAGGCAAAAGGGGAGCAGAAAGAGGGAACATGTATGTAGACAGAGGCAAGAGAGGTACAGAAAGAGGAAAGAGGGGTACAGAAAGAGGCAAAAGGGGTACAGAAAGAGGCAAGAAGGGTGCAGAAAGAAGCAAGAGCAGTGCAGAAAGAACCAACAGAGGTGCAGAAAGAGGCAAGAGGGGTACAGAAAGAGGCAAGAAAAGTATAGAAAGAAGCAAAAGAGCTGCAGAAAGAGGCAAGAGAGGTGCAGAAAGAAGCAAAAAAGGTGCAGAAAGAAGCAAGAGAAATGCAGAAAAAGGCAAGAGCAGTGCAGAAAGAACCAAGAGATGTGCAGAAACAGGCAAGAGAGGTGAAGAAAGAGGTAAGAGATGTGCAGAAAAAAGGGAAGAAGGGTGCAGAAAGAAGCAAGTGAACTGCAGAAAGAGGCAAGTGGAGTGCAAAAGAAGGCAAGATAACTGCAGAAAGAGGCAAGAGAGTTGCAGAAACAGGCAAAAGGGGTGCATAAAGAGGGAACAGGTATGTAGACAGAGGCAAGAGAGGTGCACAAAGAGAGAAGAGGGGTACAGAAAGAGGCAAAAGGGGTACAGCAAGAGGCAAGAAGGGAGCAGAAAGAAGCAAGAGCCGTGCAGAAAGAACCAACAGAGGTGCAGAAAGAGGCAAGAGGGGTGCAGAAAGAGGCAAGAAAAGTGCAGAAAGAAGCAAAAGAGGTGCAGAAAGAGGCAAGAGAGGTGCAGAAAGAGGCAGGAGAGGTGCACAAAGAGGCAAAAGGGGTATAGAAAGAGGCACGATGGGTGCAGAAAGAAGCAAGAGAAGTGCAGAAAGAAGCAACAGAGGTACAGAAAGAGGCAAGAGAAGTGCAGAAAGAGGCAAGAGAAGTGCAGAAAAAAGAAACAGAGGTGACAAAAGAGGCAAGAGAAGTGCAGAAACAGGCAAGAGAGGTGGAGAAATAGGGAAGAGGGGTGCAGAAAGAGGCAAGAGGGATGCAGAAATTTGCAGAAGAGGTGCAGAAAGAAACAACAGAGCTGCAAAAAGAGGCAAGAGGGGTGCAGAAAGAGGCAAGAGGGATGCAGAAATTTGCAGAAGAGGTGCAGAAAGAAGCAAGAGCAGTGCAGAAAGAAACAACAGAGCTCAAAAAGAGGCAAGAGGGGTGCAGAAAGAGGCAACAGAGGTGCAGAAAGAGGCAAGAGGGTGCAGAAAGAGGCAAGAGCGGTGCAGAAAGAGGCAAGAGCAGTGCAGAACGAGGCAAGAGGTGTGCAGAAAAAGGGAAGAGGGATGCAGAAATTTGCAAAAGAGATGCAGAAAGAACCAAGAGCAGTGCTGAAAGAACCAACAGAGCTGCAAAAAGAGGCAAGAGGGGGGCAGAAAGAGGTAGGAGAGGTGCAGAAAGAGGCAACAGAGGTGCAGAAAGAGGCAAGAGGGATGCAGAAAGAGGCAAGAGCGGTGCAGAAAGAACAAAGATGTGCATAAAGAGGCAATAGAACTGCACAAAGAGGCAAGAGAGTTGCAGAAACAGACAAAAGAGGTACAGAAAGAGGCAATAGGGGTGCAGAAAGAGGCAAGAGAAGTGCAGGAAGAAGCAAAAGATGTGCAGAAAGAGGCAAGAGGGGTGCAGAAAGAGGAAAAAGCAGTGCAGAAAGAACCAAGAGATGTGCAGAAAGAGGCAAGAGAGGTGCAGAAAAAAGGAAGAAGAGTGCAGAAAAAGGGAAGTAGGGTGCAGAAAGAAGCAAGAGAAGTGCGGAAAGAGGCAAGTGAGATGCAGAAGCAGGCAAGAGAACAGCAGAAAGAGGCAAGAGAGTTGCAGAAACAGGCAAAAGGGGTGCAGAAAGAGGGAACAGGTGTGCAGCCAGAGGCAAGAGAGGTGCAGAAAGAGGGAAGAGGGGTACAGAAAGAGCCTAAAGGGGTACAGAAAGAGGCAAGAGGTGTGCAGAAAGAAGCAAGAGCAGTGCAGAAAGAACCAACAGAGGTGCAGAAAGTGGCAAGAGGGGTGCAGAAAGAGACAAGAGAAGTGCAGAAAGAAGCAAAAGAGGTGCAGAAAGAAGCAAGAGGGGTGCAGAAAGAGCCAAGAGCAGTGCGGAAAGAACCAAGAGATGTGCAGGAAAATGAAAGAAGGGTGCAGAAAGAGGCAAGAGATGTGCAGAAAAAGGGAAGAAGGGTGCAGAAAGTGACAAGAGAAGTGCAGATAGAGGCAGGTGAGGTGCATAAGGAGGCAAGAGAACTACAGAAAGAGGCAAGCAAGTTTCAGAAACTGGCAAAAAGGATACAGAAAGAGGCAAGATGCGTGCAGAAAGAAGCAAGAGAAGTGCAGAAAGAAGCAACAGAGGTATAGAAAGAGGCAAGAGAAGTGCAGAAAGAGGCAAGAGAAGTGCAAAAAGAAGCAACAGAGGTGCCGAAAGAGGCAAGAGAGGTGCAGAAACAGGCAAGAAAGTTGCAGAAAGAGGGAACAGGGGTGCAGAAAGAGGTAGGAGGGATACAGAAATTTGCATGAGAGGTGTAGAAAGAAGCAAGAGCAGTGCAGAAAGAAGCAGGAGCAGTGCAGAAAGAAGCAAGAGAAGTGCAGAAAAAAGCAAGAGAGGTAGAGAAATAGGGAAGAGGGGTGCAGAAAGAGGTAAGAGGGATACAGAAATTTGCAAAAGAGGTGCAGAAAGAAGCAAGAGCAGTGCAGAAAGAACCAACAGAGCTGCAAAAAGAGGCAAGAGATTTCAGAAAGAGGTAGTAGAGGTGCAGAAATAGGCAACAGAGGTGCAGAAAGAGGAAAGAGGGGTGCAGAAAGAACAAAGAGATGTGCAGAAGGAGGCAAGAGAGGTACAGAAAGAGGCAAGAGAGGTGCAGAAAAAGGGAAGAGGGATGCAGAAGGAGGGAACAGGGATGGATGCAGTCAGAGGCAAGAGAGGTGCAGAAAGAGGGAAGAGGGGTACAGAAAGAGGCAAGCAAAGTGCAGAAAGAAGCAAAAGAGGTGTAGAAAGAGGCAAGAGAACTGCAGAAATAGGCAAGAGAGGTGCAGAAAGAGGCAGGAGAGGTGCACAAATAGGCAAAAGGGGTACAAAAAGAGGCAAGAGGGGTGCAGAAAGAAGCAAGAGAAGTGCAGAAAGAAGCAACAGAGGTGCTGAAAGAAGCAAGAGGGGTGCAGAAAGAGGCAAGAGAAGTGCAGAAAGAAGCAAGAGAGGCGCCGAAAGAGGCAAGAGAGGTGCACAAACAGGCAAGAAAGGTGCAGAAAGAGGGAACAGGGGTGCAGAAAGAGGTAAGAGGGATACAGAAATTTGCACGAGAGGTGCAGAAAGAAGCAAGAGAAGTGCAGAAAGAAGCAAGAGAAGTGCAGAAAGATGCAAGAGAAGTGCAGAAAGACGCAAGAGAGGTGGAGAAATAGGGAAGAGGGGTGCAGAAAGAGGCAGAAGGGATGCAGAATTTTGCAAAAGAGGTGCAGAAAGAAGCAAGAGCAGTGCAGAAAGAACCAACAGAGGTGCAGAAAGAGGCAAGAGATGCGCAGAAAGAAGCAAGACTGGTTTGCACACCATTAGTACCAATTTAATACCCACATTTAGCAATAACTAACAGGTGACCATTCTAGGTTTGCAAAGGGCCTTCCACCATGCTGTAACACTTGTTGCTGCATTTTTGGTAACTTTTGAGCCAGAAACAAGGTTTTTTTTGTTCAAATCTACAGATTATGCAGCAGATGATGGATTATGTGGCAAATGCAGAAAATTTATAATTGTGCAAAAGTCAGTGCAGCCAAAAAGTTGCATAATTCCAGCGGCCCTGCTCATACCTCTGACTAGGTCCAGAAGTGCTCCTCAGTGGTTCCTTCTTTTTTTGTCTCATTGAGTTTATAGTTTAGCTTCTATGGAAATGAGGAAGACTAAACCTGAGGTTACCACTCCACAACACAGACTACCATACCACGTAATTACTCTCCATAACACATAATCTCACTCTACATAATTCCTATACAGTAAATACCACATACTTTCTATCCGCATCAAAGTCAAAGTCTATCCACATAATTTCACTGCACATCATAACACATAATTCCACTATACACAACCTAGATCCACTCCACTCCAAGAAACATTAGTAAAACACTTTTACATTTACAACGCCTATAGCTCTAACTCTCGCAAATGTGAAACCTACTACATTGCAAATGCTTCTTTAACTAGTAGTCGCGTTTGCAGGGAGGTGGAGAAAGGGGGTTGGGCCTCCGATCAGCGCTCAGGAATTCTGTTGCGTAGGACTTACAGGAGGTACCAGGAGGGTTTCTTGGCCCCCAAAGTCCCTCAGGAGCAAAGTGGACTTCATCCCCCAACCCGTAGCGCATTTGCAGAGCGGTGGAGAAAGGGGGGCGTGGCCTCTGAAGACATCTTACCAATACCACTATGTGAGACTTACTGGAGGTAACAGGAGGGGTAGTTGCCCCCAAGGACCACATTGGGAGCCAACTACCCCTCCTATTACCTACAGTAAGTCCCACACAGCAGCATTGCTAAGTTCTCATTGCATGCCACGCCCCCCTTTCCTCACCACTCTGCAAATGCGCTCCCTGGCGCGCTCATGGATGGAGATTAAAGTCCACTTCACTGCTGGGGGTCCTTAGGGGCCAACTAGCCTACCTGATACCTCCAGTATGCCCCAGATAGTGGGATAGCTGACAGGTGGACACAGGCTACACCCCCTTTCTCCACCACTCTGCAAACACGCCTCCTGGTATGTTCTAGGTTGGGGGATAAAGTCCCCTTGCCTCCTGAGAGTCCCTGGGGGCCAACTAGTCCACCAGGTACCTCCAGTAAGCCCCACACAGCTGGATTGCTGAGAGTGGTCCAAGGCCATGCCCCCTTTTTACACCACTCTGCAAAAGCGCCTCCTGGCACACTGCTGCCCAGGGTATGAAGTCCACTTTAGTCCTGAGGTCCTCAGGACACAACAGGACCTCTTAGCCCCACCAGCAATGTGCCAAGAGGCACGTTTCTAGAGTGGTATAAAAAGGGGCGTGGCCTCGGACCACCTGTGTGGGGCTTACTTGAGGTACCTGGTGGGCTAGTTGGCCCCCAGGGACCTTCAGGATTCAAGGGGACTTAACCCCTCAACTTAGAACGTGCCAGGAGGTGCATTTGCAGAGTGGTACAGGGAGGGGGCAGGGCCTCCGGGGAGATGCCGGGGCCTGGCCTCAGCGTTGGGGACTGTGTGGGGAGCCCCAATGCCCCCACGGTCCCAGCCAGCTCCCCACCTCCTGCATTGCTTTTGCGCAAGGGAAGCTGCTAACATGCAGCTCCCCTTGTCCAAAAGCAATTCTGCTTTGCTTCTTGGAAGCGAGAGCAGGTTTCCTGCTCTCGCTTCCAAGAAGCAAAGCAGTGTTTGCTATGACAGGGCAGGAGCCGTGCTCCCGCCCTGCCATAGCAAACGGCAATGTCCCGGGGTGGGCACCCCGGGACATTGCAGGAGCCATCCCTGGGGGTGGCGGTCCCCAGGGCCATGGAGTGCTCCAGGAGGGGGGCCGTGCGGCCCCCCTCCCTTTGTCAAAATAGTACCAGTGAGGTGGTGGTCCCCGGGGCCCGGAGGTCCACAACGGCCCTTCGCATTTTAATGAAGTGTGCCCCGGGGAGGTGGTGGTCCCCGGGGCAGTGTGGGGAGGGGCAGGAGCCTGCCCCACACTTCTCTAATTATTTTTAATTCATGGGGAGGTGGTGGTCCCCTGGGCTTGGGGGGGCCCGTGAGGCCCCCCGCACATAATTAAGGATGCCCTGGGGAGGTGGCGGTCCCCGGGGCAGCATGGGGGGGAGGAGCCCCCAATGCATTTTTTCCAAAGAAGCCCCGGGAGGTGGCGGACCCCGGGGCTGCGGGGGGGCAATGTGCCCCGCATATTATTTCAAAAGCCCCGGGGAGGTGGCACGGTCCCCGCATACATTATAAACATTGCCCCCGGGACCTGGCCCAACCGGGGACTTATAGAAAATGAAGTGCGGGAGCCCGCGCTTCATTTTTTATTTATTTTTTTGGCTGGATTCGCGCACCCAGCGCAAATTCGGCTGATTTGTTTTTTAAAAAAAAGCTTTTTTGGGACCCCCTGAGCAGGCCTAGGGGGTCAGGGTGTTTCTACCCTGCCCCCTGTTCTTGTTTTTTTATGTTTTTTCTACTGTTTTCTTGTGACTCGGTTACTGAGTCACAAGATGGCTGCCAACACATTCTGGTTTGGAGTGTTGGCAGCCAATCAGAATTAAACTTGTGCTCAGGAGGGTTCGCGAATCCTCCTCGGTGCTCAGATATATCATTTTTTATTTTTGGAATTTCTCAGCAACTACTGAACGGATTTACACCATTTAAAGAAAAGTTGCTTTCTGGACCAAGACCTACCATTTTCCCAAATGTGGTGTAATTCCGTTCAGCAGTCCGGGCTGTAGCTCTGTCTAAAGTTCCTATGGAAATTATCATGGGGAAAACACGTTTTGGGACCCCCCTTTTTTCTCGGCCCCCACTTGACGAATCACCCCAAAACTTTCAAGACAGGAGCTGACCCGAGTAAACCATCAGTTTTGAAAATTTCGCGAAGATTCGCCAATGGCGCCAAGATATTGGCAAAAGAAAAAACGCTTTTTGAATAGAAACAAGGTCCTAGCTATAACTATCTACTGGCTACCGCCAGTAGGTAATATATATATCCAAAGGCCTAATGAAGCTGAGAGTGAAGGAGGAAAATTGTAGAACTACTGGTAATATTACCAAACTCCAAAGGAAAGCCATCAAAGATCTACAAGGAGATCGAACTATTGTCTGTAAACCTTCAGACAAAGGGGGTAATGTTGTACTGTTAACATCAGAGTATTATTGTAAAGAAGCATTCCATCAGCTTGATGATACCTCAAATTACAGCCGGATCACCATGAAAGAATATTCCAACAGCGTTGAAACGTATGGACATCTTATAAGTAAATGGAAGCAGAAAGGTATGTTGGACATAAACGAATTTAAGTATCTAGACTGCAAACACCCAGTCATTCCGACTTTCTATCACCTCCCAAAACTGCATAAAGACAGTATGAACCCCCCTGGTCGTCCGATTGTGTCTTCGAAGGGGTGTTTAACAGAAAATATGTCCACGTTTATTGATTTCTTTCTGTTTGATTTTGTTATTGAATTGAACTCCTATATTCAAGACACTAAAGACTTTTTAAAAATGATTGAAGGTATCACCTGGGAACCTAATTTTGTCATGATCACCTTAGACATTTCCAGTTTATACACAAGTATTCAACACAGTAAGGGTCTGGAAGCTATCGAATACTTTTTAAAAGGACGCTCCATAAAATATATGGAACATAATTGTATGATTCTGGAATTTGTCAAGTATTGTTTGACTAATAACATTTTCCTTTTTCAGGAGCAATTGTTCAGACAGATGCAAGGCACGGCCATGGGCACCTGCTTCGCCCCCAGCTATGCAAAACTTTTCGTAGGCTGGTGGGAGAGGCAGGTGGCCTGGTCGGATGCCAATGATGTATGGACCGATAAATTGGTCAGCTGGAACCGGTATATTGATGACTTGTTCATCATATACAACGGCACAATTGAGTCAGCTGTAGAATACGTCAATGTTCTGAACAGTAATAATCTCAATCTTAAGTTCAGTGGAGAAATAAGTAAGACCTCAGTTAACTTTCTGGATTTGCGGGTTTTTGTTGCAGAAGATAGATTGTGTACAGTTTTACATCGGAAGCCTACGGCAGGTAATTCCGTTTTGCATTCCAGCAGCTGTCATATGGATAAACTAATCCATAGCATCCCATATGGCGAGCTTCTGAGGATAAAGAGGAATTGCACCAGAGAGTGTGATTTTCAAGCAGCAGCCAATGAAAGCACAGCCAGATTCCACACACGAGGATACTCTAGTGAGGTTCTACTCGGTGCCAAAAATAAGGTGGACACAAAAGATAGAACGAAACTGATACATGACATATCGAGAACTAAACAGAGGAAAGAGCAAGCCAGATCATCTCCAACTACAGATTGTAGGATGATTACCAACTTCTCCAGCAATTCAAATGATCTGAGACAAATACTAAGAAAGAACTGGCATATTTTAAAATCTGATCCAGTTATTGGGGAGGATATGGCCAGAGCTCCCCAGCTGTCATTCAGAAAAGCCAGATCTTTAAAAGATCAATTGGTACAGAGTCACTATTCCCAAGGAAGAAGTGATTCATGTTTCAATCAGATCAAAGGCTTTCATCCTTGCAAAAAGTGCAAGGCGTGTAAAAGCAGCCATAAGGTCCTGACATATGAAGTACCAGGTATAAAGACTCCTAAAAAAATTGAAAAATTTATGAATTGCAATACCATCCACACGGTGTACTGTCTAGTATGTCCGTGTGGGCTTCGGTATATTGGAAGTACTATACACCCTACCAAAATCAGGATCTTAGAGCACATGAGAGCGATCGCCACCAAGGATGTAACTTATCCGGTGGCCCGCCATTTTGAAAGCCATCATAGTAGTAACAGGGATCTGTTGCGCTATTTCTGTTTGGATCATGTGCCAGGAACTATAAGAGGAGGTGATAGACAACTTAAACTCCGTAGACTTGAGTCCAGGTATATTATTGACATTCAGACCAAAATACCTCAGGGACTCAATGGTGGAGAGTAATTGGCTGTGCATCTGTGAATAACTATACATAATTGTACATAATTGTAAATAACTGTAAGTAATGAAATCAACGGATTCTGGTTTTTGCACACATATATGATTTAAAGAGTGCTGTAGTGAAGCAAATAGATTTCTTTTTCTTTTTGCTTCTTTGGTTTTTTGAGGTAAGCCATGAGTGGTATCTCTGTTTTTAGATATAATAATAAATTTTTGGGTTGTTCTATCCAGTTTAGTTTGGAGGGATCTCCCAATACATTTAGGATTCTGGATTTTTATCCTGTTTCTCTGGTTCTGGTGATGGGTGAATAAGTTGGGAATTTATGGACTATTATAATGGAATGATTTGGTATTGTATTAATCAGGTAGTGGATTCAATAGCCCATTCAGGGCGGAATTATGTTCTATTTGTACCATTGCAAATAATGACCTAATCATGAGGTATGGACTTGTTTACAGTGATAGCCTATTCAAGGCAAGATATGAATCAATGAATATTTGTGTATATATTTATGTACATATGTATAGTTGATTAGAATCATTTACCTGTATAGACATGCATTAATGATTTTAAGTTGCATGTTCAAAGATGGCCGAAATGGTTTCTTTTCCTTTATGTTCATTGTAATAGTCCTTTATTTATTTTGGTTGCATCTGACCCACCAATGAACTGTTTATTTGTTTATTTAAATAACGCTGTCTCGGGCTGCCGTGTAATATTGACAAAGGCAGTCGCCGAAACGCGTCTATTTGTGCTTGGCGAACCCGAATAAAATCTGGGTTTATCAGTTTCCCGTGAGTGCTGTGCTTTTGTACTCTGTAGCAGGAATATATATATATATATATATATATATTTACCAGAAAAAAACAAAGGTTACAGGGACATTTTAGTTAGAAAATGGAATTGAATAAACCTTAGAAATGTAACTGAAAAAAATAAAGGTTATTGGGATGTTATAGTTAGGCTCATGTTCTACTCGTACAAAACCAGCAAAATTCAGCAGTTATAGCTAGGAACTAGGGTTTATCTTATTGCCACAGCAATGATTTTAACTATGCAAATTGTAGGATGGATCTATTCAGATTCGTAAGAAAATTGAAATTGAAAAAACTACACAAAAACATCCCTAAGGATAATCAGAGACAAGAACAAACAACTTATTCAACAGTTTCTTCAAATCTAACAGTATCAGATTTACCAATTGTAGAAGATATGTAGTCTCTGCACAATGAGAATGAAAATGAGGATCAGGAAGATGAAGATGAAGCGGGAACAACAAGTATGGATGTTACAAACTCTACAAATCTACCAACAGGAGCAAGAGATAGTACCCCCTTTCGACCCAAATCCAGATATATACCCCAAATGAGCCGGGACAATTTGGATACATTTTCTGAGAATGTCACAAAAGATTTAAGGCACTCTTATCAAAAATTAGGGGATGGGATGAAGTATCGTGATCCAAAAGAAAGGAGAGTGTTTCAAACCATTGACAAAATAAAGAGAAGATCTGACATAACAGTCAAACCATCAGACAAGGGGGGCAATGTTGTACTTTGGGGAAAGGACCTTTACAGGAATGAAGCACTGAAGCAGCTCATCAATGTTGATCGTTATAAGAAGATTACATTGAACGAATATGAAAGTGTAAAAGAAAGATTTTATGATGAATTGGTCATATGGAAAGAACAAGATCTTTAAAATTGGGATGAATATCGTTTTTTAAAACAGGAACATTCGGTTCTTCCCATCTTATATATGATTCCTAAAGTTCATAAAGACACAAAAAATCCACCTGGGAGACCAATAATCTCGGCTCAAAACACTTTCGTTGAGAATGTCTCTAAGTGCATTTATCGATCGATATTCCAAAAACGGGGTGTTGGATATAATAGGTGAGTACATGTACACTGAAGAACGCACTGTAAAACCCCGTGGTCCTTGTGTGGGAACCAGAATCAGAATCCATTAAGTAATGGACTGGAGACTTAACATGATGGGCCCGGCATCAGTACCTCAGACTCGTGCAATAGGCGTCCTCTCTCCAGCCCGGTAAGTCATACCGACCTAATGGATTCTGATTCCCACACAAGGATCGTTTTTGGAATATCGATCGTCTATATACTAATCAAGCCCTGATGAAGTTCAATTCTCATTGAATGAAATGCGTTGGCTGGAGCCTGTTTTATGACACCATTGAAATAAAAGAATTAAACACAAAGGAACTTTTGTCGGTTTATATCATTTGGAATAAGACCACGCAGTGGTGCACCTCTCCAAAACTATTCGATACTCAACAACATACTTAGCTTCAACAGAAAGGAGGTTTTAGGAAATGTTTGAAGTGCAAGGCTTGTCAGCATGGGGAAAATATTGCAGCTTTTAAAATGGTTTTTAATAAAGCTGTCAAGGTAAAAGGATTTTTAACATGTAAATCAAGCTATGTTGTGTATATTTTGAAATGTCCGTGTAATACGGTGTATGTGGGGAGTACCACCCTACCAGTACATAAGAGGATTTTACAGCATAAGAGAGCTATAATCAATAAGGACCGTAGCTACCCGCTAGCTAGACATTTTGAGAAAGAACAACTTAGCAATCCAACACTAATGAGATATAGCTGTATAGCGCAGGTGCCAAAGAAAAAAAGGGGTGGAGACAGGGAGAGAGAGTTAAGAAAACTAGAAACATACTTTATCCTAGATACCAAAGAACCAAATGGTTTCAACGTGGATGAAGAATTGTTTACCTGTCTCTATTAATATCTGCATCTCGTCAGGCACATTCATCATGGAGCATAAACATGTATATAGAAAAAGGACGGCATAAGCACAATAAATTGCACTTTATATTTATTAGAAAGAACACATCAGTCACATGAAATAAAGATTTTACCTATTTATTGTCAGGCACTGGGAATTCATAAGATATAAACAGATATTAATTGCTCCGAAGGACCGAAAAAGCTGAAGGACCAGGATGAGTCATTAGCATAGGCCCGATTATAAGGAGGTACTACCAGTGCTTAGGTTACAAATGGTTAAAATCTAGGGAAAAGGTTGCACTTTAATAGAATTTAAGCACTTTTTGAGCACTTAGCACTTTAGAAAAGTAGTAGCACTGTAGCATGTTTTGCACACTATAAAATTTAAAGAAGAAGACAGTAAAAATTGGCAGCCAGGAACCTGTAGGCACTTGCTTTACTGTAACGAATGTACTGAATATAGAAATACGAATGAACACTGTTGCTTTATATTTTCAATGAAACTATTATAAAGTTTTTTTAGATTGGAAAGCACAATGTGAGCAATTATGAACATTTTCCAAGATGGCGCCCATGTTTATCCAGCAAAGTGTGAAAACTAGAGAAGATGTCCCCTCTCTATGTTTGTGTAAATATAGATTGTATTTAATGTTTGGTGCTCATCATCGTGAACAAGGCTGCATCTGGCAGCCGAAACGCGTAGATGATTGTGTCACTCAGAAGTAAATAAATCTAAGTGAAAAGCAAAAAGACTGCCGATTCCATCTCATTGGATGTAATGAGGTGTTTTGTTTCATATATATATGCATATATATATATATATATATATATATATATATATATATATTCACTGAAAAAACCATAGGTTTTAGGGACAGTTATAGTTAGTTGGACATTTCACTCGTACAAAACCCGTGAAATTCCCCTGTTATAGTTAGTTCAGCTAACTATAACTTGCGCCCGCATAATGCACCGCTGATGACGTCACATATTACATCACTCATGACATGGTCAGTGACATCACTGATGACATCACTGATGACATCTCAAATGACATCACTGATGACATCATGCAGTGACTGTGTGTTTCTGTAAAGTTTAAATATTTTTAATATATATAGGAAAAGACGTATTGAAGAATGAGTGGGTGTATAAGTGTCTGTATGGATGATTTAGTAGGTGCGTGACTGACTCTATAAGTGAGTGAAATAACGTATCTTACTGAATGCATGGGTTAGTGACTAAACTGGGTGAATGTCTGTATCCGTCTGTCTGTTGCTGTGTAAGTGGCTGCATGTGTTTGTGAATAGCTACATGAGTGTCTATATGAGTTATTGAATGGTTGTCTGAGTATCTGTATGGGTGCCTGAGTGTTTGTGTGGGAGGGGTCTGTGCGACTCTGTGCATAGATGTGTGAGTGGGTGATTCACTGGGTGGATGGTTTCAAGAGTGCATCTGTGATAGACTGTATGGGTGGGTAAGTGTGTGTAAGAGTGTGTTGGTGAGTGAATGTATGTCCCAGTGGTACATGTGTGAGTAACTACATATGTGAAAGGCAGTATATATGTGTGTTGGAGTATATAAATAGCTATAAGCGAGAGTGAGTGATTGTGATAGTGGCTGTATGGATGAGTGTGTGCTTGTATCAGTGATTGTATAAGAGCGTAACAATGTGGTAGTATTTGTATGATTAAGTGAGCTGGTGTGTGTATAACTGTATAGGTGAGTAAATGGCAGTGTGTTTAATTATTTGCATGACTGACTAGGTGTGTGAGTACCTCTATGGATGAGTGGCGGTGTTTGAGTGTCTATATAGGAGTAAGAGTGCATATGATAGTCCTGTACTGAGTGACCATAAGTATGAGTGACTGTACGGGTGAGTGAGTGGATGTGTGTGTGTAGACCTAAGAATCAGTGAGTGGGTATGTAGTTATTGGTGTTGGAGTGTCTATGGTTTTGCGAATGGCAGTCTGTAATTTAGATTGGGTGTATCAAAGGTTATATTAGGGTGTGAGGAGGTGCATCAGATTATCACGTGGATGATGTCATCAGTGATGTCATTTGAAATGTCATCAGTGATGTCATCAGTGATGTCACTGACCATGTCATGAGTGATGTAATATGTGACGTCATCAGCAGTGCATTGCGGGGGCACGAGTTATAGTTAGCTGAACTAACTATAACAGGGAATTTCACGGGTTTTGTACGAGTGAAATGTCCAACTAACTATAACTGTCCCTAAAACCTATGGTTTTTTCAGTGAATTTCAAAGGTTTTTTAAATGCTAATTTCTAACTATAACGTGTCTGAAACCTATGGTTTTTTCCGTGAATTTCAAAGGTTTTTAAATGCTGATTTCTAACTATAACGTACCTGAAACCTATGGTTTTTTCAGTGAATTTCAAAGGTTTTTAAATGCTAATTTCTAACTATAATGCCCCTAAAACCTATGGTTTTTTCAGTGAATTTCAAAGGTTTTGTAAATGACAATTTTTAAATGTATTAATTGTTATATTTATTTTTTGATACTGATTTACTACATTTTTTAAAACTATTTATTTTTATATATTTTATTTATTAAATTACATTGTAATTACATTATACATTACATTACAAAATATACTTTCTCAGAATGAATTACTTTAGTTTAAATAGTTTGCAAATAGGCAATAGAGTTTTAAGTACAGTAGTTACAGTTGTTGCAATGGGCAACACAATTTCAAACACAATGCAACATTGAGCTCAATGTGAATTTCTAGTTAAATGCAATTAGTTACTTTATGGATTACTTTTCTAACCACAGGACTGGTTCCTAGATTCAGTCCTGGAACATCTCCTGTAAACAGTTGAGTAAAAGCGTTTTGGTTACAGTAGTGATTTGTAAGGAATATTATTGTATTTTAAAAGTTGACACTTAGAAACTTTTTCACATAGAATCACCAATGTTATCCTATGGGAGGAAATTCACTTAGCAGGTAAGTAGTGTTATCGTTACTTTTTCTTACTCAGTGTTGGATCCTGGATCCAGCACTGGTGCATCTCCTGTAAACAGTTGAAAGAATGCGTTTAAGTCATACAGGCGATTTTTAAGGAATATTTGTAATTTGTGAAAATCGACACTTTGAAACTTTTCTGCTGAAAACCAGACAATGGATTCCTATGGAAGGAAATATAAGTTACTGGTAAGTACGGTTAGAATTACTTTTCAGGGTCAGTGCTGGGCTAAAAGAAGCAGCACTGGGTTCTCTCCTGATAACAGGTGAGTAAATCGGAATTCGTAGTTCGGTTGATTTTAGAGGAATATTATAAAGTTCCAAAACTCCACACTTAGAAGAATTTCCAAGTGAAACCAGTCAATGTTAGCCTATGGAAGGAAATTCAAGTTACTGGTAAGTACGGTTACAATTACTTTTCAGGATCAGTACTGGGCTGAAAGATGCAGCACTGAGGTCTCTCCTGATAACAGGTGAGTAAATCGGAATTCGTAGTTCGGCTGATTTTAGAGGAATATTATAAAGTTCCAAAACTCCACACTTAGAAGAATTTCCAAGTGAAACCAGTCAATGATATCCTATGGAAGGAAATTCAAGTTGCTGGTAAGTACGGTTAAAATTACTTTTCAGGATCAGTACTGGGCTGAAAGATGCAGCACTGAGGTCTCTCCTGATAACAGGTGAGTAAATCGGAAATCGTATTTCGTCCGATTTTAGAGGAATATTTGTATGTTTCAAAAATCGACACTTGGAAACTTTTTCAGCAAAAAGCAGGCAATGATATCCTATGGAAGGAAATGCAAGTTACTGGTAAGTACGGTTAAAACTACTTTTCAGGATCAGTACTGGGCTGAAAGATGCAGCACTGAGGTCTCTCCTGATAACAGGTGAGTAAATCGGAATTCGTATTTCGGCTGATTTTAGATGAATATTTGTATGTTTCAAAAATCGACACTTAGAAACTTTTTCAGCAAAAAGCAGGCAATGATATCCTATGGAAGGAAATTCAAGTTACTGGTAAGTACGGTTAAAATTACTTTTCAGGATCAGTACTGGGCTGAAAGATGCAGCACTGAGGTCTCTCCTGATAACAGGTGAGTAAATCGGAATTCGTATTTCGGCTGATTTTAGATGAATATTTGTATGTTTCAAAAATCGACACTTAGAAACTTTTTCAGCAAAAAGCAGGCAATGATATCCTATGGAAGGAAATTCAAGTTACTGGTAAGTACGGTTAAAATTACTTTTCAGGACCAGTACTGGGCTGAAAGATGCAGCACTGAGGTCTCTCCTGATAACAGGTGAGTAAATCGGAATTCGTATTTCGGCTGATTTTAGAGGAATATTTGCACAATGGTGAAGGGAGGGGCGGGGCCTGAGGTGACATCTGTGCAAACGCGCCCCGTGGCGCGTTTTAAGTTGGGGGATTAAGTTCCCTTGAATCATGAGGGTCCCTGGGGGCCAACTAGCCCACCAGGAACCTCCAGTATGCGCCAGGGGCTGCGTTGCAGAGACGTGTACAGAGGCCACGCCCTTTTACACCTCTCTGCAACGCAGCTCTGTGGCACTTTTTAGAAGTACATGGTGGGCGTGGCCTCTGTACACCTCTCTGCAACGCAGCCCCTGGTGCATACTGGAGGTTCCTGGTGTGCTAGTTGGCCCCAGGGACCCCCAGTATTCAAGGGGAATTACTTCCCTTCTTAAAACGCGCCATGGGCGCGTTTGCAGAGTACTGCAGGGAGGGGGCGGGGCCTCCGGCACGATGCCGGTCGTTTTTCTTGTTTTTTTAATGGGAGGGGGCTGCATGGCCCCCTTCCCTTGGCCACTTTTGGCCCCGGGGACCCCATCCCCGGGGCCTGAGCATTTTATTTATTTTTAAATAAAAAAAAAGAAAAACGGGAAGGGGCCGCGTGGCCCCCTTCCCTGGGCCTGTATTGGCCCCGGGACCCCATCCCCGGGGCATGCCCTCAATTTTTAAATTTTTTATTTGGAGGGGGCTGCGTGGCCCCCTCCTCAGGCCATTTCAGGCCCGGGGAGCCCATCCCCGGGGCCGGCCTTGCCCTTTTTTATTTTTTATAATTTGGGGAGGGGGCTGCGTGGCCCCCCTCCCTGGCCACTATGGCCCCGGGGACCCCATCCCCGGGGCCTGGCCTCTGGTTGGGGACTGTGGGGGTCCCCAATCCCCCACAGTCCCTCCGGCTCCCCGCGTCCCTTGGGAGCCGGCATTGCTTTCCACATGGGGAGCAGCTAACATGCTGCTCCCCGTGTGGAAAAGCAATCAGCTTTGGATATTGGAAGCGAGAGCAGGTTTCCTGCTCTCTCTTCCAATATCCAAGCAAGTTTACAATGACAGGACGGGGCCGCGAGGCTCCCGTCCTGTCATTACAAACAGCAGTGTCCCGGGGGTAGGCACCCGGGACACTGCAGGAGCTGGCCCTGGGGGTGGCGGTCCCAAGGGCCATCAAGGGCTCCGGGAGGGGGGCCGCGCGGCCCCCCTCCCAACTATTTCACAGTTGGTCCCCGGGGCTTTGGGGGTCCGTAACGGACCCCCATATTCAAATGTTTAGTGCCCCGGGGAGGTGGCGGTCCCCGGGGCGTGTGGGGGGGCTGGAGCCCCCACACAGGTCAAATTTTTTTTTAAAAAGAAGCCCGGGGTGGTGGTCCCGGGGCTGCGGGAGGCAAAGAGCCCTCCCGCACCATTATTTTCTTAAGCCCCGAGGGGTGGCGGTCCCGGGGCTTGGGGGCCTTAGAGGCCCCCACATTAAATTTAAACCCCCCACCATGCCCCCGGGACTTGGCCCCCCCGGGGGCCAATTAACATCGAAGCGCGGGAGACCGCGCTTCGATTTTTTTTTTTTTGGCAGGATCTGCGCTCCCTGAGCGCATCCTGCCGATTTAAGAAAAAAAAAAAAAAAAATCTTTTTTCTACCGAGGGGGTCCTTGTGGGACCCCCTGAGCAGACCTAGGGGGTAAGGGTGTTTCTACCCTGCCCCCTTTGTGCGTTTTGCGCACTTTTTTTTACTGCTTTCTTGTTCCTCGGATCTACCGAGGAACAAGATGGCTGCCAACACTTCCTGGTTTGGAGTGTTGACAGCCAATTAGCAGACAGCTCGTGATCGGGAGGGTGCGCGAATCCAACGCGGCCATAGATATATATGTGATTTTCCTTTTGATTTTCTCAGGAACTACTGAACGGATTTACACCATTTAACAAAAGGGTTCTTTCTGAACCAAGAACTACCTCTTTGCCAAATTTGGTGTAATTCCGTTCAGCAGTTCAGGCTGTAGCCGTGTCTAAAGTTTCCTATGGGAAAATGAATGGGGAAAACACGTTTTGGGACCCCCTTTTTCTCGGCCCCCGCTTGACGAATCACCCGAGACTTTCAGGGTAGGAGCGGACCGGAGCGGGCCATAAAGGTTGAAAATTTCGCGAAGATTCGTCAACCCGGCAAGAGAGTTATTTCAAATAGAATGTCGCGGATTTCCTATGGAAAATAGGTCCTAACTATAACTATCTACTGGCGACCGCCAGTAGATAATATATATATATATATATATATACATATATATATATATATATATACTGAAAAAAACCAAAGGTTACGGGGACATTATAGTTAGGAAATGGAATTGAAAATACCTTAGAAATTCACAGAAAAAAACAAAGGTTAGTGGGGCGTTGTAGTTAGGCTCATGTTCTACTCGTACAAAACCAGCGAAATTCAGTAGTTATAGCTAGCTGAGCTAACTATAACTCGCGCCCCCACAATGCACTGTTTATGATCTCATATATTACATCGCTGATGACATGGTCGGTGAATTCAAGTCAAGTCAAAAAAGCTTTATTTCGACCGTGTGGCCATAAAAGCACATAAAAAAGACAATACAATACATTTTACATAGCAAGAAAAAATATTAAAATATGTCATCATACAGTTTATATACATTAGTGCTGTATTAAAAGATGGTGCAAATCTAATTTGTGGAGAATTTTGTAAATCATTCTTAAATGCGCTCCCTCACAACAGTACTCAGTGCTAAACTTAGGTACAAGACGATAATCAACAAGGGATAAATGTTCTACCTTGAGTGCAGAAGGGGTTAAAATATCGCATATTAAAACAGATAGCCAATTCATTGGTATGTATAAAACTCCTAACAAATGTTAAAAAAAGCTTTTGACTTTATCTAGTAAATTGATGTAACTATGTTAAAAAACCGCATTAAAAGTAGTAATATAAAATATTTTAAAAAGGAGAAAAGAACCCAGAGGAAGAAAATTTGCGATAACAATAATCATACAATGGATATGTGCAAACATAGCATAGCAGCGTGTGTAGAGGGTACTAGAAACTAGGGATTTCCTACAGCAGTTTTCTTTAAAATTGCTCTGCGAATGCACCACATTGAATAAAGGAACCTAGAAATGGCAAACACAATAAGTGTGTCAGTTTCATACTTGAGGAGCCTGTAGGCCTCTGTGCAGTATCTAATCCCCATGTTTCTACAGAGTTGTAACACCCACTTAGACCTTGGCCTTTCATAGGCGGGACAAAAGAAAAGGACATGTAGTTCAGTTTCTTCGACTTGGTCACACCCTGGGCAATCAAGTTTGTGGGCTCCCTGCCAGTTGTTAGTAAATGCTCGAAGCGGGAGCACCCCGTGTCTAAATTGAAGAAAGAGTTTCTTTGCCAATAATGGTTGGATATGATCAAGTGCGGGTTCTGCCCTATATTGCTGCTTGATGTCCAGAAACCTGGAAATCAAGCTACTTGGTTTAGTCCCCTGACATAGTAGTAGGGCCAGTTTATATTCTCTGTGGGAGTCGAGTAGTGCCTTTCTGGAAATTGTGGGACAGGTCTCTTCTGGTGTGGTCCACATATTTGCCCTCCCTAGTGCCTGACAAGAATTCCTGATATAAGCTAGCCAGGGGAGTTTCCCTGCACCAAAAGGGTCATGACATCCTTCAACTCCTCTTTATAGTCAGCTAGTTCAGGTGTACTCCACAGGCGACGCCAGTATAGGAGGGGTCTAGAGGAAACTACATCTGCTATAGGGCCAATCCCTAAGTCCATCCTGAGCGGTGTTAATGGGGTACTCATAGGGAGGCCCAGCAGTTGCCTAAGAAATAGGTTCTCGGGCATGGATAGGGAGGTTGATGGACAATGGCCCCATAATTCTGCCCCATACAATGAAGCTCCCCTAGCCTGCGTTTTGTAGATTTCTGCTGGAGGACCTATCACTTTATGGGTGCAATTTTTGTATATTTTTAAAATGCCCCCCGTGGACTGAGTCAATTTTAGACTGGCTTTCTTTATTTGTGTCCCCCAGTCCATTTTTTCAGTGAGTGTAATCCCTAGGTAATCAAAAATAGACACCCTCTCTAGAGCCCTTCCATCTAGTTGGGGATGTGGGCAGTTTGTGGTGTTAGCATTAAAAACCATATACTTGGTCTTTTGGAGGTTGATCTCCAGTCCCCTCTTCCTACAAAAAAAACTAAATACCTCAAGTACCCTCTGCATACCCATGGGCGATTTAGAGAGTAGCAGCGTATCGTCCGCAAACATAAGTGCTGGAATTTTGTGATTCGCCAGCCTCGGAGCGTCAATGTCTTTACCAGCTAACAAAGTTTCAATTAGGCCATTTAAGAAAAGAGAGAAGAGTGTCGGGCCAAGACACATCCCTGTTGCACCCCTTTCTCTACAGGGAAAGGGGCGGAGAGTTCACCATTTTTACTATATCTAATTCTCGCATAGTTGTCTTGGTGCAAACATTTCAGCTGGTGGCAAAGGTATTCTAGTACTCCCAAATCGAGATGTATGCCCCATAGCTGATCTCGCTGCACCAAGTCAAACGCGGATTTAAGATCCACAAATGTGAGATAGAGGCGGCCACCCTCTAAAACCACAGTTTTCCAGTGGATAAGTTGTAATCTAAAGATCTGGTCGATAGTGGAGGTCTTGGCCCTGAATCCTGCTTGTAAAGGTGTTAATATGTTATTCTCTTCTATCCAAGATTGCAAGCGCTCCAGAAGTACGCGAGCAAAACATTTTTGAGTGACGTCTATAAGGCTTATGGGGGCGATAATTTGCTGGATTAAGTGGAGAGCCCTTTTTATAAATGGGGATAATTTCTGCTCCGGCCCAAGTAGGGGGCAACGCCATACCTTGTAAAACGGCATTAAATAATAACCGTAGGTAGGGTGCCCAGACTACGGGTTCGGAACGAAATAAGTCCCCAGGTATCCTATCCAACCCAGGTGCTTTTGCTAAAAGTAGGTTGCCCAATGCCCCTGTGATCTCCTTCATTGTGCAAGGGGGAGCATCTAAATTTGAGGGGTTCGCATCTAGGGTGGGTGATTCTACCCTGTCCTCTTCCTCTGCGGGCCTTGAAGATAAAGATTTAAAATGGGTTCTCCAGACTTCTTCCCTTAGATTTGGTCCTATAGCCGATTGGCCTTCGGATTTCCCTGTCTTGACTAAATTCCAGAAGGCTCTCGTGTCATGGTTATCTAAGGCTGTTTTTATTGCTTCCCATTTTTCATTTTCCCAGTTAGTTTGTGCTCCAGTTATAATTTTTTTATATCGATCCGCAGCTACCTTGATTTGTAGTCTATCATTCGTTCTGATAGAGTTTAGTAGGGCTTGCTTGGCTACCTTACAAGATTTATTGTACCATGGGTGCCTTGGTTTGAAATTCGGCCTAGGCCTGTTGCGGTTGTAAAAGAATTGTGCCAGTGTAGAGAACAGATCCTGATGGTTTTTTGCCAGTATAGATTGGGATGCTATACTACTGCTAGTTGCAGATATTCGATACGCAACATCTAAAAAGGGGGCAATTTGTTGGTAGAGAGAGGCCGCTTTATCCGGTGATTGTGCGAGTACCCCCCAGCATACCCTCCTCCCTCCTTCGGCCAGTACTAAGTTTGGGTTGGGGTTTATGGATGTGCTTGGGAGGTCTTTGGCCAGGGGTAGGGATATTTCTATCACCAAAGGGTTATGATCACTCTCGTGGCGGGAGACGACCTTAAAATCAATAACCCTATGCCAGAGACTAGCATCTACCAAAATGTAGTCTAGAATTGATGCCTGCCCGGGTCTATTAAAAGTATAGTTCCCGGGGCTGTCGGATGGGAATCGGCCATTACAAGCCCTTAATGAGTGACTAAGTATAACTGCATTCATTTGTAATACTAGAGGAGTCCATGCCCGTGTTGGTTGGATGTTAGGTTCTGGAATTAACCATACCGAGTCCTCCTCACTTGTAATGCTAGTAGATAAGCCATTCAAGGGCTCAAATTGGCAATTGAAATCCCTTCCTATAATTACCCGACAATTGTCCGGTATGGTGGGGAGGATTGAGGTGAGGCAATCGAGCGTGTGGGACGATTGTCCAAAGCTTACTGGCCGTGAGTAGACATTAATTATTGCAATCCACATAGAGTTATGAAAGGAAAGAAGAATGCACAGGATATCGGGGGACTGGGTCTCTATCTGTTTAACATTGCATCCCAGGTGCCCACCTACCCAGGTGCATAGACCCCCCGAGGGTCTCCCCCTAGCCCCCTGGACTGCTGGAATACAGTACGACACATATCCCACTCTAAATAAATCTGTCCTTAGCCATGTTTCCTGGAACAGGCATATCTCATGTTGGTCTACTGTGTTAGCCGAGGAGGCTTGGGTGGTAGGCCTTTCTTCTAGTGGAGCTTGATGTGTGTCTTTGTTTCCTGCCCCTCCCCTTTGGCTACTTTCATTAGCCCAATTTGAGGTACTAGATGGAGTGAAAGTATGAGTTAAAGCACTGCCCTCACAGATCTTTTCCGAAACTTTTTTTTCCTCTCATGTCCCTCCTTTTGTGGGAGGCCACCCTGATGTATTTGTCCAGTTTTGGCCTCGTTTTTATTAGTGGACCATTTATTAGAGTAGTTTAGTCAGTCTACCAGTTCCAGAGAGCTAAATCTGTTGTTAACAGGGATATGATACATCATTGTTTTTGGACATTCCCACCCTGTTTTTGGCCTGGCACCATTCTGATCACTCAACTCCCAACCCTTGGCCATATTTCTCTCTTTGTCTGACGTATGCCTGGGGAGATAGAAATATCCCAGGGGCAAAGAGAGAATACCCCCATTCTCCCTTGAATAACCCCAGTCTAAGATGTGTTGAACAGCCTGGACATCCCTAAAGTTGATCACAACACAATCCCCAGATATGTCCTTTCGCTTCCACCCCAGCCAGCTTACCCTACGAGTGAGTAAGATTTCACTTTGATCTTGATAGGGGAGGAGCCTGTATTTGTTTAACCAATAAATGCATTTATTTTTAAGATCTGAATGTGTCTCCCCTAGGCCTCTTTCCAACTCAGGTACTCCAGCTAAAACAATGATGTAGGGAGTAGAGGCTGGGGGCAAGTCAATGCGTGGTAGTGCGGGTTTAATTTCCCTTAATTTAGTGTGTAAAGGGGTCCTGTTGTAGACATCATGATTATTTTGAACTTGTTGTTGGTCCAAAGGGCCTGATGAGATTGGTGTGTGCCTATTTAAAAGTTCGGGTGGGGCACAGTGGAGGGGCCTCTCTTGGGGGTTAGCTAAATCCCTGCTCTGTGGGGCGGGCAATCTAGGAGTGGGAGCTGCATCCTTTTGCACAGTTGTGTTAGACCCTGCAGGAAGAGGTAATTCCTCGAGAATGGTTGGTGTTACCTTATTTTGGTGCAGGACCAGCTCGGGGGTAAGGGAGTTTGTAGACTCAATTGTATTAAAAATGGCTTCAGCTTGGCCCACCCAATGGTCCATCAGTGATGATAGATTATCAATACGAGTCGTTAAAATATCGAGTTCAGTTTTTATAGTCAAAGTAAAATGAGCTTTGAGATCCAATACCAAATTAGACACCCATGACGGGTACTCCAAAGTCTTCTGCAATCGCTCATCTGCTTCTTGTCCCCCCGGGGGCTTGCTTGATGGCATGTCGGGAGCTTGTTTATTCTGGCTTGCTCCCTGGTTTGTAGCAGGTTTCCATTTCCCTCCTTTCTTCTTTGCGCCGCCTCCCAGGGGGATCTTAGGGGCACGACCAGGACCTGTCTTTGCTCGTGCACGTGGGGGCTCTGGGTTTAAAATCACATTTGGTGTTAGAGATGGAGACAGAGTCCCCGGCTCTGTTGGAGTTGGATTATGGGCAAGAATCGGTGTTAGAGAGAGGCGTCTCTCAGTGCGCTCGATTTCATTGGACACTGCTCCGATTGCCCGCTGCAGCATTTTATCAATTGCGGTCAGTTGGGCAGTTGAAGGTGCCAATGGGGCTTTCTGCATGGTAACGGGCCCTTTCGCAGGGGGGATACGCTTACCCATGGCTGAGTTGTAGACCAATCCTCAACAATGCATTAAATTCTTAGTGGCTCTCAGGAGTATAGCAAGCAATGTACGATTGTGTGTACACTGACCTTGAAATTGCCTGCTGAGTTCTCAGTTTCCCACAGTCAGTCATCCGTGTGTGGAGCCAAGGGGGGTGGTCCAGCCCAGCCTCATTCGGTCTAGGACGGGCGCAGACGGGCCCACCCTTAGCCCGGGCTTCGTCCGGCTGCGTCCACGCTCGCGTCCCGCGTTGCGGGAGCCCGCTGGTACTTTTAAAGCACCTCCTGGCACTTTGATTTGCCGCGGGGATTTGCTGGCGGCTCCGGCCGCGAAACACAGAGAACAGGAGCAGCTGGTTGTGGGAGCCGCATTGCGGGAGCCCACTGGTACTTTTAAAGCGCCTCCTGGCACTTTGATTGGCCGCGGGGATTTGCTGGCGGCTCCGGCCGCGAAACACAGAGAACAGGAGCAGCTGGTTGTGAATTCACTGATGACATCACTGATGACACCACTGATGAGATCATCCAGTGACTATGAGCGTTTTCAAAAAGTCTACAAGTGTTAAATATATATACCAAGGTGTATTGGTGAATCAGTGCGCCTGTATGGATGATTCAGTGGGTGCGTGACTGACTGTATAAGTGAGTGGTTAGGTGTCTCATGGAATGTATGGTTGTGTGAATGTTTGTGTCAGTCTGCCAGTTGGTGTCTAAGTGGTGGTATGGGTGTGTAAGTGGGCATTTGTGTGGCTGTATGAGTGATTGATTGGTTGTTTGAGTACCTGTATGGGTGTCTGTGTGGGTGGGTGAAGATGTGAGTGACTGCCTGTATGGATGAGTGAATGGGTGAGTTAGTGGCTGTATGGGTTAATGAGTGTGTGTGTGAGGGGCTGTATGGATGAGGGAGTGTGTGTATCGATGTTTAGGTGAATACATGTGTCAGTGTTATATGGGTGAGTACCTGGTTATATGAAAGGTAGTATAGGTGAGTGATGGGGTATATGAGTGACTGTATGGGTGAGTGAGTTAATGTGAGAGTGGCTGTATGGGTGAGTGTGTTCTTGTATCAGTGACTGTGTAGGTGAGTGAGTATGTGTTAGTATCTGTATGAGCAAGTACGTGTGTGTGTGTGTGTGTAACTGTATGGGTGAGTATGGGTGAGTAAGTAGCTGTGTGATTGACTGTATGGGTGAATGAGTAGGTATGTGAGTAGCTTCATGGTTGAGTGCCTCAGTGTGTGAGTGAGTGGGTGTATGAGTGGTTGTATGGGTGAGTGGGTGGATGTGTGTGTGTTGATCTATGAATCAGAGAGTAAGTACTAGTATGGGTCTGTGAATGGGTTTGTGAATGGTTGTGTGAGTGGGGGTGTGACTGAATGTGTTAGTGATTTTGCGGATGATGTCACTGACCAGGTCATGAGTGATGTTATATGTGAGGTCATAAGCAGTGCATTGCAGGGATGCAAGTTATAGTTAGCTCAGCTAACTATAACTCCTGAATTTCACACAGGTTTTGTACGGGTGGAACCTGAGCCTAACTATAATGACCTTATAACCTTTGGATTTGTCAGTGAATTTCTAAGGTATTTTTAATTCCATTTCCAAACTATAACGTCCCTGTAACCTTTGTTTTTTTCAGTGAATTTTTAAGGTTTTCTAAATGCTAATTCCTAACTATAATGTCCCTGTAACCTTTGGTTTTTTCAGTGAATTTCTAAGGTTTTTTAACGTTAAGTAAGATACCCATTGCAATGCACAGTGGGGGGTTAAACACAGGGTCTGGCCTGGAATTGTGCTGCCCGCACCCAAGCTTGCTGCTTCTGCCCCCCTCCTCCTTGCCATCCATTGTCCAAGTCCATGACCCTGCTCCTCATTATAGCCATTTGTGGCTATTGTTCTGCCACTGCCCTTCCTGCCTGCCCTAAACAGTTAGCTTGCTGCTCCATCCACCTCCTCCCTACCCTCTGTTGTCTGAGTCCATGCACAAGCACCCTCCCTCCTGCCTTGAATGGTCTGATGTGCTGCCACTGCCCTCCATTAAGCTTGATGTCCCTGCCTACTCCTCCTGCCCTATGTTGCCCAATTGTATGCCTCATCATTGCTCTTGTGCTTAGCAAGCTGCCCCTACTCTCCTTCTACTTGCCCTCTGATATCTGTGTTCATTCCCCTGCTCCCTCCTTTTTGCCCACCATATTCCATGGACCTGCCACACTCCTATCTACTCTGAGTGTTCTGTTGAGCTGCCACTGCCCCTTCCACCTGCCTAGCATGTTCAGATGGCTGCCGCCTGTCCCTGCCACCTCCATCCTACCTGTCTAAGTTCCATGCCCCATCCCCTCTATCTTGTCCTCCATGGTCCATTTTGCTGCCACTCTCTTCTGCCCTCCATGCTGTTTTGCTGCAACTGCTCCTCCTGCATGATCTGCGTGGTCTGTTGTGAAGCCCCTTCCCCTGCCCTCTTTAGTTGTGTCCAGCTCCTACCCCTCCCTTCTGACCTCCATGGTCCTTTGTGCATGCCCCTGTCCCCTCCCTCTTGCCCACCATGGCCGTTGTGCTGCCACTAACCCTCATCCTTGCCATGCATGGTCGTCTGTGCTGCCACATCCTCTCCTGCCTGCCCTGTGTAGTCAGTTTGCTGCCCCTGGCTCCCCACATTTCCTCCAATGTCTGTGTATATGCCACTATTGTCTCACTGTTGCCCTCCATGGTGTGTTGTGCTTCCAGTGTCCATCTCTCCTGCCATCCATGGTCAGCTTGCTGCTCCTGCCCTGCCCCTCTGCCCCCAGCCTCCATTTTCCATGTGCAGACCCCTATCTCCTCCCTACTGCCTTGTCTGGTCCTTGGCTGTGCCCTTGCCCCCTCCCTCCTGCCCTTCATGGTCTATTATGCTGCAACTGTCCCTCCTGTCTGTCTGGTTTGGTCAGCTTGCTGCCCTTGCCTCTTACCCCTCTTCTCTCTGTTGTCAATGTGCATGGTCCTGTCCCCTCCCTATTTCTTTCTATGGTCGGTTGTGCTGCATTGCCATCCCACTTGCCCTGTGTGGTGTATTGTGCGGCTCAACCCCTGATGCCTGCTCTGTAAGTTAGGTTTGGTGCCCATTCCCATCATCTTCCTGTCCTCTCTTATCCAAGTCCAAGTCCCTACCCCATTCCTCCTGCCCTCCATGATCCAATGTACCTTATTTGCCAACATTTTGAGCTTGGTAAGAGGGAGATTTTGAAAAAGAAAACCTGGGGAATTGATTTTTCCATTGACTCACAATGAAAAAGAGGAGCTTTTAGGTAAAGTCAAGCCTGTCGCATCCTCCTGCTTCCACACCCTCCGCCTCCTACGTAAGACCTTCAAATGGATCCCCCTCGAGCACAGAAAGACCGTCACTCACGCCCTCATCACCAGCAGACTCGAGTACGGCAACGCACTCTATGCCGGAATAAACAAAAACATCACCCGCAAGCTGGAAGATCGGAGCGAGATGGTGAAAATGCATTGACCCAAAGTAAAGTTGAAAAGGCAACAAGAATAAACGAAAAATGGATATCTACGGCTCTACATGGCAATAATGATCCATGACAGAACACAGCAAAATGTACAATAAAAAAGCAAATAAGGACAGTGAAATATTAAAGATATGCTCATGGAACATAAATGGAGTATGCAACAAGGTAAATAATGCCCACTTAAATTTTATGTCTAATTCCTATCAGATTATTTTATTACAGGAAACCTGGGCAATCGACCCTGTTATGTTACAGGGATATAAAGGTTATTTTGAGCCCGCAATCAAGCAACATAAATATGGTCGCCCTAGTGGGGGCCTAGCAACATTCATATCCATTGACTTGAGATTGGAACATGAGCAAGTGGATATGAATAATTGTAACTTTCTAACAGTAAAGTTACAATATAAGGCAAGCAATCGAGCAAAATCAAAAATTCTAATACTGATCGACGTATATATACACTCCACACAAAGTTCAAGGACCAATATGTGTGCTACTCTTACCAGTTTTCTGTTGGAGCAAACGATTTATGACCCTTTCGCAGATTTTATACTTACAGGGGATTTTAATTTAAATCGGTTAGTACCTTTTATAAGAGACGACATCACGCAGTCACAAGATCACCAATGGGCAATTCCTCAGCAGACACTAGATACAGAAATAAAGTCTAGACAAAGTAAAGTGGGTACAAATTTTGTGAAGGATATAGAAGCAATGGGTCTACGAATATTAAATGGAGATTCCCACAAGACCCACCACCTGCGTGGACGTTTCATTCTCACAACTCGAAGTCACGAATTGACTATACGATTGTATCATTGAACATCTTTAATAATTTTACCTCGTACCGTCTGGGAAAGGTGCCAGATAGTGATCATAGTCAGCAAATAATCACCACAAATTAGCCTAGTAAAAAACATCAATCGTATTTGACAACGCAAGGCCAGACTGGAACCATCAACTATAGGAGGGAGACTTATCTGGACACCACATAATAAAGATGACACTAATAATTTGGCACAAAAACTGGTCAAAGAATGCTTTGAAGACAAAATCTTTAAATCCCCAATCGATCAATGGGTAAACTTTACGCGTAAATTAGTCAAACTGTATGATTCTGCACACAAAGCTAAGAAAAAACAAATGTTACAAATGTAGAAAAGGAATAACAATATTAATTTATCCTATACAATAAGGAAAATGAGAAGGACTCGTAACAATCTAAGGAGACAGTTAACCAAGTTCCCATATAATAAGCAAGTACCCATCAAACTAAAAAATATAAATCAAAATTTGAGGAAATTAATCTGGAACGAAAGAAACCATGATAAGCACGATCTGTGGGCTAAAACTTTTTATGCTAGTAACTAAACGAATTCAAGGGAATTTTGGAAAATGATAAATGGTCTAGTAAGACCTAATAAATCAGTGGTAGCATCTGTATTAACTGAAAAAGAGTTGGTTAATTTTCTGGTAACACACTTAAACTCCAACGGGAAAATAATGAATCTGGATGGCAAATGGAATATGATGGATACACTAAGTCAGGAAATTGACTGTGAATTTGATATAACAAAAACTCAATTTTCTAAACTAATATCGAAACAAAAGATGGGGCACCAGGTCCCAATGGTATTCCGTTTGCACTTTATAAAGAAGAACTGGATCTATGGTCAGAATATCTCACGGTAGTTTTTAAAGAAGTAGCACGGACATTGACAATACCCGAATCTTGGAGAGGGTCGCTAATATCCCCAATTTATAAAAAGAAAATTGGGCCCATCCGGAAAATTACCGACTAATAACTCTTCAAGACACAGATGCCAAGTTATTTGCGGGATTTTTACTTTCAAACTTATCTGAATGGACAACGGATAACCAGATACTCCGGCCTAATCAAACAGGATTTATTAAAGGACTGGGAACTACCACAAATATATTAGCCTTATCAGTATTAATGGATAAAACTATCTCAATGAAACAACCCTTGTATTTGTGCTTTGTCGATTTTAGATCGGCCTTTGATTGCGTGCACAGACAACTTCTGTGGAGAAAGTTGCAGGAGCAAGATATCCCAGTGCCACTATTAAAATTAATTCAACTTCTGTATACCGACACTTGGGTTAGAGTACGGATGGGGGATGGCTTGACGCTAATGAAGGAAATTTTAACCACAGCAGGGCTAAAGCAAGGGTGTGTATTGGCCCCCTTACTTTTTAATCTGTTTTTAGCGGATCTTACTGATGCACTGAATGAAATAAATGCACACCCGCCTAAGCTAGCCAACAAACAGATATCTAATTTGCTATACGCAGATGATGTCGCCCTTCTAAGCCAAACAAAAGTGGGGTTACAACGGCTAATAGATAGAATATCATTGTATTCAAAAGAAAACGGGATGGTGATAAACGAAACAAAGACTAAAGTTATGGTGATCAGCAAAAATTCAAGATTAAAACATAAATCCAAATGGTTTCTGGAGAAAGTCCAATTAGAACAAGTAGAATCATACAAATACTTGGGAGTTTTATTCGATGATAATGGAAATTTTCTCCCGCAAAAAATGGACATTCAAAGGAAAGCAAATGCTCTGATAGCTGCATTTAGTATTTTGCAGAAATCATTAGGTGATCTGACTTACCGCCCGTTCTTAAAGGTTATATCAGCAAAATTGCTGCCTACCTTAACACATGGTACTGAGGCTCTAAGTGGGAAAGATGCTGTGACCATTAATAATGCGGTCTCAAAAACTTTTAAAACCCTCTTCCATTTGCCTAATAATGCATCCCCAGCGCAAATAAGGCTGGAGTTTGGACTAACTAACCAGTTATATGCGAGAAAAGGACAATTCATTAAAGTATGGAATAGAATAAAAAATGACCATGAAAACCAAATGTCTCAATTATTATGGCAGGAAATAAGTGAAAACAGGAAATCACAGGCCTGGAAATACTTAAATGCAGCGTTAGAAGAATTTGTTGTGACTCGAATCTGGGGGACTACAATAACCCCGGAATCATTCAAAAAAGCAATCAATAAAATAACAAATCATCTATAACTGGTAAGGGATAAAGACATACTAGCAAAAAGAAAACACGCGTGGCCAATAATGAATGGGTTTTCAAAAAAGAAGGTACAAGCATACTTAGAAACTCCATGGTCGTTGAAAAATAAACAAATCTTCACAAAAGCTCGTTTTGGCGTATTACCAGGACTATGTCATCTCCCGCCGTGGATAAAGTCAGAAGAAGATACATTATGTAGGCTATGTAAATCAGGAGAGGAGAACATTATTCACCTACTGTCTCTCTGCCCAGAACTGAAAATTGAAAGAAAAACCATACTCAAGAAACTTTTCAATG
Source organism: Calotriton arnoldi (assembly GCA_963921515.1). NCBI lineage: Eukaryota > Metazoa > Chordata > Amphibia > Caudata > Salamandridae > Calotriton > Calotriton arnoldi. Next base: position 1,798,259 of record CAWUFW010002172.1, read on the forward strand.
CTCGAGGAGTACTGACATGCAGGCAAGCTTTGATAATATGTCTACACTCCGATGATATACTAATGAATTCCGCTTTTGCTAAGTTTTTAGTAAGAATAGGATCAAAATTAGAAGAGCACAAATTAAAATCTATAAGTACTGTATGATATATATTAAAATGTAAATATCAATATGAAATGGATTTTATCAAACTTAACTCAGTTAAAAAATACTGCATTATTTATTCTTGTTTTTATCTGTTCTACATTTATGAATTTTTATAGTTGATTATGTATATTGCCTCATTGTAAGATTTTAATTAATCAAACAATAAAGAATAATAATAATAATAATAATAATCACCCGCAAGCTACAAAACATCCAGAACGCCGCCGCAAGACTGGTCCTCAACCTGCCAGGACACTGCCATATCTCCCAGCACCTGCGCACACTCCACTGGCTCCCCATCGAGGCTAGAATCACCTTCAAGATTCTCACCCACGCACAAAAATCCGTCCACAACACCAGACCAGCATACCTGAACAGCCGACTCAAATTCCACGCACCCCAAAGGACCCTACGATCAGCCCAGCTCTCCTACGCCGTGGTCCTCCGTGCCAGAAACACCAGATCGGGTGGCCGCTCCTTCTCCTTCCTCGCGGCCAGAGCCTGGAACGCCCTACCGCTCCACCTCAGACCGACAACATCACTCCCCATCTTCATGAGAAACCTCAAAACTTGGCTCTTCGACAGACCCCCTCCTTGATGGACTGGAACCTGCACCCCCCTTCCCCCCAGCACCTTGAGACCTTCACGGGTGAGTAGTCGCACTTAACAAACGCATGATTGATTTATTGACTGATAAGTGCGGGCAGAGAACTCCGTTCTGCCAGCGGAGTATGCAGAGTTTTGCCTACTCCGCGCTCTGCTGAGAACCCGGAGTTTAGGCAAAACTCCGACTCCGCAGCGGAGCGGAGTTAGCCAGCCCCTCCGGAGTCAAAAATAGGCTCCCCGCCTCCACCCCTCCATACATCTTGGTAGGACTGCGCATGCGTGTGTGTGCACGCATGCGCAGATCTCGCAAGATGTACATCCGACTAATGGGATTGCGGGAGAGAGACCACAGCGAGAAGGAGGAGGGCAACCCAGAGTGTTTTTTCTTTTTTTAAATATTTTTTATTAGGGGGTGGAGGCGGGGAGCGGAGTTCCACAGAGTTTTTTCCCAACTCAGTGGAACTCCGCATAGTGCCACTATGCCAGCTCTGCCGGGGGTTACTTTTAGGCAGGAGACAGATAAATAAAGCCTTTTTGGGCTTAAAAACATCAGGAATCTCCTGCCTAAGTCAGGTCTGTTGGCATGTATGGTTGTACTGTCAATGCCTCTTCCTTCTGCCCTCAATGATCTTTCATACTGCCACGGCCTCTTTTGTCTGTACTGCATGGTTGGTTTGCTGCCCTTACCCCCCTTTCCTCTGCCCTCCATGGTCCGTTCTGCTGCCACTGCCCCTCCTGCCGGCCCAGCGTGGTTAACTTATTGCATTTGCACCCTCCTCCATGAGAGGGTCGTATTCCCAGAGAAATTATAGTTAGTGCTCTAAACGACTAAAATGAGGACATATTTTCTGAGTTCTCAAATAGCGACAGAGCACTTTTAAATAATTTGCTATCTTTATGGTTTTTTATAAAGTTGATCACTTGATTATTTGTTACACTTAAGAAAGATGATGTGGAGTTATGGCCAGAGCTGCAGACTTTCCAACTGG